>VKOC01000007.1:10821503-10832869 GCA_009364415.1 Spea multiplicata
TCATAAAGTTTGAGTTCGCATTCAACTTGATAGCACTCAACTCCAGCAGGCATGGGCTAATTTCTGAGTGGCAGAAGCTCCCGCCAGCTCGGGGGCCATAGACGGCAGCTTAGGGCAGCGGTTAGCAGTCTATTCGCTAAATGTCAAGCTGAGTCAAGGGCAAGAATTTGAGTCTTGAAGAGACTTTAGTGAGTACAGCATCAATGAAGCCACTGGGTTGAGTTAGCCTCAGTAAATTGGCTCAGCTTCCATCATAACTCAACCCAATGAACGATAATGACAAATTAGGGTCCATCTACCTAAAAAAAGTCACCCTTTGTGGCTGAATACCCCAGACTGCTTTATCTGAAAATATCTTTTTGCAGACATTTCCGCACCCTGGGTTTGAGCATCTATAACGGTATCCAGGCTACTCAGACCAAAAAATGCCATTTTTATTAAAATCCCATCTCAGAAATCCCATGATTTTCATTTATTAATATATTTCAATGAATATATTTACTTCTAGCTATTTAGCATCAGTAAAACTCTGGATAAATCCAACCGCAGGCCCTTAAGGAAACTATAATGGGGAGAATGGATGTAAAATATGGGGATACATATATAAATTTGCAATTATATGGGGTGTTTTTACACGGGAATCTTTGATACCTAGATTTTTAATGCTCTGGAAAACAGATTTTAAGTGTGAAAATCCCAGCCGGATCATATGCTTTTTCTATTTTTTTTTTTAATAATAGCAGATTTAATGTAATTACCAGACATCTGCTTTACTGCAATTTAAAGTCACCCACTTCCTTCTGATTTTTCCAGCGCCATATGATATGTTAAAGAGGGGGCGTCAGAATAGATTCTGTGACTTCTGTGCTGCGATTCAAAGAATTTTTTTTAAAAAAAAATAAAGAAAATTCAAGCAGATCTGCAGCTCGCTGGGCTGAAAGGAAAAGTTATCCTTTAAGTTAATATACATTGCATTATATTAATAGCGCAGCGGCAGATTCCGTGGCGCTATTACAATAGGGACGATAAAAATGAACAACTATGTGAATATGGTCAATATACAAAAATTGACCCTAACCCCCCGTGAGCACTTCCAAAATAAAAGAAATAAATTGAATATTGCTTATATGTTAATGTATGGTGCTAGCATGAAATACTGCACCATTAACCCATTAACTGCCCAATTCCATATGGTGACTCCGGAACTGTCCCCAACACTCTAGGTGAAGTTTGACCAAATACCACCTCCGCCTTTCCTCTATTAATGCCCCTCACCGCCTTTCCTCTATTAATGCCCCTCACCGCCTTTCCTCTATTAATGCCCCTCACCGCCTTTCCTCTATTAATGCCCCTCACCGCCTTTCCTCTATTAATGCCCCTCACCGCCTTTCCTCTATTAATGCCCCTCACCGCCTTTCCTCTATTAATGCCCCTCACCGCCTTTCCTCTATTAATGCCCCTCACCGCCTTTCCTCTATTAATGCCCCTCTCTATACATTCCAGCGTCCTTGGTCGTGATATTTGTATGTTTGAGGGATACTTTGATACTTTTTACTTATCCCATGTGAATGTCTGTAGTATGTTCTACAGAAACCTAGAACCCGCCGGCAGTTTGGCCCCCGTGTAGTCGCCTGTTTCTCCTGCTGTAAAGACTCAAACCTTAATCAGTCGTTGGTCTCGTCTCAGATTCAGGAGCCGGATGTCTATCCCATGCATGTTTAAATTCCCTCACTGTATTACCCTCTACCACTTCTGCTGGGAGGCTGTTCCATTTATCTACCACCCTCTCAGTAAAGTAAAACTTCCTTATATCATAACTAAGTCTTTGCCCCCCTATGTTGCCCTGCATGTAAATCTTCCATGGGTTTTTTCCCGTCCGAGAGGGCCTAGTTTTTTCAAGGGGCACCATCTGGTGAGGATGGAAAGAATGTCAGTATGAGATTGGAGGAGAACATGCGTCCGGCGTGTTTGCGAGTAAAGGCTTTATAACCCCGTACAGCAAATATTTATTTCTGGCAGCGGTGGATGAGTCCTGTAGCCAGCTGTGCCTCGCACTGGCGACTGCGTGGAGTTCTGTAGCACAGCGCGTTCCATTGTTTTGCTCACAATCTATGTTATACACAGCAAAGAATAGATTGCAAGCCATTTATTTGGTCTTTGATGCCATTAAAATACAATCGAGAGCCTGAACATAAATTTGGGCCCAGAGAGTCCGGCAGATTTTAGCCATATCTTCTGGTCATTACTTTCTATGATGTCATTAACGCGGTATTTATGTTATTATAAAACAACAATATTTTTCTAAAACAAATACATAAACATTGTAACAATGCGGATATTTCTATAAATATTCAATGATTGCTAAAGGGGTCCGAGGCTTGGATGGAATTTAAGGATGCTTTACTTTACTGGGAAGGTGGTAGATAAGCGGAGCAGCCTCCTAGCAGAGGTGGCAGAGGTTAATACAACGATCCCATCTTATGAATGGTTAAATTCCCTTGCTGTATTATCTTCTACCATTTCTTATGGAAGGCTGTTCCATTTATCTACCACCATCCAATAGGAGTTGCCACCTTAGAAGAGCTGAAAGGCCAAACCTGGACATCTTTTTGGATGGGATATTCTCCTGTTCTTTAGAGCCTTTTAACGAAACTGCCCATCGATAATCGATTATCGGCGATCAATAAACAAATGCTGACCTTTTCAAAACACTGACTTTTAGGCATCTTCTGCTGTCTCCCTTGGGGTAAAAAGGGTACTTTTTGGAGTCGCAGAGATTAAAACATAATAGCGCATAAATTCCGGGTCATCGATTAATTTCCACTGCTTTTAATCATTTACACAATGTGTTCAGGGATACCTGCTTCTCGTACAGGGCTGTGCACACTGCCAGCGCTCTATGAATATGTAGTATTAATTATCCATTAAACCCACACTTTGCCAGCTCTGCTCACATCTACGGCGCTCGCTGCCAGATGCACATTTATTAAGCTATGAGAATAGAGAGTCTGTGTCTCTGCCAGCGCATTATCCGATTAACCCCTTCCCGGCTACCAGCCTGCAAAGCGACGCTTAACACAATTACTAAACCCGCAGAGCATCGCACAAAGACTTCGCTGCGCGTTCCGGAACACTGCTAAGTGTCCCGGATTATCACCGCTGTGACCGCTGGAATCACCGAACCTCCGCTAACGTGTCATGTGACCTGATCGCCGTGCAGGTTAACGCTTTTAACCCCTTCATGACAATACGTTGTTTTTAATGGGTTTAAGGACAGCCTATTGCCCTTAAGGGGTTAAATAGTTTAAAGGGGGGTCTTGGCAGGGAAGAGCTTATAAGTAGCTGCATCCCATGCTCTGTGTTGTGTGACGCACCTGTGAATAGGCAGGGATACTGTATCTCGGCCCTTTGCATCTGTTACCAGCGGCCGTTGTTTCATCTCAATGTACATCTGCAGAATCCTCATTGTAGCCGTTCTTTGCATACGGCGTATAATTTAAAGCCCCTTTTGTCTTCTCCACTTTTTCTGGCATCCCACGAACAGAGAGGAGAGATGGTTTCTCTGTGAAAGACTATTAGAACAGCATCACAGACTTAATGATGGCAGATCGGCCCCATTCGGCCCCTGTCTAGTCTCTCCATTTATACTGCTGTAAAGACTCAAACCTTAATCAGTCGTTGGTCTCGTCTTAGATTCAGGAGCCGGATGTCTATCCCATGCATGTTTAATACCTCACTGTATTACCCTCTACCTCTTCTGCTGGGAGGCTGTTCCATCTATCTACTAGAATTCTCCTTTAATCGAACTGAACATTTATGGAACATGTAGATCATTGCTGGGGGATACATTTTATGGGCATTCTCACTAAAAGGACCAATCTGGCCTTCCAAGCAGATAGACTGCCTTAACTCAGGCACATTCTCTTTAGACTGTCCCTCTCCCAACCCCTGTGCCCCTCTCTCCTCCCCGATGCCCCTCTTCTCTAGGAGGTCAGAATGTTTGCTGGGTATGAGGGGATCGCAGGGCTCTACAGCCCTAAAAGCCCCGATAATGTGTATAGAAACAGCAGGAAACGGCTTTATACATTCAACGGGGTAAATAAACCCCATTATTCTTCTTCTAAATGCCCAACTCAATTACACAAATAGCCCCGCCCACTCCGCTAACCACACCCACTCAGGTGTCCCTTGCGCCATTCAAACCAGTGTGAGGTATGCTGGCATACAAGGTGTTACCAGGTGTGTAGTTGGCCGCCCTCGAGCTGTGAATTGGAGAGCCTCCTGCGCAGTTTGTGTTTTCTCGTTGTTTGGTGAAGAGCTCGGCGATTGTTGTAGAACTCGGTTCCTGTAGAGCCCTGCCAGACAGCCGCATCCACGCGCTGATTACCTCCTTCTGTGATCGGGAAAATTGCCGTGAATTGCTTAACCGACTCGGAGATACAAACATTTGAATCATCTCCTGCTTTCACCTACACAAAATCATTTTGTTTGTCTTGCTGCAATCCAGGGTTTTGTCAAGTTAAGCAGCCTCCACATCAACGGCTGCACGGAGCCCCCGAGTCTTCAAAGGAGACCCAACTTTACCGTTAACCGTTTATACGTTTGCCATGTATTCAAATGTTTCTTTTCTATCACAGCTGAAATCCCTGCTTGAATACAGGTGTCTTCATTTGGAAAATATCTGTAACTACTGACAAGTTGCGGTTTCCATAGTGACCATTATTAGAGCCGTTCGGTTGTTGCCGTTAGGGAGTCAATGTGATAAAGTCTATGTGATGGGCTATTAAAGGGTTAATAGTTGAGAGTGCTGGGGTCCGTTGAAAAGAGACAGAGGGGCTTAAGATGGGAGACGTGCGCTAAGGAACGAGACATGCAGCATACGCAGAGTATTGCGCCAAAGCCGCCTGCTCTTCACTGGGAAGATCTGCAGGGGAGAATTTCTCTGGAAATGCCAGAAAATAAATTTGCGTGACCCGTCCTAAAGACGGAAAGGTCAGAGGGACGTCCCCTCGGGGAGCGGAAAGACAAAAGCCGTTTAAGCTGAGATTTTATCTGTGCCGAGTCGGCTCCGAGGCGGGCGTTTAGAGATCGACGCTCGCCAGTTAGATTTCCGTCGACTTGAAACAAAAAGAGAGCTTCAAGGGGAGCTTCATTTTGCAGTCACTTTCGCCCCCATAATGATTGGGCCACTGATTTCCTAACCCTTTGAATGGCGCAGGGGCCAGCGGTAGACTTTGGGTTAAACCTCGTGTTAAATCCACAGAGATATAATAAGAAAATAAGGATCTTTTCTAAAATTTTTGTCATTTTTGCTAGGAGTCAGGTGGGCCATTGAGTTAAGATAATGGGCTACTAGCAATATTGTGTCTTGTAATTTCACATACAGCCACTAGGGGAGTGACGCGTTCTTTGTGCAGCAGCAGCCTGCACCACTGATTCTTTTCTGCAGTCCCTACATGAGCTTTTGATGCAGCCTCTTCTGGTGATTGTGCGTCACTCGGCGTATCTCCCTAATATGTTTATGGCCAGTGGATTACTGGGCCGTTGGCCATCCCTTTCCCGGCATGTCTGATATTCTGCAGGAGAAAAGGAACGCACGTTTAAAGGAAATGATTATATGAACTCATAAAAAAAGACTCATCCAATGCCGCTGATTTATGGCGTCCATCACTTTATATCACTCTGGAACCCCTCTGCTATGTGACACGGGGGGGACACTGGCCAGGGGTCTATTAACCACCGTGAAAATGGCACCCACCGCTGCTGAGTGTTCTCAGAGGAAACTCCATTACTGGAGTATAATCCATGATGGTGGAGTGAGTTCCCTACTTGCTGTCATGTGACAGGATAAGCCAATCAGAAGCTCCTTTTGTAGTTACATGTTACAGTGTCAGAATTCCGCAGCCAGCAGCGTGCAGTCTCAGGAGAAGAGATACTCTGTGCCCAGATGTGTATGATAGGCATGTGTGTTTGTACGCTCATGTGACAATGTGTATGATTGTGTGTAGCTTTGCATTTAAGGGTTTTACATTCTTGGGGTCTGGATATTAGGGAAGAGAGAAGGTAACAGTCAGCATTCCATGACCTACGTTATAACTTCCATCACTCTCAGCCAACCAAATGCATCTGAAAACCCCTTTGTGTTCCATGCCAGTCCCGGGGCTCTGGGGTTCTTTCCATTGCCAGCCGTTCCCCTTCACCCGGGTCCTCTCTCTGTTTGTTTCTGGATGATCCGCACTAACGAGGCCTCTGACATTTGCTATCCGTGGACGGCGCATTTTAATTTGCCCGTTGAAATGTCAGAGATGCTTGTAATTTGGCATCTCAAGCCACAAATTTGATCTAAGAAAGGAAATTATCCACCTTCTACTCAACGCATACATTGGACGTGATGGGTTAACCCATTATGTCCAGCGTTGAGGAAAAGTATGTTATTCTGTAAATATTTGGGGTGAGCTAGAAAAACACACACAGAGAACTGTGCATGCGCGAATGTTTTACAGAAGCGCAATAAAACAGTGAGTTTATTATAGGGCAATTAAGAAAATCAAAAAATAAATAAAAGGTCTAATAAAAAATAAGAATAAAAGTACACGGTCATAATTTATGGATGTATTATCTCCCTCCTCTTTCGTGTTATTATATAAAAATATGACTTTCTTTCCCAAAAATAATAATTATAATAATTCTTTCATTTGATTTTTAAGCTCTGTAATTTTATTGGTTTTGTGTACATACAGTTGAGATTACATATCAGCCATTTGTATGATTCTCGCTCTGTTATCTCAGCCCCGATCTACTAAACACCCCGGCTCCTTGTCATACTGCCTGTGGGGAACAATAGAATGGCTTGGTCTTAATCACTCGGACACTCTGACTAATGGATGTCTATGGAGGAAGGGACTTCATTAGCGTTGCCATAAAGCATCAGCTCAGTGTGGTGTTTGATCTGAGACAAAATAATCACATGACCGACAGCAATGGCGGCTCCAGGCCTGCAGATAAAGGGAGTTTATTGGGACAAAATAAGATAAAACCAGGTTTTGAAACACAACAGTCATCAGATTTTGGGTAAAAAAAATAAACAAATAACAGATATTTTGAAGTGAGATTTTCCTGTTTTTAGTTACTTTCAGTTCATGTCATTGGATCTGTTGGTTTGACTCAATGACATAGGCAAGGAACATAGAGAAATACAAGAACTTTACATTCATTTCTGTGTTTCTAGAGGTATCGGAATTTTTTATTGGCTGCCACGAGAATTTCTGGGTGTCCCGTGCCAGATGTGCTTTGCTGTATGAGGTCCAATGACCTTCTGGACAATGTGCCCTGTTTTCTAATGGAGATCTATATTTACGAGCCAACAAGATAATTGAGGTTGGACATCCACTCGCCTATCTCACGTGAGTCAATATTTCCAATGAGAAAGCAGCCACCATGATTATAAGCCAATAAACCAAGGTCAGACATCACCCACCGTCGGTGCAGGCTTTCCAGATTTACTATTGTGACCTCCAGTGGATCTGCTGCTTTAATTTCCGCCAGAAAGATCTCTAAAAACCTTTAGTCCCCAGGGGTTCGTTGGGGAGCTGGTTGGAAATTTATGCAATAAATGTAAGAATAATTTGCAAATAAAAGATTACGTTGGAAATTCCAATCAACAAAGGTAACCATCAGGCCAGATGTCAAGGATGTCCTCCTGGGCCCGTAGGGCGCTCCTTATATGAGGGAACCGGAAGTATCTGTAAGAAGTGGGAATTTTCAGCCTAGGGGAATCCTGACCAGAGGGATGGCCAAGACTTCCCAGTCTAGCCAGTTACGTCCAGCGCTCACCAAAAAATCCAATACAAATCCAATAGAAGCACCAAAAAACCCCCAAAACAGCTATGTTGTAAAGAGACCGGCAATACTGGACGCAGTTACATTGTTTCTTTTTTGTTTGTTTATTTACATTCTATTGGATTGACAAATATTATTCTTTGGAAAGGCTGTCCTTGAGATGCATGCCGTATATTTGGATAAAAGACTAGATAAGCGTCCCAGCAGAAGTGGTTTTAGCAAAGGAAATGTTAATGTACACGGGACCGGCACATGGCTCCTGAATCTAAGACGAGACCAGACTAGATGGGGCCGAATGGGGCCGATCTGTCGCCAGGTTCTGGGTTTATACATTAAGGAAAGGGAGATATTTAACATTCTTACAGTAAGGGTTATGATGTCTTCTTTGTTGTGGGGTCCGTGATTGTAAGATTCTGCAGACTAAAGCATCAGGGAAGGGGTTAACGTGGCTGCTTCGGTGATGGCACCGTACATTCACACCTCCACAATTGGTTCTGCGAGGCAGAATAGAAAGTCTGTCTGCGGCAGGCGCAGGTCACATTGAATTAAAGGGATGGGAAATTGGCTGCAGGGTGGATGCCAGAATGGGGAAAAAAAGCAATTTTCCCACTGGAAATTCCTGATGGAATTACAAATCTGAAAGGCACTTCACAAAATCGTATGTGGCGTTGTGTACGAGCGCGCCTGAGTGTGCGACGAGAAGAGCTAAGTTATTATGAGCTGCCATCTTACTGCCCCGTCGTGGGGTATAAATCCCCCCTTCACAGTGAGATATCTGTGATAATAGCGTTACGGAGGGGCCTGCGCGACTGAAAACATTCTCTAGCGCTAGAGGCTCATGCGCCATCCGTTAAAACAACGCGGGGAGAGAACAGGAAGCGGCTTCCAACTTCCTGTTTGGGCTGACGGGAGGCGGTTTGGGAAACGTGATGAGTTTCAGTGTGTTTTATATATATCACGTGAATGGATACATTTTCACGGTATAGCTGGTATGAATAGAGGCTGTGAAAAAAGGAAATATTTTTTTTTTCTTTTTAACAAAACAATCATTCTCTCTCTATCTTCTTCTTTCAGTTTTTTCTCTCCTCCCCTCCATCCCTCCCTCCCTCTCTCTCTCCTCTCTCTCTCTCTTCCTCCCCCTCTCCCGCTTTCTCTCTCTATCTCCATCTTTCAGTTTTTTTCTCTTCCTCTTCTTCTCTCTCTCTCTCTCTCTCTCTCTCTCTCCTCTCTCTCTCTCCTCCTCTCACACGATAAAAGTCCTTGTCAAGTAAAATGCAATGCTTATGTAAGAACCATAGTGAGCGCCGTGACAGCCGTGATTGCCGGCCACCTAGCGGGACACGTAAAAAATTAACATGAATAACTGTAAATACAGCAGAAAGTACAAACGCCGGGGATCTGCAGATAGCGGCTTTCTGATCGAAGTCCTTGCTCTCGTCTTAGATTCAGGAGCCACGTGCCTTTCCGATGCCTGTTCAAATTCCCATCACTGTATTAGACTCTACCACTTCTGCTGGGAGGCTGTTCCACTTAGCTACCCCGTTATATAAGACACTATAAGGACTGATTAAGTTGAGTCCTTACAGCAGGAAAAATTAGATGGGACTGATATTATAAGAAGACTCCCTTCCTAAAATTTAACTTTCCAACAAACATTATTGAAATTGTGAAACGCGTTGCCAAATGTTAAAAACTATTTGATGTACGGATTAAATGGTTAAATTTCTGTAAATTTAAATGTATATTTATTCCAAGTGTGATTTCATCATCATCGAAAAGCCAGCTTTTTCTCTCCATTCATTTCATTCCCTCCTCTGGTTTTTCTTGGCATTTTTCTTTATACTTCTGACAAAGCAAACGTCTAAAATCTAAGTGATTGACGACCCCAGCCATCAGGATCAAAACCAGTAGTTTCTATGGTGATGGAAATATGTAGCGCGAGTTTGGGGTTTTAACTTTGGAGTCAGAAATAACGGAATAATTAACGGAAGTAACTGCTGGTCACAATAATCGCTAATTCCGCTTGGGTGAAAGTGGAGTCTGCAGTTTGTTCCACGTAGAGATTTAAAGGTAAAAAATCAGCATTTTAGCCCATTTCCCGCTGACTAAAACATCAAACCTCCGAATGTCGAAAGGGGGCCAAGGTTAATGCCCCTTTAAAGGGGCCGCTTACTGTCCGAGACCACCCCACTACAGGAGAATGTGTATTTAAGTACCCCTAACACTTTAATATAACAGCTGCCCCCGCCTCCGTTGTTGAGCGATTGCTCGTGCTGCTGATTGGATGCTTGAAGCAGCCAATCAGTGGCAGGATAGTGCTTCCATTGAAATCAATGGGAGTGCTTTCTGCGCATGCGCATGGCAGACCCCCGAGCCGTACCTTTCATAGCCTCGGGGCAAATGGGACTTTTGAATCTCAGTTTATGATCCTCTCTCTCGCTCTCTTGCACTCTCTCTCGCGCTCTCTTGCGCTCTCTCTCTCTTGCACTCTCTCTCTCCAAATTACGGGATTCTAATCGTTTTTTTTATTATTTTCTTGTGACATTGAAGTTTCTCTGTTATATAACAAACTGTCTAATATTTTCACGCGGCTTCACAGGGGCCCGGCGCGCGCTAAGTGATCAAAATAGAAACAAAAACAGATCCGACATTTCACAAACCCGGATTCTTTTTGTTAGAAGCCAGAAGAATGCATGAGGTGTCTGCGCCGAGCGGTGATCAAGGCTGACTCCGGGAATCAGAATGCAAAAGATATTTAAAGTATAAAAAATAAAGCGCAAAAGACAATTTAAAAAAAAAAGATAAAAAATGCTAGGATTCATTTATTTTTCAGTAGTTTGTTAAAAACCTGAAATACTGAAATACAATGAACTTTACGTAGGTACAAGAAGGACCAGTAACCTGCGGAAGATTCCCAGTTTAATGGCGCCAATGGGGGATTCCCAGTTTAATGGAGCCAATGGAGGATTCCCAGTTTAATGGCGCCAATGGAGGATTCCCAGTTTAATGGCGCCAATGCAGCCAATATATTCTGATGAGTCTCTAGAGAGACGGCCTGACCTGGAGAACCCCTTCTCTTCCTCCATAGAGAGGCGATGGTGGGATGGAGTGAGACTGGTGAGGGTGATGGAGGACATGACTAGACGGTTGGGGCAGAAAAAGGTCTAGTCTCGGAGCCAAATGACCGCTTCCGCTTCCGCATCTTCTTTCGCATTTGCATTTTTATTATTATTATTACAATTTACCAGCTGTTAAAAATATTGTCCTAATGACAGAAAGAATCCTTAATGATTTGGGGGCAGGGAACAGAACTCACATTTTCTTATTTTTTCAAAATTGTGAAAAGAAAAAAAAAACTAGAAAAAGAAACTTTCTTCCAAAAACACTCACTCAAGCCCTTGTTTCATTAACCCCCTTTCTCCTGCAGATGCGGTTCCTGCAACAAATAATTAAAACTATAATTATCAGTACTAATTCTACCTAATTAATCACAAGGCAACCGCCAAATCGACTTTCCCATTATTAGA
>VKOC01000007.1:10844000-10858226 GCA_009364415.1 Spea multiplicata
AGGGTATCTGCGAGTTCCCAGGGATCTGCGAGTTCCCAGGGATCTGCGAGTTCCCAGGGATCCTTTTTGTTCTCATTAAGCTGAGATTGCTTTCTTGATCATGCATCCACTCTTGGAAATTATTGGTTACCTTGGCAACTCTTAAATGCCCCCCCTTTCTAGTTGTTGTTACATAAATGTAATATAGGCATCTCATTCAATGGTTTCTAGAGAAGTGAGCAAATTTGTGTACGAGGCTCAAAAATGTACCCGTCATACGGCTTGTGTAGCAAAATGTGCAACCTAAAGAATGGAGGGATATTTTATACCTTTTCCTACAATTTCAGCCATACAAAGAAGTATCGGATGACATTTTCATCAGCCGAGCGAACATCCGAAGGAAACGAGGTCATCTTTTGAGACTTGAGAAAATTATATTTTGCCTTCAGCCCCAGAAAGGCTTCTTTGCAGTAAGAGCAGTAAAGCTACGGATTTCACCCCGAGATCCAGAAAGGTCACGTTGAGAGATACAGTAAATACCTTCAATAAGGAGATGGATACTTTGTTATATTTTATATATAAGGTTACCGGAATGAATTGAATCCACACAGAGATCTTGTTGCCATCTTGGGAGGAAGAAATAAGTTTTCCTGTTTGAAGCCGTAACGGAAGAAACTTCAATAGTTTGATTTTTGTTTTTCTTCAATCTGCTCGATGAACCTCATCAGAAGGGAGATTTGTAGAACAATAAATGTTATAGATTTACCAATATTTATAATTTTCAGCTCTTAGTATTGCCTATCAGGAAGATTACTAAACAGAATGGTTAAAGTTTCCATTATTGTGTGAAAATAGCCACGTAGCATGAAAGGGTTAAAAAAAATACCCTCATTTTTGTTTTAGTCCCAAGATAAGCTACTTTGTATCGGTTTCCCACCGGGGATTCGTCATGTATGATGTCATGATTCTTATGAACAGATGAGCGGCGTTACAGATGATGAAGACAGCATTTCATTGAGTAAAATTAGAAACTAATGGTAAAATTCCACTATATATTAAAACCTGCTGTTTTTTATCACACTGTTAAAAGGCAATGGGATAGAGCTGCAATTTTCACAAGGTTTTTGTTTACTTTACTGAGAAGGTGGTGGATAAGTGGAACAGCTGCCCAGCAGAAGTGGTAGGGACTAACACAATGAGGGGATTTAAACATGCGTGTTATAGGTATATGGTCTCTGTTTTTTTTCCCCTCCCCACAGGGGGGGCTTATTTATTGCCTTGTGAAGAATCAACCAGTAGATGGAACTAAAAGACCAGAAATCCATTAAAAAAAGGAAAATCTTTCTCCATAAATATGTTAGAATCAGAGGGGAAGGACGGGGGATTTACAGCCCGTACTGGGCTAGTGACTGGGATATTCATTAAGGTGAACTGGTCACCTAGAAACGAATTAAACTCATTATTCTGCCTCTATTACGTAAATCAAAGAAATAACTGAAGCGCTATTAACTCTTTGAGTACGAGAGAGCTGCACGGCGCTGCCACCAGCCTGTCAATCATCGGAGACGCCATTTATTTAAAGCCGATAAGGTTTTCCACTCAACCTGCTGCTCGTTGATAAAAACCTCAATTTAACGTACACATTTTTTAGTATTTTTTTTTACATAAATATGAGGCTGCCACTCATTGCTTGGGGATTTTTTAATTTATGGATCAATATTTTACAAAGATAAGGATATGCAAAGCCTATGATGTGATGAAGTTTGCTGGATGAGCGCCATAAGAGTTGTGGCCTACAACTTTTATGATGCTCGGCCAACAAATGGATGGTTGAGCGTCACAGCAGCAGTTATGCCAAAATCTGCCCATACTTGAGTAAAGCTCACCAGGGTATCTGACTGGCTCTGCACTGCAACTCCCATCTATGGTCGGCTGTGGTTGATAGGATTATGTAGAGAAGATCACCACAATTGTGATTTGGTCAACCCTAGACTAATACTGAGTCAATTTACTGGCACAATAAGAGTTAACCCCTTAAGGACAATGGGCGGTCCCTAAACCCATTGAAAACAATGCATTTTGAGCCCGTACATATACGGGCTTTGTCATTAAGGGGTTAATATTTGTTAATTTTGTACATTTTGTCATTTTGAACACATTTTTTTTTATAATAATTAGCGCTCGAATAAGCTCAGCTATTTTATTGTATAGGTGACAAGTTTACTTTAAATTTGGTTTAAAGAATCAGTTACTTAGTATTTCATAAACAAAGGATAGCCTGACAGATGGTGTTTCAGAAAGCAAGAAATTCATTGTCTCTGAATAACTTATTACGTTTTATGTCCGCTGAGTGTGAAGAATCGTATAAAACAAAGCGTGTGAGAGAAACACACATTTGGGTCTTTTTACGGGGAAGTGGAGTGGTCAGATGAGTTAGGGGTTAACCTGACTGACCACACTCCACTGTAGACCACATCTGCCCGCTCCCCTTTCCTGTGTAATAGGGGAAATCTGTTTCATTTAAAAATAAATAAATAAATGTATTTGCTTTCAAATTTTGTAATTTTCAGGCGAGGGGATGCGAGGTCAATGAAATCTTTCAGGTATTTTCCTTAAAATGTATACAATTTTATACATAAAATAAATTTAGATAATTAATGATGACGGAGGTATAATTATGCTGATTACAACAGGAAGTTAAGATGGATTGTTCTACAGTACACACATAAAAAAGGGGATCCCAATACACGTACATCGCCGATCCTGACCTGCAGACTCCGTTATATTTACTTATAGATTTTGGAAAAGAGACAGATCCTCTTTGAAGTTATTTAAGGTGTGAACGTAGCTCGTTCAATATAATATTTACATTGTGCTGGTAGAATTACAAGAAAACGTATTGAATGCGCGAGAGACAAAAAAATTATCATATCACCCCGTGGCACTTTATGAAAATGGGTTATTGTTTCTGGTGATTCTGGTTTCAGGTTCATTTGCATACGGCCACGACATTTACATATTTCTCATTTAGCATAATGTAAATATGTATGTTCCGTACCGACATTATACATTCTGTATGCATGCCATAAACATTGCTTAGGTGACAGAGGCCCTAAAAAATATTACTAACAACGTGGAGCCATATTAATCAAATAAAAACCAAAGCAGATCTGTGGTTAACCGTCACATTTCTTGTAATGAAGAAAAACATTCCTGTGGTTGTGAGGGTAATTGTAGACCCTTCACAGGGCCAGGCTAAGCTTAGATGTATTAGATGTTTTAGAACCCCCCTCTTATCTGTATACAATGGGAGAATCCATCTGAACTTCCTGTTCCCAGCATCTGTTTGATACCCATTAGGTTACCCCCCCCCCTATTGCTAAGTTGCTGATTGCTGTTAATTGGTTCAGGCAGCCTTTTTACGGATGGAGGGTGGGGAGAAGACAGGAAATTGATTGAACGTGAATATGTGGCCTTCATACCTGACTCAATAAAGTTTAATCATTATTGACCGTGAGCAACCAGCCATTTAAATAACTCCTAATGATCTGCACCGGCTATTTTGCTCTAAGCGATGGCTGATTCATAATGTTAGGTCGCATTGTGCGATGTCTTTTATGAGCAGGTTCCTTGACCCTTTGATTTCCAGTGTTTAGCGCTTGACTTAAAAAAAACGCAGACCAAGCATTCCTCGCAAAATAATAATAATAATAATAATAATAATAATAAAAAGTGATAATATCTTACCCAGGCCTTTAGTAGGCAAATGAAATTTTAGCCATAAATGTATAGCTCAAATTCTCATTGTGATGTTTTCTGGTACAGTTTGAAGGTTATTTTGAGATTTGTTAACAGGCACGATTCAGGGAAGTCTATCTGGAGCCCCCCCATCGTTTTTCTGGGGGTCTCCGTGGTTAAGGGAATGCCAATAACTGTAGGTTTTAGGCTACCAACCTGACCTTATCTGTTTTATTAACAAATCGAACATTTTAGGAGCAATTTTGTTACTTTAATGCATAGATATGGGATGCATGGGCTTCATTTTATAATTAATGGTGCTCTTTAATCTGGGATAATATTATAACGTACAATCACCGGCTAAATATAAGGTGTTGTCTGAATCCGGCTCACACCTGCGTGATTAGGACAGGATCCTGGGTGAATTAACAGTAAATACGTGTAATTTGGGAGCAGTCATCCGTGGCCTGTGTATTTATGGAAATAAATAGCTCTTACGCAGATTAACAAAGCCATTGATGGGTCATCGATTTGTCACAATGGGCCGAGAATTAGAGGTATAATTATAACATAATTATTATAAGAAAAATAGGGAGAGGGACTGCGGTGTGACGATCATTTCCATTCCATTTTATTCCTAATCGTTATTCTTGCGTTATACTCATATATTATTATTTTTTTTGCCTAAATGTTCATATAAAAATCCCCTCTGTTATCTCCTGAGCCGCCATCTTGCTGCCCCATCACATGGTTTATATCACTGCCTCGTCCTAAGATATTTGCGATCAAAACTTTACAGAGGAACCCGGAAACAATCTGTGCCGCTAAAAGAATGTTAGAAGAGAACAGGAAGGGGGGTACAACTTCCTGTTTACGCTGACAGCAGGATTCCATGGCAGTCTGCACTGAGGGATCATGGGAAAGAGGCAATATTATGTTAATGAGAGATTGCCCACAGCTTGCCTCTGTCTCCCCCTCAGACGCCATAAGGTGGGGACATGCGTTTGGGTGGGAATCAAACAAAATGGCCTCCCTTTCTTTGGTTCTGTTATAAAAATACAATGTTTTTTTTTTATCATAAATGACAGATTAACCCTTTAGTAGTAATTTTTATGGTAGAATTCTACCTGCAACAGTTAGAACTTCCAGTTTGCTACAAACCGATGGATGCCCCCCCCCCCTTTGAATCCTTATTTTGATGTTTTTTTTCGCAACGTAGATCAACTATACCCAGAAAATAATAAAAAGGAGATTTTTGGGAAATAATAATTAGATTTCATTTAATAGAAACCAATCATGTAAAGAGGTGCCTGGGGATGGAGGTTATTCGCCGGCGGTCCGAATGAATCAGCGGAGGCCGCTTGCTGCCGTTTGCCGCACTTTATACTAATACCGTTCCTGCAGCAGAAATGACTCTGTTAATGGAATTTCTGTTTCCCTCCTTGGCATCGCAGGGACGATGACAAACTATCCCCCTCCAGACAGATTCCATGCGCAGACCGGAAGTTATTTTTCACTTCACTTATCGTGCTGCTGCTGATACAATTAACCCCTTGTGTGCCGGCGAGACCATTGCGAAGAGGAGCTGAGGAGTGTGCTGCAAATGGCCCGGCTCGGTTAGTTTTTTGGCCCATTTGTTTTTGGGGCAATGGACTTTGCTCCCTACCCATTCGGTTCTACCAAAAATTCAGAGGCAAATTTGGAATTAAATTTATTGCCCGGTGCCCACATTCACGCCGTCTCACCCTTCTCGTTCATTCATCCCCCTTAACACTCTCTAAATGTTTTCCTACCTTCTCTGCCGAGAGTGAATGAGAGTAAGAATGTAAGGGAATGAGCGAGAGTGAATGAGAGTAAGAATGTAAGGGAATGAGCGAGAGTGAATGTGTGCACTGGGCAACAAATTAGAAAATGCCCCTTCATTTTTGTCTGAACCGAATGGGCAGGGAATGAAATTCGTTACCCAAATACAAATGGGCCAAAAACCAACCAAAACGATCTTAGTGTGTCTAGTACACAGGATTCTGGGAACGTGTATTGTAGGCCTTTATTTTTATGAAGTGCCAGGTAATATAAATCAGCTCGTATAACACAATATGATCCCCTGCCTTTGGCAAATGTACAAAGTCTATAATGATACCTATTAATAAGCCCTGTCTGGTTTTACATCAGTTCACTGGGCTGACCCTTGTTGTAGAACAAAGACAATTATGTTATAAATAGACTGATAGATCTGCCATTTTCTAGAATACCTCCAGAAAATGTGTATCCGCTAGTAACTGCGACACATAATAATATTCATTTCACATGGGGGAAGTTTAACGAGTTGGGGCCAGACAGTGCCCGGTCGGCACGCAGTGGCGCATTAACCCTCCGGCTTGATTTTCCAAGTGGATCGGCAACCTTTAAAGTGCCTCGTAGCGCAGAACCCCGGGATGAAAGGACTTCTTCGTATCTGCAGCTTTTGCACGTCAAAGCGGAATAGTCTGCGAGCGCTTAGTGTCTTAAAACTTTCAAAGAAAGCGTAAGACTCTAGAAGAGCTGCCTCTAGAAGAGTGGAAAAACACCCTCGGAGTACGCGCTCCGTGCTCACGTTTCTTTAAAGTGGAGGTAATGTTACAGAGATGGTAAAGTCGGGACCGTCCGAGGTCAACTTTGGGTTTAAGGGTTATTGGATTTTTCTCTATAAGTTTAGGATAGTTTGTGTTTTTTAGGGCTCTCTGTAGCCATCCATTCCAAAACTGAACAGACGTAAAGGGCAACGCAACACTATGGCAAAAAGAAAAGCCTACAGTTTGTAGGGTGATCAAGAAAAACGGGTTGAGCGTTGATGGGACCTAACAGGGAATTCACTACGTGTTTTTGGTGTTTACTCTTTAAATTTATGAATATTTAAGAACTCTTTTTTTTCCCCATAGTTGTCTCATAAAGTAATTAAAATATCAAGTAAGGAAATGATCTAGATAATGCTAGTTCTGCCACAAGCGGAATCTTATCTTTTTAGATAATAAAAGACGGTTTACCCTTGTGATTAGAGAACCGCAAATAAATACACGTGAAATGTAACGTTTTCTTGGCTTTATTTGATTTAAATCCGTGTTCTAAGAGTAGCAACACAATAACAATTTATTTGCCCCTTTTCACCTTAAAATAACCACTGTTTATACAAAACAATACGGTACGATGTTGAGAGGTAATGCATTCTAATCCTCCGTAAAATGGTCACCGGCAGTAAGAAATATTTTACAGCAACGGAGGGACCTTGGATTGAAGGTTAGGAGTATTTTAATGGAGAACAGAGGCTGTGAGGACCCATTTAATGGTCAAGAAATAAACCGAGTAATGAATGGAACAGAAGGCGCTTGGCACCGCATTGAATGACGAACAGCGAATTACCGTAAGCAAAAGTATCTGTTTTCTTGACATTTTGGTGCGTTACGACTCGACCACGCTGTGTTCATGTAAAGGAAATTCAGTGGAGGATTTGTTCCCAATAATAGGAGTCAGGCAGGTTCTGTAAGTATGTAACAAGGGAGTCATGTACACAACATGATCTGTATCTACACACACATCTACGAGACGGTCTGGGGTCAAGGAATTCATCCAAAACACACAAAAAATAATAGTATAGGTGTGAGTACATGTGTAAGCATGTGTATGTGTGTTAGCGTGTGTGCATTTGTGAAAGTGTGTTTACATATGTTTTGCCAGAGTGTATGTTACAAGGGGGCAAAGAAGGCAAAGATAAGTTGTTTGGGGGCAATGACGGCCCAGACAAGCTGTTTGGGGTAATGTTGGCACAGGCAGAGTGTTTGGTGGTTAGAATGGCACTGTTAAGCTACTTGGCCCTGTGGTTTCTAATTTTGTCCTTGCCTCTAACACTTGTGCTGGGAGGCTGTTGCACTTATCAACCACCCTTTCGGTAAAGTAGAACACGTCACAATGTATATGCTTCTGTTTTGCACCTACGGATTTCGTTTAAATCTCCCAAATTCTATGAAAACCCTCTCTGTAGACTTTTCCTTGTCCAACGTCTCAATGCGCAGCTGGTGTGAGACACTGAATGCGAGTATATTCTATGCAGCCGGTTTCATTATCGCTGACACTTACATGAACATGTCGGGGTAGTTAAATTATGCAGGAAAGCAGACCAGCTGTGCTGCCCGTTCGCACTTCTAGACATACAGACGCGTGACAATGTCAGGGACGTAAAAATCACTCGGAAGAGGATGGTCGAGATTGGTGGCGAAATAGAAAACCCCTAATAATAATAATAATTAATAATCAGATCTTTGCAGTCTGTACAGATAACTCCTAATTTGAAATGTTACATTTTTCTTACTGAAAAACTCCTAATTTGACTACTGACATAAAGTTAAGTCACTTTAACAGTCTGCACTCTGCTGTATCCCTGCATGCATTTACAAAGGCAACACCACAAACATGTTAGTGTGCGTTTAAGTATGTTAGTATGTTACTGTGTGTGTCCGTGTAAGTATGTTACTGTGTGGGTGTTAGTATGTGTGTAGGTGTTACTGTGTTGTAGTATGTTACTGTGTGTGTCCGTGTAAGTATGTTACTGTGTGGGTGTTAGTATGTGTGTAGGTGTTACTGTGTTAGAGCGTGTGTGAGTTAGGGCATATGTAAGTATGTTAGTATATTACTGTGTTTATTAATATGTGTGATTGTATGTTATTGTGTGTGTGTAGAAGGAGCTAGGAGGCCCCCATTGAAGTATTCTAGGGGGAGGCCCAGTGTCAGCTCTTCAAAGTACACGGTAAAGTCAGAGAGCTGACAGTTTAATCAACACACCTCATAGTCATGGGGAAAATGTACTGTTTCATCATTCGGGCATATTTTTTTTTTCCTTTTTGGGCGGATTCCTACATTTCCAAAATTTTAATTTATTTTATGAAGAAATAAAAACCAGTTATTAGAGAACACGAGGCGGAACGCAGGCAAATAAAAACATTCCATTGTATTCCACTTCTATACATCCTGCCTTCCAGTTCTGGCAAATATATAATTTATACTATTATGAATAAAATATATAATTTTATACTATTATGATATAATATATAATTTTTTGCTGCGGCTGGGAATCAGGTTAAAGCCGAATTAACATTTAGAATGAAAATCACCCGCTCCACCCCTTTCTTTTATTGTAAAGTTTCCATATCCATAATAATAAAAAAAAAACAACCCCTATCCATCCCCTATAACTCTCATGACATTCAGCCAGCCGAGAAGCATACCCTTCCATAGCAGGATTGCTAGAAATTGTCGCTTTCCAAATTAACACGACAATTACAGCTAATGGCACAATATTGTTAATTATGTCATGTTCTGGGAGCTATTAGTGTCTCTGCCTTTATTAAATTAATACCATGATACAAGTTTAATTAATGACTAGCGATAAGCATCATTAATACAGAGCAATGTGTAGTTTCGATGACTAATTGCAATATACTCTTAGCATTAAATAGTGCTTAGAAGCCGCCTCTCGCAGAGCTAATCTCACAGTCTATGAAAATATTTTTTTATTTCTTTTTTTTATTATTTAATATTTAAAACGCCGTGCTTGGACCGCGTGTGCGAAGAGGGATTTGCCATTCCCCCCCCCCCCGTAAATCCTAAGGCTGCGGTAAACATGGACTCTCGCCTGGGTAACGAGTCTTTTTAAAGCCGCGCTGTATTAATGCTTCTGTTTCCCGGTTTTCGTGTTCGTGGCCGTCGCTGCGTTACCTGGGGCCGATCACTGAGAGGCTTCTGTGTGTGACGGAGTCAGGAGTTGTGTAGGAGTTCCTAGGGAAAAAAAAAGGAAGAGATGTTCAGGGAGCAGATGGAGTGGAAAAAAAACAGAATTGTGGATCCCAGTAAAGAGTTACGTTGAGGTAACATCTTCTCCAAGCGGTTGTCATTGCCAGCTTTAATTCCACTGTCATCTAAACATGATTCAGGCCACCGACAGCCACCGACAGCCTCTGAGAACTGATGTAGAAATGTAACTCAAAGGACTCAGAATATCTATGCTTTGTCTGATGCTCTTGAGTACTGTTCACCGCGGAAGGGCATTCCATGCCAAGTCTGTGCCCTAATTTGTAGGCTCACCAAAGTGGTACAGCCTATTTTACGCCAACCAGAAGGTCTGTAGGCAATGGGACTTATTATTTGACAGCATTGATTGTATCTCCATTTGTAATACTGCAAGCTGTAACGTGGTAAGTAAGTAGATGGATATCTAAATTTAAGTCAACCAGATGGCCACCATGCTGCAATCGGGTTGAGTCAAGGTGGGGTTCCAAGCAGACCCAGAACGCCATTGAACCTATAGGACTGAAAGACGACAAAATGACAACTGGCTGGTGTTTCCTTGGTAGACTTCCACGATGACCCACAATGACTTCCATGATGTCAACCAACTCAACAGCAGTGGAGTTCAGATGGACAGTTGAGTTGAACCCATAAAAAAAACAACATGAGCTCATCCCAATATCCGTTACGATTGATCTTAATGACGACGTCGTGAATATTCAAGCTGATGTAGGAATTGGCTTGGTCAGGCTCTTCGGAGCGTTACCTCGATCGGTCAAGTAATCACTCAACTGACGACTCCAACCTTAATGAATAGAACTATTTCTTCCAATCTTTGCTTTGTCAGTGATTCTATCAAACCGTATAGATCATTTTGGATGCTCTACGCATCTGGGTATGTCAGTGGAACAATATATAGTTTCTCTATTTCTCAGTTCAGTAGTTTCATTAGACCATCGGGTGATGAAGGTTAAAACAAAACTGAGAAACTCTCGCCCTAACGTACCAGGAAAAAAATAAAATGAAGTTAAAAGTGCAAAAAGTATGAAACGCGGAAAAAAAAAAAGTGCTGTGGAACTAAACAATCACAGGCGATGGAGCGGGATATACTTGGAAGCGTCAAACGGACAGTGATTGCTTACCGACAAATCGAATGTGCGGAACCTTAATTGGTGGACAGAATGTATCCAGCAGAAAGGAAATCTGAAACTATAAAACAAAAGCAGTAACAATAGAGAGGTGGTTAGAAAGATGGCTATAAAAATAATAAGAAATGATTCATTATTGGTAATTCTTAAAGGTAAGAGATGATAGAATTTAAGTGCTCCGAGCAGGTCTATTTACAGTATCACGAGCTCTTTCCTCACCGCGAATAAGACGATTATTTATAGGAATGGAGGAAACATGCAAAATAAAATTGTATTTGCATCTCCCTAGGGAATTCTCTCCAGAACAGATGTCAGCAATTTTCCCATTAAAAAAAAAACCATGAAAAGGTCACAAAAAAGTGTTCTGCATTTTAGCTCATGTTGTTTTTTTTTTGCCTTAGCACGAAAGGGGAATCAGTAAAAAGGGAGGAGAGAGAAAAAAAAAATATTTGGTTCCTGAGCTAACGGAAATCTGGTTTCCGCAAAATGTTTTTTTTTGTAAAAAGAATTGTGAGATTCCACAAGGCAAGAAAAAGCTGGTTGGTCCACCGTAACTAAGTCGTTGCCCTTCGCACATAACTCCGTCGTGCTCTGTTGTGTTATAGACCATATGGAGTAGAATGCGGCTTCATTGAAGGGGGGGGGCTGATTGATGGTTGAGTCAAGAGGAAGATAGCAAGTAAGAAAAACCGTAAAAAGAAAGAAGGTGGGTGGACGGAAGACGCGCATAATGAGAAGAGATTGGCAGAAAGAGATGCACAGATTGAAGAATCCGAAAGCCGCTGAAACACATCCCGTCGTAATGCTTGGCCTGGGCTCATGTATTATTCAGCGTTCCTCATGTTTAATTCTTGTGTTCTTACGTAACAGAGAAATGAAAAGAAGCCGGCGCGGTTTGGGTTATTGGATCCCTGTGGCGCCCAGCGTGGGGTTCTTCAAGGCGGTCGGGAAAGACCTACAGGATGACTCCATTAGCTTCTAACTAGGGTTGACCTTCTTCTTACATCTCACCGCTCCTTCCATCATCTGTCGTACGCAGCGCCCGGGAGGCTCCAACCCTTCCAATGCCAAACGATGGTTTTAAACGTCCTCCTTAATTTATCACCATCGCTATATCTTTCGGGGGACTTAAAGGGTCTCAATAGCTGCGAAATAATATATTCTTAAGCAAAACGTTACAGAAGAACCGATTTTGCCGTTCTCTTGGTGGCTGGCGTTACCGGCACGAGATAGTTAAGGGCTAACCTTTCACATAACATAGAACGCGTTTGCCCGCGTATTTAGATCGTCTTGCATCAGAGGAAGTATTTTGCCGCACAGGGTTAAGGGAGGTACGAGAAGCAATTTATTAAATAGTTCTAATGTTAAAGGTCTTCCATTTTTTTGGGCTGTGATAAGTTTAATGGAGTGTCTCGTAATGCTGCGATTCACTTAAACCCTTCCTTCCAGCAGACAAGGGAATGAGAACAGCAGGGAATAAAATTTAATCTAAACAAAGATCCGCGGCACCGCACATCCGCGTATCTGTGCCTCGATCATAACCACAGGCTTGGGAGGATAGGATTCTCTAATATGTACAGCGCTACAGAATAGGATGGCGCTATATGAAACAATACATAAATAATAATAGGTAGGGGTGAGATGAGCAGCGTAGGAAGGTCGGATGTGGTAAGAGCCGAGGGGCAGCGCAGTAATAAACACCATAGTGCTGTCTACAGGTCAGGGAAACAACAATCTCTTTAGTAATAGTTAAGAGCAGACAGAGCCCAAAGGCATCAAGAAAGTCTTCTGTTTTTACAACAACTGCTGTAAACATGACATGGAGCCCAATGGGACCTTCAACTGGTGCTTTGTTTCTCTACAACGTCCTAGGTTTCTATACCTATCCTATATATAAGGTTTTCCATTATCCTTCATGACCTAGTGGGAGTCAGAACCTTCTTCTTGTATAGAACCTTTTTCCTCTTGTAAAGAACCTTCTTCTTCTTGTATAGAACCCTTTTCCTTTTGTAAAGAACCCTATTCTACTTGATGAGAATCTTCTTGTTCTTGTCCGTCAGAAAAATAGGGAGCAAAGTCTACATCGTGGAAGGTCACCCTCCTACCAAGACCAAATCATTAACTCTATGGTTATTGGTCAGTGCAGAGATTTTTGGACAGATGTTGCTCTTCTTTAGTAAAGTCCTACATTTGAATAAATGTCCTGTCTGGAAGAAACATGAGTGTGACCTCCGACGGTGCAGGCTTTGCTTCCTCTTCCCAATCGAATTTTTGCTTTAAGATATCAGGAAAAAAAATTATTAGTAATATTCTAGTATTTTATATCTTTAGCCAGAGGGAGTTTTGGAAATCTGGGGTTGACTTGGCAGCTGAGCTGAAGACCATAAACCTGAACCAGAAGGTTGCTCATTAATAAGCCCACCGTATCCAAGGGCCATCAGTGTTGGTATTTCTAAAATTCTTTAGCTTCTGTCATCTGTCACTATTATTGCCTCTCCGTACTCCTAATTTTACCTGTGTTAGCTTGTCTTCTTCAGCTTATTTATCTTGGGTCTACAGTGACAGGTCCTTCCAGGAGATAATGGGAGAGACCATTGGAGTCTGTTTGTGTCTATACAGCCAACAGTCCGATGGAACCTACATAACCTACATAAACAGGGTTAGATATCAAGTTCTATCTCTTACTTAACACATGAGTTACATCAATATAAAAAATAAGGACATTGGCTTTTGAGGAAAGCGTCAGGGTTACGAGGAGAAGACATACGAAGCGAGCAGTGTAAGTAGTTTTGGCCCACAATGGAAGAACATTAGGGATGACGACTGGTAAATGTTAATAATCTGGACATTTAAGTTCATTTGTTACTCTGTATGTTTAAATAAGGGGTTTGCGTTTGGGATATTTGGGTGGCCGGGGAAGACTCCCCACAAAGAGTCCTACAAGTGTGGAGAACCCTTCATGGTTTGATAATGAGAGTCTTTCTGTCGTAATTAGATGGCCGCTGGCTGTTATGTGCAGGTTACTGCAGGGATCCCAGGTACGTCTCCAGTGTATTAAGTATCGAGCCTTGTGTCTGATTGCTAGAGTTGCTTGCTGTGTCTGATTTCTTGTCTTTGCTCCGTCCGCTGCCTTCATTTCTTGTCCGTCAGTCTATTTAATGTCTGTCTAGTTCCAGGTTTGTATGTCTGTCTCTGCTTGGCAGATCGCATGTCTGTTCCAATCTCCTGGCTCGTGTGGCTGTCTCTGTCTTATCAGACATCCGGCTTATGCTTTGTGTATCCAGCATCTCCCTTGTTTGCCCGTCTGCCCCCCTAGGCTTCTGAAATGTACTGTTTGTCTGTGTTTGACACACGTCTGTATTTCTGTCCTTGTATCTGTCAGTCTCTCTAATGCTATCTGAGTTGAAGGTCTCCCTGCTTTGAGTTCCTCCTCAAAATCTCAGCAGGCTCCGCGTGGCTGAACTCATTATAGGCAAACCCTGCACTGGAGTGGTTCAGGTAATGAGGCATCCGCGGGGTGTCTGCCGGCTTTAATAAGAGCAAATGA
>VKOC01000007.1:10858326-10879189 GCA_009364415.1 Spea multiplicata
ATCTACTTGAGGTTTGGGGTCATCTGTCCTAAATATGCTTCTTTGAAAAAACACAAAGTAAAAACATTTTTTCCTTATTTCTGTAAGACCCCCCCCACACACACAATTTAACCATTGGTTGGCCTTATATCTAAAGGTTTGCTATTACCCAGCTGGGAGCCATGGGGGTCTCGCTTATATGGACATCTATAGACATGTAATAGAATTTCAGTTCCAGGTCTCAATGACGAACATCGGGTCATTAAGCAGAAATATTCATGCTTTAACACAGGTGTGTCCAGGTATTCAAATAATCATTCAAAAGCCTTTGAGGAATGAAATCAAGGGTCAAAATAAATCCCTACCCCACCTAGAAGGATACGTAGAGCAGCGCATGATCATGGAATTTTACCAACAAATACTTCATTTATTAGAGAAACACAGCACTTAACTATTCACACAGGACCCCCCCCCTAGAAAGGCCAGCAATTTACCGTCCGGCATTGACACCTATCTGGCTACAAGCCCACGGCACAAAAGACAATCTTTGCTATGAAAACCACCTTTAACTATAGCACCAAGAATAAAGCCTTTTCCTCCAACACAGGACCCCCAAAAATTCCTAGAATCTGACAATTTATTCCCCAAATCAGCCAGGAGATCTAACAGCGGCCGGATACAAAAATAAAACATTCTACATATGTTCTCTATATAGATTTCTTTCTCTTTTGCTCGCTATATATTTCTTCATATATTATTTATATATTTATATGTATATTATTTTGTATATTTAATCTTAAATATATTCACGTAAACGGCTACTACAGGCACCCCTCCTGCCTTCGGAAAAAGGAAGAAAAAAAAAAATAGAATTTCCTCCAAAAAGGAATTTTAACGATAAACGGAAGTATTTACAACAAGGAAACCAATCGGATTGAAGTCGTTTTTTGTGTCGTCCCCAAAGCCAACTGAAGCTCAAATGTAACAAAGTAACAGAGACGGGATGGGAAATATTTGATTTTTGATACGGTTCTGTGCCGTGTGCTGTGACGTTTTTTGTTACCATTATATTTACGTTTTGTTGTTTAATTTCAAAAATAATAACGTTTTGATTTATTCCTATCTATTTCCTGGAGGAACTGGGGTTTTTAACGAGGGATGTCGCGCATGCTGTGCGGCCCCCGGCCATGTTGCATTGTTCCAACACTGTTGTAAAGTAACTTGCCGCGTTGCCCGGCCACTTGTTATTGTAAAGGGTCTCACTCCATCAATATGACCCTTGGGTATTTTAAGGGGTCCTTACCACCCCCCACAACACACGTTTGCCTATGCAAGATACAGTATGTCCAAAAGCAGCAATACTCAGTGGGGGGGTCTCTTGGAAGGAAGCAGGGGCTTTGCACCTCCTAATGTGCCCAAAGATGGCGCCCCCTGGAGGAGGGATGACAAACACCTTGAATATTAATATTTGATGCTCATGTATTCGGTTAAATGGTTACTTGTATAGTTACATAGTTCAGGTTAACCCTTTCCAGCTCCGATATCTATTTCCAATATTGTCCCAAAGAGATAAAAACAAAATTGGTTTGGATTCTAAAGGCAGCCAGATATTTCCCTGGATCAGCATTGTCTATGCTAAAGTTCACCATAATACTAACATTTTGAATGCTATTTCTGGCTTTTTCAGCAATTCTAATTAATGACTCAACGTAATTACGTGAAGCGCTGGCTGCTCGTTAAAAATGTGCAGTTAAACTTCACTAATTGGTAACAGAGAAACAAACTGTGCCGAGTCCGTGCCGAGGTTGCCATAACGGCCTTTTGTTCCAGGCTACGGATACATTTCACGTGTAAAGTGCTGCCCCCTGCAGCAGGTGTGATGTATAACTGAGTAACGGTTCCTATACGTCCGACTTACAGCAGGGGGCAGCCTTTTCCATGCACGGCTCAGCGCCATGTGATATTTATATGTGTCCCGGAAAGAAATACATGATACAGCAACACTAATTAGTGCACTTGTTGTACAAGCAGCTGACTTCATGCATCAAAAAACAGTGCAGTGGATGTGTGAATTACAATTTCGATGAATGAGCCACAAACCATTTGACCAAAATGTCATTTTTGCTGAACAGATTACTTCTAAGTATCTACAAACAAGAGAATTGCATGTTAACTAAGTGGAGCTACATCACTACCAGTATGAAGCTGCTACAACGCCTAGGTTCCTCGTCAATATCCCAGTGTGACTCTGCAGTCAATACCATCACTGTCAGCCGACGCTTGATATCCCCTGTGAATACTCTACTTCTACATGACCACAGCCCTCCATGGTTTAGCTTATGGAGTACTTTGGATAACGAGACCTCTGAACTCAGGTGAACTTGGACTACAACTCCCATGGTCTAGAGAAATCCTACTGAACAATAACTTTGATCGATACGTGGATCGTTCTTCTACCCGTCATTCATCTGATGGACTATGATTGCTTTATCCTCCAGGAAACAATGTTATCTCCTACACCATTGTATATAATTCCAATACGTCTAACATGCTCTGGAACACGCCAGGTGACTGCAGACCTGTCTGACTTTCCCTGGATGACCAATATTTCTCAGACAACATTTCTCTGATGAGAAATTCAAGATCCGCATGGCTAATACGTTAATGGTGACTGCCTGGAACTTAACGACAGAGCCCCCCCTGCTCTATCCTGGTCAAATAAAAGCGATTTATCTCTATGTCATTTAACCCGTGATATGGTGATTCAGGTGTTATTGGTGGAAGGCGAGTGGAATTGGTTTCGACAAGAGCTTCATCCTCATCGTTATTGCTGGTACATGAATACACGCCGGGTAATACTATACGGGAAAGTCCGCTTTATGAAGCCGAGCGGCGTTTGGATGCAGCTCCCGATCGCTCAACAGATTTTAAAAAAAACAGCACCATGAGCCGGGGAGACAACTGCCCCAACGGAGCGGTCAGCGCATGAAGAGATCGCTTTATTCCTGAATCACTCGGCACCATAACCACGAAAAGATACTGAAATCTGACGTCGTGCATCTCGCTAGCCGGGTTTCAAAAGATTCCAAATAGAATCCTTTACAGAACGGTGCATTCTTTAACCCCTTATGTACTTATCAAATCCCCCCCCCACATAGACACCAGAAAGAACTGATGGAGCCAATAAAGTCCATTACGAGAACTTCTCTGCCTGTTGGCCTCTAGCGCATCAGGAGGCGTTTTTTTAATAAAATGTTGTAAAACCCAAAGATCCAAGACTAGCCGATGACCACAATGATGTCACAGCCTTTATGGCTAACGGTGAGACACTTCCAAGCCAAGCTATTGTAGGACTTGGTACAACAAACACCGTCCAACCGTCTCGTTACACAAAAAGCATCTATTGAGGAAGCAGCGGTCAGACCAAAAAATGCATGCACTTTACCTCCAATAAATGACGCTCTACCCCTTCTGGCAAAGTCTGGATTCACAGACAGCCCTCTAAACCTGGTTATAACCGATGTTTTATATATCGGCACAGGTGGGGGTTAACCTTTAACCCTTTCGTCACTCTGACACTGAGTGGTCCAGCACAGAATCAGTTAATGAAATCCATTGTCTAAAACGCAGAGAGCCGCATTACTTCTAGAATGATTGTTCCTCCACCTCCACGTGCCGCGGGTTGTTTTATTTATAACATAGTTAATAATATCCTGACCCGTTCATTCACGTTAACGAAATTTCAAATGTCAGTCGGTGCTCCCGTCGATAAAATTCCTGCCCCGAGTAATCTGCCAACCGAAGGCAAAATACACCTGAACTTCAAAATCTCTGACATTTCAATCTATAGAACCACAATGTCGCTGATCGTACCCAAGTGACCTCAACCTCCACGTTTATGCTTAAGCAGCTGAAATCAAAGATTCTATTATTGCAACCGTTACACCGCAAAAAGTTAATATTATTATTATTTCAGATAACGTGGTTCCGCTGCCTGGAGCTTTTATTTATTGACGCCGGGTACAGAGCCTATATTATACTATATAGAATCTAACAAAGGAAATCAGTTCCCATACGGAAGATTTGCCAATCCACAGCTCATCACTCTCAGCCGCTATCGGATCATCGATAAAAAAGAGAAATGTACTTGAAGACATTCTAAAGAGCACCGTTGAAATAAGGTCACTGCATTAAAACATTTTTAGTTGCCACCCAGCCGCATATACACAATATTTTTAATAATGTTATTTTCCCCCCCGTGGTAATCCTCAGACCAGCCACCAGGGGGCAGATCATTCACGTGGTTGAGATACAATTCGTAACATCGGAGCAACAGTAAGAATTCACAGATCGATGTCTCTAGGACTCATGGGGCTTCTCCTCGGGTGTATCGTTGGCACGAAGACAGGGGTGGAGAGTTTAATATAAAGACAGTACCCCCCACCTTTCAGGATCTATAGAAAACGAGAGCTAATTTCTAGATTTATTTCTAGATTTCAGCCCTACCACCATGAGGTTCTGGCGTCATTTACCAGCTGAGATGGGGGTAATAAGGCACTCAGCTGTTTTTTTAATGCTAGACAGCTCAGTGATATTACCTACGCAGAAAGTGAGCACCATGTTACAAAAAAGCAGAGAGAGACTTCTAAATGAATATATATATATATATATGAGACATATATATATAAACACGCGCTATCCCGGCCTCATCCGTACTTGAAAAGCAAAAAACGCTATTATTAAACTTTCAAATCACAAAAAAATTATTGCTTACGCTCCCTCGATCTATATTACTCCCCCAGCGCTATACATTCACAGCAATAAGGTACTGTTACTGCTGAAAAGGATGATTCAATATCGGAAGGGAAAAATATATTCATATAAACCAAAAAAACTGGGGAGAGGGGGTAACAGCCATCAATCACGTGGAACACGTCTTTGAGAAGCCACAATAAAGACATTAATGGATTTACGAGTGGTTTGTGACTGTTTGCTTCTCTTTCATGACGCTATGAAGCTGTCGTAATGGGAAATGAACAGAAATAATGATACAAAGTTTATTAGTGTCCAATACACGCTGCCTACCCATTTTAAAAAAAAAGTATTGCCCCCTGGTCAACATATCAAGGTGTCGTGAAAATGGGGGTCATCTCCTTCCCCATGTAAATAAAATTCAGGGTCATTCATAAGAGATTTACTGTGACGGGGCTCGGGGTCTGAAGTATCAGCATCTACCTCCAGGTGATGATGGACAAGTAGGCTGCTGAGATATCCTTCTAAAGGGATGATCATCCGCAAATACTTGCCCATCGCCTCTAGAGAAAAGTGCTGAAGGTGTCTTCGTTGGGCGATAAAGACTACGCGAGCCGTCAGTGGTGACCTGAATCCCGTGGTTGTTACTGCTAGGGTGTCTGGGGGAATGGGCATCTCTTCAGGGCTTTGGGGGTAAAGTGGCTTCAAAACATCACGAAACTTGAGCATCCCTGCTTGAAAACAGGTGACCCAGTAAAGATCATCTTCATGAAAATCTAAGGTCGAGGTTCAGACAAGCGGTAGAACCACTTTCTGAGCATGATCAGTAAGCCACTGCATGGAATCTCCAAGATGGACCTTTAATGAGTTCAAGAGTCTCGGAAGAAGCCCCTCTAGAATAGTCCTGACTCCATTACTGATAAAAACGCGCCCTTAATGTCTTATGATGATGTCATGATTAGGGCGGTGAAAACCTGAAGCGTATCAAATTAATTGAAACAATTTTACATTTTTTTAGTACATTGATTCCAAAAAAACTACTATTTGTATCTACTTTGTATCTCAAAATATCTCACTGGTGTTTATTTTTTTTTATTATTTAGAAGCCAAGTATTTAAGTCGCGGGCGCTAATTTTATCCGAATTTTATTTACTGCGTTAATTCCTTGGAAATAGGAAAGCCTGTGAAGATTAGGTGACTATTCGAGGCAGCTGAGTTGTAAGGAGACGCGCGGGCAGGTAATGGAAATTAGACAATGGAATCGCTATTTAGAATGTTGGCGTTCGTTCCCCTGCCGCATTCTATTTATTCTAATCAGAAAAGATTAAAATAATGTTTCCAGATATGACGCAATATCCTCCAGATTCTTACGTGTGACAACTTACAGGTATTGGATACATACACACTATAGAGACACAACGTCTCTATAAGGGCCACGCTCTTCCATGTGGTGGAGTTTAGGCTTCGGACGCCGTACATCGAGGAGAGCTGTGAGACACGGGGTGCATCTTCAGAGCTCCTACACTGTGCTCTTGTCATGTTATACATGGTTTGGGGCCGTTCACCTACGCAGATCTCCAGCCGGCAGTCTTAACACTGTACATCGCTCCGAGTTGTGAGGCATGAGTCCATCCTTAGCACACACACAGGGTCGGTGAGGTAGGCAATGAACACACTATTCGCTGCTCACGGGTTTTTGTGTACAGGTCTTTCTCATAGGGAGGGCAAAAGGATGGGGGGGTTTAAGCACCAAGAGATAGAAAGGTCCTAGGGTGGTGGCCTCTCTCCATGGATGGTCACAGAAGGGTGGCATGGCCGCTGAAGTCATCAGGTTCGGTGCTGGTCAGGATGGCGGCCCGATCGTCAGACGGTGCGCGGTGGCAGAGTTCGTCCCTCAGGGCCGAGAGGCGAGATAGGGGGTCCTGTCTTGTTGGCCGTTTCTTCCTACGGATGCAGCGCGTGTCCGTATACGTGGCTGGGGGTGGCTGGTGGACCTGCGAGGTGGATTCATCTGATAAAGACAAGAGAACAAACTGATTCAACCTCAAATATCTGAAACGTTAGACGAATTTAACATTTTTAACCATATTTACCAATAGTTTATTATTTTCTTCTATATTTCTTTACTTGTCTTCGGCTAACTAGCACTAAGCGTCGTTCTCATGTAGCGGTTATTGCACACAGTGTGAAAACAAGGCTTTAAGTAATATCTGACTCCAAATTCGGATACAAATAGGAAAATTTAGAGTTTTTGACAGGAAAAAAATATTTTATTATTATATATTTTTTTATTATTTTTTGTCTAATATTTTCTAATCAAAAGGGTATATTACCTAAACAAAACCCAACTCCAATTGCTTATACTAGAAATATAATTATGTTCAATAAATACACTACAAATAAAAATCTATAAAAGAGCAGTCTATGGAATGCCGTAAATATCTTATATCATCCAAAATGTGTTTTGTGGATTGCTTTTTGTGACTGGATCTGTTACAGAATGAACTTTTAATATTAATATTTCACAGTGGCAAAATCCAAAAAATAGCTTAATTGGGGTTTTTTTTTTTACTTCTTTTGGATCAGTAGAAGGGATGAACTTGATGGACTTTTTTAACCTTAATTAATGTTACTATTTATTTAATTAATATTTAAGATGTTTATGAAATTAGCCAAAAATAAGAACATCATCTTATAGCTGGATCTGTTACCTCTACTGACGATCAACACTTTATTTGTGGTTTTCTTTTTCTCCAGCGTTTTATATATTTAATGTGTGCCTTGCGTGGCAGTCTCATTCACTCACCTGGCCTTAGTTTCTCATCTCTTCTCATTCTTCTTCCTAAGGCCGGCAGGACATATGAGCTTCCACCAAAGGGACAAAACAAATTAATTGGGGAGGAATCGTCATGCAAATCCGGGTTACGATGCTCTCGGTAGGGTGAAGATTTGGGAAGAGGGCAGATCCGTTTTAATGGGAAAAACCCCAATACTTCAGGGACTGGTGTACTCAATCAGGGGTCTCCGCTCTGCCTGGAAGAAAGGGGGGACCACTGCTTACCAGAGTGCTTCCTGGACTTAGAGCGACCCTTGGTGGATTTTTTGGGCTTGTGGACTCGCTGATCTCTGACAATTTCCAGCCTCTCAGGTACAGCAGCGATCCCAATTCTGCGAAGGACAAGGAAGAGGAATCGGCAAACGTCACCCAACGCCTAACCCAAACCCAAACTGGGCTCAAGACACGCGGTTAGGACACGGAACCTTGTTACAAAGTGACCACGTGACTGGTGTTCACTAAAATAAATAAGTGAACAACAGAGGTTTAGAGGAGTAAATGAAACCCCGTGCCAGCATGCACAGCACCGTGCACATCGCTGGGTTATCTCCTTGTAAATGTGAAGCCTCCTTAGTGTTTTGAGTATGGGGTAGAATTAAACTCTTAATGTAGGGAGCAACAAGTCCTTTTATGAATTCTAAATTAACCATGGGTTTTGGGGGGTTTTCCACACATGAAAATTTTTTGCTGGAATATTAGACTAGGACAGTTTTTTTTTTACCAAATAATGTAGTTTAGGTACATTTAATGTCCCAGAATGCAAACCCCCCCGCCCTCCATTCTGATCATTTGAAAATAATTAATGAGGAGAGGACGAGGAAGTTCCTTAAGAGTAACATTTTAGAGGTAACCGGTCCCCTTAAACTACTAAATACCCATGACATATGGGTTATTTAATTCATACCATGACCTTCCTGACCTTCAAAGACGAAATTTTAATTCCCATTAAAGTAATTGCATGGAGAGCCCTTCTTCAGGTGTGGAGGGACTTGTTAGTGTGCTAAGTGCATTACTCATATATGGCCACTAGGGGCATCTTTGGGCAATATTATTCCTCCCTCCGTTCCCCGTTGTATTTGTTGAGTGCCCTCGCTGCCCATTGTTCTACACTTAGGGATGTTTCTTATTCTATATGTTAAAGTGACATATTTCCAAGGCAACCAGCTTGGCCTGAACCAAGGCCAAACAGTCTCAGCTTTAACACAGAAACATAGGCCCCATCTGGCCCCCCATCTAGTCGCCCGTTTCTCCTGCTGTAACGACTCAAACCTTAATCAGTCGTTGGTCTCGTCTTAGGAGCCGTATGTCTATCCCATGCATGTCTATGCCCATCACTGTATTACCCTCTATGACTTGTGTTGGGAGGCTTTCTTCTATTCCATCTCAGCCTCTGACCCTCTAGGACGGTGTTAGATTCCGGGCTCTTGTAACATTCCCCCCCCTTTGAAAATAACTTCCTTCCTGTCCTCTGTTAAATGTCTTTAAGTATTTAATTGTTTTTTACCCCGTTTATTGTCTTACAAAATGATTCAACTGAATCAAATGCCTTTCAGACTAATCGCCTATAAAGTAAGGCAGTATTTATACAATGTAACAATACAAAGCCACTTGAGTTAGTTAGTTAGTTTTTAGATGATATTAACTATTTTTGCAGCACAGATTAAAGGGAAGGGAAAGGATTTAGTTACCTAATCACAAAGACACAAAGAAAAATGGAGGACGAGTGGACCAATCGAGAACGAGAAAACATTCAGAAGACAGAGACAGACTAGAACATTAATAAATACCCCGGGGATACACACAGCGCAGGGGCATCAAATATTACAAGGCAGCATTCAGGTTTCTTTAGATGTTTATACGATGAGATCTAGCGTCACATGGGCTTCTGGAGATGTCAGAGGTCTCTTTATTAACTGTAAAAGTTTCCTGAGATGATGCGCATCCATCTTAAGATGTCTCAAAAGCTTATGTGACTCTATATCTCGTTCCATGAATTCTCGAGTGAATGAAGCATCTAGATGGTGGCTCCACCATGTTGGAAATTATTTTAAGCATTCACATAAACAGGGGTTAGTTGTAGGACTTCCTTCTCAGATACTAGGAATAAACTCATAAATAGCATCCCATGCATGGAGTAAGAAACATTTATCAGAGGAGACACTCTGGACAACAAAGACAATCAGGATTAAGAGAACAGACGTTCAAGAAAGGATCGCATGGGTTCTAAGAGAGAGACAAGGAACGGTAGCGTTCAGACTGACACACGGTGAGAAAAGACAGCTAAAGGCTATGAAGGGGGGGATGTTGCTTAAAAAGTCATAGCAAGTACAGAACTGGCAGGCAGCTGCCCGCAGGAGGGTTTCACCATGACAGGAAGGGAGGAAGACGGAGGAGAGAGGTTGCTACAATCACAGCATCGGAACAAAGCTTTTTCATGCAAGGAGCTGCAGTGTCTCCTTTAAAGGGGAACCCGGCACTCTCTGGGGAAGTCTGCACTCTGTCCCGGCCGATGACCGGCCTACGGGAATGTATCCTACCGTTACACGTCAATGCGCCACGTCTATGAATGCAATCTCCTTGGCCAACGAAGGATTCACCCACAAAACATTTTGAGCTGGATACAGAGTATCCGATCCAGTCCCAGCAAATCTGAACTTCTCAAATTCGGTCTTCAAGTTCCCTTCCAATATTGAAGAATTTCATGGTCCCCGTCCCATGGACACGAGGACCTACTAAAGCCACCTCCGCTCACGGCCCAAAGGCCTGGGGTACTTGGAGACCAACATGAGAATTTCAAGAGTGAGTCAGAACTCTGCTTTTGCGGGATAAGGAAATAATTTACGAGACAGATGAAAGGGATATAATTTAAAACAGGTCACTTGGTGGAAATTAACGTAAATCATGGTCATTGTGAGATCCACAGACGTCTGACGTGTGACTCTTAACCCTTTGAGCCCTACTAAACATTGTTGTGATTGCCATATAATTGGGAGTCACAGAATAAAATTCGATTCCCGGGAAATGGCTATGTTTTATTACTTTTTCACGGTGATAAAGACTCGAGTTTGATAAGTTTGGGTAGTATTTAGATATTTGGCAGAATTCTGGAGAACCTGCCTTGAGGTTCGTGGGCTTCTGGATAAACTGGTTGTCACTTCTGGAATGTCAAAGATCTAACTTTGAACACTAAGACGCAGGCACTCTAAATTCCTATACTCTCCATGCAATGAATTTAATATACAATAAATCTATACCAGCTGTAGGGTCTTTCATGCAGTTCTATAATCCAACAACCCAAGTGTTTCTTCTCCTTGAGATGATGTTCATATGTATGCACCTTTAACTCTATGGTACCCTATAATATTGTATTAATCATACAATGTTACCAGGGTGCTTTGCATCTCCTTGCAGGGCAGGGATAGATTCAGCAGTCAATGGGTTAATTCTGTGCACAGTCAGACGCCGTGGTCTCGTCCATATGCCGATCTTCGGGCTAAAATTGTGACCCAGGGGCAGGAGAAACCATGGGTTTTTTCCCCACTGCAATGTATAAGAAGATAAGCCATACAGGATGGAGAGATTAATGGCGTGCTCTGTTCCCCTTTAAAGCAGGTCCTGGGATTAATTAACAGAGGGATAATTAGTGCCAGTGTTTTGCCAGCCTTCCAGGAGCAAAAAAGCCCACCCACCCGACCCCTCTTCCCCCTTCGTACATGGATCACCCTTACCTATTGGATGGAGGAGTTCATGACGTCAACACTGCTCAGATAGCTGAGATCAATCAGAAACAGACACAATTACCATGGGCAGAGCGCTGGATATTGAGCTGATTTGGCACTAACATGCCAACTGTTGGTTATGCCATCTGTGAACACGTGCGACTGGTGCTCAGCTTGATGTAAATGAGGGTCTCGCACTTACCGGAAGGAATGTGAGTCTCAAACATATCTTATGGACATCATAAGTAGGGTAGAACCTTGAATAATCCTACAAGAACACTGGTAAGTCCATAAGGTAAGGTGATATTCTACCTTGAAGAACCTCAATACAGATTCAATGGAAGAAGGACTCTACGCGACCTCAACATCCGGGGAGACCTGAGGAGGTGACCATTCCGCCGTTTCCCTTCTTCTCCTTAAATCTTAGTCTTAATAAATAAATCTGCTCTGTTACGGGAGTTTAGAATGTCATGAAACTTGACTATTCAACATTCCAGGGTTCTGATGGTCCTTTGCTGATCAAAACCATATTTAATTTGTAAACATTATTGCCACTTTACGGGGTATAAAAGTGGGAGGGATATGGAAATGGAGAAGAAATATGCGCTTAATGGAAGCATGGGTGATGGGAGAAGCAAAAGCCTCTATGATAAAGCAAGAAAAGGTCACACGGGCCATTTAAATTTGCCACAACCAATAGGAAATCAGTTCCATTTCTGTTTTTTTATCTGATTGGCTACACTGTTTTACTTAGGCTTCTGTTTTCTGTTTGGGGGGCGCTGATTTCTTAACACCAAGAACCTGAAGTCCATTTATTATGTCGGCTCTTTGAAAAAGTTGGCCCGCAATTAATAAATGAAACTCGTTGACCGTTGATTTAATTAAAAGGAGTCAATGTGGAAAGCACAAAAATATTTATTACTGCTGACACGGCACATTTTCACAATTCCCAAATCAGTGCGTTTATTTCACTTTATTTTGACAACAAATTTAGTTAGTTTTGTCTTCTTTAGAGGACCTTTAAAAGACAATGCAGCAGCGGCCGACTAAAATGCCACGAATTTCCATTAAATTGGAATAAAAAAAAATCACATATACAAAATTTGACAGAAATTGGCACTAAGGATAAGTAAGCAGAGGAGCCTGCGTTGGCACATTACTGATTCAACCAACTAGCCTTTTATTATTATTACTCGTGAATATTGAAACCTTGTCCAGAAACGATTCTTTAATCAGAGCTAATTCCGCCATCTTCATATATTTATCGGGAAAGCTAAAATCTGGGCTGTAGTCATGGGACACAAGGACAGGGCACTGATAGGCTGACAGGCTGAGTGGCATCTATATTGGGTCTAAGAGGTGCCAGGTTTCGTCACTTGCCAAGTCATAATTCTGTCATTGCCAAAGCGAAAATTACTCTTATTATTACATATTATTTATCAGTAACCCCTTCTGAGAGGGTCAGTTACATGAGCTTCTAACATGAGCTGATTCTTGGTGGCACTGCTATTGAAGTCTGGTTCCTGTTTAACTTAATTAATCGGAGAGTCCACCTGGGTGATTAAGACTGAGGTACTCTAATGTTGACTACATTGCAGTATAATAACAACTTTTTCTTTGGTTCAGTAGAACAAATAAGATAGGAGTTATCTTTAAAATGAACTAGTCAGATGTTCAGGTGCCGGAGAACAGCTCCTTTTATTTTGTCTGCCATCTTACCGAAGATTTCAGGTGGTGAAAGACACCTTGTCAGCTGTAATACGCAGGTGCCAGAGCACAACTCCCAGGTAAGTACTCTATTACGTGGTATACAATGCGGCCCATAAAGGTGTCGCATCAGTACTTATTAAGCAACATATTTGTCAATGAAAAGTAATGATTGTTCTTCGTGACATCATGAGCTCACGATCACTAAGTGGCCATATAGCATGGAGTGAAACAATATCACATGGTGAAATATATATATAGAGAGATTTATTCCTATAATACTCAGTAAAGTGGCAATAACGCAGAACGAGTACCTACAGGACCACAAGTATAAATCACAAAGATAATCTCAATCATTGTGTCCTTCCTGCTGTTTCCCGGCGTCTCTCGTCCCTGATTCTCCTGGAAGCTCGCATTTACCCCGTTATTTCACTCGTCTTTGTAAATAATTTATTGCTACCCCTTAAAGAATGAAAATAGGGAAAATAGGGAAATCATTGACATAGGCAGAGTCGCCTTTATTCAACCAGCTCTGCCGCTCAGCCGCCCTGAGGCTACCGTTTTTGTCATTCCGGCAACTAATTTTCCCCGAACCCAAAGATAACCGCGGAAACTGAATTCACTGAACCACCTCGTCGGGGACAATGTGGGGGTCACGTTAAATGTCTTGTTAATAACAACCCGCGTTCCCTTTTTTCAAAGCAGGGATCCCCTCTTTTTCTACGGGCGCCGCCGTCACACTCACCCTGCAGTGCACAGCACCGCCGTCTCCGCGTGCACTCGTTCTTCTCCTCCCCGTCTCCGTCCTTCAGCGTGCGGGGAGGAATCAGGCGGGGTGGCTCGGTAGCCGGGGCTTCCTCCGTGGCTGCTTTTTCCTGGGGATCCGGAAGATGGAGGTGATTTGTGTGAAAAACCCGGAGGCTGGAGGGCGATGCCGGAACAGTCCGTTGGCGGGGGCAGCAGAGCAGGACGGGGCCTGGCCCTGGCGCTCAGCTCAGGAGAACCATGTCTTGAGCTTAGGGGGCTTTGGGTGAGTGGGGACAGCCGAGAGGGTTGAAGCACCACCTGATGCAAGCTGGGCTCCAACCTGCGGTGCTGCCGGGGGCTCATCTGCGGACGCGTCCGGCTTTCAAACCAACGAGCGTCCATACCGAAGGGCCCTGGGTCGGGGAGGTCTGGGTAGGGAAGCACTGGAATTCCCATCCCTTGACTGGTGTGCCGGAGCTGGCTCTGAGCAGCCAGTTGCATAGCCGCATCCTGCCAAGAACTCGGGTGGGGGGGTGGTGGACCCCGACTAGGGAGCCTCCCTGCCCAGCCGGAATGGGGCTCCAGGGGTATAATGGCAGCATAAGATGGAACCTGCAGGGAGTTGGGGGGAGGCCGTCCACGAGGAAACGGCGCAGGAGGAGGTGGAGGAAGTGGACGCCTAATCTCCGCTGTCTCATACCGGTGCTGTACAAACATGGAGGGAGACGAGGGAGCTTCTAAACCACCAAATGGGAAGTCAGGCCCTCCCCACTGTTCCGGAGAGCGCCCTCCAGTGGGTGTATGTGTGAGGGGAAGGGTACTGCTGGAACTGTTCTCCCCATTTTCCTCAGGGATGGGTGGGAAAGATCCCTCTGGAAGTAATGGTGGGGAGGACATAACAGAGCTGAGTGGGCTAACTTCAGGCATGTAGAAAGGTGGAGGAGGATCTGAGTCCCGAGGACTGCTGCTGAGATAGCTGTACAAATGGGCATGGTGGTAGCCGCCAGGTCTAGATTGGCCAGAAGGCTGCTGTCTTCCTTCGCCCGGCGGATGCTGGAAACGAGGACTGTACGCCGGAGGCTGAAGTGGGGAATCCTGACTGGACGAAAGAGGAGTGAGCTGGGACTTCAGACCAGACGGCTCATCGTTCTCCTCATCGGACTGCCGGAACTCAGGGTACATATCTGTCTCCTCGGCAAAGGGGAAGCCTTGAATCCTGCGGCTCCTGAGCGCGGGTTCCTGCTCGGGACCTCCAGTTACAAAACGGCCATCTGGGCCCCTGCTGATCAGCTCAATGGGTGTAGTGACCTCCGCCTCGGCCTGGCTGACGCTGTACTTCTTGCTTGTCATGGCACGCTTTGTTTTCTTGTACAACGACAACTCTTTTTCCCGCCCGGGGCTCAAAGGACGCTTGGAAGGAGGCCCTTGATCTTCCGATGACTCCGATGGTGCGCGGAGGGTCCGCACGCTCTCAGGACTCACCTTGCCAGAAGACAACCTTTGGAAACGAGAAAAATGACTATAAAACCCAAACGCGCATTAAGGACGTCGTTCTAGTAGTTAAAACACAATATGATGTCTCGGTTTTTGTCACAAGGAACTTCAGGAAATATACATTTTGTTACAAAGCTTCTCTCCATACCGAGTGATTTATTCATTTTTACACAGAAACGCATTTTACTTTAGTGAAACCGGCTGGGATCCAAGACTGATGGGCATAAGCATTGCTAGAATACATCGAGCGGCCCCTCCGGACGGTACTTACGGAGACTCCATGCTTTTCCTGCAATGTGTAATGGAGAGAGGTGGATCTGTAGGAAAAGGTAAAACACAGCCCATGAAAAAAGATTATTATTACCTTTTATTTATCAACAAGCTACGCAGCGCTGGACCATTTCCCAAAAGAAACAAATAAAATCTACAAAAGCACAAAAAAAAAAACACATTTCCATGCTTTCTAGAATCTTCAGCACCAAATAATGTGAAACCCTGAAAAAAAAGATACAGTTTTTGTTTCTGACCCCCAGCCGCGCTCACCTTTCTTCCGCTTCAGTTTGCGCTTGCGCTGCCGGTTCACCACGCAAGCTGCTAACGTACTGAACAGGACGGCAGCCGCGAGAAAGCAAATTGTGGCTACGATCCCAGCCAGCACCGGCCGGGCGAAGCCCTCGTCGCTCAGGTCTGGAGACGGGAAGACATCTGAAATGATGAAAAAATGATTTAAAAAAAAAAAAGGAAAGGGTCACAACTTTTAACAGCAAAAAAAAAATAAGGTATTGAATTATTTTAATATTATTTATTATATTATATATGATTATTGTTATTGTTATCATTTCATAGTATTTAGTCTTCTGCCTTTTGTTTGTAATTATGTTGCAGATATTTAGTTTAGAACATTATGTCATGGAAGCTGACGTCAGTGGCAGCCTGTGGCAGAGCCAGCATTATCCGATTTTAACGTACCTGTGCTAGACACTCCGGCGATGTTACTGGGCTCGCTAATCAGGTCCTGCATGACGGCCAAAACTCGGAACTCATACCAAGTGTCCTGCAAAAACACCAAAAAGACTCAAGTACCCCCTGTACCCCGAGTTCGGCCTGTGGTTACCCTCCTATATCTCAAAAGGTGCATTAAAATACCTGGGATAGCTCCTTAGCCAGCATCTCGGTGTCGCTGCCCGCGATGGAATCATCCAGAATTTCCCATCTTTCAGCCAAGCGGAACTCCATGATGTAACGTTCTAACGGCAAGCTGTGATTGGCTGGGGGAAGCCAGGAAAGAAGGACGCCCTGTTGAGTTCGGTTGGCGATCAGGCAGCGGGGTGAGGTCAAAACCACAAGAGGCTCAGGGGTCGTCGGAAGGAAGGCTTTAAACAACAGCGAAAGATACTTTGTTACCCGAGTAATAATTCGCGTCCGCGGCCCGCGGCCCCCTGAAACCCACCAAGTCAGACGGGAGCGAGTCGGCGTAGCCACCTCACCTAGGGTTTTTACAGTGACCACCTCACTGAAAGAGCTGGTCCCCAACTTGTTCTGAGCGAGAACACTGAACTGGTATTCTGTCTCGGGATCCAACGAGTCCACGAGGAGGAAGGAAGCTCCGCTCGGAACCGGCATGGAGACCCAGTCATGAGGTCCAAACTGAGCGCGCTTGATCCTTCAGAGAACCGAATGGAGATTTGTAAAAGACCAAACACTTTGGGATATCCCAGGGCAGAGCAGAGAAAAAAAATGGTAACAGGGAACAGATCTACAATGAGAAGAATGGCGACCGCCGGCCGGCATCTGACTCTCTTCGGTCTGAGTGGCATGAATTTGGGAAGAAATGGAAGCTGATCGTCTGGTGGAACGGAATGATTCACCAGATACAAGATAGAATGCATTGTGTCTCGGCGTTCTATGCACTGAATGTATGGAGTGCGCGTTCTTAATTAATAGTAGAGATCCTGTTTTTAATTTAAACGAATAAAATAAAAGCCAACGCAGAACCGGAAGAGTCAGACAAACAGGACAAAAGTCACCTAAGAAATACAGATAGGGCTGGAAAGCAGATAATAAACATCCGTATTCTAAGAATGCAAACGTCTAGAATCCTCCAAAGACGTCTCAATCGCCCCCCGGCTCTCGTACAAAAAAACCATGTTATTGAGCCCTAAATATTAAACGCGTAATAGACTTTAGGGCTTTATAATAGCATTAAAACTTAGAAACCGACCGTCTCCCCCCCATAACCCTCATAAACCTCATCACAGACCGGAGCGACGGGCAGACTTTGGGGAAAAGAAACCGATGACCCAGACTTCTAAAATCTGACTATAGAGTATATCATACCGGTCATATATCATGCATACACCGTGTCCTTTATCATACATGTAACCATTCACACATACATATGCGCACATAAATAGTGCTGGATACGAAGGGGTTAACATTCAGCCAATGTTAAACTGAGTGTATTATATGGTAGCAAATAAAAATCACACAAAATAACTTAACCCTTAGTATCAGTGAGCAGAATATTTTACTGAATCCTTGCCTTCATTGCAGATACATTGTTACCTAATGGTCTGAACGATACAGCGCTACGGAACCTGCTGGCACTATATAAACAAATGTAATGTAAATAAATATCAGAATATTAGAGAACTAACTAACATTCTCTCTGCCAGCTTTACTATACTTTATTTTAATAAGAGGGTAGTAGAGGAACTGCCTCCCAGCAGAAGTGGTAGAGGGTAATACAGTGAGGGTATTAAGCATGCATGGGATAGACAGACGGCTCCTGAATCTAAGACGAGACCAACGACTGATTAAGGTTTGAGTCTTTACAGCAGGAGAAACGGGCGACTAGACGGGGGGCCTCTCTTCTTTTTATCATTATGCTTTCCACTTGGACTTTATTTAATCCCAGTCCGTACGTTGAATGTTCCTCCCATCTTCCTTTGCTCGTCATCGGTAGACATATTAATGAGGACAGCATTATGCGTTTGCACCTATATCTACAGCGAGACACACATGTACATGTGTATATGGTACCAACACATATACACAGATATAAAGACATATAGAAGCTTTCTATATGTTTTCGGAGGATCATGGAGCGACCCTCCGGCTGAGATGGTAAGCACAGAAAGACAGAAGCGCGAGAAGAAGCAGCAAAGCATGCTGGGATGACTCACAGAGCGCCGTACCAAACAGAGAATGTCTGATCGAATCCTCCATCGTACCCCGGTTCCCACGACACGTTGGCGGTGTTCATGGACACAGAGATACGGACGTTAGAAGGGGCATGGGGGCTGGTGCCTAAAAAATAAATAATAACTTAAACAATAAAAAAGGGTTAACAGGCAAAATTCTCAAAGCCACACTGTGGGGTGGACTGACGCTCCGAGCCAATGGTCTTCATCGGGGTTACAAATCAAAATACCCTGACGAAGACCACCGGGTCGAAACGTCGGTATGACATCATTTAAACGAAATGTCAATAAATTAAAATACAAGCTGGAATCTTCTGTGACGTCAGAATCACGATCCGCCCGCCTTCATTATAAAAAGAATTGTAATAATTATTCTATCGTAGAGGTCAGCGGAAGGGAGTAGGACCTCGGAGCCGATAAACTAACTCTGGAATGAAAGAATGTATCAACTGAAGATTGTACAGCTCATACATGGAATACGGTGACCTCATCAAATTAACGATTCATATCTTATTTTATGTTTTCATTTTGCGGAATAAAAGTTTTTAAAATTCCAGTGAAGGGCTGACTGCGGGCGAAGCGGGCGACTTACCGATAACGGTGAGATGCGCACTGGCAGTGATGCTCGTTACGACGTTGCTAGCGACACATTCCCATTCCCCGTGATCTTCTTTGCTGAGTGAGCGAAATTGCAGGGAGCCGCTGGGCAGCACACTGTGCTTACTGAAGGAAGGCTTCCCGACCTGGAACGGAAACACAGAACTAAGGACAGCGTCACGGATCCCGGTCCATGGGTTCGAGCTCCTCGTCTCAAGAGCTTACGTCACAGAAACTTTTAACCAAGGCCACATGATGATTACTGAGTAGATGGATCATAGCAACAGCTCCACATGAGAAGCAAAAAAAATTACCAAATTAGTAGGAAAGCAGGAGAAATGTTGTTGTTATTATTATTATTATTATTATTGGTGTTATTATTATTATCAGGAAGTCTCCGGCACATAAGCCAGCGAATTACTGGGAACTTCTAAGGGCTCTACTAACTTAACAGATCAACCAAACAACGACTGGTGGGCATCTGAACCGGACTTTCCATTTAATTTGTTTCAGATTTTCTTCTTTTAGCATTTATTAATTAATCGGATGACCGTTTGATTAAAAGCCTTATGCAGCACATGGCTGGCGGCCAAATCAATGCATTGTAATCGCTCTTCCAAGTGGCACTAATGTATATTGACCTTGCGCATCAAATGATATATCGCAGGTGATAACGTTTAAAGAAATGTTCAATATCCCTAGAAGATGCTAAAATCAGGTTACGGTTGTAGACCATAGAGTGTCTTAAAATACACGTTGAAATTGTAATTAAAATTGGGGGTTTTCACTCTTAGTGAGTTAATGGAACTGATTGATTTTAAAAGATTCTACTACGGAGCATCAGACCACTGCTATGACAGGGCATCTCCACTAGAGGGCATCAGACCACAGCTATGACAGAGCATCTCCACTAGAGGGCATCAGACTTCTTAAGAATACTACAGGAATGCTACATAAGGAGCATTCTAGGGAAGGCAATTTTTTCCATTATAGGGAAAGGACAGGATAGAGGATAAAATTATCGTGAATCTAAGACGAGGCAAAGAATTGATCAGGTCTATGGCTGTCAGAATAAATTATACATGACATGGGATTTGGTGTTAATTCCAAGAGGCAAATTCAAGTAGGTAGAACTGCTCTGTACCTAAAAGAACCCCCGAGCCTCATATAAACCCATGGGCATCTGCTTGATTTGCCAGCCAAGACACAAGCCATTGATAAAGGAATCTGATTAACATCAGGTTTACAAAATGCTCTTCCCACACAAAAGGGGAAAGGCAACTTCCGGTCCTATTAAACATCTTCCCCCGTTTGGGTGCATTGACCTGAGCAGCTTCTGGGCCAGGCTACTGATGCGGTGGAGTGGCCTTAAAGTCAACCTTCAGCCCACCAACCTAATAAAATGACCTAAAGCCTTTAGAATCAGCCACCAACCGGTAATGACTCTCCGGGAGGGCTGAGAGACTTTTCTCCATCCAAAAACAAATGCATTATGAATAACGACTTTCTCTTTTATAAATCATTAAAATTCCATTAAACGAAATGCTAAATGCAACCAAATAGCATTTTCTAATCGTAAAAAGTGTACAAAGGAATCGCCCAAGCATGCAAAGTTTAATAGGCGTTGTCCTGCTTAGGATACATGAACATTCTGTGTGATTCCCTAAACAGGGGAATTTTTGGGTGATTTTTTTTATATTTTCTGCCAGTTCTGTTCCTGACATCAGAGCTATTTTTACATCACAGACCAAGTGGTGAAAGCTGTGTGGGAGATGAGGGAGCATTGTTCTCCCTACAGCATCTCTTACACACAGTTCTACTGAATAACA
>VKOC01000007.1:10889137-10906890 GCA_009364415.1 Spea multiplicata
GTATACAGTAATATAACCCCCGGCACTGTATAGAGTAATCTTATGAAGCAAGCATACAGGGAGTAAAAATGCAAATCTGATACATTAACCAAAAATGGTGAATGTATCAGATACCGGGTAGAGCGCGGTTAATGTATCAGATACCGGGTAGAGAGAGGTTAATGTATCAGATACCGGGTAGAGAGAGGTTAATGTATCAGATACCGGGTTAGAGAAGGTTAATGTATCAGATACCGGCTTATGAGCGCGGTTAATGTATCAGATACGGGTGGAGCCGGTAATGTAATCAGATTACCGGGATTAGAGCGAGGTTAATGTATTCAGATACCGGGTTAGAGCCGGTTAATGTATCGATACCGCGGTTAGGCGCGGTTAATGTATCAGATACGGGTAAGCGAGGTTAATGTATCAGAATACCGGCGGTAGAGCGCGGTTTAATGTATTCAGATACGTTGGTAGAGCGAAGGTTAATGTATCAGATACCGTGTAGAGCGAAGGGTTAATGTATCAGGATACCGGGTAAGAGCGCGGTTAATTGTATCAGATACCGGGTTAGAGCGCGGTTAAATGTAATCAGATTACCGGAGTAGAGCGCGGTTAATGTATCAGATACCGGGTAGAGCGAGGTTTATGTATAGATACCGGGATACGAGCGCGGTTAATGATTCAGATACCGGTTCGTAGAGCGAGGTTAAGGTATAGATACTGGGTAGAGCGCGGTTAATGTATCAGGATACCGGGTTTAGAGCGAGGTTAATGTATCAGATACCGGGATAGAGCGCGTGTTAATGTATCAAATACGGGTGTAGTAAGGGCCGGTTTAATGTAATCAGATAACCGGGTAGAGCGAGGTTAATGTATCAGATACCGGGTTAGAGAGAGGTTAATGTATCAGATACCGGGTAGAGCGCGGTTAAGGTATTAGGGTTGAAGGCAGGTTCTTACTTTTTGAAGAAGACGTTCTCATCTTGCCAGTACCAGGTGTATGTGAGGTTCCCTGGATAAGCCTCGGCCTGGCATGTGAACAGAGCATCTTGGGAAATGTTAACGGTGATGTTCTCGGGAGGGGAAACAATGAACGGTGACCCTAGGGACAGAAACGAAAACATTACCTCAACCGCCCAAAACAGCCCATGCTGTCACCTGGAGCCAAGCCAGGAAAGGCCGGGGAGCTCAGGGGCATCTCTCGCGTCCCCAGGCTCTCGGCGTGAAGCGAGCACCAAGGCGCCCGAGTTCACAAGGAAACCGAGGAGCGGCGTTACGGGACGGCGTACCTTGTACCAGCAGCCGAGTGCTGTGAACCGCCTCGCCCTGAATACTGGTGGCCCGGCAGGTGTAAGACCCTCTGTCTTCGCGTCCGATGGAAGAGATGGTCAAACTCCCATCATTCACCTACGGAATAAAAGCCATAACTGTTACTATGTATCTAATAAACATTAGAAGGACTTGCTTAAACATCTCGTTTCTTAACGCTAAACTTTTACCTGCTTTTCAATTCTAAAATAAATAATATAACATAAAAAATATGAGAAAGCTAATGAGAAAGCTTTGACTTTGCTCATTTTTTGGTTAAAGTGGTTGAAGGTTTATCAAATATCTACAATAACGCTGATTGGAATTTCACCGATCGATAGTCCATCAAATAAACACGATCGTGTATTGATGATTAATGGATACACCTGACCTAAAGCAGGGTCTATAATAGAACTAAAGCACTCCTATACAGGTATCGCGATATATGGAATCCCGGAGCATTTTATGCACCTACACAATATCCAGTCTGGAAAACGGCAATATTCTAAAACCGTCGCACATTTTCCGCTTTATCCGTAATTCCGACACTCAATGCCAGCCGCTACCCCCCCCCGTGAAACGTAGAAACATTCATTCACACAGAATACGATTCAGTTGTCAATCATAGAAGACATAATTCTGACAATGTGAACGCTGCCGCTCAAGGACGCCGTGCGACAAAATGAATTTAATGACAAAAAAAAAGTCGACGGGGGAAATCTCGTGGTTTAGCATTCATATAAAATCATACACACAGCACTGGGTCCCTTCATTCCCTCACACCGGCTGCGGTAACCGCCTGCCGCCCGGCAACTCCTAAAATGACTACGCCGGGGCTTTATTTCAGATCGCAAACAATTGTCCGACTCGGTGACGGTAAATAATTTACCGGAAGTCGGAAGATAAGCTGCGTTGGGGTCAGATATTTCACTGTAATGTGATGGGGGGGGGGATATTTCCGGAAGATTCTATGAGATTCTCAATAGGACTCCAAGGGGAACCCCGACCTCTCTGAAACCTACCTGGTATTTTGAAGTTCCTCCCAAAAATTCTCCCTCCCGTAGCCACGAAACGGTAGGTTTGGGGTTCCCGAAAGCCGTGCAAGTCAAAGTAACGCTGGTGCCTTCTTTTGCCTCCAGGTATTGTGGTGGGGTTTCGGTGAAAGTAGGGGGTGCTGAGGAGAAAAAAACAACCCCCCCACAGGATTACAAGGTTTAAAGTTCTACTGGAAGCGCATCATCCTCCTGCCCTTATATGCAAATTAGCCCTTCCACTGAAACCTATTTTACATATGAGGTCGGGGGGGGGGCTGGACGTCTCCAAAGACCCCAGAACTCCAGGAAACGAATGAAATTTCCGGGAATTTTGAGGAGACGCGGCGTTCCGGAGATAGAACCGCGTTCACAACATGGTTACTGCGCCCGGCGGGATCGCCGATTGTTTTATTGTATAAATAATTAGAGTTTAGGATAATTAGGACTAAAAAAAAAAAAAAAGGGACTAATGTCAAGCGCCACAGAAATGGCTAATTACACATTCTAGGCCAAAAAAACACAAACGGGGAAAACAAAATCACCAATTAACAGTAAGCTGGAAATCGTCCACGCTTTTTCCACAGATTGGTGAATCTGTCCTTAAAACGGAGCAGCCGGAGCGATTTATTAGCCGGCTCGCCCGCAGCTCATCACTCCAGAAACGGCCTTTCAATAGATTCGTCTGAAAATAGCCCAAAATAGACCACGGTCTGCACTGTGTCCTCATGCATGTAAAAAATGCCCCCCAGCCACCCCCCCCTCAGCAGGCGCCATCTTTAGTACAGGGCGCCCGACATGGCACAGCTTCCATAGCGTGAAAGGGTCTCTGATCTCCCCTGTGACCCCCAGCGAGCGGGCTGGTCATCCAAGAGGGCAATCTGCCCCCCAATTTTGCCCCCCATGGACTTGCCACCCTAGGCGTAATCCCGCTCGGCCCAGAGGTGCCCGCGATGGCTCACCGTTTACCGTGAGGTGCACCCAGCTGCCGTTGTGAAAGGTGTCATATTGCTGCTCCAGCATCAGAACTTTGCATTCGTACCAGCCCTGGTCCTGCGAGCGCGTCTGCTCGATGCGGAGGGACGCCTTGTCGTGGAGGGCGGCGCGGCCTGAGAGAAGCAAAAGGGGGGGGGCAGATGAAAGGAGCACAAAAAGGACCGTCCTTGGCTGAAGGCAATGTGAGTCGCAGATCATCGACACCGGGAGGGGTATAAGTTGGCTGCCCCTACGCTCATGTTGAGAGAGGGTGAGGTGGGGGTCAGGGGTATCATAAAAACCTGCAAATCTGAGTGTGATTTCGATCTGTCGCGCCCGGCCATGCGCGGTGACGCCCAGGAGGAGCAGGCACCGGCGTTACCGGCTCTCACTCACCTGCATATTCCGGGTCCACGTGAGGCGGGTAGAACCCAAACTTGATGAAGATGGGGATGGGAACTCCAAACTTAAACCACTCAACTACGTACGGAGGGGGCTGCGCCGTCAGCGGGTGAATTACATCGCATCCTAATATCACGCTTTCTCCGGCGCGGGCCGTGACAAACTGCGGCTCCTCCCGCGAGCCCACGGCACCTGGAAAAAGAGCAAGAAATCAGTCTGACGAGGGCATTTCTCCAAACCGTGCACCATGGGAGCAGCCACCCCAATGATCTGCATAATTATTCCTCCCCACTGTCTAAACTTTTATAAGGGTAGATGAGGAAAGAGGACATGGAACCGATCAGATAATCCCAGGGATCTCAAATTGCAATGAAAGTATTCGCCCTAAAGCATCAACGCTCAGTGACACAGTGTGATGTCATGGCGATGTCATTTTTTGTTATAAATGACCCCCGTCTGAAGCTTATGGTTTAGTTAATAAACCCCCACAGAAACCCTTCTAACGAATCAAAATATTCTAAGGCGATTCTGCGTCTATTTATCTGATTTGGAACAAATTTCACCCCGCCGGAAAACGGAATTCATCCTATTTCAGGGTTAAAAGGGGCAGAATTTCATGGTGGGTTTGGTGTCATTCCGCCCACCTTAGGGTTAAACGAAATAAAGCCGAATAGAAAGAGACATGCGCGAACGTGACATCAAAACGGTGTCAAATGGACTTGCACACAAACCTCTTATTTTTAACCCTTTGTATGCCAGGTTTGTTGCCCTGACATTTACAGGGTTAATGACTCCGGATAAATTGTATGGAGAGCGAATTCTGTGACCGAAATACAGATGTAGGGCAAGTGGGGACTCGGGATCAGCCCTCTGCAGAGCCTCGCGGTGCCTCATTGCCCTTCTGCAGAGGATTCCTCCCCCACCTCGCCCACCCAGCCTTTCCTTCTCCATCTCCGCTCCTTCTGTAATAAGAAGGGACGGAGCTAATAAGTGATCCGGGCGCTAAGTGATTTATTTAAATTCCGAATGACGAGTCTCTGACCGCATACGAGAGACCCCCAGAATCTGCATTAAAACATGGAGCCCACCATGCGTTGGGCTAATGAAGACGCTGCTGACATTTCTCCTGTATGGAGGGGCAAACGGTAATAATACCCCAAGAGGCAGAACACGTGAGCTCTGCATGGATGTAGGGACGCATTGCCCTCTTTACACCACAGGTTGGCTCAACTGGTTACCCCCCGGGGGTATAAGGACCATGGTGTCTGCGGGAGGCTTCTTCGGGAGGTGGAAGGGCTGTAAAGAGTTAAACTATGATATTCTTCCCAGCGATGAAACGGTTACAGAGAAGCAGAAAGCCTATGCTGGCATCTGATTGGCTGCCGGTGACATCACCAACTCTGGGGAGTGATAACGGGATATTTCCGACACATAAGCGATGGGTAAGCGGGAGAGAGAGAGGGAGAGAGGGGGAGAGGGAGAGAGGGGGAGAGAGAGGGGGGAGAGGGGTCATCCCAAAGTGACAGGGGGTTAACACGAGCCGGCCCCGCGCCCGTCACGCACGGCAATGGGGTCCGCAATTATATCTGGAGATGAATTCATTTTACATGCTGATTTCCAAGCGTGTCTGTGTGTGTGCGTGTCTGTGTGTGCGTGTCTGTGTGTGTGTCTGTCTGTGTATGTGTGTGCGTGTCTGTGTGAATGTGTCTGTTCTGTGTATGTGTGTGCGTGCTGTGTTGTGCGTGATGGTTGTGCGCCTATGTGGCTGTGCGTGTCTGCTGTTGTGCCGTGTGTGTGCGTGTCTTGTTGTGCTGCCGTTGTGTCTGTGTGTGTGTTACCAAGCCCCTTCATCTAATGCTGAATTCCCCTGCGGATGCCTTTCTATTGCTTACCAATTTTGGGGTCCCAAATTCCTGATAAAATTGCAAAGGAAAAAGGGGGGTTAATATTCTGGATTTTCACCCCCCCCCCCGGGTTCTCCCTCTCATCGGTAACACAAACACGGTAACGTACACCTGCCGTGACACGAGCACCAAGACAACACGCAAGGAACACGCCACAGGCAGCAAGGTGCGTGTCCCACGAAGAAAAGAGAAGGAGGAGCCGGGAAAAGAGACAGCTGGAGACCGTCTGTAATAGAGAGAGCGCTAAGAGAGAGAGAGAGAGCTCAGAGCCACAAAGACCCCGATGGGAGAGACGGCCGGGGAGGCTGGACGTGAATAGAATGTAAAAGAGACAGACGGGGTGGGAAAAAAAGAGACTGGAATCCCTTGATGTCCAAAAAGAATAGAGTGTTCTGGACGTTGGATCTCAAGGGAACCCCTGCCAGGCGGAAAGACGAGGGGCATTTTCCAGAGAGACAAACATAGCGAGGCTGTCAGGAAGCCCCTCGTGTGCTACGAGCAAAGGAATAATGAGAACACCGCGGCCCAGCGAGACAGGCGGCTCGAGAGATCTTTCCCCAAGCAGCGGAGGCAGACAGTCTAAGGCAGCGAGCGTTCTGATCTCTGGAAAGGAAATACTGAAACGTAACCCTCAGCTACGGCATTCTGTTACATTATTACGAGAGCGAGAATGTCCGTGTCTAGAGAGAGAGGGAGAGAGAGAGAGCACGAGAGAGAGAGGGTGGGGGGGGGAGAGAGAGAGGGGAGGGAGGCAGAGAGATGCAGCGGAGAGAGAGAAGAGGGGGAGAGCAGAGAGGAGGGAGGAGAGAGAGAGAGAGCGAGGCCAAGGAGAGGGACATGTAGAGGCAGCGCGAGGGAGAGAGTAGAGGAGAGATTGAGAGCCGGAGGCAAGATGAGAGGCAGGGAGAGAGAGAGATGGATGCGATGGATCCATCTATAGAGCGTCGCGGGGAGCTGTCCAGGGTCCTGAACAGAAGCTGCTTCCAGAAAGCCGGTGCTGAAACTTTAACGTTTGTGGGTCATACCAATCCGGAAACCCAAGCGGGGGGCATTCTGCCCCAACACTGCATTTACCCCGACTGCAACGAGACAGATCTAACACTAGACAGTCAGAGGCTTTGCTGTAACGTAAGCGCTAGATTGTAAGCTCAGGGCCCTCCTCACCTGCTGTCTCTGTAAGTTAAATTGTTATATACTGCGTGTTATGTCCTGTTTATCCATTGTACAGCGCTACGGAATATGATGGCGCTATACAGTAATAAATAATAATAATAGTAAGGAAGTTTTCTTTTTTACAGAGAGGGTGGTAGATAAGTGGAACAGCCTCCCAGCAGATGTGGTATAGGGTAATACAGTGAGGGGATTAGACATGCATGGGACAGACATACGGCTCCTGAATCTAAGACGAGACGGCTTCTTTAAAATACATCCAACCCCTGTGTTCTAGGCCTAAAATTATTATGTTTTATTATTATTCATAGATTTATATAGCGCCATCATATACCGCAGCGCTATAAAAATCTATGAATAATAATAAATTATTATATAGTATACTGGAAATACTCACACGTTCTTTCACAAGGACGATTTCCGATTCACCCCATCGCTCCGGCGCTGAAGTCTACTAATTATTCGACAAACTCCGCCATTAACTCAATTACTAGAAACCCCGCGGCCTCCGCGGAGTGGAGATAGAATCTCTCCGCAGATCAAATCTCTCCGTTTTCACTAAAATTGTCTTATCTTGCAGAGAGTCTGAAACACTGCGGTGGCATTTTTTAGCACAGCAAAGCAACACAATACTGCTGGTTTGATTTTCTTATAGGGTGGTAGATGGGTGGAACAGCCTCCCAGCAGAAGGGGTAGAGGGTAATACAGCGAGGGTATTAAACATGCATGGGATAGACATACGGCTCCTGTATCTAAGACGAGACCAACGACTGATTAAGGTTTGAGAATGCAGGAGAAACGGGCGACTAGACGGGGGCCGGATGGGGCCGATCTGTTGATGGATTCTGTTGATGGATTCCCCATTTTTTTGTGATACGGAGGGGGGGAGGGGAATTACTTTATATCATTGAAATTATTGTAAACACTATTTTATTTGAAATGATTATGTATTATTAGTTAATGTTTTTTATAGCGCCATCATATTCCGTAGCGCTGTACAGAGTATTTTTGGCCCGCGGAGTGAGATGCTGTCATCACAAACTGAAAAAAAACATGCGCTACAAGACGTGTTGTGTCAATACACGCGTGGGTGGGTGTGCGTGTGCGTGGGCACCCGTATCATATCTGCAACTTGGCAACAAACATTAAGTAGGCTCGCCTGGAGCGGGTTCTAAAATATATAACTCCGAGGTGGGGGAAACCAGAATTAACCCCCTTTTTCTTTGCCTCCGTGGTACTTTTTAAGAGAAAACACCTTTTTTCGCGCCCATCTGATCGTTGGAGATGGTTAATGTTGCCCCAGTTATGTGAGGAGGGGTTGATTAGGGTGGAAAGTGGGTTTTTACCACCTCTGCTGGGAGGCGGTTCCACTTATCCACCACCATCTCAGAAAACTAAAACTTCCTTACATTAAATTTGTCTCTAATTAAAAAAAAAATGTTGGCTAAATGATTTTTAGCTATATATCTATTTAAATATCGACGCTGATTTCTAAGAAGCCGAAGCTTTGTATCGTTTGAATAAATAACATTTTTATAAATCAATGCAGGAAACCAACCTTTAACCCGAAAATATGCAAAAGGCCTATGAACTCCCAGCCACGTCTGTCCAGGGGTTACGCTGCCGACCGCACGCAGTCATTAAATACGCATTCCTCTTATCAATCACGCTTATGACCTCATCGTCCTCTCCGGCTTTCCCTCCACATACAGAAATATCAATATTTCTTCAGCGGTCTGTGTTTCCCAACTGCTGCATCCAAAAATCCACATAGGGATTTCTTTTTTTATTTTATATTTTTAAAAAATAAAACTAAAATTATTTTCATAAATAAAAATATATTAATAAATAATAAAAATAATAAATATAATAATATATATAAATATTAAATTATATATACATATATTATATAAAAATATTTTTAGATACACATCTAGACCTCTGATCCCTCGATGACGTTTAGACCTTGAATGCGAGCGATATGAACATATAACCGCGGAAAAAGTGAATTATTTGTCCGAAAATATCAGCTTTATCAGTAAAAGTTAGCAGTCAAAGTGCTGAATGTAGATATGCTAATAATAATAATAATAATAATAATAATAATGATGATAATAATAATAATAATAATAATGCGTATTTTGCGTATGGTTTTGGGTTCGGAACGCAGAGCAGGGCTGTAAAAGTTTACCACCCAAAGCACAACAGTCCTTACATCAGAAAATAACTATTTCCGTACGAGTTACAAACTATAGACAGATTGATCCATTTAATTTGGGGAGATCGGCTCCAAACCCACCCAATATGCCATCCTAGATTGTAAGCTCCTATGAACAAGGCCCCCCCCTCGCCTGTTTCTGTAAGTCAAACAAAATAATAATAATAATAATAATCTATGCCTTTTGAAGGCTGCATTAAAAGGTAACGAGAGGCAAGAGGCCAAAAACCAATATTTTGCATTTATTGACCTTTTTTTCCCCCCATTAACTCCTAAACTGCCACAACTGCAGGTAAATGCCAAAAAAAAAAACCTACGTCTTTTTTTTCCAGGACCTGCTGCAAAAATGTGCTAAAGCTCCGTGGCAAACGTATATCGGTGGCAAGCGGCAGGTAAGGGCGATGTGGCCGTGATTTCCCGGGGATTCCGTGATACGTTGTTACCTGTAGAGCCTCGGTAACGGGTGACGCTCGGAGACAATGCTCAGAACGGAATCTCTTCCGCCAGCGGGAAAACCCTAAACCCCACTTCAAGGTCGCGAGGACACAACGGCGGCTCTGTACCTGCGCGCTCCACGTTTCTAGCGATCTCCTCCGAATATCCCTTTAAAAGGCAGCCGTAGAGGTGAACCGAGGTGAAGCCGGCGGGGAGCGGACGGGGGGGGGGGTTAATGGTGTTTAAAAGGCAGCGGATGCGCTGGGATCGCGCTAATAGAATACAACTGGAGTCAGGGAGCGACTTCGGCCCCCAACCAGACAGGTGGCAGCTTCCCCCGTCGGGGGGCATTTGCGTTGCCACATCCGGCCCCCTCTGTGTCCTCCGGTTCCAGGGACGGACCATTGTGCTGGAGGAGACGTACCGGATGCAATGCCAGCGGGACCCAGGGACGAGTGCCACGGCCAGACGCGGCAAACAGGGACAGAACGCAACTTTATACAAACAGAAGAAACGTTTGCCAGCAGATCGGCCCCCATTCGGCCCCCGTCTAGTCGCCCGTTTCTCCTGCTGTAAAGACTCAAACCTTAATCAGTCGTTGGTCTCGTCTTAGATTCAGGAGCCGTATGTCTATCCCATGCATGTTTAATACCCTCACTGTATTACCCTCTACCACCTCTGCTGGGAGGCTGTTCCACTTATCTACCACCCTCTCAGTAAAGCGGAACTTCCTTTCATTCCATCTAAGCCTCTAACTTTAGATTCTGGACAGGACAGCCAGCGCAGGTACAGCGGAGAAAAGGAAAAACGCGACAGAGCTCACCGTCCGTTCGCAGCGAGCTCAGCTTTTTGAGCCAAGTCCTTTATCCGAGACGGGGACTGAAATCAGCGGGAACTTGGCACGATCTCCAGCTCTATCTGGAGAGTTCATTGCGAGTGCAGCCAGCTCGCCCTGGGTTTTTTTTGGCTGCCATAAAACATAAAATCCCTTGACTATAAGGGCACTTCCACAATTTAAAGGGACGATTTACTGCCCCATGCAGACCCCCCCAGCAGCTTTAGAAAAGATGCCGCATGCCGTCCCCTCCGTGCAGCGTTTTTTTTTTTGGTGCCGGCTTGGGTCATTTAAAGTCAATGTCGGCTCTGTCTGCACATGCGCGGGGAGGTCAAACCCCCTGAAAATCAATCACGAGCCAGCGCTGTAGGGGCTGCCAGTCACTGATCTCCCCATTCATTAACGCCATTTCCACCTGGCGCTGCGCGCCCTTAACTGCCCTATGATGTCATAACCCCGCACTCACCAGTGAGGAGCAACCGAAATGTATGGGTCAAAATTATTCTCAGCCGGGGGGTAAATATAAGCTGTAATTGACAAGCTACATACAGCAACTGCCCCATTTTCCAGCCTGGTCAAAACCGGGGGTCCGTGAGTCGCGACCAAACGCCTGATCTCGTACGTATTTTAATTTGTCATAAATTCTGTTTGTCAGCTTTGTCTTCGGAACAATAATAATAATCACCCCCTTCTCTTGTGTGACAACGCGGAGCGCGAATAAATGACTTGGAATAAATGACTTGGAATAAATGACGAGTCTAATCTGATGTCACCCAAAGCTGTCAGAGCTCTGCGAGAAGGAAAAAACATGATAAATAACAAAAGTACAGGATTTCAAGATTAGTGATACGCGGATATCAAGCGATCCTACTGGCCCGGCAGACGAAAGATGTGGAGTCCTCTAAGCTTTTAAGACCTCAGAGGTCCCTTCTTCAGATGTAACTTGGGGAGTAATGGGGGCTAAAATACTCAGAACATGAACAGCGAAAGCAGTTGGTATCTGTGATTGGATGGATTAGCATAATAAATGAATAACACGCACACTCATACTCACACCGCATACTGATACACACACAAACACTCTAACAACATATGCTGACACTCACACTCATACTAACATCATACGCTAAAGCATACAGTAACACACTCAGTCTAACACCATACACTCACACACTATCACCACACACTAACCCACGCACACTCTACCACCACACAGTTAATCCCTGCCTATAACTATGCGTTATACAGGGCCAGCTCGGCCCTTCCTGCAGCAGAGGTTAACAAGTTATGGCCCTTCATAATGTATAGTGTATACACTTAAAGCCATGCGCGCCAGGATTAGTAAATCGTCCCTTGCTGATACGTTACAAGTCCCGCGTCCTCTGTCCGTTTTACGCCCCCCACATCGCACGACACCCCCCGGTTAAATATTTCTGAAGGCCGTGACCAGAATTATCAATAAGCGTGGACTTTGTTTTTTTACCTAAATCCCGCTATATAAAACCACAGAGCATGAGCCGGCCCAGCGATTTATCACTGAGTGCCCTTAAACTGGGGTTTTCATCCAGAACGAAACTCCCCAGCGGCAACTTTGTAATCAGCAAGAGGTCAACATCAAGGGGTATTCGCTTTTCCGAGGCTATCCACGGACGGTGAGGCAGGTGGCCACGGCTCGGCTCCGTTGCTCACGCTCACCTTGAAGGAGAAGGAGAGTTTGGGTTTCACCGCCTTGACTTCTCTATACATCACGAAGCTCCAGCCCAATGGGGGTTCTGCTGCTGGATGAACTTGGACTGCCCTGTACGATGTATAGATGAAACCCTGAGATTTCTTTAAAAGCCTCCTGAATTAGGCATTTTATTGCTTATTAATCAGGTACGACGTGATGTTTTGTTCAGTCCTCCGTACCTTCCCAGAAAAAAAAGCATCGCAAGCCGTTTTCCTGACGTTCCGAGACCCAGGCGCAGGATGGAGAGGAAAGGAGGTTTGCGGCTCTATTAATAGAAACATCCGCAAGTGGGAATTCACTCGGAACGACTGTGTGTTGGTGACATCATTGGACGAGGGGGTCGCTTTGGTTAGAATAAATTAATTGTATACCCCACGAGGGTCCTCCAATCACAGCAAAGTCTGTCTGTACGCCGAATGGATCCAGTCAGGGTGGAAATGTCAGCTTCTGAATATCCCACAAAGTTTTAGCTCACTTGCGATGTTAAAGAGTACAAATCTCCATCATGTCTAAAAGGACGGTCCAGAACTAGAACATGAGGGTTCTAGAACCTTAAACCCGAGACATACATTTTTTTTTTTTGTTTTAAACTTATTTTTATACAAGGGCATGGCTGACAATTATAAGAAAACAGGCAGAAGTGTCGGGCCCCTCTATCGTGGCCAAGGACCAGACGATGGTAAGCCCTCTGAGTCCTGATGAGTACAATCAGAAGGTTGGGGCATAAAGCAATTATTTTTACCCCCAAAAAAACCTACATCCTTGGATACGCCAGCCGGCCTCGATAGGAATCATTAGCTAAGGGCAGCCTTCTCGTGCCCCACCACTAGGGGGCAGCAGGTATACTTCTAAGCACATGTGAGCAACAAAGGCCACGTTTGGACTTCCCCTTACCCTTGGGGAGAGACCCAAAATAAAAAAACTCTTAACAGCCTGCCCTACGGCTCATCCCCCACTCGGGAGAGCCATCGACCGCACTCCACCGACGAGGCCCATGAAGTTCACTAACTTGATAAACCGATAACCACCACGGTAAAGCGGTGCCAATGGACCACAGTGAGAATTACAGCGCCACGTTTACCCGTAACGGCTCCCTAGCTTGGGACATCCCTTACTCGATGTATAAAGACATGGCGAGTGCTTAAGATGTCTCCAAGTTCTCGTACCATGTGAAGTAATTCATGGAATTCGCCGTCATGGTCACACCTGACCTCCATCGCATATCTTCTAGGAACCCCGAGCGGAGAATGCGGAGAAATCGCTCACCATAAATATATCATGACCTCACTCTGCACACCTCCCACCGGCCCCACCACGCATCCTCACTTCCGTCACCGCCGTGTTACACTGTATCACTCGGCAAACGGTAACATCTCATGAACTTCACAGGAACGCGCTAACCACACTTACAAAAAAAGAGCAGGAAGCGTCTCGTGCGGATGAGTTACGGAGAACACCTTCTATGATCCTCTCTTCCTTTAAGACCCCTGGCCGGGATTCCTACCCTCCGGATCGAGCCTCGTTTCTGCAATTACGGACGGAAACTTCAAACTGTCATCGATCCGGAGCTCGAGCACGGCAGCCCGTAAATTAGATTGCCGGTCTCGACCTACATCTGATTAACCCCTCGTACGCGGGAATCAAGGAAGCAATCTCGTGGTAGAGGAATTATGGTCGGAGTCCAAGGGCAGAATGAGGTCTTGGTACAAAGTTACTAGAATATCTATTGTCTAGCAGGTGGCCACCATCCCCGTAGGTACAAGTGACATGTGTCTTGTGGGCTGGATGCTGACAGATCCCGCGTGTGTCATGCTTCTCCAGTGAGTAGTCACTGAGTGGGCCTCAGCAGCCGAGTTTAAATGCCCCCTCACCCCCTCGGAGGAGCGGTGACATTTTTCACACCAGATCACGCATCTCTCACTAGTGTTCACAGTAACGCCTCTCGTGCCGAGACACTTCTATAACGGGAATCATTGTGATCCAGACCGACCAAGATGATGTTTGCGCTCATGACACCCGCAACAACGATGGAAGCAACAGAATAAATTCATCACCTAAAATGAAACAAGCATTGGCCGCTGACCCACTGATGAAACATTTCAGTGACCAAAGACCGCAGCGTTACTACATAACCCCAAAACACCCAAAGCCTAACATCCGAGGAGATGCCCCGTTGGTGGAAAAACCACCATCCTTAATAAGATGGCCGCGTCTTCCTCCATACAGTAATAGAACAACTCCCATCACGTCAACGAGCCGCTCTGTGGCCAGCGGACCTTTGTGACCAGGGTTAGAAGCTCAGTCTCCTTAGTATTCTAAAAGAGCTTCCTAAATGCAGCAGCTTTCTCCTCCTGACTTGTGACATCATCATATTAGATATTTTCTCATGATCTCACTAATATGAGAACTTGGCCATCTCGGCAGGCACCCTACTATAACAACCTCTGGACGTCATAAGAACATTTGACCTTTCTCTTGTTTTGAGGTTCTCCGGTTGCTCTCCTCACCTTAGCCGGCACAGAGCTGGCTACTATGTAGCTCAACGTGGAATATTAACTGACGAGGAAACAGACACTTATTTCACCCCATCGTGGAAAGCGACCCCTTTTCCCCTGCTGGGATGGATGATGTAACAGCAACGTGACCGCCCAAAACGTACTTAGCCAAGACACACAGCCATTGAAATGGTGATCATTGATATAACGGCTGCACTCGCCTTCTCGTTTAACCCTTTCTCAGAACGTATAGCTCTCACATCTCAGCGCCATGGAATAAAGGGATAGAAGCTCTCAATGTTCTTCTCTGAGGATGTGGAAACCTTATTTAAATTAACACACCGTGTCCTCAACTGCTCTTTCGCAAAACCAAGCTTCCCGGCTCCATAAGCGACTCATCGAGTCAAAAGGGTCTTTTTAATGCGGTGGGAACCGGCAGACGCTCGGCAGAGAGCCGGACCAGGTGACAATTACCCCCGGGAGGTGGCATTTCTATTTATAGCTTAAAAACGCCACTGGAAGCCACTTGTCAATCACAAAGTGTACGTTGCCGGTGGCTGTAAGTGACCCCTCTAGAGGAGCGCAGCTGCCAGGCCTTCTTCTCCCTTTTAAATTGTGCTGCGTGATTCGATAGAATGATACAAAGGCGACTGACGGCCCTCATTGCCCAAGAGGTTCTGAGGATTCTGAGGCACTTCCGTTCTGGAATGTGGGTTTCTATTTTAGTCGCCAGCCTCAGGAGGTCACATCGCTATTCTGCCACCAAGTGCAAGAGCGTCCAGCCGGCCCCTGCGCTGGGACAGTACAGCGAGCCGACATCGACGCTCCAGTAGCCTTCGGTATTAATAGCTGAGCTTCTCAGATCGCATTCACACTGAACCAAGGAGCCCATAAAGGATGGGTCTGGGGGTCTGTTATCTGGGGGTCTGTTATCTGGGGCCCCAAACACAGCTATCAACCAACGGTACAACAGGAGAAATTGGCCAGCAACAAAAAGATCCTCCAAAAAACTACTAATTCACCTACGATTAAGATTAAGATTTACGGTTGTATTTTAAGGTTTGATTTTTAAGTTGACTGCTCCTTTAGCTTCTCTAACGTGCAATGGGGCTGCTATTTAGGGTTTGGATGCTGGTGTTGGGGATGCGGGTGTTGGGGATGCGGGTGTTGGGGATGCGGGTGTTGGGGATGCGGGTGTCAATACTGGGGAAGCTGGTACTGGGGATGTAGGGACTGATGCTGGAGATGCAGGTGCTGTTGCTGAGGGTGCTGATGCTGGGGATGAAGGTGCTGTTGCTGGGGATGTAGGTGCTGTTTGCTGGAATGTAGGTGCTGTTGCTGAGGGTGCTGATGCTGGGGATGCCGGTGCTGGGGATGCCGGTGCTGTTGCTGGGGATGTATGTGCTGTTGTTGGGAATGTATGTGCTGTTGCTGGGGATGTAGGTGCTGTTGCTGGGGATGTAGGTGCTGTTGCTGAGGGTGCTGTTGCCTGGGGATGAGGTCTGTTGCTGGGAATGTAGTGCTGTTGCTGGGATGTATGTGCTGTGCGGGGATGATGTGACTGTTGCTGGGGATGTAGGTGCTGTTGCCTGGGAATGTATTGTTTGCTGTTGCTGAGGGTGCTGTTGCTGGGGATGCCGGTGCTGATGCTGGGATGTAGGAGATGATGCTGGGGATGCTCAGGATCCTGGTCCCACATGCAGGGCCGGCCAGGTCACCATGCACTGCCCCAGGAGAAGCTCATTGGGGGGGGGCGGGGGGATAGGTGCCTCGCCGGAGGCTGCACTCACCTTGAACAGCGAGTCCCCGGATGCTGATCACACTTGCTATCAAAGCGAGCACATAGCGAATCATAGTAGTGCAGAGCACCAGCCGGGAGCCTCATCATATCTCAGGCGAGCCCTTCTCGCGGCAGCCTCGTCACTGGCGAGCCCCAGGTCGGTGCACACATTGCCGGCCGATGCCCTTGTCATGCTCCGCTCTGTGCCCGCACCTCCCCCGCCTCCATCACTGCCCCTCTCCGGGCTCTCCGTGCAGCCAGGTCCTCGGCGCAGCCTAGCCCGGCTCTTTACAGTCTCGTACCGCCCACGGATGGCGTCGATTGGCTGAGCCACGAGCGAGTAGGCGGTGATTGGCTGGGGGAGTTGCCATTCGCGGGGTGACCCGTTTCAAGTTGCGTTGGAGCGCAGGGTGCGCAGAGCCGCAGTATCATGCGCATTGCTGGAGGGTGACCGCGTTCGGCATACGCTGCATGGGGCCAAAGTGCTGCAGGGGCCACAGGTCAGGGCCACAGGCTGTAGAGATCACAGGACAGGGCCACAGGCCGCAGGGGTTACAGGGGAGGGAGAGTGGCTGCATGGGCCACAGGACACACCGAGTGCTGCATGGGGGCCACAGGACAGGCTTACAGGGGCCACAGGAAGAGCAAACAAGTCATCTTGGGGGCTACAGGATAGGGCCACAGGCTACGGGTGACGGAAGCTGTAATGGCCTCTGGGCAGGGAAAGAGGCTGCTTCTAGGATCCTTGGCTATAGGGCCACAGGGCAGGCCTCTGGGGCCACAGAGACTGTACTGGGGTCACAGCTGGCTCAGAGACACAATGACAGGAACAGAACTGCATGGGGGCCACAGACCAACGACAGAGGCTACATGAGAACCCCCAACTGACTTGGGGGTCACAGACAGCAGCAGAAGAGCCTGTGTGGGGGCCATAAGCCAGCGAGGAGAGCCTCTGAGGGCACAGAGCACCTGGGGGCCCAGGGACCCCAAAGGTTAAGAAATGGCTCAGATGCGCTGTTAATGACTTTCTTTTGTAGCGGAGAAAAAAGAGTTGGGATCATCCAGCTGGATGGTGGGAATTGTAGTCTGAAAGTATTGGGCTTCGTGCCTGGTGTATAATGGACTGAACTTCAGATATAATAATGTTTAGAACCCCTGGTGCTGGCTGTTACATTGTATTATTATATAAATTATACATTTATAGAGAAAACAATAACATAATAAACAAAGGGATGATTGACAGATAACAGAGCTGTGTGCACAGAAGGACTGGTGCCTTCTGGCCCTCGGTGCAGGTAGTCAAGTGGCCCCGTTGGCCTCTTGCGCCCCCTGGTAACTAACATAGGCACTGGCACACTTTTACACTTATGCACTCATGCTAAAACACACACATACACATTCATGTTAACACACACACATACGCATTCATGTTAACGCACACACATACACATTCATGTTAACACACATACACATTCATGTTAACACA
>VKOC01000007.1:10909852-10923919 GCA_009364415.1 Spea multiplicata
TACCACTTCTGCTGGAACGCTGTTCCACTTATCAACCACCCTCTCAGTAAAGTTAAACTTCCTTACATTCCAGCCTCGGATCCTCTATTTTTAGATTATGGCCTCCTGTTATAACATTTCTCCTCCTTTGAAAGTCTAATACATTATTAGGCTCCTGAGCCTCACCTTGCGTCAGGGGCTGCACAGACAGCCTGGCCCTGGTGAAGAGAGCCACGTTCTGCAACGGCCCCCCCGAGGTCTTGTGCTTCTGGTGAATCTGCTTCAGCTCGGCCAGGGGAACGTAACGTTTCAGCATCCGTTCAAACTGCACATCCACCTGCCGAACGATAAAAAGTCCCGACCTCTAGAAGCTTTGGATGGCTCCCTGTTACATGCAGCGGGGTCCAGAGGTCATGCGATGACTACCTTACCCACCCCTGGGACATCGAAATCTTACTGTACAAAAGAAAAGTAACCCCAGGGGGGCAGCCATGACCCCCCAGAACTCAGATAAGGGTTGGTATGAGTGCATACAGGGGTAGCTACATTAACCCCGTACGGGTCTCTCTTAAATACCTGACCCTCTGACCTCATACTTACCATGAACCACCTGGGGTTTTCTGGGCTGCTTGAAGAATCATAATGTGGATTTTTTGGATCAAACTGGGTGTGATCTGCATAGGCTTCCTTTACAATCTGTACGAACGAAACATGCGTTAAAGAATTTAATGTAATAAAATAATTTAAACCGGGTAAAGCTGAGAGCGACGCGTCGCCCACATCAGTACCAGACTGTTAAGCGGAAAGAAAACACCCAGGGGGTCTCTTTCCTTGCACCTAAATCAGAAAAGTATCTAATTCATAGAAAAAAGGAGAAGAGAAAAGACTTTCGACCTATGGGTTTAGTATCCGACATCACAATCTATGGATCAAATACACATCATACGTGTCGGATTCCTGTAAATATATTGTATTCTGCGCATAACGGCTACATTTAATTGGTCGCGTGTTCTGACACATTTCGAGCGGCTCGTGGTTGATGACATCATACACTTGCCTCACCTTGACGATACCAGCGATGCCGGGCTCCTTGCAGTTACTGTGATAGAAAAACGCAAGCTGACCGATTTTCATGGCTTTCATGAAGTTCCGTGCCTAATGGGGGCCAAAATCAACAAGGACTTTGCGTGTAAAACCTGAGGATGAGCAGCAAGCTATACAAAGCTCTGGCATAAAAGGGTTAAAACCCCTAGAATTACCCCTAAAGGCTTACCTGGTAATTCCGGACCCCATCCCAGCAGGCGGTCTGATTGGGCTGGACCTTTAAATCCTCTATTCCAAACTAAAGAGAAAATAAAACGACCTTCAGAATAATTTCTTGTACATTATTCCTCATTCATCCTCACATTGGAACACAGGAGTGATGGGAGTGATAAAGGGCCATGGGGACACAGGAGTGATGGGAGTGATAAAGGGCCATAGGGAACCAGGAGTGATGGGAGTGAATAAAAGGGCCATTGGGACACAGGAGTTGATGGGAGTGATAAAGGGCCTCTGTACGCCTATGAAGAGATTCCATACAAAATCAGCTGTTCCCAGATACAATAGTCATTTACAACATTAACCCCGTCTGTGCTGGATTTCTGATCCATTTCATGTTATTTCAATGGACAAAATGTGCTTTTCTTTCAAAAACAAGGAAATTCCTAAGTGACCCCAAACTTTTGAACAGCGGGGTGTATATCAGGTCTCTCTGGTCTCCTACCTTCATATCTACCCCTTTCTCCATTCTGGTTTCGGGCTCAGACTTCATTAACCAGCAGGTGAATTCCTGGGGACGGGCGGCGATACTCTTACCGAGCCCCGTTTTCTTCTTATCGCCTTTGGGGTTCTTCTTTACCGTTTTCTCCTCTTGTAAACCGCCGGCTAATTCCTTGGAATCTGCACATGAAGGGATAGAAGAAAAGCCCAAACTGGTTTTAATGCAAATCCAAGCTGAATAAATGGTGACGTCTAAAGTGTTGATAAAAGGACTAAAAGTAGCATCTTTCCTCGTCGTATGAGAAGCTCATATCCCTCTCGCACCTTAACCGTGTCCTTTTACACCTAAATGTAACTCCCTAGCAGTTTCATTAAATCTCTCACTTATCCTTCTGGTCTATGGGGGGCTGGCTGAGAGTTTGAGAGTTGGAGAGCTACCTATAAACTACACCCGGTTAACTTATTTAACATAAATTTCGTCAACAAATGATGACGTAAAACCTAAAGTAAACTATAGCTACACGTTCCCTCTAATGTATCCCACGGACACTCGTTACCTGAAGGCGAAGCTCCTCGCTTCCTCTTCGCCCGTCGCATATTGAATTTCCAATTAGCTTTCTTGGCTGAAAAAAAATGTAACCAAAACTTCTACATCCAGACACATTTTAAATAATACCTTTAACTGACCAACGCACACATGCTTTCACAGCGTATGACATAAAACCCAACCAAATTTGGCCCTCAAAGGCCAAAGGCTACTCTCCTCTGAACAGTCTGAGACCTAGGTTTTTTTCCAAATATTAGAAAATTAATATTAATTATTACAGACCTATCAAAGAGCATTTACTGGCCTGTTTTACAAACACATACACAAGTAGCAATAAAATATATAAAATGCAAGTTTGCTTTGTTTGTTTACAGCCTCTTAGTGATAATAAGTGAATGTATAACATACATACATACATACATACATACATACATACATACATACATACATACATACATACATACATACATACATACATACATACATACATACATACATACATACACCTTTATCTATATGGGATGGGCAGCTGCCCTAAATGAATTAAGTAAAGCGTTATCTAACTAAGCCGGGCCCTTTAAGACGCACCCCCAGTTCTAGCCAATCAGCAATCTCTAATATTCAGTCCCACTAATGACATCCATAGTGGTCCTCTCGCGTTGCTTAATGGGAATTGTAGTCCATTCTGAGTATTCGTCAGCGACACCGCTCTCTAAAGAACTACATCTCCCATAATGCGTTGGACCGCTACTGTCAACCATGGCAGGGAGCTGGAGAGCGGGAGCTGCCTTATCCAGGCGTTTGAAAACCTTTCTCCCCCGGGGCTCAGCGGCTCCCAGAAGAGGAGTCGCTTCCTGCATAGACCGTAAGGGCCTTACTCTGGGGAAATGCCGGGATGCTCGGGCGGTTGGCATGGAGATTTGATACACGTTTTACCTTGTCTGTCACATTGGACCTTTTTATGAAGCCAGGAGGCAGCCATATTGGTTAAGGGGGTAGTCACGTGATCACATTGCAGGTCAATTCATTGACAGCCTTAACTTGAATGCCTTTAAACGTGTGGCTGCTGCTTTTCTTTAAAACCCAGCACATATATAAATCAAAATTAACTGATTTCCAGTGATTTGGAAGCAAAGCTGTCAAATTATGTGGTTTTTACTGGCCTATAACCAGCAGTGAGCGTAGTAAAGAGTTAATGTAACCATAACCGGGAGCTTATTTAATGTGTGGACCCTCATTAATATTAAAATATTAATTTTGTAGTGACTTGCCAAATGTGTCGCCCAAATGGCTCTAGTATTGGTTGTCATGGGAACCTCGACTTGTCATTATTTAAAAATATACCTGTCACCTGCATTCAAGCAGGGCGATCACCCTACTGGGTGACATGGTGGGAGCAAAAGCACTAACTGGGAGTCTTATATATATATATGATCCCAGCGTGGAGAATAGGAAGTAGTCGGCTCTGGACTGTATGACCCCGAGAATCTGCCCCTTCACCCTGAGATTAGGGCAAAACCCCTGAGACTCCCAGGTATGAATATTATATGACATATTTATTAATACCCCGATCCACGACTTATGGTTTATTGCTTATTTATGTTATACATTTTATTGACGCGTCTTATTTAGTAGACATTTCGTTTCGCAGCCTCCGCCGGCCTCAATGAAGAGCAGAAGGAGTTTCAGAAAGTGGCTTTTGATTTCGCATCTCGGGAAATGGCTCCTCACATGGCCGCGTGGGATGAAAAGGTGAGAAGGGCTGTCCAGGTGGGACGGATAATTACAGCTATACGATCAGGGAAAAATGATGGCTGACTCGTTGATATATTGACCTTGATTATTTTTATTAATAATTATTATTATTTAGCACTGTATGGATTTGGTTGCATTAATTGATTTTTCTGTTTTTTTTTCCCTCCCCCAGGAAATCTTTCCCGTTGAAACAATGAGGAAGGCTGCGCAGCTGGGTTTCGGGGGGATCTACACTCAGCCGGACGTTGGGGGTGCCGGTCTATCTCGTCTGGACACCTCTATCATTTTCGAGGCTCTGTCTACAGGCTGTGTGAGCACCACCGCGTACATGAGCATTCACAAGTACGAGCGCGTTCTCTCTTTATTCGAGATTAGAGAGCGGAATTTCAGCTTTTCGTAGATTCTGGGTATTTTCTCTAAGTTCTTTTTCTTTTTTGAACCACAGCATGTGTGTTTGGATGATTGATACATTTGGCAACGAAGAACAAAGGCACCGGTTCTGTCCTTCGCTGTGTACGATGGAAAAGTTTGCATCGTATTGTCTGACGGAACCAGGTGGGTGACCAGGAGGGACCCCTTTTTTGGGGTATTTAGATGCGGGGGTGGGCTGTATAGGGCCAGATCTGCTCCGGAGCACAGGATAAACAGTCTCCATGGTAACTGTAGCCAAAACAACGTGACAAATGTCAGGATATGTCACAATTTAACAATTCTAGTTCCAAAACTTATTTGAAAACTTTTTCAAATGCTTTAAAAACTCCACCTGTCTCTCGGGCTACCTTTATAGCCTGACGCGGCTTCCTACTCCCTCATGCAGCGTCTAGGTGTGATAGATTGTCAGCTCTTTGTCCGATACGTTGATATTTCATCCCCGCCAGGCAGTGGAAGTGATGCAGCCTCCCTGTTGACTTCTGCCAAGAGAGACGGAGACCATTACATCCTCAACGGCACAAAGGTGAGTCCTTTCCCCGTGTTTCGTGCGCACAGGTGTGTGTCTTCTGCTTGCCGACCTCTCTGAATTCTCCTCTCCAGGCGTTTATCAGCGGCGGGGGTGATACGGATGTGTATGTAGTGATGTGTCGCACAGGAGGCAGCGGACCTCGGGGGATCTCCTGTCTGGTGGTAGACAAAGGGACCCCTGGGCTCAGCTTTGGAAAGAAGGAGAAGAAGGTGAGTTTCGCAGGGAAGTAAGAAGTTCTTGGCGACAGGTTTGAGTTGCCCAACCTAAACCGCCATGCTGCCTACGAATGGGCACTCTTAATGGGCACGGTTATGGAGGTTAACGAGGGCAGATCTCACTCTCCTCCTAAATGGAGTCAAAAGTGTAATCTGGATATAGGCGACCGACAGCCTATAGACAGAAAAGACGTGCTTATATACTTTACTCCCAAATGCCTTGACCCAGGTCGGGTGGAACTCTCAGCCAACCAGAGCTGTCATATTTGAAGATTGTGCTGTTCCGGTGACCAACAGACTCGGGGAGGAAGGTCAAGGTTTTGGTATTGCCATGCGCGGCCTGAATGGAGGAAGGATCAATATCGGTAAATCGACTTCTTCTTGGTCACGCTTGATCTATGTTAGAAAGATCCTTGGTTCTGACATGATGACCCTTCTTGTTCTGCAGCCTCCTGCTCTCTGGGTGCCGCTCATGCCGCCGTAATACTGGCTCGGGATCACCTTGCTGTAAGGAAGCAGTTCGGGGAGCCTTTAGCCAATAATCAGGTAATTAGTGACCCTTATTAATAAGTCCCCCCCAATAAAAGATAGTCACCGGCCAACCCCACGTCTCAGGAGGATAAGAGATGAGGTGGAAATCCACAATCTTAATCTTTGGGGTTTTTTTATAAAAATGATTGCGCCCTGGGGTTCCGTGGTCTCGGGCTTTTACCTTCCTTCTAACCACCAGTTTTTTGGGGGGGCAAACCTCCTAAACGTGGAGTTCTGTCTTCTGGCAGTACCTGCAGTTTGGATTGGCCGAAATGGCGACCCGTCTAGTCACCTCGCGGCTGATGGTCCGGCACGCGGCCCAGGCCTTGCAGGACGGCCGAGAGGACGCGGCTACCCTCTGTGCGATGGCAAAGCTGCACGCCACCGAGGAGTGCTTTAAGGTACGTTTCATTTGTGTGCATTCGTGTTTTTATTTGGGCGTTATTACGTTTACTTAACACTTTATTTTTTACGGGACAACACCCAGGGAGGCACAATAAACGCTCTTATTAAAGTAGTCTACAGACCTTTTGATGGGGGTGCAATAGGAAAGAAGAGCCCTGTCCCACAGAGCTTACGCTCAAAAGGTGTAATTAAGCGTGGATAAATGCAAAGTAAAATGCACCGCTGGGGATAAAAATCCAAGGGCAGTATGTACTGTAGATTATTTTTGGTATTCTGTCCTAACCTTCAATACGTGTGAGGAAAGGGATTTAGGGGTAATTATTTCTGAGGATTTAAAGGTAGGTAGACAATGCAGTAGAGCAGCAGGTAATGCGAGCAGAATGCTGGGTTGTATAGCGAGAGGTATTAGCAGTAGGAAGAGGGAAGTGCTCATGCCACTGTACAGATCACTGGTGAGACCTCACTTGGAGTATTGTGTACAGTACTGGAGACCGGATCTCCAGAAGGATATAGATATGTTGGAGAAAGTTCAGCGAAGGGCTACTAAAATGGTTTATGGATTACAAAATAAACCTTACCAGGACAGGTTAAAGGATCTTAACCTATATAGCCTGGAAAAAAGACGGGACAGGGGGGATATGATAGAAACATTTAAATACTTAAAGGGAATCAACAAAGTAAAGGAAGAAAGTTTATTTAAAAGGAGAAATAAAACCGCAACAAGAGGACACAAGCATAAACTAGAGGGGCAAAGGTTTAATGGTAACATCAGACAATATTACTTTACGGAAAGGGTAGTGGACGCATGGAATAGCCTCCCAGTGGAAGTGGTAGATGTTAATACAGTAAAGTCATTTAAGCAAGCATGGGATAGGCATAATGCCAAGCTAGATATAGGATAAAGGCAAGTACTAAAGGAGAGTACTCAGAGGTTGGGCAGACTGGATGGGCCTTCTGGCTCTTATCTGCCGTCACTTTCTATGTTTCTATGTAATATAGGGTAGATGTGTTCAGATTTGGACTAATTTAATTTTAATTCTTAACTAATTTTGTTAATGCAGAAGGGGGGATTCCTAAAGGAGGAGGCGCTGAATTATCCCCTGAAATTCTATGGGTTTTTGAAACTAATGGAACGAAACCTAAAGAAAAAGTTTGCCTGCCTCATTTCCGGTCCATGCGGGTCTGGTATAGATCTCTCTGTGCGCTTTATACGTCATTTAACCCTTTACTTCATCTGTCTAGGTGTGCAACCAGTCGCTGCAGATGCATGGAGGATACGGCTACTTGAAAGACTACGCGGTCCAGCAGTACGTCCGGGATATCCGCGTCCACCAGATTCTGGAGGGTGAGTGTCACCGAAACCGGTACCAAATAAAAAAGGGGGGGGGGGGGGTGCGTGTTAATTGCCTTGTCTCGTAAAGCCGGAATCCTGCCACGCCGTGTACAGGGTGGGGGATGGGGCCTCCGTTGCTCTTGAAGTCCCGTGATCTGTAAAATCATCATTTTTGTCATTTCTACAGGAACTAACGAGGTCATGAGAATGATTGTAGCCAGAAGCTTGTTACAAGAATAACTCCTAGACTGGACTGGATCACCCGATTCCCAGGAGCGACTAGAGGAAAATGTCACTGAGTAACCGTTCTCCCCATACAGTACTCCTTATGCGCGCTCAGGGGCCCCGCTTTTATTTGTTTTGTTCTTTTCTTGTCTTTTGGATCATTTCCCGTGCTCTATCTGTCCACCAATTCTTATAGACTTTGAACCATCTTAATAGTTTTTTTTTATATTTATTTATTAGATTCTATCCGTTTTCCTCTAGAAGGATCCGAGATCAAAGGTTGCAGAAGCTTTCGATTAGCGATCTGTATCATCTAAGCGGAGCCTCCTATTGGCTGCCCAGTGTTCTCGGTTAGATTGCGGCCGGACGGCTGCAGCCTCAGGAACATTTAAATATCTGGCGCAGACCGTTCTTGTTTGCTGCGTATTTACTCGGTGAGCGTTCTATACGTCGTACTTTTATGACGTCGCATTTATCACGGAATAATGAATAAATTCCCAAACTTCTTTGTTACGGTGACCTGATCGCCTCCTTTAACAAAAAGATTTGCACAAGCAGCAAATAATCCTGTATGGATAAACTCTAAGTAATTAGAATAAAGAAATGGGTGTATTTTGGGGTGTTTCCATGTGATTTCTGTATTATTGCTGTATTTATTATAGGGTGAGTGACAGAGACAGGAGGTGACAGCTGGTCCCTGGCTGCGCACGAATCAGCCAATCGCATTCTAGCTGTTTCGACCCCCGACCCAATCACAGCTCCAGGGGTGAGATCAGGGGGCGGGCGGGCTCTGTCCAATCAGCGGGGCCTGGCAGGCATGGCTTGGTGTTGCCGTGGAGACCAGGAAGTCCGCAGTAGCAGCTGCGGCAGGAGCAGGAGACATGAGGCGCGAGAGGCGGCGGAGGTTGGCGCTGCTCGCCCTGCTGCTGCTGGCGGCCTACTTTGTGCTGAGGTAACGGGGGCGGCAGGGGGCATCAGGCGTGCAAAGGGTTAACCTTTCCGCTGCCAGGAGCTTGGTTATGAAGCATACTGGGCAGCCCGGCAAAGGGTTAACCCCTTCCAAAGGCATGAGGTCCGCAGCAAGATTTGCATTAGACAAGGCTGCGGAATAGTTAACCCTTTTACTGCCGGGGGAATCAGGGATTGGCTGGGTTACTCATTACTGTCCTGAAAAGGGTTAACCCTTCCAGAGGCATCAGGTACCCAGCGGGATGCGCATTACACAAGTCTACAGATTAGTTAACCATCTCGGTGCCAGGGGGGATTGGTTAGGATACACAATAGACCGTCCTGGTAAGGGTTAACCATTCCAGCTGCATGAGGTACCCAACATTCTGCTCCTTTGACAGCTCCGCAAGGGTTAACTAAGTGCAAGGAGGATGAGTTGTCAGGCTGCGCAGTAGACAGTCCCGCAGAGGTGTTAACCCTTTTAGTGTCAAAGGTATTTAATAGTATATGCATTAAACAGCCTACAAATGTTTAACCCTTTGAACCCGGGGAGAATGCAATATCCACTTGTTTGCTCATTAAAAAGTACCTTTAGAAAGTTAACCCTTTCATTGTCAGATAAACACTTTAAATAACTCGAGTGAAGCTGCCTAGCCCTAAAACAGTAACCTCTTCAGTGCCGGTGGGAAGGCGTACATCGTCTCTAGTAACAGAGGGATGGGTTAGCGCTTGCTTATTGGTTTTTTTTTTTTGTTTTTAATTATTTTTTTTACACGTTTAAAGCTGAAAGTTTACTATAGAGTGATTGGTTGTGAAAAATCACAGATTAGAAGGACTCGGCTCTAATCACCACTTGATAAGAGCCGCCAGGTGTGTAGTGCGAAGTGTGCCGGGGAGAACGGCAAACATCAGCTCAGCGATGCCTCAAAGCCACCGAACTCGCTGATATTTTCTCCGCGTCCCAACTTCTCCTTTTTTTCTCTTTTAAAGCACTTTCTTAGATATTTATTACAAGTAAAATATATTTGGGATTATATTTTTTTGCTGTAATTTTCTATGTGATAGAAATAAAATAATTTACTAAACAAAATTTATTAAATGTAATGTTAGGGCATTTTTTGTTACTGAGAGGGTGGTAGATATGTGGAACAGCTTCCCAGCAGAAGTGGTTAGCGGGTAATACAGTGAGGGTATTAAACATGCGTGGGATAGACATACGGCTCCTGAATCTAAGACAAGATCAGTGACTGATTCAGGTTTGAGTCTGTACAGCAGGAGAAACGGGGGCCGAATGGGGCCGATCTGCAGGCAGATTGTTAGTTTCTGTGTAGTAAGTTCAGGAGGATCTGTTATTAAAAAATCTTTTTAATAAACAGACAGTTTGGGCTGTTCTGATAATTAGCATTTAGTGATTTATAAATGTGATGGATCCGCTTTCGGGAGGGGGAGGTAATTACAGGATACATAATATCCAAATCTCATGTTTGTTTTTACTGCACAAAGAACGTTCCAAACTGTCAGTAACCCGGGGGGGTTGAAGCCGTCCCCGTAGGCGCATGAGCCCCGCTGGGGTTACCTGATCTTCATTTGTTTCCACTTATTCCGGCCCTCGCTAGTAGGGAATGTTCTGTTAGCCGCTCGCACGCTGGACAGGTAAATGCTGCCGGCTTCCATTAATTAATATTATTATTAGTGGAAAGTGGCCCCGCTGATTTTAATTCCAGTGTCTTCCTGCCGCTCGTTGGGTTTTGTTAATTTTATAGACATTTGTTGAATGTGGTTCTTTTTATTTTTCACAACCTCAGAAGTCTCTTCTTCAAAGACACCTGAAGTTCTTAAAGTTTTTATTACGCTATGGCCTTTGAGTAACGTCTCCCTCCTCTCCCCGCGTGGAATACTCAGCGGCCGCCGCGCCTCCTCCGACGTCTAACGTCCAGTTCCAGTTTATTGGAGAGAAAAAAGTGAATTAATGACTTTTATTTGTTTTCTTAGAACGGATTCTAATCTCGTTAATTGGTTCTCGCTGCTCGGATGTCGTTGCAGAGCGCCTGGTTATTGGTTGTGGCCGTTGCCGTGCCGTTACCGGGTTTCTTTTTTGTGCTGAATACAAATTCATCTTGTTTCCCCGTTATGATTCCGAGGGGTTTTGTGGGACGATATTTCATATTTAGGGCATTTAGGGTCCAGGTGGAATACGACGGCGCTATAACAAACACATCTGCTGAAAAGGGGCAAATGCATATGGGGAAACCCCCCAATCCATGTGCAAGGGGGACCCCACAAAAATGTAAAGGGGCCTCAGCTATTATATACATTGAATTGCATATGATGGGAAAAGCAATCTTTTTAACCTACTGAGTAGCAACAGACAGCCTCCGCTGTACTCTGCTCCAGCAAACACTACTTTTTAAGGGTACTCGATGCAAGCAGCGCAGACGGCGCACATCAGGAGCAGCAGCGGGACATTAATGGTTAATGTTTTTATTTTCCTACACCTTACAGGTGGCTGATGGAAATTTCCACCCCTGTATATACAAATACCCAGCGTATACAGGCGCAGCCCCCGGCGTTTAACCCCTGCAGTGCCGCACAGCACAGAATAAGCTGAATTTTATTGCAAAAGGGATTCCTGGAAAAGCTGGTAGTTTATAGGAAAGCGGGCCGGGGCTGCTGGGGTTTTTACGGTTCCCAAAATCTCGCTGCGTCCTGGAAAAGCCAATAAACGTATTATTACACGGGGCGGGTTTGAAAGGTGCAGTTATTTCCATAGAAACCAAAGGAATGGTTAAAACGGAAAGCCATGTTAGAAAAGGTACTTAATTCAAAACTAGATACTGAGATAGAATGGAAGGAGGTTTTACTTTACTGAAAGAGTGGTAGATAAGTGGAACAGCCTCCCAGCAGAGGTGGCAGAGGGTAATATAGTGAGGGGATTAAACATGCATGGGATGGACATACGGCTCCTGAATCTAAGACGAGACCAACGACTGATTAAGGTTTGATTCGTTACAGCAGGAGAAACTGGTGATTAGACGGGGGCCGAATGGGGCCGATCTGCCGGCGGGTTCTGGGTTTCTACAATTAAGAATACAGCGGGGATGAGGCTTCTCGGAGAGGCCGGACGTGGCAGGTGCTCTGTCTGTTTCTCGAAATCCATGCAAATGTTGTAAAGTAAAGAGCGTGAAGATAAGCTCGTGGGGGGGGGGAGTTAAAGGTCGGGTTATAAACCACCAGCCCCCACCCCCCCCGGCCGGCGGCTCACGTATCTCCCCCAGAGGACGGTCGCGACGGGAGCCGCGTTCCGATTCTTTATAATTACATAACTGGGAATATTTTTACCCAAAGGAGTTCTGTTGTCGGGGGGGCATCACGTGATGTCCTCAATGAAAACACATTTTTTGTTGCATTGCTTTAACCAAATATCAAACAAACAACAAAAAAAATATACTCTTTACTGTCTTTGCACAGCCATATCCATTAACAATGTAATGGAAGGGCATTTTACTTTAGTGAGAGAGTAGTAGAGCAATGGAACAGCCTTCCAGCAGAAATAGCCAAGGCTAATGCACGGGATAGGCATGTGGCTCCTGGAAGCCGAGGTGAGTTTCGCGTTCCGTCAGATGCGTCGTGTGGGTATACAGAGCGCGTCGTCACGGATACGGGCAGGTAGACGTTTCCTATACGCGTCCTAGAGGTTCAGCCAACACATATTATTCATTTATAATTCATTACAAATCTTTAGTTACTTGGAAAAATGAGGTCTTTTGCTTAACAAAAAAACAAACAAACAAAACCCCAAACGCTTTATTATGGATCGCAGTCCGTTCTGTTTGTTTGCCGGATTTATCCATTCAGTCGCCAAGGAAACGGTCCTCTGAGGATCTTCATTATATCTTCATCACATGAAGCGATTCCCGTGGACGGGAAAAAAGTCACGAGAATAATCACAAGACCCGCTATACAGAAACAGACCCTGCCGGCAGATCGGCCCCATTCGGCCCTGTGATGTTTTTTTCCTCCCCGTTTATTTTAGTAAACGCCGTATTTGTTGAAAGTAAAAACAGGTTTGTTTACAAAATAAACAATAATCTCTCCTCAAATATTTTAGTAACATTTGCACGGTTGTTTACCTGTGCGATACAATGTAATATTTCCCAGCAGGCACCTGCCTCCTTCCTGATTGGCTGTTTATTTTAAACCGCTGTGTATTTGTTTTTTTTAAGAACCGGTGCAGGAATCGGTAGGTAGCAGGGGTTTAACCCCTTAATGACAAAGCCCGTACATGTACAGGCTCAAAATACATTGTTTTCAATGGGTTTAGGGACCGCCTATTGTCCTTAAGGGGTTAATGGATAATGTGGTCCATGGCCGGTAGGGGTTAGGTTTTGACAGATTAAATATCTTTATCCAGTAAGATCCAGACTCTGTGGTGTTCAAAAAAAACCTGTCGGCAGATCGGCCCTCATCCGGCCCCCGTCGGGTCGCCCGTTTCTCCTGCTGTAAAGACTCAAACCTTAATCAGTCGTTGGTCTCGTCTTAGATTCAGGAGCCGGATGTCTATCCCATGCATGTTTAATCCCCTCACTGTATTACCCTCTACCACTTCTGCTGGGAGGCTGTTCCACTTATCCACCACCCTCTCAGTAAAGTATAAGGTTGGAGAAGAAATCACGCAGGATTGTCGTCTCATATGTTTTAATGTTAGGCTAAAATGAGCTTTGAATTTGTTTTAACAATAAATTCCCAGATATAATTAATAATATTTAGCACCTTGCATGAATTATGTACATAAAGAGTTAAACATCCGCCGTTACCCCCCCACCCCGGGCCTTGAACATTAACCCCCTGATAACGGCTGTCGTTAACGCGGAATCCGGAATATCCCGGGTCCAGTCTTTGTAAGCAGCGCGAAGAGGCGTCGGACGCGGTAAGGGAACCCGGACCTCCTCTCTCTCCCACAGCCTCAGAACCAAATGTCACCTGTGCGCAAGGAAATATTGTATGTTCTCTTTCCTTGCATGCGTGTGCCATGTATGTTTGCACAGGTTTTGTTTACAGGCCACACGTTGATTTATGATTTTACCGGAATCTCAGAGACAAATCCACCTGTTAATGCATGTACAGGGATCTAAGCAGCTCACTGATTTATCTATACATTATACGGGGCTGGACACTGATTTATCTATACATTATACAGGGCCTGCTCACTGATTTATCTATACATTATAGAGGGGGCTGGCTCACTGATTTATCTATACATTATACAGGGCCTGCTCACTGAATTATTTACACATTATAGAGGGGGCTGGCTCACTGATTTATCTAAACATTATACAGGGGCCGGTCACTGATTTATCTATACATTATACGGGGCTGGCTCACAGATGTAACTATACATTATAGAGGG
>VKOC01000007.1:10924019-10947608 GCA_009364415.1 Spea multiplicata
GATGTGTATAAGAGACATTATATAGATGTTCCATGTGAAGTCTCCATAGCTTCTGGAATGGGTCCACCAGGCATGGACTGGAATGATATCGGCATGGGTGTCTTCACGGGACTTTGACGAAATAGTCCTCCGTTGGGTGATCTGTGTTTACATTGTATTGAAGGCATGGTAGCCGAGCTGCTAAGGGGTAAGGGCAAGTTACTGCTTGACACAGAGGTCAGTGTTCTACCACCGTGACCTGACTGCTCAGGTAAAAAGGTGGTGACAGAGAGCTGAGTGTTCTGGTATTCCCGCACTGGTTCCAGGGTCTGGGACGACGACATTCCGCCGATCTCTAGAGCGGATATTTCAATGGATGCTGCCGAGATTTGCTTGTGTGCCATATCTTCGTCGATTAAGCTGTTCATACGTCGGTGTACTTGTTCCAAGTTAACTTCCTTATCCTAAAGAGAGAAAGAAAGATTAATATTGGGAAAGATACGAAGACACCATATTCTGTATAGGAGTATTAATTCGTTACTGAAATTCCTGCATGATATATTAAAGTGTTAGTGGGTATTCTTATATACAGGGCCGGACTGGCGATGATGGGTCGGCCCTGGCACTTTAAGGCCACCAGCTGTTTCATGGGGTAAGCGCGACCAGCGGCTGGATATGGACGGCTACAGTTTTTCATGGTCACGTAATGTGCCGTCAGGCATCTCCAGCTGCCGGGCACAGACTGCAGCACCCGGTATGCTCAAGGAGCCGAGTGTGTGGCCTTGTTGGCCAGCGACCCACTGGGCATTCGCTTGGCATGCCAGATGGCAACGCAAAATACCATATGGTGATCATTTTTGGAGGATGCTACATAGACATAGTCACTCTTTGCAAACCACACACAAAGTGTGTGGGCAGTAGATTGATCTTCAGAGTCAATTCAAGAGTCAAGGAGAGTTCTAGAAGCACAGATGACTTCCAAGCCAAGAAGAAATGGCTCTACAAGGTCTAGCCTAAATATTATGGCAATATGTAGTTCCAGAAGCTAGACACCATCATGATTATCTACCCAGTTCATTTTAAGATCGACTCGTCTCCACAACTGGTCTCAACTAGTCTCAAGGTCATATGGATATTGGCGACCAAGGGTGGAAATAATGAGTGATGGCCAAAACCAAGTGACGTTGACACGCGATTTTCTCAAGAGGGTTACCAAAGACTACCTAGCTAAAGTAATGAACTGAAATAAGAGCGAGTGATAAGTGAGCCAGTTGGCATTAACCCTATCAATGACCAAACAGTGATCAGACAATTGGCATTCCCCTATCAAAATGGCAGCCTATTGGATCTACAAAATGAGGTTAAAAGCAGCTAATTTTTCCATTACAATCTTTTTCCGTTTAATTATTAATAATATATTTTCATCCGACATTTAAAACATCCCAGTCATAATCGTTTTCAGAAAACAAATCAAATTATTTGCAAGTTCATATAATCTATATTGTTTCCATTATTTTCCATGGTAGCCGCTTCCACATAATAACCTATATAGAGAATATAATAAACCGTATACACAGTTTTGTTTTTTTTTAAAAAAATAGTTTTTGATCCCTCTGCTTGGTTGAATTTACTGTTAACTTTTATTATTTGTAGAAAAGTCAGTTGAAAAGAAACCCTATTTATTGCATTATTCCAATACATTATATATCTATATATATAATATAATATATAATTACATCTTCTGCTGATAGTTTATAAACTTAACCTTTCGCATCATGAGTTAATTAAAAGATACTTTGTATGAAATAAAATAGCAATATGCAGCGTCGTCCAATAGGTATAAAACAAAAATTATATTTAAAATGTGTATTAAAATAATTAAACCATTTATTATTGAGATAAAATTATATTATTTGAGTTTCTACTACTCAATTTCTACTAAAGATTCATTTTTTCTCTTATTATGACAGTTTTAATTCATTATTATAATATTACAAACAGATCGAATGCATTAAAATGGAGAGGTCTTGACTGAGGAGCTCAGAAAGGAACCAGCCATTATTGCTCTACAACCCCTAGTGGCTGTGTGTGGAACTGCAAGTAAAACACCCATAAAAACATTAGGTGGCCCAAAATATTGAAATCAGAGCAGCCCAGGAGGCATTGCGCCCCTGCCCCCTTGCCAGCCACCCCTAGCCATCTGCCCAGTAGTGGGGCAACTGGGATCTACTTGAGCTTTAATAGGGAGATCTGTTCTTTAAAGGTTGACGCTAGTAGAGGCTATTGGGTTTATTCACTTAAGTAGGGGGCTCCTATGTGTACTTTGAAAGGCCAATTCTACCATAACATACTTGCCTACGCATTTTACAGGGCCAAAGAAAGAAGCTCACTGGGCCCTTCATAATGCATAAGAAAATCAGTCATGTCCCATTCAAACCACTTCCTTAGTGAATAACTCCTAAGAATGCATAGTGAATCATGGTATTTTTTGTCACGATAAGTAGATATTTCTATAATGCATGTGGATATCATGTATCAATTATAAATGTCATATGCGGGCGGACGGACGGTTCGAAACAAATAAGGTTAGACAGGGGAGAGGGCGAGAAAAAGAGAACTCATAGCTATGTATGAAGTAGAAGGCATATGGAAATGAGGGAGACCATGTGACAGAGGGTACGGAAACAAAAAGCGACCTATTCTGTCCTCATCTGCATGTCTCCGCCTAGATTTCCCAGAGTGCATTGCGACACAAACCTCGCATGTCGTGTTTTCATTCGGTACTTTAGTAGAACCCCAATGCTTCATTCTCTCGCTTCCTTCATTAAAGCTTTGAGTCTGAATGGTAAATAGTCCCAATGGGTCTGACATTCTATATTTTAGACAAGTGGTTAGTGCAACACCCATTTTTTAATTCTTGTAAGAATAGAAAGTCTGTGTCTTAATTTTTCGAGTTACTGCTTTCCCCCCCCCCATTAATTATGTAAATTCTAAAAAAAAGAAACTATTGCTTATTTCTTAAATCAGGTACCTTTGTTCCCGCACCGCACTTTCTAATTGTTTTATATAAATTCCGTGTGTCTGCCTTAATTTTTCCAGTTTACTGCTGTAAAAGTGGACATGTCTGCGTTTTTTACTACTAAATTTATGTAAATTCTGAAAAAAGAAACTACTGTTTTTTTTAAAAAAATCATTACTTTAATCTTATTTATGCAACGCATTTCTATTATTTTTAATATAAATTCTGTTTCCGCCCTAGTTTTGAGGTTACTGCTCGACTGGTATATCTGACCCATTATGAGCAATAATTAAGATAAGGGCTCACACATTCCAGGTCCAACGGTGGAGAGAGAAAAATACTTTCTTTAGCAGGTTATACTTAGTCTGCCAAATGTGGTTTATTGGGTAGGTCTTGCCAACATCATATAATATTGTACACTCGATACCACAGATAAAAAAAAATCAAGTTAAAAGGTACTCGTGGTCTCAAATTCCAATGAATAGACTATATTGAATTGTCTTCTCCAACCAACAATGGCCTACAAGTACCTGATTATGTCATAATTCTGTGGGTCAAATTTTGAACGTTCCAAAATGTCAGGTTGAGTCGGAAGGTGACCTTTGACTAGATTACACAATCACATTAAACTTGACAACCAAGCTGCACATTTCTCCGATTCTCACAACTATGAACCTGTTGTCATTGCTGAAGGTACCAGACATGTAGAAATTACCATCGCTAATCAACACAATGTATATAGTATATAATAAACATTATATTAAATGTTATCAGAATTTCCATCTGCACCACGTCACGTAGACGTTGATGGCAGATCAGACCCGTTTGGCCCACCTAGTTTGGCCATTTTTCTTGCTGTAGAGACTTCAAGTCGATTCAGGAGCCATATGCCTACCCCATGCATGTTTGAATTCCCTGACTATATCAACCTCTAAGACTCTAAGACAAACACAATGGAACACATAAAATGTAGGTTCTATAAACCTTCACATAGTAGACATACTGTATGCGCTGCTTCCCAACTGGGTCTACGCCGGCATCGATTATTTAGTTCAATGGAATCTTGATAAAAAGGTAACTACGCCATTAAAAATGCACTTAAGCTTTTACTTTCAAGGCAGTCTACTTTTTTTTCTTATTCCTTAAAGAATATTTTTTTTAAGCTATAGTTCTGTAAATAGAATTACCGGGGCAAAAGGGAACAGATAAGTGCTGGAGACTGCATCGGTGGTTTTCCTCTCATTAAATGCCGTATGAGTCACCGGGGATAGTCATTTCCGAGTCTGAAAGCATTTACTACACAACACTCCCAACTCCGAAATTACCTGACCTTTATGAAAGCCAAGAATGGAGTACAACGACTCTCCCCGGACTTATGCATTTAAACTCAGCCATGTGTTGACCGCATCAAAGATATATTTTGTCCGTAACTCAAAGTTTTCCAATATAGCAACGAAAATTGCTCAAAATGTTCTACTCTTGGGTCAATTTGGCTTACCCTATGGTAACACTCTACTATAATATTAATTTGAGACCTAAAAGAGGGTGCTTTATGATGAGACATTATGGGACATTGGTGGAAAGCAACTTGTAACCCTTTCGTCTTGTCCAAAGGAGAAGAATCCATCCAACACTATTAGTGTTTTCAATATTTTATACTAGACACAGTGTTTGTCTATCTTGTATTAATTTATTGTATTAATGAAAACATTACCATGGGAATTTGCCTTATTTTCTGGAAATAACTCAGTAGAAGGCCCACCAGTTTTTGAGGGACTACACGTAGACTTCATTTCCTGATGGTCATGTCATAGTGGTCACTCATCAAAAAGATGGACCCAGGTATGGACCCTGATTTGCTAGAGATGTGGGATGGAACTTGGTACCTTTCTCCATACCGAGCAGTATTTTCCATACTTCGACGCTTTTGCGAGTTGGTCTATGAGCCCATTGGGAAAATGGTGCACAAGCCCTGGCCATTCTCCTTGGAGGCGATGTTCCTCTACAATACATCTCTTCTGATATCAGCATGCAAACATTCTCCAGCTAGACACGTGGTCAAGACATCTCTAATACTCATTTACTGGAGAGAGCCCTCAGTCCTCTACTACAAAGAACGAGTCAACAGCGTTGAGAGTTGTTGAAGAGCTGATACGTTCAGCTTCTGATCAAAGACTTAGTTTTGCAGATGGGAATTTAATTGCTCTAAAGTTATTAGAAGGCTGCTATATTTTTTTGTGCATCGTTCCTGGTCGGCATTAACTTAACTCCAGTTGCCGTCAGTGTATACTGGCTTGGCTGTGCCAATGGGGGATTCCAAGTTGGTCTCAAGCAGATGGCACCATTAGCTCTAACAAGCCATCTATGTGCGCACCGCAATTTAAATGATTTACTGGAATTCCTTAAAAAACATTTCAAATAATCCCTCTATGACATAGACATTACATCGCCAGTGATTGTAGATTAATCAAATGAAATGGCGTCGGATGTCCAACGCCAATGAAATCGTCTACGGATTTCTCTATTATTATTATTACCGCCAACACAATCAGTTTATAAGCAGCGTTAAAAATGTTGTGGAATATAGAAGGACCGGGCAATTTCCTTCCGCAATTTGCAATCAGCATTATGACAATGGTCCTGTTTTGAACGGAAGGCTTGCAATGAGAACGTCGAAATCCAGAAAAAGTCACGATCCCGCAGTATTGAGTTCACACCGAGTACATTTCTTTTGTATTTAAGAATTTGACGCTCAAAGAATTGCCCAAAATGTTTCGAATTACAATTAAAACAGGGGTAAACAGACAAAAAAAAACATGACATAGTACTCCGGCTGCACCACATCAGATCTAATGAGCTTCAGCCGTGGCAGTGACCTTCTCCAATATCAGACGTTTTCCTTTGATGTTATTAGAGGCACAGTGACTAAGACATGGAAACAGTGAAGGCTGGGCTAAGTGTTTTTGTGCATTTTAACAATTAGAGGTTGTTTTTCTGGATTTACGCTCTGGGGGTTGAATTTTTCTTAAAAAAGTATGATTTTAGCATGTAAATCAGACCCATTATGACTTCAAAAAGTGTGTCCTATTTGTTGTAGCTCAGGGTAGTTACTTTAGTAATGGCTTTATTCATTTTGGAACCCATGTGCCTTATCAGGTTTGAATTTCGGGGGTCCGAGGAATGGTTATATAAGAAATGTTTTGTAATTTATGTAAGGATTGATCACTTAAAATCTCTAGACTCTTCATTATAAGACCTGAGATATTTGGAGTGAGATATATTAAATATATATTAAATGTATACAGCGTAAATTATTATATTTACAGACATGACCAGACTGGGCACGATGGCGCTGGCACTTTAAGGCCTGTGGCCGCCAAATGGTATAAGCGCATCCGCCGGATGGACACGAGATTCCATAAGACCCATTCGGTCATCTACTCTGCCCGTATCTCCTGCTGTAGAGACTCAAACCTTAATCAGTGGTTGGTCTCGTCTTAGATTCAGGAGCCGTATGCCTATCCCTATCTACCACTTCTGCTGAGAGGCTGGTCCACCAGTCTACTACCCTCTCAGTAAGGAACATATAAGCCTTAGACAATCTGAATCCAGCGTCAGTAAATATCAAGTGAAGAACAATTTCCATTCTAATTTAGGGAGGAGAATTGTTGAAATTTATAGCACAGCAATTTGTTCAAGGTTTCTTACCAGATGACTGCGCTAAACCGAACAAGTGTTGAGGCCTGTGTTTTCATTCTAGTGAGTGGAAGGCATTGTCGGTAATCATTAAAGATGACTGTGAGAAATAATGTCTAATACAGCAGCCATATGGAGGGAAAGCTGCCATCCAGATGCCGCCGGAGAATGCAAGTGTGCTGTTAATGGGGCTACTGGGTGAGCGTCTCGCCAAATCTAAGACAGCGCTTACTAAAGAGAATGGTCTACGGAATTATTAAAATGATTAAAATTGCTTCTTAAAACCAAATTAACTTGGTCATAGGAGTTCAATGTAAAGATGGTTAAGAAAAAGTTCCATTTTTTTCAGATCAAAAAATATTGAGCAAAAACATAGTTTTTGCATAAAAAAATATTTTCAGCCAGCCGTTGTAAGTCTTCTCGCTCTGTTATCTTACCTGGTCTACTAGACAAACACCCTGACTCGTTTTCATACTATCTTGTGGGAAACAATAGAATGGCTCAGTCTTAATCAACCACCCAGACACTCTGACTAACTAAAGTCTATGGAGCGGACTTCATTAGAATTGCCATAAAGCATCAGCTCAGTGTGGTGTTTGATCAGAAAAAGGTCACAGAGTCTGCTGAGAAAATGAGATAAAATCTTGTTTTTTTTTTCAATGCCATGCAACACTTATTGGGTTTTATGCTCAAGGATAAAAAGATTTTCCATATTTGACTTTATTTTGGGCAAAAAATCTAAATTTTTTGCCTCAATTCTTCTAAGCAGATATAAAAAGTGTCATTAACCATTTATTTGTATAAAATGATTTAAGAGTCTATTTTGTGAGCTCGGAAAGCACTAGCAGCATCCTCGCGTTGAGTTGCGTTGGCCATTCCCGAAGCTCACCTATGTCGGTCAAATGAAATCTTTCATCTCAGGTCAACTCGCGATTCAGCAAATAAACTCATTGATGGCTTCATGAATAAAACGTGATTCTGGCGGCAAATTTTTTTTTAAAAAAAGTCTTCTTATCGATATGGCAACCGATGGAACAATCCAATCGACAAGAACGTTCCGCCGGCTGCTGCGATGAGAAGACCTCTTTTCAAACGACGTGGACCATTAAATATATGGAAGTATCATACAGCCCAGTAAAGATAAGAAGTACCGTTATACTGACCTGGAGTCTCTGTTTGTAAGGATACATTTTCTGTTCAAAGTGATATGGTTTCTGACCCTCTGTAATGAAATCACATCACGGTGTTGCTGTATGAAAGGCACAACATGAACTTGTTTCAATCACCTCTGAGCCACTTTATGACACCATGGCCAGACTTAGCAGGTACACGATCTTAGAATTATAAAGGTCTGGCTTCCAAAAAAAAACCCACCCCATACTCAAAGGAACCCAAATTACGTTAGTGACATTTTTTTTTTTTTGAGGTCTACCATGACTTTTGGAATTAGTGGTGCTGTAGGAGAACGAGAGATGCGGTGTTGATCGATGGGATTATGCCTATGATCAAATGAGACAAGCAGCGATCAACTGGAATGACATTGAGCCCTATAGGTGATATATTTCTATGGGAGAGAAAGGAAAAAAAAAAGACACTTGCCCAGGGGGTCCAAGCCCATGGGGTAGGGTTGTTGAAGAAGTCATTATGGAAATTATCCTGTTTGTGGTCAATGGGAAGGGCTTGCTTATAGCAGTAGACTTTGTAGGGCTTGTCCAACGGGAGGAACTACTGCTGACACAACCATCAACCACCAAAGAGAAGTCATGGTTAGCAGGAGACCCATATCTGTTGTCATGTGGTGCTTTTCTCATAAGCTGCATATAACCTCAGCAGGAAAAGGAATGGTGTCATACCACCATACCTGGGAGCTTCCCAAGTTCAGTTACCCGGGTCCTCTTTCTTTTGTGGGAGCGGATTTGTGAGGGAGGGGGCTGACCATGCTGCTGGTATGCCTTGGGTTGTTTGGGAGTGGGCGAGGAGTGGGTTGGGAGTGGGCATGGATAAACACCCAAGAGACCCGGGGAAGCAGCATTTCACCCAGAGACTCTGGGGGGAAACCCATAGAGTTCCCAGGTATGCCTACCACTACACCCTACATGAGTCAAATCCATGGAGCACAAGGGAGCAATGTTACTGAGATCTGTGACAGCAAAGTACTTCAGTTTCTTCATTAACCACGGGTGAGGGTGGAAAAGGACCCTGGTTGGGGGGGGATCTGGTAAAGAGAAAAAAGTGGGCATGACCAAATGGGGACGAGAAATAGATGGAGGAAAGAAGCACAAGATCGAGAAAAGAGGGTGAAAAGAGAGGATACACTAGTGTCGGGAAAGGTCAAGAGTCTGGAGTTAAAAGGGTTCGAAAGGAAGCTTGGAGGACCGAGTGAGATGGTGGTAATGTGGAGGCTGACGACATGGAGGCTAGGAGGGAGGAACCATAGACTGTTTCATGAATGAGGATTACAAGGAATATATTATTTAAACATTATCATTATTAACAATTTTTGTAAATTTTTAGATTCTCAATAGAAATCATGCATTATATTTTATTATATTCCAGTTACTCTCCGGACTTAACCTTGACCTTCAACTCTCATCTTAAATCACCAGTTCTCACTAGGTTTAGCATGGAACTCGGCGAAGCCTGAATTGGTCGCATTCCGTAGAGGAATCAGCTAAGGTTTGGAATAAAGTTCGCCTCTGACAACACTGGATTTAGTAAGTAGCTCCCTGATGGCTTCATTATGTGCGCAGGTACACCAGCATCTTCATGTGTTCGGTGGAGTGTATGGAGTATGAGGAGATATTATTGCGAGGGAATGCTGCTCACCAGATGTTTGTTGCGTTTATAATGGGAAACAAACATAAATTACATGAAATCACGAGATATCTACATTTTCTATGGGTTTTTCGTGTGGTGAGGTCTTGGTCGCTGACGTAGTCACTGCCTTTTTGGTGCTATTATCTAATGCTGCTGTATCCAAATTTGGTTCATTGTTAAAGTTTAAGCCATAGTTACCAACTGCCCTCATTCTGCCCCGATCTTATCGAGTTAATCAAATACCTCCTAAGGGTCCTCTTTTTTCCTTGTCTCGACTTGGGCTACTGTCCTACCAAGCTCCTCGGCTTGCCCTGCTCTCTTGAGCATAGGTGATCATGGACCGGTTAGGTAGATCTTCGGATCTCCTCTGACCAGCTCACCGAGCTGACAAATGGGTTGAGGTCTATGCTTTTGTAGCACTGACCTCAACGTCAGCTACCACCTGGCCACCTTGTGATATATTGAAACCGAGTGCAGCGGATGATATGACATCATACCCTGTTGACACTCTGTTTCAATACATCACGAGGTAGCGGGGCAGGTAAGAGGATGGTGCTGGTTCTGGCCCCACCATACCACCTAATGAAGGTGTCCAACTTTGGAAAGTACAAATGCTGAAGGATATAGCACCGGAATGCTATAATAACAAGAATTAGAAGTCTCTGTTTATATCTTACAGCCAGGGATTGAAAACCCTTTGAGTGAAGGACATGAGGGCAGGGGCCTAACTAGAAACCACCGGACCCTAATGCGAAAATTCACCCCGGGCCCCCCTGAAACTTCAACAGCTAGTCTGTGCCTTCTTTGCCCCTTGCCCCTACTTCCAACATAAAACATATGTAAACACGCAAATTACACTCACTCATACTCACTAACACACACTCCTTCTCACCCCACTTACACATCCTTGCTCATACACACACAAGCACACACCCATGCTCACACACGCACACACAATTACACATCCATGCTCACACACACAAAAGTACACTCCATGCTCACACACACAAAGAACACACATCCATGCTCACACACACAATTACACATCCATGCTCACACAGACAAAAGTACACATTCCATTCCCACACACACAAGTACACATCCATGTTCTCCAAACACACACATACACAAGTACACATCAATGCTCTTACACACACACACGTGCACATCCATGCTCACACACACAAAAGTACACATTCCATGCTCACACACACAATTACACACTGCAGGGTCACGTGACGTCACTCCTGTCACCTTGTGCCGGTCCAACATAGTTTAGAAAGGGCCCTTCCGACCTGGATCGCTGCGGTCCAGGTCAGAAGAGCCCTTTCTAAACAATTTTAAATGGTACGAGGAGACAGGAAGAAGGGATGGCAGGGGTCGCACTGGTCCCCCCTAGAGGCATGAACTGGGCCGCAGCTGCCACCGCTACAACCGCTGTTGCTACGCCAGTGCATGAGTGGGTATTCCGAGTAATCCACCTCCCAAAGAATATTTAGCTACAATTATGTAGAAACGGTTACAATTTCAGATATTGTAGGCTATTGTAAGTAATAACTCAATATTTATAACTTCTACACACCTACTCCAACGTACATAGATGTGCACAAATTAGAAATATCGTTGATTCTTTCCGCTAGCGTTGAAACAAATGTTTTTTGTTTTTTTTTTATCATGGATGAGATAAGGGAACGTTTCCCTGAAGCAACCGGAAAAACACATTCAGATGATTATTTAATGCTTCAAGATATTTACCCTGTATTATAAAGTACATTAGCACGTACCTACAGGACTTTACAAACATATATGCATCTTATAGGTTTTCCTAAATGTTTATGATGGGCGACAAAAAAAAAAAAAAAAAAAAGTAGAAAAAAAAAAGTAGAAAAAAAATAAGAAAAAAATTAGAAAAAAAAAATAGAAAAAAAAAATAGAAAAAAATAGGAAATATTTAACAATATCAGTTAAATGTTAGTGCTTTGTTTAGAAGCATCTGTGGAACCAAAGGGAGTCTCCTGGAAGGTTAGCTTGTTAAGAAAATTAATTGATGGAAATGAATGTTTGTTTTATGCATGACAACAATCAGCATCACCTTATTGTGCTCACAGTTTAATTTAACTTTTTTAATAGTTTTTTTGGGGTTATTTCTTTTTTTTTTTATCAACACGCAAGGGAAACCTTCAAAGTTTTTTTTTAATTTTTTTTTTTTTTAGATTTTTTTTACTTTTTCAAAAAAAAATTATTTTTATCAATGCGGGAAAGTGGAAATTTAATTGGAATACCATACAGGTTTTCACATTTTGTTTTTTAAATTGTTTTGCTATTCGCTTAAAATATATTGACATTGTTATTATATTATTAATCACATTATATTTTCGTTTACTTTTTTAGTGAAGCGAAGTGAAAACCTCTCGATTTTACTCATTCCTTAAAAATAGAGGCATTCTTTTTATTTTTGTTGTTATATTTATATAGCATATTCTTATATTATCTGCATATTAATGCCATTGAGTACGTAGTGGAAACCTCTTAAATTTACTAATTCTGTAGAGGCTTGATGATTGCAATTTTTTGTTATTTGTTTAAATATATGCATATATTATTTGCACATTATTATCAGTAAATACATAGAAAAAAATATATATTTAAAAAAAAAATCATATTTTAAAAAAATAATTAAGTATGGGATCATTTTATAAATGGTTCAAAAATATATATATATATTTTTTAAATTGTCATTCACTACTCTAAATTGGCTCGGAATTTTCTTACATGTCAAAATGCATAAACTAATTTATTTTTTTTAATAAGAGCACATTTTTTTTATATATATATATCGAATAGGGATATGCATGATTGGTCCTTCCATACGTATTCCTATGGTCAAAAGACTCACCGGAAAAGTGCTGTAAGTTGTCAATGCATAACTAGATCTACTAATTGGGTTACTGCGTCCAATGATGCATCTCCCTAAGGTACCTTTTATATAATAAGAATAGTAGTTATGGACCTCTTTTGGTGATTCCTGATGACAGCGATTACTGTTCCACCATAGCTCCAACGCGGCCACCAAGCAGGCGAGTAATAGTCCTATGGCCAGAATGCAGAAGACGCCGGCGAAGCTATGCAGTTTTAGCGCCTTCCCGTCCGTCTGCGCGTTGTTGTGGCTGTTGAGGTCGCATCTTCCCATACGCGGCCACCATTTTTGTTTCAAGACATCGAGGTAACCGGTATCTTGGAATTCAAGGATCCTGAAAGGTCAAGGACACAAAGTATCGACCGGTTATTAGCAATGTGTGTTCTGCTCCGCTCACAACCCCTTGTTGGAAATTTGATAATTTATTGTATTTTTATTGTACGCTTCCAGTCATTATAGTGCCAATGTCCACCATCTTTTTTTTTATGACCCCCATTTCTTATTTTATATAATACCTTTTAAAGGTGCCCCCCAGAAAATGCCCCTTTATTATACGTGCCCCTTTGATACAAAATTAGCTTGCATTTTCGAATTTAATATATCATTATTATTATTATTATTATTATTATTATTATCTTTTTACGCAGAGCATCTTACAGTACATATATTCAAGGAGTATGAAAAGACTAGAATTTGACCGACTAAGACAAACCGATACAGAATATTTTTTTTTATAATTATAATATTTTTTTATAATTATATTTATAATATTTATTATATTTAAATAAATATTTAAATATAAAAAATTATATATAATATTTATTATATTATTATTAATATTTAAATATAAAAAATATTAATATATATAAAAATATTAAAAAAAAAATAAAAAAATTTTTATTTAAGTATCCTAAGTCTTGTGGAACGTCTGGTATAAAAAGTTTCGGTGTCTTTTTTATGAGATTAAAACTTCAGAGGAAAGAATAAAACGAAGGATCTGCTAAGACTTATTTGATTAACTTACTAAAGGGGGGAATCGATGTGAAAAAAAAAAAAGCAGATTTAGTTAGTTTGAGGATTCTGGTGCTTAATTGGCAGCTGATGTTACTAACGCAATCTACCAGCTCCGAACCAGATACGGTCTTAATATTCCCAGTCCGCATGCAGTCCTGCAGACGTTTGTCAGCATTGTAAAGTATTTAATGATACCGCATCTGGGCAGCTGGAACGTGTGCAGAATCCAAAATGTCTTAAAGGATTTTTTTTTTTTTGTATGTATATCACAAGGGATAGGTTTTTTTTTTTGTTTGTTTGTTTTTTTTCGGTTCCTCCAGAGTTTTGCTGATCTGGAGCAAGTAATAAAAAATAAATAAATAAATAAACAAATAAAAAAATCAATTTGTATCTTTCGCAAATCCCGACACATTGATTTTAAGCGCAGGAGGTTATGCAACAGCTTTAATTAGGACTCGGCAAGATTAAAGTTCCTCCCCGGCTGCATGGATCTTACTACATTTTTTCCTTAACACTTTGTTATGATCTCATAGAATCCTTTATTGCTTGTCAATAAAATTCAGCAATTTATTTTAATTTATTTTAATTAACCATATATATGTATATATTTGGGCAACGTATTTGGCGAAACGCTACACGGTGGGCTATTAAAGGGTTAATATTTCAAGAGTCTTTTATACATATATATATATATATATAATAAATGTTCAGGAAAATTGAGCATCTTATAATACTACATATGAGCGGACCCACAAGACAAGAAATATTAACCCTTTAAGAGCCCACCATGAAGCTCCTATGTAGAGACTTGCCAAATGTTTTGCCTAAATGGCTCTAACGCAATGGAAAAACTTGACTTAAGTTATTTCAAGATAAACTTGACTGAGTCACCTGTGTTCAAGCAGGGATATCCACCATAACATATGGTCTTATATATGATAACAGCAGCGTAGAATAGGAAAGAGTCGGCTCCAGAACGATTATTATTTTTTTTGTTAACGTTTTCATGGATTATTTGTTTGAGATACTGTCTTCCGTCTGCAAGCTACATGGAGCTTTCCCTCTTCTTGTTTGGAGGTGGGGCTAGCTCGATGTGTGGGCGGGGCTATCCATGTTTGGGGGCGGGAATAGGCTTGCCTGGGGCTGGGATAGCTGTGCGTGGGACAGAGCCAGCCACACATATATAGGCAGAGCTAGCCCTGGACATTCTAGAGAACCCTCCCCCCCCCCCCGCCTGGAGAAATAAAGAAGTGACCCGGAAAAGCCGGAGACTCCGAATCCAACCCATCTAAAGGCTTAACAACAACAAAAAAACCATATTTTTTTTCAAAAGCTTTTCAGTTTCCATGACAACAACCTATAAGCGCCTTCTTTTGTGTCACATGACAATTAAGCATTCCCTGAAAAACTAGGGTGTTTTTTGTTTTTTTGTTTTAAATGAAAAATTTGCCACGTTTAATCAACGCATGGATAAATAAAGGATCCGGGCACGTTTTACCTCTGGGAGAAGATATCTCTGTACGGGCTTCCGTGTTGCAATGCCATCCCGTAGCCTTTACTGCTAATGCTGTTCCCAATAACGGTCACCGAGCACTCGTCATCCGTGAGCGCCGCGTACTCCACCACGGTCACATCCCACAGGAAAGCATAGTTTCCTTTCTTTGCCTGGAAGCGAGTGGATTAAGAAAGGTTACAGCAAAGACTATAGCACAGTGTGTAACAAAACGCAATGTATATAACAGTCACAACGCATTGCTTACTATAGAAATCTGACAGCAGATGAGACCCATTCGGCCCCCCGTCCAGTCTACGCAGTTTTCCTGCTGTAAAGATTCAAACCTTAATCATTGGTCTTAGATTTAGGAGTCATCTGCCTACCCTATGTAGGCAGGTGGCTACATGGGGTAGGCAGGGGCATTACATCTATGACTCCCCTCTCTCTCTCTCTTGTCTCCTCCAAGTCGGACATATTGAGATCCTTTGGTCTTTCCTTTTTTACCCTACAACCCGTTAACCATTTTAGTCGCCCTCCTCTAAGCTCTCTCCAGGATGTCAATATCCTTCTAGAGATGGGGGTCTCCAGAACTGTCCCCAGCACTCTAGGTGAGGTCTAACCAGGGATCTGTAAAGAGTCAGAACCACCGCGCTCTTCCTGCTTCCAATACCACTGACCATACAACCCAGCACCCCGCTTGCCTCCTCCGACACTTTGTTGCATTGTCCACAATTATGCAACCATTAGAAGGCCAGCAAGTAAATACAAAAAAGATATCCGATTCACTTTTATTTTCTCTGTTTGCTTACTTGTTTCTTCTTTTGTTCACGGTGAAGAATTTAGAAACAGACTAACCGGTTTGATGAAATGTCATTTTCTTAAGTAATTATATATCTCAAAGCCCTTGCGCTATAAACACAGTGAATCCTTAAATCATATTTTAATGCTACCAATTTTCTGTCCTTTCGACACGCAGAGCCCATCGTTGTTCTTATGGAAAGTAATCATGACTTTATCGAAGCAATATATTTCTTCCCCTCCCCCACCCCGCCGTGTCTGGGATTAATACTGAATACAGAACAACAGATGCTTCCTGGATTTAACGTAAAGGAACATAAATTCGCAAGCATTGGCTTCTTTGTTTTGCATTTGCATAAGCAAAGCTTTAACATTGAATAATAACGAGTAATTGGAAACGAGGAGCTCTGTTCTTATCTCGACGGACTCGTTCACACCAATTGAAATGCACTAATAAAGCAGCCTTCGGACGCGGAGTACGATATATAATCTGTGGTGCATTCGTTTGTTTTTAATTAATTCCTCATTGAGAATTTTCAATAGGTTTCACAAATAAAAGAACCTGAAAATATTAGAATGCACATCTAATCACACCTTAGAACTCTCCAGGTTTGACCCGGAGCCTCTGGGTGAAGTTTCCTGTTTCCCGGATCTCCGGGTCATTTTCCCATTTTTCCAGTTTTTGGTCATCCGCTTCCCCTCTTATTGACCACCAGCACCTAAGGCCATCTTGGACTGGCCATGTCCATATGCATGGACTGTCCCACCCGCTAAGGAAGCCAATCTTTCGGAAGAGGGAGCGCTCCGGGATGTCTTTCCCAGGAAGTTTCCTCGTATGCAGATCATAATGGGTGACAGATGAGTGAAGCTCATGCGATGGAGAACGTATAAGACCACCAAAATGGAAGGGCTCTGTCCTACCCTGTGCTGTGAGTAGGCCAGAAGAAAAGAGGTCAATGTTGTTGGTGGCCCAGAGACTCAACTCTTCCTCTAAAATGAAGGAGTCAGGAAGGGACATACACGGACAAGAGGAGGATGAGCTGGCCACATGATGGAATGTCATCTCACAAGGATTGGGCCAAGGTAATGAAGTTAATAGATCCCTGTGCGTTGAATCAAGCAGGTCCATTCCCAACGTGAACTGGATTCCACCGATCCCCTAAATTGTGAGGAAAGCTTCCATGGAAAAAAAAACTATTCCACGGCTGTGTTTGGGTGTGGAACATGCATGTTGGAATCATGGCAACACCTGCGGGGCTATTTCCTCACCTTTAAGAATAATTGTTAGGCTAAGTATTCATTTTCTAGTAACGGGCTAATCTCCAACAAAGAACCCCGACACTGCTGGTCGCCTGGTCTCACCGGCGTGGTTAAGACGGGCAAATGGCAATAAAGTCTGTATTCAAGAATTCACATCAAACTGGAGCCTTCCAGCCATGCGGAATTGAGCAGCTTTTTACCTTTCCTCAAACAGTAACAATTTATCTGGCATTATTATTATTATTTAATGATTTATATGGTGCCATCATATTCCACAATGCTGTCCTTGATGTTCCATGGATTTATACCAATGTCATTTTTTCAATTATTTTTATACATAGGGCTTGTATGAAAGCGTTCTGAAATGTTCTTCTCCCTCGCCACTGACATTTACATAATTTGAAAGCGGTAAAAGACCTCAATGGATCTGTCATATTTGCCCTTTGAGAGCCACACTAATTCTGACTTTATTCTCTTCCTGATATAGCAGTCGTTAAAAGTGTTTGAATGCCCTTGACCTTAAATATCATCATAGCTACCTTAGGAGCTCTTCAGGTTTGAACTGAAGACTTTGGGTGTCGCAGTTGGCCTCTAGGGGCCAACTTTAATCTCCGTTTGCTTGGGTACCCTGTGGGTTTGACCCAGAGTCTCCTGGTGAAGCATTTCTTTCCCGGGTCTCCAGGTCAGTTTCTTCTTTCTCTGGGAAGGGAAGTCTCACGCTCCCTACTCATGTTCTTCCTACTCAGGGCCAGCCCAAGACATAGTGCCGCCTGGGGCGAACTTTGAAATACTGCCCCCCCCTGCCGAAGCCACTGCTCATTATCTACCCTTCCTCTCCCTACCTTCTCATTATCTACCCTTCCTCTCCCTACCTTCTCATTATCTACCCTATCCCCACCTTTGTACTTCACTTACCTTGCAGCAGTCCTGCGGCGAGAGTCTCCCTGCTCTGCCACGGTGCACGCTGCTTCACTGCTGAGCCCCGGAAATGACATCATATTCCGGTGCTCAGCAGTACAAGCCGGCACCGAAACCGAGATATAGGGCTCACAGAGAAGAGAGAGGGGTGCCGAAAAAAGGCACTTGGTGCGGCAAAGTACCGCCTCTTCAAAAGTGCAGCCTGAGGCAATTGCCCCACTCTGCTCCACGGCAGGGCCGGCCCTGTGCCTACTCCTCACTCACCTTCCATTACTTCCATCTGGTTCCTTCCACACTAAATGCTGTAACATGTATATAAAAATCATCACGAATTATCCTGTATTTCAATAAAAAGAAAGCGCATATTCTGAGAGAAAAAATATCTATTGGAAATATGGAAAAAAAAAAAACGGAAAATTCCACGAGAATTTACTGGCAGTTTCAATACTAACAAAATAACGGTTCTTACATGCAACCCCTACGCCCCATGGAGCCCCTCCGACGAAGAATGTATATTAAAGAGCTTTGTAACGATCCTTCATGAGCTAATGAAGTCCTTTCCTTAATAGACTTTAATTAGTCAGAAAGTCTGGTTAGGTGATTAAGACTGAGCCATTCTATTGTTTCCCACAGGCAGTATGATAAGGAGTCGGCGGGTTTGTCTAGTAGATTGGGGGTCAGATAACAGAGCGAGACGTCATACAGATGGCTGATATGCAGCTGCCTGAAACATTATATCATTTAAAAACTAGAACTGCTTAAAAAAAAAAAGAAATGGAATATTTTAAAATTATATATTTTTAAAAAAGCTAAAATATAAAACAATATATATAAAAATATATAAAAGGTTGAAGATAATTGTTAATAATATTTTTTCCTGCACATTTATAATTTGTGTAAGGGGATTTAACTAAGGATGTTTTATTATAATATTTTTTAAATATAGACTTTTTATTTTCCTTTTTTCTCTCTTTTTAAGCAAGTTCGATGATAAAATGTTACTTTTGCTCCCGAACACTTCAACCTAATACATTTTTCAAAGAGAAGAAAACTCCATTGCTACTCCACTATTTTACTAATAATTCTCCATGTAGGCAATTTGAATCGCTGGGATTTAAGAGGTTCTTTAAAATTGATGCAAGCAATACACTGCCTGCCTAAAAAAAAATATCTAGTGCGTTCAGAGTTTTTTTGAAACAAAACTAATTACAATTTTGGCTTCTTAAAATGTGTTATAAACCGGAAATAAACAAATATTATTTTTAAACTTTTAGACCATTTAAAGGGGAAGTTCCGTGTAAAAAATATTGTTCTGCTTGCTATAAACCCCCAGTTCTGTATACACTAATATAGGGCGGCATTGACAAAAATGTATTTTTTCCCTCATTTTGTTCCAATAAACTCCCTTTATCTGCAGACCTGGAGCCGCCGTTGTTGTCAGTCATGTGATATTTTGGGTGACTTTCGTGCTCAAACACCACACTGAGCTGATGCTTTATGGCAATGCTAATGAAGTTCACCTGCCATGACATCCACTGGAAGGTCACTGGAGGACAGGAGAAGTGCAGAAGGATCTAGACCAGGGATCCCCAACCTCGGCCCTCCAGCTGCTGCAGGACTACATCTCCCATAATGCTCCTTCAGCTAAGGGGCTGGCTGAGGAGTATGGGAGATGTAGTCCTGCAGCAGCTGGAGGGCCGAGTTTGGAGATCCCTGATCTAGACCCTGCTGGCATCTCTGATTGCTCCCCCTACTGGCTGATCACATGCATTGCGATCCGCTGGACGGCCGCAGGTTGGACACCCCTGATCTGAGAGAAAATATGTATCTATATCCAAAAAACTAAGGAAAGTGGTTTTAGTAGTCATTTATGTCACTTCCATTTTAAACTTTACGTCACACGACAGCTTATGACATCACAAGACAGATACATTTCAGGAAGTGTTACATACATCATGACTCCATTGGTAGAATATTGACTTTCCTAGATATTCTTATTCCTGAAGGGGGTTAAAATGGTGAAATTGTGACTTCATTCTAGTAGTTTGCGCAAACTCAGTGTAACAGACAAGTCAAGGCCTTGAAACCTCTTGGTGGCCCTTCAAGCATGTCTAAATGTCTAGACTGGCTTGGATAAGCGGTGGCTTGTGGACCTCAAGATATCAAACACATAATCAGACCCACCCATAACTTAATTGGCCATAGAAGAATATCACATGCATTTATTCCAAACTATCATTGAGGATTTTAGCCTTCAAACCCCGATGATGGTTTACGCCACTATCACGTCGCTGTGTCCTACTTGTCCACCATAAGCAGTTGAGCAGAGCCTTGACGGAACTAGACAAGGAGGACGTTCCAACGTTGGAATATAGTCTTTAAGATTCTCACGAGAACGTATAATCATCTCAGGCCCAGAGTTGCTTCTCACAAACAACAGGTTTCAGGCATCTCCGGCAAACGAGGTTCTTCTGATGTCACGATACATGATTTTATTATTTACCCGAGAAGGGGGCCAAGTTGTGCGGTTTTATAGCCTATGCCACTGAACGTTTCTCTGTGTCGCCGGCACTTGTGTGTGTGTGTGGTGAATTGCTGTCGTGTCTTCGGCAGAGAGATGCAGCTTCTTCTCTCATTAATGCTCCTAGCAACCATATCGTTTCCGCGATGTTCTAGACAAGGTGAATGTACTCAATGTACTGATGCTTCGACGCCGAGAATTCGCTTTCTTCCATGCTAACAACACAATCTTACACTTTTTTTGGTCTTAGATCAGCTTTTATTTTTCTTGTTGACCTCATCTGAACGTTCCTCATATATTTTCTGCCCAAAGCTATTTTATTTCTGCATAAAAGACGTACAGATTAAATTCCTTATAGAAAAAGGCTTTTAGTTATACCTTCTATAATGCATTAGGACTATTGAGTCAGCCATTGTAGCCTTAACTATACTCGCCTTACTTCAGTAGGCACCTGCTGTCATGAAGAATTGGCTTCTCCTCTAGATATTTAGGAAAGTTGGTTTCTAAAGGAGCTTTACACCAAAGAGGCAAGTATCCGCAGCTGGATACACGGCGTATCTATGTATTTGCGTTCAATGGTTGCCCTTCAAGAATCAGCAAGACTTTTTTATTTTTGAAGAAGAAAAAAAAATTCCATCTTAATGTATGTATTACATCATTTTCTGATGTTTCTTGCCGCCCTAAAGTTTCAGCTCACCGTACGGTCTTTAAACTTTGCAATTTTACAAAAAACGAAAAAATAGGAGAAAAGTGAAGTTTTTGTCTCTGAGTGGCAGCGCTATTTGCCACAGGAAATCCTAGAGAAAAACAATAAAGAGATAAAGAGAGATAGAGAATGGGTGTAGTATTGTTTCAGACGTGATAAAGACGGGGTGAGACTCTAAACAAACGAGTGTCTTGGAAATATGGGGGTTTTTTTGCATTTATGTGGTGAGGGAGAGGAAAAAAGAGAAAAATAGATTGAGAGGGATAAGAGGAGAAAAAGAGGAAAAAAAGATAGAGAGAGTGAGAGAGGAATAAAAGAGAAAAATATATGCAGAGGGATAAGGGGAGAAAAAGAGAAAAAAGAGAGAGCGAGAGAGGAAAAAAGAGAAAAATATATGCAGAGGGATAAGGGGAGAAAAAGAGAAAAAAGAGAGAGCGAGAGAGGAAAAAAGAGAAAAATATATGCAGAGGGATAAGGGGAGAAAAAGAGAAAAAAGATAGAGAGAGAGAGAGAGAGGAAAAAATAAAAATATATGCAGAGGGATAAGGGGAGAAAAAGAGAAAAAAGATAGAGAGAGAGAGGAAAAAAGAAAAAAATATATGCAGAGGGATAAGGGGAGAAAAAGAGAAAAAAGATAGAGAGAGCAATAGAGAAAGAAATTAAGCAAGAGGAGGGCATAGAAAGAGAGATAGAAAGAGAAAGAAAGAAAGAAAGAGAAGTGTCTTTTTGCAGATGATACAAAGGTCTGTACTTTTAGGCCAATGGCCTTCTGACGACATAAGTATGGCTGACGGCTGGGTATGCACGGCCACAGGCTATGTTTTTCTTCCCCTTTAGGTGGTACTGAAGGATAGGATTTACACTGTGCTTCTTCCAAGATGGCGTCTGGGGAATCACGAGCCGCAGAGATGAAAGATTGTATGCGTTGGAGTGAGGCCATGAGCCAAGAAAGATTTACCCATCTCACCCGGATGGGTGTAAAGTCAAAGCTTTCACCTGTCAGTGTCGGGAGGTGTACCCCAAAATGTCCATCAACTTCTGGCCTCCTCAATGCTCCTATGGTATTAACCATGGAAGCAAGAACAAAACATTCTACTGTAACAGCCACAGCCTCAAGGAAGGACCTCAAAGTGAGCAAGCACTTTTGGCCAACTTGGCTCTCCTACCGATGAGCTATGTGTTGGTTTGAAGTCCTCACTGGCTGCTCCAGAGGAATCCATGAAGTCCTGGATACCCCAATCAGACATAGATGGACCATAGTGGTCCATCGTTAATTAGACAACTGCTTATATTTCATATGTTACGTTAAGATGTCCTACAGGGACATCTCTGCATCGAAATAACCCTCGAATTATGTGCTGCAAATCATTGTCAAGTAGCTACACAGAGAAACACCGCACGAGTGATCGATTCTGGATCCGATATCCCCATTACCGTACGAACGAAAAAAAAAAATACAAAAGAGACAGAACTAATAAAGAGCTTGCATATGGATAATAATATTTCTAATGGATAGACCACAATGGCTTCAAAGACGTGTCTGAAACATTCTGTCTTGCTTAGTAATCTATTAAAATCCCCGTGAAAGACGCTCATTGTGTTTCGAAAAGGAACCATCTGCTTATCCCGATGAATAGGCCCCATCGCCGTGTTTATTGATTAAGATGGATAGAACATGTCATTTCTCGTCGTGCCTTCTAAAGCTATCACCCACAAAACATTGTGAAAGCCCCTGCCTTGGCGCTGTACGCATCATTATGACTGATATAATCCCTTTTTGGCTCTTAAGTTGAATAATTTGCTCCATACGTTCAAAAAATTCCAACCTTGAGATGTTCTGCCAGGAAGCTCATTCTCGTGTCATGATGTTCTACAAAAGGATCTATGTTTAGCAAGCCCCCATCCTTTTCATCTGGAGACGCATCGAGACAAGATAATTGTAATAATTCTATCAGAACGCGCTGAAAGCTCGGAGAAAATTACATTCTAAATAAAAAAGATGCTTATTTATTTAAATGGCAATGTCACCTGGGCCCACGGCTTCATTGTCCAAGTCCTTCATCTCACCAGGGCTTGCTTGATAATATTTTAAAAAAGTACTTTCGTCATTTACGCATAAACAGTAATTTCCAGGTCTTCCTACACAAGTATATATTTTGTTCTTTAATGAAAGGGTTGGATTCCGTAGCATGGTAAGTTTTTCCGAGTCTTTAGTGATACCCTTGATTGGGTCAACATAAGAAAATATCTTACATAAGCTTTAGGGACCTCATGGTTCTTGTCTGCAGTCTTTTTAAGGACAGTAAGGTCAAGTTTCATCAATAAAGGAGAGCTGGCACCGTTTGGTCTAGGGGAGAAGGGGGCAAGCAACCTGACTATCCCAAAGGAGAAGAGAGGCCACCATCATTCCCTAACCATTATGGACCAGCTGTTCATGCTGAAACTTCTA
>VKOC01000007.1:10953907-10986947 GCA_009364415.1 Spea multiplicata
AATATATATAATAAAGACCTTTAGAATAACGTAAATAATATATATATATTTCAGATTATAATTTTTAAGATAGCTTTGAAGCAAATATTCAGACATTTTCAGTTGCGATCACCCATGAAGGAAGAAGGAGTAACTATCCAATTCCATATCATCACATCTATGTGATAAATGAACTACAGTTGAAGATGAGCAAATATATAACCTTTCACTGCGTGAAGCATTCATCAACCGTGAGAAAGGTATCAACCGAGGTGGAAAAGACTCTTTATGAAGAGCTCCACGCAGAAAGATTAGGTCATGTTGGTGATTTTATATGCTGGACCACCTAAAAGTGGAAAAAAAAATGTATTGAGCCATTCATCCATATAAGCATTTCTTTTTTTTTTTTTTTTTTTTTTAATACTTTTTTAGTTTCCGAATCTTGGTTTTATTATCTAATAATCTATAATGGATACAATTCCACCAATTGCACCAATTGCATTTGACAAATTTTTTAGAAGACGAATAATGTATATTGTTTATATAATGTGATTTATGATCCTATTTTTTTGGTTTTAATGGCAATAATATTTAGAGAAAGATATATATTTATATTTACATGTAATATTTAAATAATCTTGTTTTAGGTTTATTTAATATAAGTGTACCATTTTAATCTATGGGAAGGTTTTGCTTTATCTGTGATTATTTATTGTATTTTTGATACTGTATTTATCACATGAAAGACCTAAGCTATTGAAAATAAATTTAATGTTCCCCACAATGTAGTAAGAATGCTTATTTTCTTTATAGGATAAGATCGATAGATTGTAAGATCTCAAGAGCGGGGCCCTCTTCTCCAGTACAACGTAACAGGTGTTAATGTTATTGTCGATCCATATGTTGTCAATTTTAATGTCATTGTTAAATATTTTTACTGTTTCCTATTTTAAAAGCATTACAGAATCTGCTGGCACTATATAAATAAATGTCATGTAAAATAATATCATAAAAGTGCTAAAATCCCCCCAAAAAATAGTTTCCGAAAAACATTAAAAAATTCAGAATAATTCCAAAATAATAATAATAAAATAATAATAACAACAACAATAAACACTGATAAAATAATAATAAATAATAATAATAATTGTAGAAAAAACAAAACAACTGACACCTGCGTTTCTGAGTTTTTTTGACCTATACATTAATTATTCTTCAGGGAGATATTTTCGGAGTAAAATAATTCCACTCTTTGTTGATTTGAGAGACAGATGTGAGTTTAGTTATTGCATGTCACTCAATGAGCTGAATGGGCAGAGAGCGGATGGCTCGCCAATTTTCTTCAAAAATCCTCGGAGAGCTAGCCATTATTTTTTCACACCTTGAAACTTACCTTCGCCAATAAAAATAGTTAATTATAGTAAAAAAAAAATATTAATTCAACGTTTTCATATCTACAACAGTGTTCTACGCTTCGGACTGATGTGTCTATAGCGTAAAACTTTGAAAATAACAAAACACACATAGAAAAATACATATGAAATGAAACTAAATTTCGAATATGCGGAACTTATCAATAAATTAATAAATATAAATAAATAAAAATATAAAAATAAATATATTAATAAAAAATAAAATAAAATTAATAAATATAAATAAAATAAAAATATAAAAATAAATATCTATAAATTTAATTAATAATGTACGATGCCACTTTATTCTAAAAAAACAACTAGATGGATTAAAAAAACAACTAGATGGATGGAATGGATTTATGACACGAAAATCAGTGTAAGCAACAGACCTGCTTTTGGTTTAATTTAGTTTACAGAAACAATTCATTTTATGTAGATAAGGTTTGTTCAGTCATTCCCGTCTGTTGATTTTTCCCCTTGTTACATTCATCACGGAAAATAAGAGGATGCGTATCTTCTGAAGCCGATCTCGCGCCCGTCAATATCGCAGACCTCTCTGGGAATGAGCAAATTATTATCGTTACATTTGCAGACTTCTGATTTCCAAGAAGCAAGCAAGCAAACTAATATCATGGAAATAAATTCAGACAATACGCAGATAAAGCGTGGAACGCTACTCTGTCTTCTAAGCAATTCATTTTTATTTTTTTTTCGCAATGAGTTATATGACATTTGAAATGCTCGATGCGGGAGCTCTTAAGATTTCTAAAATGTCACTGAGCCTCAAAATTAATTTGAACAGTTTATACAAGCAAGGCGTTTGCTTTTTTTTAGATGCTCGGGACATTACATTTGCAGATACAGATATAGTACTCAAAGAAAAAAAAAGTTCAGCTGTACCCTAGTTTCTTCAAAGTAGAGCGCTATTACTCCTCAACAGGGGTGTTGAACTCTAGAACTCAAGGACTTCTGCGATTCCAATTTGATTGAGATGCAAGTAGTCATCCCGGGATATCCAGAAAATCTGGCTTGGTTGTAGCCCTCAAGGCTTTTGAGTTTGACGTCCCTTCTCTAGAGGTTTTTAGAAGGTTTCTGGCTGTATACCAACTCCCAAAACATGTGATCACTGTGCTCCTTCTCGGGGGTACTGCATTGGTCATCAAACCATACCTGAAGGACCAGTATAGGCCCTGAGTGTTTGGGGGACTATGTTGCATGCAACTGCAATTGGCCACTTTATTGAAAACCAATTCCGACCTAAACTTGCGTTAACAAAGCCAGCGCCAACAATTACAATAATTAAATAATTTTTACTGGAGACAGCAGGGGAAAAGAGCATGTGGGTCAGAGGAGTAGCCATTCATCTGATGAAGCAGGGAACTCCAGGGAAACGCATCATGTAAAGTATTGATATCACGTCAACCATTGGAGGAGCTGGTGGAATATGGTGAGTTTAAGGTCCAAGTGGGACGTCCTATGTGGATTTCCTATGGCAGTTTTTAATGTAAAGTATATGACTGTATGTTAAAATAAATTGAAAACCTTTACTGGCAGCTGGGTTCTCCTCTGTTTATTTTGTTTTATCTGTCCATCCTTTAGGCAGCATCATTTTGATTACTGCCTGGATCGTTCCCTTTTACGCATTAACTAAAGCAAGATTGGTCTAGATCAGGGATCTCCAAACTCGGCCCTCCAGCTGCTGCAGGACTACATCTCCCATACTCCTCTGCCAGCCCCTTAGCTGAAGGAGCATTATGGGAGATGTAGTCCTGCAGCAGCTGGAGGGCCGAGTTTGGGGATCCCTGGTCTAGATCACTATGTTTTTGGTTTTCCATTTTGGCTTCCATATTAGCAACTTTGTAACGTTGTGTGTGGAAATGGTTACCTACTATTTCTCACTTAAACTCCTCTTCAAGGTACGTTAATTACTCCAAATCACAGAATTAGAGAGGGTCAGGTTGCAGGTTTGGGTTATTGGGCTCCTTAGATTGCTTCAGCTCTTAATTGGCTGGTTGGTGTGATCGATGATCTGTTGCCAAGGTGGAGCTCTGGGATCATGCTAGATCCCAGGGCTCTTTTCCAGAGAAGATGGACAGTGATGGTGTAAAGAACATTGAGAAGTTTGAGGGCCTGCTGACCCTCTTGACCTGGCTCTATGGAGAACCTTGAGTCTAAATTGATACCTTTTTTGGGGGCCAACATAGAAAAAGATGCAAAATCACATAAACGTTCTGGACCACAGTTCTCTTCCTCAGATGGAATGGCAGACTAAAGTCTTAGATGCATGAACAGAAAGAGACAATGGCTGAGGAAATGAATTTAAAATGATAATCCATAGAAGGTAATGGGTCCTTTGATACAGGATTCTGGAATTAATGGAGCCCGGATAAACGAGAAGACATTGAGTGTGAACAGGCTTCATTCAAGCCTCCCCCAGCCTCAGTTTTTTGGTCAAGCGTTCCGTTGCCCCTCAGTTTAAATAGTGAGGTCTCATATAGTGTGTCCAAGTGTTGAGAAATGTTGGCCAACCTGTGTTTTCCCATTCAAGTTACACATCGAGCGCCTCATCCGCGTATTTTTTTTTATTGGTTCATTTCAAATACCAATAACATGATTTTGAACGTTCTATATTACCGTGGGGGATATGTTTCCTGTTTTCCGAGCTGTATAGTAATCATTCCAATGTGCGTGCCAGATAATTATGAAATATTGCTTTTTCCACGAACTGAGAAGTTATGCAGAGTTATAAAAAAAAATCTGCATCTTGACTTTATTGTTCTTGCCCATCAGTTAGAGTAAACCCTATATAAACAAATCAAGATAAAATATGCGAGCAATACGGCATGATAGGGTATAATAAAATGTAGTTTATGATATATAATTTAAGGTTATCATGCGCGTTTCAGAATCCTTAAATTAAAGGGAATCTCTAAAGTGGTATGTACATCTTATAACATGACTAATACTTGGACATAGTCGAGTCTTTTGAGGCACCCTGGGTTCACATTAATGGTGGCTATCTAACCAATATCACCCAAGATGGGTTTTTTTTTTTAAGTTTCTCTATACTGCATCATTTAGCACCAAATGTAGGGTGAAAGACTATTTGGCCTTAAAACATATTGGATTGCTTAGATAAATGTCTGACAAGGTACTGAACAGCAGTCCTCCCGCAAACTACATGGCGTAGGTCAAAAGACAAGTCCAATGACAGGCAAGACAACGGGATAGTCCTCGATGCATAGTCACGATAAAGCCAAAGGTCAAAACATCTGCAAGCCATGATAAAAGAGCACACCCAGCTTCTTGAAAGGGCAGTTCATCTGGTGCCATATAAAAGCCGTACTTGGTCATGTGGTCCGAGACAACCAATGGTATCAGGGGTAAACTTAGGGTTAATGAAGGCCAGGTGGAGTATTTTTGATGCCTCCTAGACATGTTAACACACAAGTCTAACGCCATACACTTACACGTACATACACACTATCTCCCACCATCTTTGCCCTTCCACCACACACCCTAGGCTTACCCATGATGTCAACACCAAATGCTAACACACACTCATGCTAACTCCATACACTAACATGCACACAGTCTGACACCATATGCTTACACACTCATGCTAACACCATACACTAATACACACACAGTCTGACACCATATAGTAACACACACACACAAACGCACATGCTAACATCATATGCTCACACATGCTAACAACATAAAAATGCAAACTCTAACTCCATAGACCACTCATGGTAACACAATATGCTTACACATACAGAACACTCTCCAAAACCATACACTAACGTACGTACTCACTCTAACATAATGCACCTACATATACACACTAACTCTCTCCTATCATCAGTGCAGCTTGTCAGCTTGTCATGCTGTCTCACATTGAGCGGAGCCCTGTCTTTACTGGGACTTCCACTCTCCGTGTGAGCTGCCGCCATCCTACTACCGCTTGGCACCTCAGTTGCCAGGTTGCTCTGGTGGCACCTGTAGCATTCTGCTTAGCGTGCCCCTGACCCATGTTTCAGAAATGCCGTTGGCTGGACTGACACTTCCTGGTCATGTTATCTGGAACAACAAATGGCATCATACTTCAGAGTGATGTCAGGGTGGACTGTCACTGGCTGATTGGTAGTTTCCAGTCATGTGTTCAGAAGCCACAAATAGCACCAAGGCGAGTCTAGCTAGACGTGATACGTTGCTGCCACGAGACAGTAGAACCTGAGCGTGAATGGAGCATCCATCCACAGGGAACTGACAGTGCAGGAACTTCGACACCTAAGTATGTAGCTTAATTATTATTTGCTGTTCAACGTCTTTAAGATTCATCTCTGGTAATCAAAAAAAAATAAAAAAAATAAATAAAATAAATAACAATAAAAACCTAATACTTGATAGTAATTAAAAATATGTACTTATTTATTATCTGTTCCGAATAAATAATAATGACACAGCGATGACAACTTATCTCGGCTAATAACAGCTTCTAATTGTAGCTTTCATGGTAAACCGCAATGTTAAGTGGATTTGTTACAAGGTTTGTTACTATTAGCATATCTTGTTATCATTCTGTTTTCTTTCAGGTACCGTCTGTCAATGTAATAATAATTACATCTCACTATCCAGCTTGGAAAGGTTTTTTGTTTTTTTTCCTCTGAATCGGGAAAAAAGAAAATAGCGAAGCAAAAATAACCAGTAACTGACTTCAATATTACAATCTAAACAGAGATGTTTTATATGCCCTATTTAATATAATATTTATTATGGTTTTTATTTTTTTCTTATTAATTAATTTAAATTTTAATATATTTTTCATATGCCAATAGGTTTTTGTTATATACACTCATAATTAACATATTTATATTCCATAATATTATTATTTATTTTTTTGCATTTTTTTTTAAAAAAAGTGTATAAAAATAGTTTACATAAGTTAGCTAATTTTAAAAATATTTATTATATAGAAATGAAGAGAAGTATTTTAAAGGAAGAAAATAATTTAAAATGAGAAAAAAAGGTAATGTAATTAGTATTAATTAATTGAACCAGAAGTGCCGCCATTTTGGCGGGAGTCCCCGTCAAGTTATGTCCGTGGAGATGAGGGGACGAAGTTTTTTTTGCTTTGTTTTTGTCTGCTTGGTGTGTGTGTGTGTGGGGCCTCGTTTTCGCTGCTTTGTACGAAACGCCGAATTAGCCAAAACTTGGTAAATTTGCAATCCGTACATATCCGAATGCACAAGTCTACTTGACAACATTTGCCCACCACAAAGAAGATGAAAGAGGCCCTTTCACAATGGAAGGTCTGAGACATGGCTGAGGACGTTGCACCGGGTCTGGTCTTGGGCAGCTCCCCCCATAAATCCGTCAGTAACTAAAAGCAGACAACATATTTCACTGGCACTAAACAGAGGCCTCCATTGTCTTCTTGGACTTGGTCCAGGTCTATATATACAGTAAACGATATAATTACGCATTGTTTACAAAATTGTTTACAAAATTGTTTACACTGTATATTATCAAATTTATACTATATTCACATTTCATTTAAATAGATAGATAATGTTTCCGTACCTTGCTTAACCCGATATTTTTTATACTCCTTTCTCCGTCTTCCTCCTGTTCTAACCATATGGCGAACAAAATGATAGAAAAGAATGCCAAATCGCTAAAGCAAATTTCGAAGTGTTAACAGACTGTCAAATTGCGTTAATAAACATTTTTTCGGTGTTGTTAACGGCCATATTTTGTCGGACGCCAGACCTATCATGACTGTTGACCGAGACGTCTGACAAGTACATTCTGGTTTGCAGGACGTAAATATGGGATCCATATAGGACATTTACCAAATGCTACATGGACACGTTGAGTCGAGAACTGTAAACCATCCCGCGCGGCTTTACGTCTTTTGTTTACGTTTTTAATAGGTGGATATAGCATATAAACATTATTTTCATCTCTGATCCTATTTTTGACATAAAAAATATATTATTGCACAGATAAATTTATAGAAAGTAATTAAATTCTCTTCATTCTACACCAGCTGGTATTTACTTCATACTCCATCAGGCATCAACAGAGCATAGGGATTCTAGACAGAAATATTACTCTGGCAAGCATAAATATTTCATTTTTCACACCACAAATGCGTTGATGATTTATTAATTAGCCTAAAGGCCTGCTGCTACTCGAAAACCGAGGAGTGAAATATAGTGATTCAGTAATCACGACGTAAAACATATCCAGATCCGATGCCCACTTCGAAGCTCGGATCCACAACGCAGTGGAAGTCAAATTAAATATTTATTTGGACCGGCACCAAAAATAATTGGGAAACGGCACCATCTATGGTTACCAAACCTTTAAAAAATGACATATTGTCCATCTAATTATACATAATAACCTTCAAGCAGCCAATCAGTGGGAGGAATTGTTGGACAACGAAGGAGGAGGGTAGCTGCACATTCCATATCAGGTAAGTCTTTTATTTTTTTCGTTTTTGATTTTTTTTAGAGTTTCCTTACAAAACATTACAAAATCTATGCATGTGGAGCATTATTATACTTGGTAGATGTTGCTAAACATAAATCTAAGTGTTTTTTTCACACTCAGGTATCCCTTTAACCGAGTCCCTTAGCAGGGTCACATGACATATAGTATAAGAATTAGTAGATGGTGTTAGCGTGTGTGTGTGTGTGTTAGCATACAGTGTAGTGTAGATTGAGTGTGAGCCTATATAATGTTTGAGTGTGTATGTTAGCATATGGTGTTAGGGTGTGTAGGTGTATGGTGTTAGAATGTAGGGACGTTAGAGCATGTTTTTGTATTAGTATGTGTGTATGCGTTCCTGGACAAGGGAAGCAGGGGCTAGGAGATCCTAAAAGTGAGAAAGTGAGCCACTCCTTCTTGTGTCACAACATTTTCCCAAACTCTTATTGGTTAGTTGATCTGTTCTGCTATTGGTTATATTGGCTGCTATTGGTTACAGTGGAGGCCCCCCCAACCAGCCTTCTTGCACCATAGAGACTGTGCTGAGCTGATAGGCCGTGCTACAAGGCGCTGTGTGCCTTTAAGACAAGGTGACCTGGTGTATGGCGCAACGTGTCTCAAAGGCGATGAATTATTGCCAGTAGTTATTGTCCTCGGCGTACGATGTGATCTCAATCTGAGAGGAACATATTTTTGACTCAGAACTCTGGTTTCCGAAAACCAATTTCTTGCATGTAAAAAACGCTCGGTTTGGATTGTCATGTTATGAAATCTCTCTATACAAAGACAGACAGGGAGAGGGATTGTATTGCAGGTGACAGCTGCAGAAATACCGCCTGTAAAATAGATAAATATTTTGTATAACATTTCAGAATCTGTTTTCTTCCACGATGATAAATGCTGGCATCTTGGCAAGTACAAATACACTTGTCTGCGGGATTTCCATAGGACGACTAATAAGCTCTAGTGGAGAAAAAGAATTGTGCTGTAAATATCAACGTATCTTTTGTACATTAGACGTGCCCAGGCTGGTCATCTGGCAACTGGTCAACATCATTCCATAACGCGCCCATTCTGGCACTCCAGAGCCCAGACCGATCATCTCGTACACCCACAAATGACCAGTGGGATGATGGCCAACATCACCCCATACTCGCACAATGGAGTACCACAACCAAGATCAGTCTATACTGACATGATCTGCCTCTCCAGTACTCGTACTGATCATCTAACACACCGGCAAATGACCAATGGGACGGTGACAGACACCACTCCATACAATCTGCCACTCTCGCTCTCGGACTGATCATCCAGCACACCGGCAAATGACCGGCGGCCAATGGCCAACACCACTCCATACTCGCACAATCTGCCGCTCCAGTACCCGGACTGATCATCCAGCACACCGGCAAATGACCGGTGGGCCAATGGCCAACATCATTCTATACTCACACAACTTGCTGGTTGACCCATCATTATAAATAAGGGACGTGAAGCAGCTGAAACCTCTCAACTCTCCCTTTAGTGGGCAGAAAGGCTTAGTGAAGAGGTACACCTGAGGTACGGTTGGACCGTTGGGGGATCCATGGGGTGACCTGGCCCCGAGCGTCTTTATTTTGTATATTGTAATACTGCTATGGAATCTGCTGGGGCTATATAAACAAAATGTAATAATAATAATAATAATAATAATAATAATATATTAATTTATTTATATTCTGTTCCTATTTTTTTTGGAAATGTTTTTATTTACATTTCGACATTTAGATACTATTTTGTTTATGAATGGTATATATATGTTTGACCTGAATTTCCTTTGTTAAGGATAATATGTTTGAGTGCTCGCTTTTGACGAGACCCGTGTTATTACCTTCACGTATCCTTTGTAATTACTTCTGTTCCAGTTTCGCTATAATAAACTCTTTATTGCTGTTGTTGCAAGTTTTATTGGCCGCATTCCACTTTAATTGTTACTCTTGGCATGAACTCTTCTTTTGAACGGATACCGGGATGGATTTAAGTTAATTAGCTGTGTGTATTACTAAAGCAACAGACCGGCATTTTCCAAATCTAAAGCTAAATTACTTGATGCAAGGTATAACTTTACATTTGCGGATGAGTTCTACCTCTATTCAACAAGGCCTGCAAGTCCAGACGTTCCTAGGAACCAGTAGAAGAAGACATTCAAAGGGGTCCATTCTCTAAAAGAAGAGCTAACATGAGCGTTGTGTTTCATCTCCTTGGCTTCATTGATGTGAAGGTCTAACTCCAATGAGCTTCTACTATAGCAAGACCTTGGCTGGCCCTGTATAATATATAGTCAAAGAAGTGAACGTTCTTGAAAGTCTCCTCACCCATAAATTATACAGGACCGGCTCCGTCCTTCTTGTCAAAGCACTGAAGTGGTGGGTCCTTCATAAAAATGAGTTAAAACCACAACTCTTCTGCTGAATAATTCTGTATTAATGGAATGCCCTTCAGAATAAAAAAAAAAGTCCATGGTAAGACCAACGTGAACTTGCCCTCTGGCCAACACTCACTTATTTCTTCCCAATGAGTAGGATCAAGATCTGAAGACCTATCAACTTCTCATAGAGGTAACATCGCATGTGGCTAGCTAATTACTTCCTTGACCAGAACCACTAACGCTATCGATCGGGTTTCTAAGTCTGTATAATTTAAGAAGAGTCTGACAATTTCTTGGTCGATGTAACTTCCTGAGAAGTTGAGCTTATTAAGTCAAATCTCCTTAAAATCTGTTCCAATTGATGTAATGAATCTACTACTTGGCATTATTTTAACGTTAAATGCATCCTGAACTACAAATGTAGACCTCTTTCATTCAACTCATTCCCCAGCTGCCTTCACTAAAAGCCTTAACTAAAAGCAGGAAGCACTTCTCAGTACGCTTCTAGCATGTAAGCTTTAGAACTTCCATTCTGATGCAATGGAGCTGAGCTCCAATTAAATGAATAGGATCACCGATGTTCTACTAGCATACACGTGATTGTCTTCTCCACTTCCACATTGAAGCTCAGCTCATCTTGGCTGGAAGGGGAGTTCTACTGAACATGTGGAAGAAGTGTATATATTAATGCTTCCTGCTTTCACTGGAGGTAGCCGGGAGGGGTTTCATTTTCTAATCCAAATGAATAAATGTGGCAATTTGCATACAATAAAATGCATAAAAAATGGACCATGGCACAAAATGGTTGGAATCATCCAATAATGACCTATGATTTCTTTCTATAGCCTCTGGGTGATGTGGAGAGTTCCCAAATATGATAATCTGTCATCAATTATGTATTAGTTTGGATCATACCAACCAAGAAGGCCAGTCCAGTTTTCCAAGCACTGCCCCGGAGGCCCTTGTTGTTGTAACACCTTTGAGATCAGTGGGGCTCATGACCCAATTGGGGAGATCCTCTAAACTTCCCTGGGTTTATAATACCAATGGAGATTTGTACTGTTGCAGCTCCCATGTGCCCACCTTGCGATGCTCTGAACCTGAGGGCCACAAGGAGGTTCTTTGGGTTGTTCAGCTCAAGCCATGCCCCATCTCAGTCCGGCTTTGCCCCTTCCAGGACTGACGATGCCTGTTCCTGACCCTAGCAACTCGACCAAACACAGGGGTCCAGATTTAAACACCTGAAGTGTTGGGATGTATGATTGGAATGCCTGTTAGATAAGACTTTAGCTGATTCTTAAACCTCAAAAGTTTTCATAATTACTCCAGCAAATTAACATTTTTAGTTCCAGTGACTACAGACATCGAACACGATAATGCCTTTTAATTCACATCATGAAACTCTGCAAATGTCTATTAGCCAAGATTATTGAACATAAAAAAAAACATCAGAACAATGCTGTACAAATCATTGAGAGAATTAGTCAGGAAGAAGACATCCTCATTGTGCATCCAATACCACACAGAACAAAAGAAAAATTCCAACTGCTTTATCAACAGAAAAATCAATGCGGTTAAGGGAAATGTAGCTAAATTATCCCCTAACACAGACTGCGTGCAGTCAATGTAGACATGCCGAGACAGAAAATCATATTCATTCTTTAACAAAAAAATTAGAATTTTGATAAAGCGGTTGTTAGTAAATTGGTGGATTAATTGGCTTGATTAGTGTTACAGTTCGAAATATGAACGATCACTCTGTATACATGTGTATCAATAGACAGACAGATCCAGGGGAGGATTGGCTCAACTTTAGGCCACTCTGATTTGGACTACCAGCATAATCCTTTAATTTTTTGTGTTATATGCAATTCCTCATTTCACCACCAGGAGTGCTAGAGTAACAAAGTACTTTATAAATGATTTACGCCAAGGCTGGGTACTAATATGGCTTTTTTAACGTTCTTTCTGGTGCCTGTGCGTTGGACAGGAGTGTGTTTTGGACTGCTCTAGGGAATCCTTGCTGGAAATCCATTTAGGGTCTTGGTAGACCCTAGGGATCTGTTTTGTAAGTAGAGAGTACCATTAAGTATGTCATGGTGACATCAGTAGTGCCCAGTTGTGTCACTCCGATCTTCCCTCCTGCTTATCACACAATGATCAGGGCTGTACAAGGTCTACTGTGTTGTCATCATTCCACTTGGGTATTAAAATCCCTGTTCTCTTGCCAAGTCCTGATATATTTACCTGATCTAGGGGTGATAAGGGAATATTGCTGATGATGTTGTCTGAGAGAGGGGTAGTCATTTAAGTCATCTGTTTTTATAGGTGATCATAAAGAGAAGATTTAAAGGTCATGTTGACCGAACTATTTTTCCACTCAATCTAACTGATAATCGAAAAGCTTTTAAGACTACTTCAACCCAAAGTATTAAATAAATATGAGCTTTATAGATATAGATTACAAACATGGTCCATAGCTTCCATTAAGGGGAAGTTAACTTATATTTTAATGGAAAAAAGATAATACTTTGCTGTCTATATTCAAAAATTGGCATAAAATTCTATCTTCAGCCTTGTGGAAACGTTCCAAGGAAAAAGTGTCCAAAGCAGATGGTCAGTGACATTAGGACCATACCTGGGAGCATCAAGGCTCCAGCTACTCATTTTTGGGGATGCTGGTTGGTGGTCCAGCTATCGTCGGTGGATGATCAAGGAAAACTGGCCCTGGAGTAGACGTGGTCCGGGTTTGCCACAATGTTGCTCCTTTCGACCCAGATTTTCTCTGTGATGATCCAGAGAAGCTGTGCTTTACCCTGAGTCTCCAGGCGAGACCCGGAAAGTTCCCAGGTGTGATTATGATGTTCATGTTATGATATATGCAACATTTCTCCAGATCCGGGAACTCTTGAAGTATATGAAACAGAATTATTTAGGAACCAGAGGTTTGAAGTTCAGACTGAGATCCATTTTCGAACAGACTGTAACACGTTTACAATAATAATGGCTTCAGTAGGCTCCAGAAACGAATATAATGAATAGGGGATTCTGGCTCCTCAAAAGGAGATTGAGGCTCCCCTGGTCCCCTATGAGAAAAATACACAGAACAGGTTACTGCAAGGCAGGTGGCATTCATTCATCAATGGCAAGGAATCCGAGGGTCAGCACTGATGTATGAAGACACAACAATGTGTAAGTAGAGTGAGTGCTAGTTAATCAAGAGCTTTAGTGAAAGTGAGACTTGACTCACTAGAAGGTGAGAGCGAAACCCAGAATTTAGGTGTTACGGAGATGACAGCATCCCAAGAGGTGAGACTGTGTTGTGAGAGAATGACAACATTCCAGGAAGTAAATAGAGTTGTCGAGCGCATTGTGATGTCTACAAGAGAACATTTCCACACCACGTTCCTGGAGGTCATTAGTCTCGTAGGAGATTTATGGAAAGGTGCCACATAAAAGCACCAAAAAATCAAAATAAAATGACAATTCTGCTCTGTCCTTTTAATTAGCGTGCTTTCTTTAACCCCTATGGGTCCACCATTAATGCCATTAATGGTGCTCCATTTAGGACGTCTTCATTTTCCAAGTTAAGTTTTTTTAATCATCTTTAGCCAAACTGCCAAATATCTTCTAAAATAAGTAGGGAAGGCAGAATAAAGGAAATATGGTGAGAATGTATCATAAAAAAAATAAATGAAATACAAAATATATCACTAATGTGAGTGTGTAAGGTGTATGTAGCTTGGCCAACTTGGTTCAGCCCACTTCCTGCCCCACGCCTGCCAATTCACAGGAAGTCACCACCCTCGCTGACACGTTCCCCGCCATCTCCTGTCCCACACCGCTCCTTATTGACTCCTGATTGACTCCATCTACGTGCTTTAAAGGGTTGAAATGTCGATTAAGCGATGATATTCACATGATATTCATATGAATGTATATTCAGCCTACGTAGTTGCGCATTCAATTTATAAGCATCTGCTTTGTAGCTATAGCTCGTTGCGGTTGCCAAGAAAGATGGACTACCATTCTTTTCCCGTTCTTTATATAGTTGGCGATTTGTCCCTGTAATTCTGATTCAGTAGCTCAAGAACTATGATCGACTCATGCATGCGCTCCAGCACACGGCTATACAATTGCCATATAACAGCGACGGCTTGACGGAGGAACATCTGTCCATATCAGAGATGATTTATCTGGTTAGGTTTCATTGGTGAGGAGTCTGGATGAACGCATCACTCCTCCATTACATTACCTTGAATTAACGATGGAAACTATTTATAATGCAAAATATCTAAAAATATACATAGTAAAGAAATTAAACGTTAAATATTAACAACTTGCCATTACATATATTTATTAGACATGTGCAAATCGGTCAAAAACACTTTGGACACATATTTTGGTTTGTTTTTTGCTCATCTGGGGGGTATTTTGTCTTCAGGAATGGAATTTGTTGCCCGGTGGCCACATTCACCCTCATTCACTCTCACTTACTCTCTCGCACTCTCATTCACTCTCTCGTCCTCTCTAAATGTTTCCTTAGCTTCTGCTTCTGTCGATCACTCCCGCTTCTGCATCTTCTATCTCCTCTCTTCGATCTTCTGTCTTGGTCTGCCTCACCAGAAGCGCCGCCATTTTTGGCAGATGGCAATCAGGAATGGTTCAGATACTTTGCACGGCCAAATGTTAGGCCCAGCAAGCAACTTTAAATAGTGGGGGGAAACCCAGAGAGAGGAACACTTCATCAATGTTATCATTCGAGTAATGATTGGCAGGAACGTAAGCGACACGAGTAAAGACAATGCAACCGTAGTGTAACGGATGCCCTAATTTTATGGAGATTATTGGGACTGCAATTTTACATTGATTTACAAGGGTTAAATAGTAATATTCTGTGCATTCATCCTCTTGTTTCTTCCATTGGGAAATTTTCCCAGTCACAATAAAGTGTTTCCCTCGAGGAAATTGTGAGTGACGGCTGGGCACGTCTCGGTAGTCCCCTTGGTTCCCCTTTTCCAGAATATATATATAAAAAATATGATAATTTGAATGTTTTCTTTGTATTCAAGGCAATTGGAAATCCCATTCGTCTGTCCAGTTGCCATGAAAACAAGAAATAAACCCATAGAAGAAGTTGAATTAAAAATTAAAATGGCAAGATTAAAAAGGCATCCGTGGCTACAAACGAATGAATGAAGATTTTAGTACTGCGCACATTCGTTTTTAGTTTCTTTCACCCAATGTTGCATTTGTTTGTTTCGTTATTCGGACGAATGGACAAAACGGTAAAATCCGGCACGAAAAAAGTTTAATATCTACTAAGGATAGAAACATCGAATCAGAGGGCACATAAGAACCATTCGGCCCATTTGGACGCAGAACACGTAGTCATTCCCAGGAGTCTGGGAGACCTAGTGGACAAGTTTTAATGGAAAATAGCTGAGCTAGGTCAAAACTTTTTGACAGAAAAGCAATAGATAATAGCATTTTCCGTGGGGATCTGCGCCATTCATTCGTTTCATTCATAAAATCTTCATTCCTTAATCCTTGGGTTAAAAACCTTTTTATGCACTTGAAAATGATTTTCTTGAGTGCTAATGCGGAACGTGCCAATGTTTTATTTATTTATTTATTTATTTTATATAGATTTCATTAAGTGCATGCATCTTTATAATGAGTTTACTTTAGGTCGAGAGACGCGAGGCATCATTTATGAGCGCGTATATATTTTTTGAAGTTATCTAAAATTAAATTGTGCGCAAGGTTGCCAGATTGCCTGATGAGATAATAAGAATGTGACTTTAAAGATTCATGGCTGTTTACCACCTAGAAGAGTTTATGCTCGTTCATAAATCTATGTCCCTAAACTTTTTTTTGAAGCCGTATATATTCTTTGGAGTGTTTTAAAGAAAATGCCGGAAAAGAAACCAGAATTTTTCATATCTTAGAGACATAGAAAGATAAAATTTAACCAGAGACGCCCATAGGCATGAGTGAACAGGGCCCCAACCCTGGAGACCACAATTAGGAGGACCCCACAGTCCAGATGATTACTGCTCTTGGCATCATGTTCATGATATCTGCTGAAGTCATATCCCAGAGCGCTTTTTCTCTCACCTATGCAGAGAACATGAACATAAGGGAGAGTAGGATCCCTGCTTCTACTTCTGTGAGGACTAAGGGGCCCCAAAAACTTGAGGGTGAGGTGAGGGGGGGTGTAGCTATAGGCATGGTTTTCTGGTGACAGCTAAAAGGTTTGGTTAAGGAGAGGAAAGAGGGAGAGATGAGACGAGGAATTAAAGAGAGAAAGGAGAGGGGAGGCAAGGGGGAAAAAAGATAGAGGAAAGGGGAAAAAGAGGAAAGTAAAAAAAAAGGAAAGATGAAAGAAAAATTAGATGAGAAAAAAAAAGAAAGAGGGGAGATTGACAAGAAAATGTGAGAAGGGAGTAATAAGAAAAAAGAAGAAGAGAATGGTGGAACAAGAGAAAGCAGAGATAAATGCAATGTTTTTCCTCCATTATTAGATGCCAGGGGCGAGTGAGCAGGGTCCTTGCGTGGTTGGCGGCCTTGATGCCCCATGAGTCCTGGAGACAGCCAGAGACACTATAACCATCCAAGCTTACCCTTACACTGTGGTGCACAAGCGCCACCTTGTGCACCTCACAGCTGCTCCTTCTGTCCTCTATATGGAGGCATTCCCCTGTGCATGGGTATGTTATACATGCACCCCTCTTAAATATGAATGCCTCACAGGACCCTGCTAATTAAGTCATCCCCTATAAATCGCTACCTGCCCCTTCCTCTTTGCTCAGTTGTAGCTATACCTTGTTCCTGAGTGCGTAACCATAGCTGAGTCTGATCTTCTGGATTTTGACCCTGTTTATTTTATAGGTTTGTGAACCATTTGCCAGCGTGACCATGTTTTTTTTTTGGATTATCCCTCAGGACCACATATCTGGTCTTGTCTTTTATGCTCCACTTTCCCTAACCACTTATATTAGACAAGTAGAGCTTTAGATGTGGAAACACCACACTTTGGGCTGTGATTATAAGATCCCCTCGTTTAAGGGTCTACTCATTTGACTCGTTAGTGCTAGTGGACGCCGACCAAGCTCAACTTTTGGATGTGTACCATGAGAGTTCACTCTCTTACTTGTGAATATAATTTTAGATGATAAGATTCATTTTTTCAGGAGGACTCTTGGAATTAAGTCCAATTGGAGAACTCTGGAGGCCAATGTAGGACATCTGGATCCTATAGTTTCTAGAATATTTGATGTACGTTGTAATACGTTGAAATAAACAAGTAAATAAAATTTATAATATAATGTTTTAGGAGTAAACGAAGGGGGGAACTTCTAACATTCCTAAAAAAAAAACCAACTTTACTAAAATGAAATGTTCTAGGTTTTATTACTTTTGTTGCAAAGCAATTTATTACGTGTCACTTACAGCGTTATTCCAATTTTTTTTACAAGGTATATGAAAATGTAGAAACCAAAAAGTAGAATGACTTCGAAATATGTTATTTTACCAGCTTTCCGAAGAAAACATTCATCACTGTACAACCGTTTGTACAGCTCCCTACAAGTCCATCTTTGCTTCTAGAACAATTTCCTCAATTGACCAGAAATTGTCCTCTAGACCTTTCCAATCGACACACAATCTTTGTGAAGCACATGGTTCGTACATGTAAAGAGGAACCCCCCCCACCCTGCCCAATTTATTTTTAATAATGCATTAGGGATGTAAGTAATACATATTTATTCTTCTATCTTAAACCCAATAATGCCTTGGAGAGGGGATGCTGGAGGCTGCCAAGAAAGAAGATATATAAGCTGTGCACCGGGGGAACCATTGGAGGACTGGTGCCTTCTGGCCTGGAGGGGGGCAGGTAAAACCAGTTGGCCCCACCAGAACCTCCTTTGCACTCCAGTGACTAACACACACTTATACATACACACACACACATATACACATTTCCTCTAACACACACTTCACAACCTACCTTCACTTGACCTCTGCTTTATAGCTGCCATTACCATGGGGTCATGAAACGTCACGTTGCATGACCTCCTGTCATCCTGTCTTCTCCAAGTCAAACTATCCCTGTTTTTGGACCAGCACGGGGTGGGGGGGCAATTCTGCTCCTGCTCCACTGCCAGCCTGGAGAGAACTTGGAAAAGTTCAGCTAACCTTCCCAGCTCATTTCTTCGCCTCCTACCAAGCGTATTAGGTACCCTACTGACCACATAACGATACCACCAACGGAAAAAAAGTGCAGCTCCACTTTAATTTTGTATTTCCAAGAAAACGTAAAACTTTGAGCCTCAAAATGTATCAATGATTCCGATTCTAACCATGTTTCTAGTTTCCAGATAGCAAGATGTTCTCTCGACAGAAGCAGATCAACTCTTGTAAATTTATTTTTTATATTTGTTGCATCTCTAATCATAAGGGATGTCAGCATGGTCTTACTACAATGTCTATTCAGACACAAAACTATATATATATATAATATTAATATATATAAATAATATAATATAATTAATAATAATAATAATAATAATATAATAATATAATATATATATATAAATATATATATTCTATATATATAATAATAATAATATATAATAATAATAATAATATAATAATAATAATTTAAAAGAAAAATAATATATTGATTTCTGCAAGAAAGGATCTCTGAGTAAGTGCAAAAAAAAAAGTTATTAACCCTTGACACGCCAAAAAAGCAATTGATCTGGCGTCGTATGATGGGATTATAATGGTAGTTCAAAGGTGGATTGCACCCCTCGGGATTGTTGCTTCAAACATTCTTCCGCGCTTTTGCGGCCGGAGGAAAGAGACACCAAACTTTTTTTTATATAATCGATTCCGAACTCTAGAATAAGTAACATTAGCGAAAGACATTATTCAGCCTTAATCAATCTTTGAAGCATCTTGCGAAGACATTAATGTGGTTTAAATTAGCGCTGGATAAGATTTAGAGGATGCTCGGCGTACGGCTAAACAAAAATAATTTTGTTGGTGGGAATTAAGTAGGAAATTTTCGAAAATGCAGATATTTTATTTGCCATATTATTTAATTTCCATGTGCTAACATTTAGATTTAGGTATTAATTAGATATATGCAAATGAGTTACAAAAGGATTGAATTTTGGCCCATTCACATGCAGTGGACTACGTTCCCTGCCCATTCGGTTAGGTGGGCATTTTTAATTGGGGTGCGGAATTCGTTGCCCGGTGCCCACTCTCATTCACTCTCTCGCTTATTCTCCCACATTCCCATTCATTCTCTCGCACGCATTCTAAATGTTTCCCTAACTTCTCTGTTGACCACTTCCTCTTCTGCCGACCACTTCCACTTTTGCATCATCTTCATCACGTATCTTCTCTCATCTTTTTTCTTTTCTTTCTTCTATCCTCAATCTGCTATCTTTGATCTTTGTCCGCGGACATTGACCTTGACCTTGATTCTAAACATTGGCCTTGTACCCATACCTAACTTTAAGTTTAGAGAACATTCTGGACAGCAGCACCCCTTGCTGACCACCAGTTAGTCCATCTACGATAACCCTAAATGTAACTGGTTTAAAACAGCAAGACAAGACCTGGGCTGCGGACTAGGAGATGGGAACACGGAAGCGGTCGGTGGAGAAGACCTCCCTATCTTGTCCGAACTAAAAGAGCAGGAAGGGGGTTTCGTTGTCCGAAAACGAACGGACCAAAAACGAAACAAAAACTTTGTCCCATGTTTCTGAACCGTGTGCATAAGTCTACCAGGAACGCGTGAAACAAAAGAAGGCTGTTTTCCGGATTTTCTATTTCAACGAATGATCAATGTCGTGTCACGTGACGATTAAGTGTTCCCTGCTTAAATTATGATTAAGACAAAATTTGACTGGGAAGGGTTTGGGCATTCAGCGGATGTTTCTAATTATCCGTACAGCTACAAAAGTGTTAAAAGTAAGTAAAAATAAAAATAAAAAAAAATGGCCTTAGCTACTTAATATTATGTTTCAGTTTGTATCAAGTGGATCAAGACACCTTTTACAGCTGGCTCTTAATTGAACTTAATTGCTCTTAATTGGTTGCCTCTGAGTTTTTATTTATCTGCTTAGACTGGCGGTTATTTGTATTTTTTATTATTCAGAACAGCAATAGCTACAGGGGGAAAATTTGGAATTATACTCAGTTTGTGTGTTTGTTTTGTATAAATAGTGAAATTTAGCGTACAGTTTTTTTCTTCCCCTTTCAGTTATCTAGAAAAAAAAAGGCAAATCGTTGAATCGAGCCTAATGTATTTTATTCTCAATATTCCGAATATTTCTTCACAATCTAAGGAATTTATTGTATGGATTCAAGGGCACATACCCGACCTTCAAAATTTTAGTAGCAATTTAATCAGGTATTTCTTGTATATTTTTTTATTATTATATTTATTTATTTACCATGCATTCTCATTGACGTAACATCGCATATTTATTTTATTTATTTATTTTTTACTGTTGAGATAGTCGGCTTCAACTCTCACTTTCATCAGCTAATCATTGACAATTTTCAGGAGTGTGTCAAGTTAATTTCCTGACAATGAGCCCATTAGAGAGCCTCACTTAACAGCTCTCGAGCTGCCGTCGATGGGCATTAATACCAATTGTAATGGTTACGTTAAATGCTTTTCTAAAAAAAAACACATCCCGCTGATCCAATGACAATATACTAGATGGAAAGCATTTCTTACTTAATAACGTCTTATAAACAAAAACGCAGTCCAACCTAATGCTACGTACATTCATTATCAAAGAAAAAAAACTAATAAACTAATAAAACAAATAATAATAATTAAAAAAATCCAACTGTATACAGTTCCTAGAGGTATTTTAGAGCAATTATCCTAATTAAAGCCTTTTGGTGCTGTAGGTAGATTGGACTTTTTTTTCATAATAAATAAATTCCATGAAAATACCAATTTCCACATTTTAGTAAGCAAAAAAGGACCCACGGGGCTGAAAAGAAGGACATTATTTCATAGAAAATAGTCATTAAAACAAATGTAAGGATTAAGACGATTGAGGAGCCTTTGAAGGTCCACTAGAAGGTCCATGGGGCTTTGTCTCTTATTTAAGGACTTCGGTGGGTATAATTTGGAGTAGAAATAACTAATTCCCAACAACCTTCCAGTTTGAGACTTAGTAGCTGCGCCTTCATATATAATTTGAATACCTTTTATCGGATACTAAGTATGGACTGGTAACGTAAGGTGCCATTGGAGAAGAAATGAATACCGGTCTTTAGATATGAAGATCTGATGTCTAATCCCCAAATGAAGAGAAATGGATATGAATAAGATTATGCTAAGTAGCATGGTGTTCATAAACATTAGATTTTATGATTTTATATAAATACATATATAGAAAGGCACAGGCAAGGTGGCCCTGGCACTTTAAAGCCAGAGACCTCCTGATGGCGTAAGTGTGGCAGACCACAGACGTCAGTCGCTGACCACATGCAACAGCAAATCCGATGAGTGTGTTGTGCTGTCGGTTGGTGGCCCTTCGGTATAGGCCTGTAGGTGTTCTACCGCTGTTATATTAGCCCATTCTACTAAAAAAAATGGGACTATTCACTAAAAAGTTTGCCCTTAAGCTGATTGACCAAACTCAACTTCAGTTGCATGCTAACACCAGCAAAGCAACTGTTTATAAGAGTCTGCAAGCGCCTGTGACTCTTTTGCAAGTTATAGGCGAGGGCATGTGAGTTCAATGTGCCATTAGCACACAATGCTAATGGAAGTGTTCCTGTTGGCAGGTACGTCTTCTGGCCAGCTCTTGCATTACTGATCTTTATAAAAGAAATGTCCATGAATGCTCCTTTATGCACGCATTTTTGTTATTTTTTTTTAATTCTATAAAATCAGAGCTTCTAAAAGAAAGGAAAAACTAAAGAACCTTAGAATATGGGCCCTATAAAGGGACTGCCCCTGCAAAATGGGGTCACTTGGATTGCATGTTACATTCTGCATGTTAACAATAGTTCTTTTGAAAACGGTTGTTTTTGCATAATTATTAGCAAATTATACAAATCTTCAAGTGATTATGCCCCAAAATGATTCTAAATGTTTTCAGATGTAAACATGATCATTTCTAAGTGGTTATAACGTTTCTTCAGTAATTAAAAAAAATTACGCTGAAAAAAAACACTCAAAGTAACAACCTAAGTCTCTTGATGAATAATTTAGAAATACTAAATTTTGCATTTCAAATAATATGTATATATATATAATAATATAATAATATATATAATATATATATATATATATATATAATACAGTGGAACTCTGGAACTCGGCAGGTAGGTTGTTCCAAACATCATCTCAGTTGCTTCTCTCTTCATGTAATCCCACCAGACATCCTCGATGATGTTGAGATCAGGGCTCTGTGGGGGGAAACCATCATTTCCGGGACTCCTTGTTCTTCTTTACACTGAAGATACTTCCTAATGACTTTATGTTTGGGATCGTCATGTTGCAGAATACATTTAGGGCCAATCAGCTGCCTCCCTAATGATATTGCATGGTGGGTACATTTCTGCCTGAACTTCTCCGCATTGAGGAGACTACTAAATGCAGCCCTAAACTTGCAAGGAACCTCCACCATGCTTGGCTGTTGCCTGAAGACACTCATTCTTGTACCGTTGTCCAGCTCTTTGGTGCTGCCATTCTTCTACACCCCAGTTCTTCTGTTTTGTGAATAGTTGGGAAGCTTGGTCTTGTTTCCACGTTGGAGCTATGGCTGCAAGTCTTCCGTGATCACTTCTGACAGTAGATGGGTCTACCAGAGTCCCACTGTTTTCTGACAATGCTGAGCTGATGGCACTGCTGGACATCTTCTACGGTTCCCAATGGTCCTCAACATTGCCTGTTTCTTTGTGCTTCTTCAAAGAGCTTGGGCAGAACAATTGGAAACCCCTGTCTACCTTGACATTTCTATCTGGGAGACATTCTTGATGCAGTATAACTACCTTGTGTGTTGTTGCTGTGCTCAGTCTTGCCATGGTGTGTGACTTTTCCTCAGCAACCTTACCTTTTCAGTGAGTTTGGCTGTTCCTCACCCAGTTTTATTCCTCCTACGCAGTTGTTTCCTTCTGCTGTTCAGATAATGATTGTCTTTAAGCCTACTGGTGATCATTAGCATCGGCTCGGTAAAAATGTTTATCCATACACCTAAATATTTGCCCTCAAAAACATATGTATTATTATTTGTGACAAGTGGAAAAATAAATTGATTTTCCAAAAAAAAATTAAAAATAAAACCTAGTAAAATGTTAATGCCCATCGTAGGGCGGGATTCTAAAAGGGTGATAAATCTATAATGATTAATTGAATGACAATCGTAGCTTAGATAGCAAATGGGGAAAAAAGAGTTAAAAAATAGTCATTAATCTCAGTTAATTAATCTAGGCCAATATATCTTTGCTTTTCTCATCTCATTTATTCCATCGCAATCTAGTCCGGGGGTTGCTGGTTAATTAGATTGCAGTAGATTTATGTCGCCCATAATTTTTTTTATCACCTCATAGATATAGTTGTAACAGACCTCCGGTTAGGTTATACGAACCTGACCCTTTTAACCCTTTGTTCCCACACTTCCCTATGGCCCCCTTCTGCCTACACCTGGTTATAAAACGTAGGCATCATCCCAGTTGTTCGCTGATCCTCTTCCAATCAGAAGTCTGTTCTACTTGACCTGGTTTGCTCCATTTTCGATTGGTCGCTCCTATAATCTCTTTTTTCCCCCCTCCCTCCATCAGCATCCCGATTGGCCATCTTCTCCTCTCACAGTAAGCTAGGATCGATTGGTCCCTGTTCAATGTATTTCATTAATCAACCCACTCTATATGGTCAATGCCCATTGGCTAGACATAACAGGGGGCAATTCGAGTCTCCATGTACCATTGTTACCGTTGTCCTAAACTCCATAAAAAGCTCGGTTTCCCTCAAGAAAGTGATCTCTTGTGTATCCTGACTGGTGTGTTGTGTCGTTCTTGGTGGTTCAGTGTCTTCTCCTTGAAGGAGCTTTATTTTGCTCAGAGGATCGGAACGCTTACCCATTTGTAGCCACCAGAAGGAAGCTGCGATGATGGCCAAGGACTCTATGGTCAACTCTGTGGTCAACCTCGTTCCAGTTACAATAGTCTACTGTTTAGCTCTCCCTTAAGAAATCAAGAAGAGGCGACCTCAAATTCCCCAGGAACAATATGAAATGCTTATTTTTTTCAGGGTTATCTTCCACTTTAAGAAAAAAAGTGTCTTCTGGAATCGCTGTCCCACCGGATTAAGATTTATCTCGCCCTGTTTGTTCAGAATGAGCTATGGCCGGATTTCTAAAGCAAGTTATCGAGTAGAATATTTCTATTTTACAAGACCTGCGAAGAAAGCAATTCATCTCTCCTTTTTTAGGACCATCCTCTTTCAGATGATTAAGTGAAGTGTGCAAGGGAGCCGTACCAAGTTTTCTGTTAAATCACTGTTACTACACAGATGATTTCCTTGGTAATTTTAAAAGTCATAATATTTATTTACTATATATATATATAATATTTCTGAATATATAAATATTTCTATATTTATTAGCGCATGTATAACGATAGTAATAGTAGTATTATAATAATAACAACATTAATAGTAATACATTTGGGCAAAATAGGATATGTCAAACATTTTTTTCATCTAAAACATTTTTTTTAAATGTTTTAAGGAATATGAAGTATCTGTAAATAACTAGGCAACCGTAGTTAAACAACTAATGTTAAGAGGAACGTTAAGCTTCTGCAGAGAAGCAGAAGATGGCCTCCTTCTTGTGAACGTTGTAGATGTTAATACAGTGAGGGAACTGAAACGTGCGTGGGATAGACACATGGCTCTTGAATCCAAGATGATACCAACAACGGACTGGGAGGGCTGAATGGATCTTATCTGCCGTCACATTCTATGTTTCTGTATGGCCATAATGTTGTGCGATGTCCTAGGCATGACCCAAGACAACACTCCATTCTCTCCTCTGTGGTAGACATAAGAATCCATAAAGACGATGTGTAGTGCTGGGTTAAGATGCTACGGAGGCCATGTCATCTGCCATGGTATAGATAAGGGTTTTTCACTGGAGATACTGGATGTATGCTGGACAGCAACTCTAAAGTCTTCCTTGTTTTTATGAGGGGTAGGAAGCGGACATGGCCAAGACAAAAAGTTGGACCAGCAGTGTGTAGAGTAAGGCTAGCTCCAAATGTCCCGAAAAAGGATCAAGGAGTAGCAGTTGGGATGCAGGTTGGCATGACCAAACCCCAACTGAACACGTTGACTTCTCCAGAAAGACCTCCTTGAGATGAGAAGCTCAGGCCAGTGCCATTTGTTTTTCCCATTTTAGCGTCCAACCCCTAAAGGGGTCTTCAACTATTTAAGCTGTTGACCTTTGCGTGATGAATATGGTATTTTGGGATATACCCCACCGTATTAATATGAATTGGGATTACTACTCCAACAAAAAGTGATTCATTGTCATTTCCCTGAACTGTCTTCCTTTAGGAGAATCCTCATCTGTACTCCGTTTTATGAATAAATAAACACGCGTTCTTAGCCAATTCTCTTTAGCAATGCCTAACGGATATGACACACATGCTGTGATTTATTGTCCGGGCGCAGCTGCTTCGCAAATGTATTTATAATTAAATTATTTTTGTGTCCGTTCTTCGGTGTCGGTGCACTTTAGCTTCCTTACAAAGCGTCTAAAAAAAAAAAAAGAGAGAGAGAAAAACCTCTGGTAATTAAAAATAAATAAATCAGCTGTTATTGTGCGCAGCACGCAAAAAATTCTGGATCACCATTAATCTGACTAAAATGGCTGAACATGTGTCACTCCCCATATGGATGCAAAACGGTTCACCCCCGATTCCCCTCTCCATGGTCCAGAATGGCGTAATGGATCATTGTTAATAGGTATTTCATAACAGATGATAAATATGCTCTTTCGAAACAGGAACATACTTATTTAAGATTGTTTTCAACCACATAGGTCAAGTCCTACAGAGACAGAGAAGTCCTACAGAGAAAAAAATGTCTCCTCATGTATAAAATACAGCGTTATATACAGTAACTGGAAATAACTTGGTTCAACTTCCTTTATCTGCACACTTATTTGGGCCAAACAAGTGATGTCTTTACCTTCGGCGCCGCCATAGGCCTAATCCAGGGAAATTGTGTCTGCCGGTCCCTCTGCCGCTATCCTTACTTCCTTCCCCACTTTTGAAGGAAACGCAATGCATAGGGTAACTATGGAGGTCTGTGCCGACTCGGCGCAGCCTTCCATAGTGTTAATGGCCGAGCTGGGGAGATAGCTGATCTCCCTTTTAGCCGGACAACAGAGTATCAGCATTGCAGGGAACCTGTAGCCCCCTGCTTTGCTGCAGAGGTGGCTGCCATCTCCCAGGACCTGCCGCCCTAGGCCTAGCCGGCTTCGGCCAGAATCCATCGCTGAGCATACCCAAGATGAAGCTACCGGCCAGCAAAACTGAGAAGCTCCATAATATTTTGACCCATTTAGGTCAAAAACAGGATATATATACATGGCTAGGGGCCCCTTAACACAGCTTGAAGGGTCAAGAGTTTAAGATGTAGCTTCGTCTTATACAAGCATAGCTCCGGAATCGTGACTAACATCTAAACAAACATTGGATGCTAACCCTATCTGTAGGTAGCTTCCCAATTTCCATCCCAACCGACTAAATTGGTTCTTTTACCTTCTACTATTGTGTCTTCGACATATGAATAGTCTGCATCGTTCAAACGTTGACCTCCAAGGTATATTCGGTAGGAGAAAAATATAATGAGACAAGATATGGACATTTTTTTTCTTTCTCTATCTGCACTAATCTGAAAACCTCGAGTCCTACACATTAGATCACCGAGAATATTCCCCAAATGGCCATGAAAAAAGACGTGAATATAGCTGCAAGCTCTCTCTAAACTCCAGATTAGTACCTACATAATCAACCGCCATCTGTTATCCAGGCACCGAGATAAACATGAATCCGAGGCAAACATTAAAAGTCGTGCTGATACACTTTCAAGAAATCCCAGGTTGCTCTTCTAACGTTCTCTCGTTTCAGATGCTTTTATACTTTTTTGACGGCAAGAAAAAAAAAAGGAAAGTAAGTAAAAAGGTTTTCAAAACATCGTCCAGCTGCAAAGTTCTTAATTCTTTCTGGAGCTCTTTGTGGTCCAAAAAAAATGTGGCTGTTCAGGAGACTTTGTGACCTTGGTGTCAATCACGAGGGCTTAAAAAAAAAACAAGGAGTGGATTAAAGTATTTTTCTGTGCGGAATTCAGCTCCAGAGTGGGCCACTGCATGGCATTGCTCCGTACTAACTCAATCTGCCATGCCACCTGCAGTGGTGACCATGGACCTTGAAGTCCTGGGATGTTTAGATGTGGCCGTCCCTGGTGGAATATGCAGTATGAAAATAACATATGTGCAAGTAATTATTGTGCGTTGACAAGAGCAGGTCCTTCTGTATCACTATGTCTCAATATTTCTTCATGGTGTTGTCAAAAGTTCAATTTTTAATACTATGCAGTAGAAAAGCAGTCTTGAAATAGTCTTCAACAAAGGTAAGAGTGTTGAAGCTCGGGTACTGAAGGTCACGAATAGATTCCATGTTTTTAATTTACGTTAACCATTTTCTTTTCAAAATAGTTAAAAACATAATGACATGGTTGAGGTGTACTTTCCACCAATGTCCAATACACAAGATATCAGCAAAGTCTCACAACAAGAGTAGTCATGTTATGATTAAGTGCAGGTGGGGAGTCTGATTGGGGGACCACCAGCTATGACTCTTTGGCAGTACCAGCTCGTGTGGTAAAAGGCATCTCGGATTTGAATCTGGGTTGCAACGGGAAGAAGGCCTTCAAGCCCGGTCCACAATTGAAAGAATTTGGGGGTTCAGCCAATACCTTCTCATTAAGTATGTCATCTTAACCTTAAAGATGCTTGGTGCTGGTGGGGAGTCCATGATCCATTGTTGTAGCATGGATTTCCGTGCCGATGACATACAGATGAGGAGCATGGTTTTGTTAGCCTTATAATAACCGTCAATTATACCTAAGATCGCCAGCTCTGGGGTATCAGTATGTATCGGTAAATCCAAACCATTACAGAACCTCCCAAAACCCTCCCAATTCTTCACATTTTTCAGCTCAGCAACCACCACATTTGAGACACCTGTCATCATAATTATGTCCCATCAGGAACAATGGTGCAACACCTTGATTGACATGTCTGTGTAGAGCACTCCCGATACAGACTTATCATTGGCTGGATGGGCCCTATGGATCTCCTCCAGTGATACATGTGGCATACGTCCCAACCATTTTTGGGCCAACATAGGAAAAAATATAAAATCAAGATTTCAGGACACTAGATATATCATCTTGATTCCACCCTAAGAAGAGGCGCTTGAGGTACTGGAGACTCTCATGGAATTACGGTCTGCCTTCGGAAGAGATCTCCAACTTTTCTTGGACCAGTTCAGCTTTATCCACTTTCCTTATTACATTAGAAGAGAAAACAGTTGACTTCTACCAGTTTAATCACTGAATTATCACAGATGTTTGTACATTTGACTTTTTTTTAGCTTGTATTTTCCAACTCGCCAATACAAATTCCAACAATCATTAAAAATAGTGGATTTATTCATGTTTTTTATTAAGCATTGCTGCCACTATACACTCAGGCTGTCTTTTGTCAAATCAATTTGCTGTAGCGTGTAATGCTGATCCTTAATCCATTTTTTATCAAAAAAAGTAATCCCTTTTTATCCCTGTAAAATGTCACATATAATTGTGGCTTGCTCCAGTCACGCAAATTTCCAGTTGTGTATTTTTCATAAATAATTTTGACACAGACTTGAAACGAACAGATGTACAATGGGTTACTTCAACGTTATTAAAATACAGAAAAAGATGGATTTTTCCCCCCCACATAAAACACGATTTGCCCTAAGGAACGAGACAGAAAACCAACAAACAGTAGACGGTCACGTGGACCAAAAGCAATTCTTCAGCGATCTTCAAAGAGTACTTCTGCAACAGGGCAAAGTTTCTGAGCACACCACGGGGACAACCTATTTCTCCATTCCTCCAATCACGTCAAATGATGAAGGAAGAGGTTGTCCTACTGGTGTGCACCAAGGCTCCACATGCTCTTCAGAGTATGTCTGCAGACACCACAGGGACAACCTCTTTCCCATTTCTCCTATGTGATTGGAGGAATGAGGAAGAGGTTGTCCCTGTGGTGCCCACAGAATCTCCTCCTTGTTATGGAGGTACTCTGAAGAGCACTGAAGAGGAAAGAAGAATGCAGACTGAGAAGCGGAGACACAGGAGCAGTTGTCGGGGAGGTAGGGAGAGAGGGAGGAAAAAATAACGAGTTTCAAATAAAAAAATCAGAAATTCTCCCTCATTTGGATGAGTTTTGGAAGAACTTGACGGCCGCACAGAGCCCTGACCTCAACCCCATCGTACACCTTTGGGATGATCTGGAACGGAGATTGCGAGCTGGTTGTCTCGTCCAACATCAGTGCCGGACCTCACAAACGTTCTGCTGGATGAACGGCAAAAATTCCCACAGAAACTCCCCAAAATCTTTTAGAGAGCCTTCCCAGAAGAATGGAAGCTGTTACATTATAGCTACATATTAATGTGTCTAATAATTAATAATTATTTATTAATGCACTAATATTTGAAAATAGATTTAGAAGAACGTCTCATGTCCCCATAGAAACTGTGTTCTAACACATTTTTGTGCACTGCCTCGTGAGTAATTTTTGTTCTCTCGTTCCAAAAAAATAAATAAATATAAGAATATAAAAAATATATATTATTATGTATATTTAATTGTATTTAAATAATTAAAAGAGTGTTTGCATTTATTGGCGGACGAAGAAAGAAGATTAAGGATTGAAGATAGAAGAGAGAAGAGAATGGAGACGATAGAAGAAGAAGATGCAGACGAAGATGCGGAAGTGGTCGGCAGACAAGGTAGGGAAACATTTAGAGACCGTGAGAATGAGAGTATGAGTGAGTGAATGAGAGTGAATGTGGACAAAGAATTTAGTTCCCAAAATAATGCTGGCTCTGCCACCCTCTATGATGTTAGCTTTGGAACTAGGTGCTGTCAAAACAATTACAGCAATTGACACATGAAAAGGTTATTTTAATACAATTAATGCTAAAAGCTGTGATTTACCCTTTTTTACACATTTAACTCTATACTTTAATTGTTTACAGCAGTTTGTTACTTGTTTGTTTGATCTTCAACATTTCATGACATCAAGAAAAACGTAGATCCTGAACTAACAGCAATATTCGATATATGGTATGTGTCTATACTGACTTTACAGGACAATGATCCGGGAGAATGGTATCAATGATTAATGAGGATCCTGAAATAGAATTTCAATTTCTAATTCCAGCACAGCCTCGTGAAATAACTCTCTACAAACTCATTTTTCTTCTTAAATGAAGCAATGAGGGATAGAGGAGCAGAAGTGGAGGAAACTATTGTCTACCTCCTAGGAAAAGCAGTGATATTCTCCTTCATTGTCTTTTAGCCTTCATTTGAAACAGGAATGTAGCAATGTATGGGTCATATATGACATCATGATGCATGGAACGTTTTAGGAAATGCTATGCATGACATCAGTTGGTGGAAACAGGCAGTCACTGAGCAGGTCAAAGATCTCTCAGTGTCAGGAACCTCAGGATTAGAAGATAAGAGACCATTGTCCTGCCAATGTCACCACCAGGAGGCTTTGTGGTCGCTGGGATTATTGTCTCCCCCTGTGTCTCTTGTCATGCTAGCTTTGGGTTTCTCACACAAGTGTGGTTCCTTCAGGGCTTTTCTATACTGGTGGTGGCACCCAGCCACCTTTGATGGTTCCTTTGGTACCTTATCTGGATCTGCTATTATCTGGTTATTGACCTCGGACTGTACTTTGTTGCCTCATCCTCCGGGTACCATGGATCGGCTTGATGAAGTATAACCTTGTCTAGCCTGACCTCGTTTACGTCTGTCAGTACCCAGTCTGCCAGTTCCTATCATGGTCCTTTGCCTGTAGATGGCACCCAAAAAAGAAGTCCAAGGCTCTCCGGAAATCAGGCGCTCTGGAATGTACCAGCCCCATACGAGGACCTGAGTGAGAAGCTGTCCCTGGACATCGACTCCCGTCTGACCCGTGTCTGCATGGCGCTAGTGGGCTTTCAGTGGGAGCTTTTTTTTTTCCAACTGGATAACGTAAAAGTAATAAAATACAATCCATACAAACTCCAAAACGATAAACACGGCCCATTCGGAATTAGATGCTAATTTTATGTGATGACTGCTTTTTTCTCCCATTGCCTGAAATCATCCTTTTTTTGGGCTCCCCCCCCGCAATGTTGACACAGACAGATTCAACTGATCACGGCCGCCTTCACAAAGAGTTTATCGGATGAAAGATCAAATGTATTCCGAGGTATGAAAGGTTCAGCAAGGCCCAGCCCGGGGAGAAAAAAAGCACACAGTCATGTCAAGTCTGAAGCCAAACTTAAATCTTTCCACTTTATTGAGGTGGAAATGTTTTCCCTGAATGCACCTTTGATATTTCTTAAGAAAAGACTTCTACTTAAAGTCACATTGACATCGCGGCAAGGTCTAAATTAACGCAAAGTGGTGTATAATTAAAAAATAAAGGCAAAGTGACAGTTCCAAAGTCTATTCGGGTTACATCATCATGACAATTAAGTAAACAATTGTATTACTCAGAACGTAACTCGACGTTCTAAGTCAACTTTGAAATGTAAGTCTATTCTTTTTGAAAGGCGGATACATTAAATACATTTCTTATTTTTTTGTATAAAATGTTCCTTTAGTATGATTTTAGCCCGATTTGCTTTCAAAAAGCACAGTTTAAGGAATATGATTTTTCTGAATTTAACATTTTTAATGGTTAAAATGTATCATAATTTTGGAAAGCCAAGTTACTTAAATTGTTTACATTTTATTATTATTTTATTTTATTTTTATATATTGTTTATTATTATTATTTATTTTGTTATTATTTTTATTTTGTTATTTTTAATATGTTTTATTATTATTATTTTTATTGTTATTTTTACCATGGCAGGATTTTAAAAATACATTTTTGTTCAAACAAGTATCGAACCGACTTAAAAGCCAAGTCGTCTATTCGCTTTATTTACACACAGAGCTGTGGCGAGTGGCTTTTAGACAAACAAAACCCCAAAAAGAGTAATAGAGATGTTTATCCCACTTGTAATTGAATCGGCTCCTTCCCTTCGAAAAGCTAAAATATATTTAGCTGTAAATGTAATCTTTTGAAATAAGTAATGTGCCCTGATGTCAATCATTACTCCGGTAGCCAATTTGTTTTGGGTTTGGATTTTAAATCTTTTATCACAAAAAGGTGTTTTTTGTGTCTTTTTTTGCACATGTGAACCGATACCTTGAAGTTAAATACCCCCCTTATAAATAAATGCCATTCTTCTTATGCTAATGTAGGTTGCCATGGAACTCCTTCACTTCTTGACATGGCAGAGAACCAGAGGACCAACGTTCCCTCTTTCACAATAAAGCCAAAGGACCAACGTTCCCTC
>VKOC01000007.1:10987047-11000642 GCA_009364415.1 Spea multiplicata
AAAAAAAAAGAAATGCTTATATGGATGAATGGCTCAATACATTTTTTTTTCCACTTTTAGGTGGTCCAGCATATAAAATCACCAACATGACCTAATCTTTCTGCGTGGAGCTCTTCATAAAGAGTCTTTTCCACCTCGGTTGATACCTTTCTCACGGTTGATGAATGCTTCACGCAGTGAAAGGTTATATATTTGCTCATCTTCAACTGTAGTTCATTTATCACATAGATGTGATGATATGGAATTGGATAGTTACTCCTTCTTCCTTCATGGGTGATCGCAACTGAAAATGTCTGAATATTTGCTTCAAAGCTATCTTAAAAATTATAATCTGAAATATATATATATTACCTTTAATTATTTTACGTATTTAGGTTCCTTTATGATCAATATATTATATATTATTAAAATAATAAATATTATAAATAAAAATTACTAAATTAATAAACAAGAAATATTATTTTTTAGAAATATTATATATATATTTATTATTCGTTTCTAAGGTCTTATACTATATTTATTTTATTAAAAATAATATTATAAATACATAAATACTAAATATAAAAACATGAAATATATTTTTTAGAATTATATATAATAATAATGATTATTTACAGTTTTTTTTATATTATATATATATTATTAAATAATAATTTATAAATAAATTACATACTAATAATATAAATAAGATACTAAATATTAATTCTTGGGAAAAATATATATATATTATTACGTTATTTAAAGGTCTTTATATTATAAAGTTAAATTGCTCAAAATATTTTTATGGACACATTCATCATACCTTCTGTGTAAAATATTTATTAGTAATTTGCTTATTAGTTCCTCTGGTAAAATTCTATAATAAAATTTACTTTAAGCGACTTACAACTTTCTATTTGAATAATCAATAACTTGCGAATCAAGTCTTACTTCTCAATGAATAGGGCTCAGCGGGACGATGGAGGGCACCTCAACATTTGAACGAATCTACAGAGAACCTCAAAGTTCAGCTGGGTAGAAACTTTATAACACGTTTTCCTGAATCTTCATTAAAGTATCTGGATAACTTCAGTAACGAGAGATCAAGACACGCTCTGGGGAAAAAAAAAAACTAAAACATTAAACCTCAACCTTGTGTATCCATCTCAATCTAATGTACCTGCAAGAAAATGTATTTATTATTCATCATCTAAACACTTAACGGCGGTGTCTCCGCCAGGTCTGAGTAAACAGAGTTCCTTAAAACGTCTCATCGTTTAAAATGTTGGTAATATATAAAAAGAAGAGACGATTAAAATGTTGATGATTATCTCAGTTTGATGGTTTTTTTTATTAAACTAGAGAAGAAAGTTGTGATCACAGTTTGTGGGTAAAATGAGACTTGGGAACCCAACACCTTTATGACAAAAAAAGTGATATTTTTTGGGGTGTGAATGCAAACCCGTTGAGCAGTAACGTGGTTATTTTTGACGGATTTCCATATGGTCCTCCATTTAATGGAAATGAATGGTGTGTCAAGAGATAGGTTGTGTCTTACATACGGAAGTGACTTAAAAAATACAAGAGGGAACCATGTCGAGGCTCTACCAGGGGTAGGCACAAACATTGCTCATGGTGGACATTTACCGGGCTCTGTGGTGGACAATTTATTGATGTTCTATGGACCTTCACAAACCTTGCATGGACACTTTGCCTATCCATGGGCTATATCAAGACACTGGTCTTGGGGTGGGGATATGATTGTTAGCATTTTGGAGGGAATTTAAAGTAGGAGAGGAGGTGGAACAGAAGGAGTCTCTTATCTCAGAACAGTAAAACGTCCTCGCATTACAAAATATAATATATTATAACGGTTTGCGGCTTGACGTAGGCCTCAACCAGTTCACAAGGACCTATTCTATCTTTTCCCTCTTCTATTTTAACTTAACAACACAACACCTATAACTCAAAAGCTTATATTACATTCTAAACACATAATAGAATTCCAAATATTTCCAAATTTGTAAAAATCCATCATTTTTTTTTTGCTTTTCTCAATTTTTGGAGAATTTTTTTTTTTTAAACAAAAGTTTAATTCCATAGATCCACATGGGACGTGGTCAAAATCAGCGAGAAGTCGTGAGATCCAAAATCTCAGTCCTCAAAGTGTGTTGTGTGCAGTATGGAAGTGGAATATACGAAGCGACAAGAAGTATAAGATGAAAGAAGTGGGAAGAAGCACCTGCGGTGTGTGAAGTTATTTGCATCTCCTGTGTTCCATGTGCGGAATCTTTTGAAAGGTTCTGAGAGCTTTCTCAGCGTGTATCAATAACATGTCTCTGCTTCAAGCAGGTAGGGCGGTCTCTGTTCTAACACTACTTAAACACAAATGGATAAATGTTCTATTCTCATAGAAGTGATTCTTTTAGCAATAGCTAGCGAGTGCTCTCCAAATAAAGCAATATTTTTTTTATGATCCTATGAACATGAATAAAAAGTACATGGCTGGCAGAGACTGAAAATATTCTCTCTTTGTTCATTAGAAATTTGCCACTCTGTTACACGCTCTCTCACGCTCTCTCAAACTCTATCCCGTCTCATGCTCTTTCTCAATGTCTCCCCACCTTCCCTGCCAACTGTTTGTGTGTCCTTGTCTCCTTTTCTGAAGCTCCTTTTCTTGTCTTGCCTCTTCTTGTGTTGGTCCACTTCTTCTCACCATTAAAATAGCCTCCTGACTGATACACGAAGTAAGAGAAGTGCAGAAAGTACTTCACTACCTCTGCGGATCCGTCTGCATCATTCTGGCCTCTTGGAGTACTTCTCCAAAAGGGTGAAGCCATGTAATGCCCCACGTGGACAACCTCTCCCCACTCTTCCAATCGGGGAAGAGGGTGTGCGTGGAGGCTCTGCCCTTTTGCACAAGCCATCCGGAAGGTCTAGATAACATAGCAAATAGCGAGGAGAAGTGGACCAAGAAAAGGGACAGAAGACAGAAGAGGAGGCAAGAAGCTGAGGAAAGGCAGAAGGGGACACAGAAGTGGTTGGCGGAGAACGTAGGGAGACATTGAGAGAGTGTATGAGAACGATAGTGATAGAGAGTGAGAGAGTGTGTGAGAGTGAGTGAGGAAGGAATAGGAAAAGCCCTCAGAATTTCATCCAGAATGAAAGGGAAGGAAACTAAAGCTGTTGTGCAACCGTTTTAGGTCCAGGTGCACAAGTCTACTATTTATCAAACCGTTTGATGTGATAAATGATCGAGTAGTGATTTACCATTGCAGACGAAAAACTAAAAGAAAATGTATGATTTGGATGAGGCGCCATCAAATGCACCATAAGACCTCTAATGTTCTTTATTATTCAATGTAGTTTGTATTTGACCTCTTTGTCTTCTTGTTCCTCCACCCTATGGGTGCAGCTGCTGGGGGTTCCTGTGAACATTCTTGGCCATTTTGCCCTTGGCGTTCTGTTCTAAAGATGACGGGACATGATTCTCATGGCGGCCATGTTGCCATCATCACACGAACGGATGAAATTTGACAAACTGATGTTCTACTGTTGCCATAGGAAACATGGAAATATAATGAGGAATAAAATACATTATATTATGTGCTGAACTGGGACAAAAAACAAAAAAAGTTTTGAAGGTTTGGCATGACACACAGAAGCTTAGAAATTCTGTTATGTGACTAGTAGTCCTAGTGCTACATTGTATTACAAACACATTTATTTTAGTTTTCAAAAATATTGTGTTGTTCCATTCTTAAAACAGTTCTACTTTTGCTATAATCTTTTGTACGTGTTTTAACTCTTTTGTCTTATGCCACCTGGATTTTTTTATTATACTTCCTGTATAAACAATAGAATGGTTTGGTCTTTATCAAATCTCCAAAAACGAGAAGGGAACCCCAATAAAACAAATGAAAAGGAACCAAAATCTGGACACCCTCTCCCCCAGAAAGAGAAGGAGAAACGGAGAAGGTAGGGAGTGTAAGAGATAATGAATGAGAGTGTGAGAGTATGAGATAGTGTGAAAGAGCATGAGAGAGTGAATGAGAGTGTGAGAGTATGGGAAAAGTGTGAAAGAGCATGAGAGAGTGAATGAGCATGAGCGAATGAGCAACCAAAATGCCCTCCGATTTTACATCTGAACTGAATGGGTAGAAAAAGACTTTAGGCCACAATGTAATGTACACCCTTCATTCCTTAACTAAACCATGTATGGCCATGTAGAATAATAATATAGAATAATATTTGATATTAAGACGTCGCGTTATACTAGTGTCATGGGCCAGCTAATAATCCTTTGGTCGAAGAGCATATCAGAACCCTCAAATTGAATTAAGTATTAAAGAACAGGTTAATAGCTAGGAATTATGCATTAGTACATTGAAATAATGATTGAAAGGTATCGTATATCACTTCCTCCGAAACGAATGTTAATGCATTGAGTAGACTGTTTTACGTGAGTACAATATCATTTGAATTTGTACCTTTCTTTAATCATTTCATGAAGTCATTCAAGAGAATCCAGATGTTTTATCGCCCGCACTGAATTGTCACTTAATGCCTGCAAAATGAATCATGCCTTGTATTGCTATTAATTATTTTCATTTTGCCTCTATCATTGTATTATCAAGTTCGGTGCCAACCTTTAGGGTGATAGTTAATCCTTTATTCCTTGGGTTTTGTTCGGTTCTCTCTACAAAATCTTTATTATACAATGGTTTTTATTGTTAAGATGTGTTATATTCAGTATCATTTGAAAATAAAATGTCAGAGAAATATCACTTTATATCGAAACCAATGGCGTGCTTCAGACATGTTGAGTTCTTCAAGAGTATAAGCTGCGATATATGTTTAGTGACAGTAAAACAGTGCTTCGGTTTCTGGGATATTGGTATATTTGTAGAATAAGTATATTTTTAAGATTGATTCTTATTTGGTGACAGGGCAGCGTGCAGTTGTCTTGATGGGTCTATGAAAGGTCTTCTGCAGCCATGATGTCTTCCAGTTGAGCCTCTAGGTACCGTCACCATACTCGTCTCACTCTGGGATCAAAATGCTTTCCAGGGGCAGGCTGGTCTGGGGGGGTAAGGGGTAATTGCCCCCGGGGCGCTCCAAAGAGCTGGTCCAACTTGGAGCGGCCCACTTGCAAAAGAGGAAAGTGGGGGGTTCACCTAACGCAATGTTGCATGACCCTGTGGTGCTCGTAGACAATGTGTGACCAGGTAAAGGCGTGAGGGAAGAGAGGGAGTGGGTGAGTATGTGTTGAATGTGTGCATGTTATCATGAGTGGGTATGTGTAAGTGTGTATGTTATATCAGGAGTGTGTAAGCAAAAATCTGTAAGTGTTAGAGGGAGTGTGTGTTAGCATGAGTGTGTGCGTGGTAGTGTAGATGAATAAGTGTGTGTGCTAGCATGAGTTTGTGTTAGAGAATGTACCAGTGTGTGTATCATTGAATTGGATTTACCTGCCACCCGGATCAGAAGGTGCCAACCCTCACCTAAGTTGGGGAGCTAGACCATGGGCAACCAGTAGTTACTCGTGGAAGAGAAAAGGACAGAATAATGATGGCGGATGGTAATCACACCGCACGTGGACTGTTTTGATTACAGGCTTTTTATACACACAGACTGTTTGGATTACAGGCTGTCATTGAGTTGAGCCGCTAATGAGTATGCTGCCTGCGGAAGAGTTTGACGGCGTATCAGTTCGAAGCGTCAGTGGTGGTCAAAGGACGGAAAAATATAGTCTAATTAATCTGTAGGTTATAGAAGCCTACGCAAAGTCTTTCTACAGATACATCTGTTGGAGTGGTATACGATCCAGAATTATCGCACAAAGAATCGCTGATATCCTTTAATTTAGCATTATCAGAAGATACAGAATCATAGAGTTTGACAGCAGAGAAGACCCATTTGGCCCATCTCGTCTAATCGTTTTTCCCGATGTAAGACTCGATGTTAGGTTCAGGGTATCTCATATACATTTCAATGGCTTTATTGTATGAGGCTTCTACTGGGAGGCTGTTCTAATCATCTACCACCCTCTCAGTAAAGTCAAACTTCCTTACATTCCAAGGAAGGACAAGCGGTGAGCCGGCGACAAGGTCATGGGCAGCCAAGGCTCATCGATTAGTAGGGATTAGCTGAGGACACGGACCAGAAGTGTGATTTACCTTCCATTGGAATCATTCTCCTTCCCTTAGCCTCACCAGGGGCTCGGTTGTCCTGCTCGGTGGATTATCTGCATGCGCCATACTCCCTAGGATCCTGTTTTGGACCCTTGACCTTTCTTTTTGTGGATTTTTCCTAAGCGCAGCTCCGCATCCTGAAGATTGAACGCCATGACCTGAGAGAACCAGAGAAGTCACCCAGAGACTCCAGGCGAACCCTAGAGATTTCCCAGGAATGGGTATTTGAATTAAAATTGTAATAAACATAAATTATTTAGCATTTTTTGATCAAAATAACATTGTGTAATACACAAAGGCCAATCATTTCAGCCGGAAATTCTCTTTGATAAAGGTTGAATATTTATGTCTTTCCGTGTCCTTTTCCTGCGTTTCTCAAGAGCCCATCAGCTTCTTAAAAGGACTTGAACAAATCTAGCTAATACTAAATTGTATCGAAAACATTAACATTCCGGAAACCTAAAAATGTATATTTAATTTTTTCTTTGACTTTTTCAAGTAACCATAGTTTCTTCGCCTAAAAAAATGAAAAAAAAAAAAAAAAACATGAGGACATCGCTTTTTTTCCAAGCCTTTTCAATATTCTGCATTTTGATTGGATGCGTTCCTTTTTCTAACATTTTTTTTTTAAAAAAAAATAGCCAATATGAAAAAATATATATAAATCAAAAGTGTGGTTCAATTGGCTGCACTCTATTATCCGAGGGAAAAGCACTTTCTTTGGTCCATCAGTGATGATGATCTAGGCATGTTATCTTGGAAATATGTTCATGTGATGTCATACAACATTCATGCACACTGATAAAAACACGCATTACCACCTGCTGTCTGAACGCTTTGCTTCAATACAGTTTTTTCTTTTTTTAGTAACAAAAATATGAATTCATGGAGAAACATAAGGATTTTATCAGTTTTTTCCTGATAGTTATTGTAGTCGCTGATAGATTTGTGTGAGTAGACAAAAAAACAATTTGGACAAATTTTTGTTTCATTCTTGGTCCGGGCGACAAATTTTGTTTCCTGCCCTTTTGGGTCGGACTAAAGTCGAAGGGTTTTGCACACTTGGAAACGAAATGTGTTGTCGCTCACCTTCATTCTCACACTGTCGATCACGCTTACTCACACATTCTCTCACCCTCTCATTCACCCACTTTCAAGAGGTCAGCCGCGCCACACACAAGATGGGCCGATGGAGAAACGTGAATAGAGTGATGTCACGCCATTTTGAATTTGGCCCCAATTCGGCTTCGTTGGAGTCCCTCCTCGTTTTTAGACATTTGCACAGATTGACGAAATTGCCAAATTTTGTTAAAATTTAAATGTGTACGAATCCGAACGCCCGTCTGGCCCCTGATACTTTAGACGTATAAACCTTAGCAGATCTGCCATTTCAGTCTTCCTCTGAAGGTTTAAGATATTGCGTCTTCGTTTTAAGAAGCATTTTTTCGGTTTCTATGACAACAACCTGTCCCTAAGTTTGTGTCACATGACAATTAAGGTTTCCTGGCAAAAATGTCCATGAGCTAAAATCGTACATTGAGGAAAAAAATTGAGGAAAGATTTGGCCATTCAGTTGTACTTAAAATGGCGTTTCTAGTCATGCATTTAGATAAATGTCTTAAATTCAGTAGAGCAGGAGAAACTGGTATGCGGACAGAAAATAAATGTTGTTAAAATGTACAAATTAAAACCGTTAAAGGGGAAATAATAGTATTACGACACTATAGATGGTAGTAGCAGGACACCTAAGGATACGTGATGTTCCTCGGCATCACTTATTGGTTGAACATTGCACTTTGGCTATTACCTTGAATAGATCTCATTGACTATCCCTTATCATCAAAAATATGAAATCTTGGGACTGTAAATCACCTAAACAGCCTAAAAGAGCATAAAAATTCAGATTCTGGGGTGCTGTTGAAATGATCGATCTATACATTCAACAAAACAAGGAATCAGCACACACACACCTAGCAAATTGTATTTAATAGCGCCCATCTGAAGCTTAGTCCACCACCATGTCAAATAACCCCAAGTTCGGCGAGTTCCTGTCTAATTTTCCGTGGCTGTATTGCTTACCAAGGAGCTGAATCAGTGGGACTGCACCGCACCTTGACCCATCAATAGGTATGTGGACACCTGACCATCACACCTACATGAGCTTGTTGGACAACTCATTTCCGTGGTGACTCGGAGACCCAGAGTCACTCCACTTGGGGTCTCCAGGGCAAGACCTGGCGAGTTCCCAGGTAGGAGTCTACTGCTTAGTTGCTGAGCTGTTGTTATTTCTAGATGTTTCCACTTCACAATAATAGCACTTACAGTGCATCGGGGCAGATCTAGCGGGGCAGACATTTCATGAATTGACTTGCAGCAATGGTGGCATCCAATGGAAGCGCCACGTGTAAAATCACTGAGCTCTTCAGTACGACCCATTCTACTCCCAATGTCTGTCTATGGAGATGGCTGCCTATGGGCTTCATTATGTATAAATCTGTTAGCAATCGATGTGGCTGAAACACTCAATAATTAGGAGGGGCGTCCAGTAAAACCTTTTTTTTTTTAATCAACTTTTATTATTATAATTTTTTTTAATCAATATATCAACGTGTGCTTTTATTTTTCTTACTATTTCAATGTATGTGTTATTTCTCAACCCAAATATGTTATAATTATATATATATATTATATATAATATTTATAATATATATATTATAGAATATATTATTATATATTATATATATATAATTATTCTAAATACTTTATTTTATCAGAGTTTTTTGCACGCGGTTTATTTTGTGGCCATGTTGCGTTCTCGGGCTGATTTTTTCAGTTTACTTTTGATATTTGTGTTCTTACTTTACTTGACATCCCAGGCTTGTTGCTATGGTAAGCTATTTAGCAAATCTTTTTTTGGGAAAAAAATGGGAACTATTTGAAGATGCGATCTATATTATTTCTGGTTGTTTTCAGAATGGTCGATTCTGTGAAATACACGTCAACCCAATCTGACCTTAGATAAATACTTAAAAAAACCCTTTTTCTAGCCTTTGTAAAGATCATTTTATAATTAAAAAAAGGCATTGAATCAGGTCTATGATGTCATAGCAAATGTGTTGGTCAACAAGTAGAACAATTATTTAACTGCATAATAGATGGTAGAGTCATTCCGGTTCTCCGGGTCAAGACTCGGAATCCTCCAGGTCGCGGGGGCGGGGTCATGACACGCCCCAGTTCCCGCCCATTTTTTCCCATTAAATGGGGGGGGGGGTTTCAAAAATGAAGCCAAAAAGCTGAGAATTTTCTTCCCAAGCTCGTGGGCCCTTTCACTCTCACTTACGCTCTCACACTCTTGTCTACTCTCACACTCAAAGGACAGGAAATATTTTATTACAGTAATCATCGAAATTTATTTATGGCCTCACTGATAAACGCATCCCCTAATGATATTTCATTTCCGACAGTACGTCTTTTCTCCTTTTTTTTCTGTTTATCTGTAAGCGCCGCGTTGTTAACCAGCGAGCACAATTTTATTGATGTCTTCTAAGTACAAAGCTATTGTATGTAGTACTATGGAAGCGTTAGGCGGATATATTACTGCTTGCGCTGTCTCACGGGGTACAAAAAAAAACATCCTCTGATCCGAGGCCTCCTCCGTAACGCACTCACTTCAGAGACCCCACCATCATAACCTTTTCTTGTATCGGCACACATGTGTGTTCCGAAAACAAGATTAAAGATGTTAAGGCAATCCCAGTATTCTTTTTCCCTTTCGCTGGGAATATTGATTATTTTGCTTGCAATGTAAACAAACTCAAAAGACAAGTGGGTTAAAAAGTCCTAATGGCAGTGATTAAAAGGGCAAGTTAATCAGCCAAAAGAGTGTTTGTGAAGGTGCAGAATGCGAAGGCAGATGGAGTCTGCCGGCTCTATTAACGAGACACCCCAGTGTCCCCGTGAGGATCTTCAACAAAGAATGCGTAATAGGTACACTATATGGACAAAAGTATTGGACGCCTGACCAATACACCAACAGGGGCTTTGATGACATCACATTCTAAATACATAGACATTAATATGAAGTCGGTCCTCCCTTTGTAGCTATAACGGCTTCCACTCTTCTGGGAAGGCTTTCCACAATGGGAATTTTTGCCCGTTCATCCAGTAGAGCGTTTGTGAGGTCAGCCACTGATGTTGGACGAGACGCCCGGCTCACAATCTCCATTCCAGCTCATCCCAAAGGTGTTCGATGGGGTTGAGGTTTGCGGCCGGTCAAGTTCTTCTGCACCAAACTCATCCAACCGTGTCAATGAACCCTCACACCAGTATGAGGGGAAAACTGTCATGTCACCTGCATGCAATGTTTTCTTAACGTCTCACATTCCGTGGCATCATCAGCGGTCACATGATTAACAGCAAAAGGCCCATGATGCAATCAATCATGGAAACCAGAACGTTCCCCTATCCTATCCAGGGTTCTATCTGAATCTATGAAAAATCAGTCTGTCCTTATCTGTTCCAGAGCTTCTCCCTGCCCTGATCCTGGTTGAAAAGGAAGTCAGAAAGTGCCACCACTTCTTATATACCTGCTTGGTACAAAGTTGTAAACGTGACCAATGAATGAGAAGAACACAAAGCCTTCCTGCATAGGCCAGCAGCTATATCCCCCTTTGCCGATTGGTCCACGGGGGCTCATTAACGGGGGTGTTATTATAGGGTATGGGAACTTGCACATAAATTCTCCCCGTCCAAAGCATGCTGATGCAAAAAAAGCATCTGTAGATCCCATTAGTTACCTAAATTGTTAAAATATAGAATGAAAAGACCCACGGATAAGATGATTCACACTCGGGCCAATGAAAGTATCGCCCGTGGCCTTTGGAAGTGTAATGTGTTCAGATGACATCTAACCCATTCACACGGAAATAAGTAACGGGCTTGCTTACATGGATGACAGCACTCCACGGCACAAGATGATTCCGCGCTTCGCTTCTTTGTTTGTTAATAAAAGAACCTTCCTGCGCCCCAGCGACAGTCCGTTAAATAGACCTCCGCAGATCCTGCTGCATATTTTACGCAATGGATCCTTTGAAAGAGCGTCTGATGTTTGAACCGCGCAAGGCAGCCCCTTCATAAATAATCGTATCGTTTCATGTTTTCCACCGTAAATATTTCATGGGTAGCGTTTCTTACCCAGTACGCCCCTCTCGTTGTGTCTTGATATCTTCTTGAAGGGGCTGCCGTCTACACGGCGAATGTAGAGGGTTGATTGATGTCATAAAGATACGCGTAGCAATTAAAACTCTACATTAACCCCTTAAGGACAATGGGCGGTCCCTAAGCCCATTGAAAACAATGCATTTTGAGCCAGTACATGTACGGGCTTTGTCATTAAGGGGTTAAAAATCCTAATTCTTGTTGGATCTATTCAACATTGTGATGTCATACGTAGGAGACCACCTAACTGAACCCCAAACTCTTTCTCTTCTCCTAGGACATTTATCTTTATGGTTGATCAGTCGAGCTAAAGGTTAACTCAACTGAGGACACATGCCCTCGCATTGTAATTGAATAATATTTGTTATTTTGTTAAGGGCCTGCTCAAAAGTTCATTAACAAAACTTGGGCAATACACAAAAAAAGTTTTTTTTAAAAAAATATTATTACATTAAAATAATAGTAGTGTGGTCCACATGAGAAATTATTAACCAAGAGGCGACTGGCGAAGACGGGCAGTGACATAATTAGAGCATTTGACAAAAATGCATTTTTATTTTACATGTTAATAGTGCATTTTTTATCATTTAACAAAAGAAAAAGTAAGTGGACAGAGGAAAAATGTAAACCAAATACATTTTTGGTGCGACCACCTTTAGGGGTCTCTTGGACTCTCTTTTTAATAACTTTTCATTTTAATATTTCTTTTATATCGCAATATTCCAATTCACAGTTTAACAAATCCGCTAGTTTTTTTGGAACGTTGGGACAAAGAGTGTAAAAGTTAAAATTAAAACCTAAGGAGCCTAATGTATTTTAAAATAAAAAACGAGAGAAACGAGTAATTTTTTTCAGCATTTTTACAGGAAAGTGGGGCTGTTACTTGTTTCAGCGCACGTGTGATAAAATGTTTTGTTCAATCTAGTCTTTTTTAGTTGTTTCTTTTGTAGGCGGACATTTTTTTTTTTGTTATTCACGATTAAATAAAAATGACTGCTTATCCCAACTATATCCGCATTTTAATATTTTAAAGGGACACTCCAGCCATCATACTCGCCTTAAAGCTGTGGCGTCTCTTTTGCCAACCTTCTGTGTCAGGTAAGCGCATTTTAAACTCTTGGAAGATTAACTCTTTAATAACCCATTCTATGGAGTTCCACCCCTAATGGAAACCTTGACTTGTCATTATTTAAATCTACACTTGATTGAGTCACCTGCATTCAAGCAGGGATATCAACCAGGAGATGCTGGAAGCAAAAGTACCTTAGGTTTGAAGGAAGGCGTCCGCTCCAGGCTGTGTGACCCTGAGAATCTGCCCCTTCACCCTGAGATTGGGGCAAAAACCCTGAGACTAAGGTTCAAACCCTAGGAATACTCACAGAGGGTTAGGTTTACTCTTGAAAATGAATTCTTCTGAAGTGAGGACGACCGAGACATTAAACTGTCCCTTTAATCTATGAAAGATAACACATACCATCTCAATCTCTTAATATAAATTGAAATTGCACTGTTTAGGCTACAATGCCCACACCTACCTTTCCAACAATGGAGTCTGTCCTCCCCTGCTGAGATTCAAGTCCAAGATTCTTCAGGAGAATGATGTTAAACTTGGGTGGTGCCCTTGAGTGCTGTAGGTAATGCTTGAGTGTTAAGTGAGGATAAAAGTTATACCATATGGTGCAAACTGACTATAAGTCATTCAGAGACGCATCTTGTCCAAGTCTGGTGACTGGACCTCTTCGGCTCTCAGAAACCATGATGCTTCTGATGTGGACCAAGTTGGGGGGCAATTACCATCTGGGCCAGCCCACCCCTGCCTAAGGACATCCTTAAGTTAAGACTCCCTTATGACCGCTACCTTTGTTCGCTTTCAAGACTTCACTCGTGCTGCCCCATACCTCCAGAACTCGCTTCTATCGAACCTCCAGCTTTCATCCTTCCTCTTCTTCAAGAGAATCCTCAAAACCAACTACTTCAAAGGACCTTCATGGTCTATCCGCCACTAATACAGATCCCATCTCTCTCTAACACCTTGTGTCTTTCTACCCCCCCACCCCTCGCGAGCAGAACCTTCTTTACCTGATGTATCGGTTTATCGTTGTCTGTAAATTCTAGTCTTGTCCGGGCCCGCTGGCCAACAGCGCTCGATAATGCGTCGTGTGCCCACCAGCTGGATACGCCTGGCCGAACGCTGTGTGATCGTGA
>VKOC01000007.1:11029348-11046804 GCA_009364415.1 Spea multiplicata
TATATACACATACACATAAATACATACATATACATAATGTTTTCCTACCTTTCCTCTGTTCTTTTTCCTCTTCTTCTTCTGTCCTGTCCTTCCGGTGCAGTAAAGAAGGTGGGCGTGGCTTCAGTGCTGTGTGCCGGGATCTGACATCAAATCCCGACGCACAGCATCAGTTGCCGCGCGCATAGCAAGGGAGCAGGATCGGAGGTCTGCATTAACAGACCTCCCGCTCCCTTGATTGATTTAAAGCCGGTTGGGGTGAGATTTTTGATCTCCCCAACCGAGCTTGCTCCTCCAGCGGCGGACATTAATGTCCGTCTCTGGAGGAGTGCCAGGAACACCCTGGACGGACTGCCCGCCCCCCCAGTTCCCCGTTAGGTACTGTGCGCACGATGTTAGGTCGTGTGCGCTCCCTCAAAAAGTTCTGTGCGCGCGCACAAGCGCACAGCTTAGAGGGAACAGTGCTCATGGGGCATCCATAGAACCCATTATTTCAGGCGCCCAAGCTGGGACACCGTTGTTGGGGAACGTGGTTGGAGGCAGAGAGGCTCAGGCCACAACGTGACTGCCCATCTAGCTTATCCGAAGAACCACCTTGTAGATCTCATCTCCAGAACTTCACAAGGTGGCCACCACGGACCTCCATCCATTTCACAGCTCCTTGGGCCAGCCATGGAAGATCAGAGGATATCCCCCCAAGCAGCCCATGATACCCATTGCCTACAAAATCGGGGCGGTGGGGCAGCTTTGTGGGACAGTGCCTCAAAATCAGGCCAGTATCTGGGAACTTCATAGGACAGGCTATCTGTAGCTCTCCTTCTTCTGGAGTGGCTTTCATGAGCGGTGTACAAAGTGCCGGAGAAAAAGGAAAACGAGGAAGCAAGGCTTTACCGTGAGACCCTGGGTCAAACCTGTAGAAAATAGGACACTACGTAAGAACAGACAACACCAATAAGAAGCGTTGGCCAACATACTCCACCAGGCGGCCATATTGACCAAGATAAAGGCTGTGAGCTTCAACAACAGTTTACATTTTATCTACACCGTTGGTAGCAAAATTACCCATCCAGATACCTCTTAACTATGTCTTTTTTATGGAAAACATAAAACGTATACCAAGCAAAAAAATATTAAACAAAAAATACAAAATAAAATAAAAAAATAAAAAACGTACATTTATTTTAAACTTCTTGAAAAAAACAACAGGATAGTTTAAGCTTCTTTTTTTATATATATAGTTTAGGAGGAGTGTGAACTTTAAAGAAATAAAATGCTCTCTATATTTTTCCTGGCCTTTTACACGCTGAGCCGCAGCAGGAATGAAAGAGGTTTGAAGTCCATCATCAAGAGAAGAAAAAAAAACAAACACTTATTTTCTGCTCTGATAGATTTAATACACCCACACTGTTGGCGTCGAACATATTCTAGGTAACTTCTTCTGATAATATATAGATGGTAATTAAACTGATTCCAGTTTTACTAACTCATCTCTAACAAGTTGCCGCCTATAATTTTGTACGAATCTAATGAGGTTTTACACCGTCTTACTGCCATTAATAGGAGTCTTCGCATGTCAGCTTGGACATTAATGACCTGTCCAATGAGTAACAACGTTGTGTAAATTACATATATATACATATCATTTTTACATAACTCTATCTGTACTTTGGTAAGGAGAGCCATGTCAGTCCAGCGGGAGAACTGCAAAGGATGGGTATTGTGGGTATTGGCTTGGTCTTGAGAAAGGACAATCGATATTCTTGGAAGCTCATCCAAAAATCAGTTGGGTTTCCAAAGCTTGTATGATAATCCTGTCCAAAGTTTAGGTTTTACAGACCTAAAACACTGCAGCTGTCCCATGACCATGGTTTACAATCATTGGTACTTCTGATCTTGTTCCACTTGACCTATCTCCTCTTCCGCTTCTTTGGCCAGAGCTCCAGAACGTGACGTTACATGCTTGGTCTCAGCTATAGAAGGTCACACAGAACAAAGGAGTCATACTAAGGAGTTCTGTGCAGCTCATAGAACTTAGAAGTAATTATATCTAGAGGGTTAAAAGTAAGCAAGCAATACGAAAATGTCATATCCTTCTCGAGATGGGGGTCTCAATAGCTGTACCCAATACTCTAGGTGACATCTGACCAGACCTCAGTAAAGTGGAAGAACCAGAAGCCAGAGGCATTAGAAGCAGGAAGATGGAGGAGGTTCTTCCACTTTACTGATGTCTGGTCAGATCTCACCTAGAGTATTGGGTACAGTTATGGAGACCCCCATCTCCAGAAGGATATTGACATTCTTGTCAGAGTTCAGAGGAAGGCGACTAAAGTTGTGAATTGTTCCAGGATAATAACAAGACTAATGGATGCTAATATATGTATAGCTTGACAGAGAGAAGAGAGATTTAACTAGAACATGAGGGAAGTTTTTTGCGAAGAAGGAGAAATGTTAGAACAAGAGGTCATAGCCTACAACTAGAGGGTCAGAGAGGTAGCTGTGGTATAAAGACGTTTTACTTTACTGAGGGCGGTAGATAAGAAGAAAAACCTTCCAGTAGAAGTGGTAGAAGGTAATACAGGGATAGGCATACGGCCATCCTAAGTAGGATGAAGGATCAATTAAAGACTTGAGTGAGTCTACATCATTCTATGATGATGATTCTACGTTTTCATGTGTAAATGGACTGGTTACATTGAAGGTCTCTCCAACAGGCCAATTGGGCTGCAATGCACCAGGAAGTCCGACCACCCACTGGCCAAACTGCTTCGGTAAAGAGGGTCAAAAGCTACCAATTGAGTAGACCAGCCTCAATAACCCCACTGACTGGAATATTGTCTCTATCGGTACCAAAGGAATGATATCTAAATCCAAGAGACCTCTTGGGTGGTCAATGACTCCCCTTGTTTCTGCAGCTTGTTTTCTTTAACGTGGCTTCAGCAAGTCCGAGTTCCTCTGCTCACATTCCGGACTCTGCTCATGTTCAGAGGTCAAACGAGAGTAAGAATCTCCCTTTCTACCATGTCAACTGCTTCGTTTGCCAAACGATCGTTGTGCACGCGGTTAATATGCCTGCCTCGTTTTAATAGTTTGATGTACATGTGTTCCGTCCACGCGCTTACCCAAAGCACTTTGGTTCAGTTTAGGACATTACTTGCCAGTTCCTCCGGCCCCTCAGGCTGACATTTGCCAGCCCGTCGATGCAAGTCGTATCCCAATATTATTTTAATGTAAGCTATCAAAACCAATGTTCTTTTACAGTTCTCCTACGTATTTTTGGAGAGTCTCATTTAACAGATGGTATCTAAAAACGAAACAAAGCTTTCGCAGCATCTATGCTTTCACCGCAAATCAGTAACCTGCTAAATATGAGTACGCCAGCCTAATTATTACTGATTTACCTTGAAGAGCCCTTGGAAAACAATGCCTACGTAACTGTTAGGCTCACATCTAAATATTTTCTTTTCCACGGCCAACATCATGCAACTTATTGAACTGATGTCTCGAAAAGCAGGAGAAGCTGCAGCTCCACAGCTGCAGTACATTGCCTCCCTCCGAGGTCCTTTTTTTCTCACCACCGAGAGAGGGCCACAACAACGTAAACAATGTCAAAAGGGCATTAAAGTGCATATGATGACTAGAGTGTCCCTTCAACTGGCCACAGTCTAGAGGCGAAACGCGTAGATGGTATCGGTAACGCTTCATTGAGTGTTGGTCCACTCAACATACTGGAACTCTGCTTCTACAAATAAGATTTCCCGGGATTTTTTCTTTGGACCACCACAATGGAGGGGTTAACGGTGACAGTTGATACGTTTTCTTCCACGATTCAACGTCTTCACTGCTCTCCTCCATTGCTGTGGTCCATTTTCAACCAACGTGTTTCTTCTGGTTCCCTTATTGCTCCTGGTGACCTCATGAAAGCGTACGTAGCTCCACGTTTATGTCGAAACAAATGTATTTCATCAAATTTTTTTTATTTCACACAACGTTCTCTTCACTTATTGTTTTAGATATATATCGTTTTTTATCGGTATCGTGGATATAATATTATAAGTTTTTTTTATTATTTATTTTGGATCGACTTTAGAACTTTAGAAGTAGGTATGTGTGAACCTACTTTACTGTTTTAATCATTATTTTGTTGTTATATTTTTTTTGGTGGCCTACAGATTTCACATTCACGTTCCCGGAAATTAAAGAGTTAAAGTCAAAGACTACATCCTAGGAAGACATATTCCGGATGGACGTTTTTGTTGAGTAACGTCATAATTTTATGTTCCAAAGACTTTTTACAAAATAATTGATCTCCGGTTTGCAGGATTTATATTTTCTATAAAATCTTGGATCCCGTAGATCTCTGTATGTTGTCAGCCGCCAAATAAAAAGGGACCTTGTTGTCAGTCATGTGATATTTTGGGCGACTTTTATGTTCAAACACCACACTGAGCTGATGCTTTATGGCGATGCTAACGAAGTCCCTTCCTCCATAGACTTTCGCTAGTCAGAGAGTCCGACTGGGTGATTAAGACTGAGCCATTCTCTTGTGTAGAACACATATAAACGGATAATATGCATAAATATTTATTATTATTATTATTAATAATTATTAATTAATGATAATTATTATATTATGTAAATATATTATGTCTTTTTTTTTTTAAAAAGAAGAAACAGCAGCAATATTTTTGAAAAAAGTATTTGTTAATATAATACTAGGAATAAACAAGTTTATATATTATATTATATATTTTCAAAGACTGGTTTAGGAGAGAACCATAGGACAATTAATATAAGTATATATATATATATAATTATATTTACATATAAAGTATTAATATATTATTTATAATATATTATTATTATTAATTTTTTTGTACATGTCAAAAGCTAATTATTATATATATCCTATAATATATATATAATTAGCTTGACATGTACAAAAATTAATTGCATGATTGGTACAAAGTATTGCATTTCGAATTAACAGCAGAGAGACGTTTTATTTCCAACCCCGGCTACCGAATCTCAGGTTATCATAATTCTTCTGCAGGATAATTCTCATGAGTCATCTCAATAAGAAGATAAGCCGTGTTCTCTGCCGCGCACATTAATGTCTCGAATAAAAGTTGAAATTAATATTTTGAGCACTTTGCCTGACTGTAATACTAAACTTTTTTTATCTCAATTAGAATTCGAGTAAGTTTGCTGGCTACGTCTCACATTACTACATTCGCTAATGCAGAATAAAATCAATTTCGTGAATAATTTGACATTTATATCACAATTTGAGGGATGTATATTATGTCCTGGAGTGTCTAATAGGATTAAGTATTCTGGTCTACATTTGGTGCCCTAATTACGTACTAAGTCTAAATTGTAGTTGCAAGGGACTTCTAGAGTTCTAATAAAATGATAAAATACATTTAGGGCTTTCGACCAAGTTTAGTACCGTATTATATGAAAATATGACAAATATATTGATCGATGATTATTCTTAGGTTATGATTGGCACTTTCAAACATGGAGTCTGTTAATAAAAGGGACAGTAAAGGAAAATAACCCCTTAATGACAAAGTCCGTACATGTACGGGATCAAAATGCATTGTTTTCAATGGGTTTTGGGACCGCCCATGGTCTTTAACCCCTTAATGACAAAGCCCGTATATGTACGGGCTCAAAATGTATTGTTTTAAATGGGTTTAGGGACTGCCCTTTGTCCTTAAGGGGTTAAGGGGTTAAAGCACTCTGTGAGTGACTCTAACCCTTTGTGAGTACAAAATAAACATGGAAAATAATATACTTAACCTTTCTGTAAAATCATCCTTCTTCCTTCATGATCGGACATCTCTTTCCGCTGATTGGCTGCTTGAATCTGTCAATCAGTGGCAGGAAAGTGCTCCCAATGAAATGGATTGGACCCCTTTCCTGCCACCGATTGATAACGTCATAAATGCTCAGAAGTGAGAAAAGCCTACCTGCCATGTTATTTTCCTCCTCAATGGTCCCTCTCACTCAAAAACTGAATTAAAGGGTTAATTGAGATACTAGAGGTGCTTAGAAACAGAGAAAGGAATTCAACAAGCAACTACACAAAAATGGCATATTATTTTAAAACAGGACTACGTTTATTTAACATGTATACAAGAGCAGTACGTAACTGACTTTGTCAAATTCGTAAGAATCTCCAAAAAAATAGACCAGCCCCCCCACACCGAAAAGGTAAAAAACTAAACCAAAAGCTACAATTTTTCATCTGAAGTTCCAGGGCTCTTTCACTCCCACTCATACTGTATGAATGTCTCCTTAACTTCTCTGCCGACCACTTCCGCTTCCGTGTCTCTCATCTTCTTGTCCTTCACCTTCTTGTTCTTCTCTTTATTCTTTCTTTTCTTTCTTTGTATGCATCTCTGCGGGCATAACCTGGCGGGGATAACTTCCACCAAAATGGCGGAGCTTCCGGTGACATCCGATTGGAGGGTCCAGGTAAAGGACATCATTGGAAACCCTGACATTTTGCCCTAAGATAACTCTAGATGGCAGAGCTTCCCAGGACGCAGTGGAGGATCAGGGACAGGATATCCTCTGTTTTGCGATACGATAACTTCCTCCAAAATGGCGGAGCTTCCGGTGACATCCGATTGGAGGGTCCAGGTAAAGGACATCATTGGAAACCCTGACATTTTGCCCTTAATAACTCTAGATGGCAGAGCTTCCCAGGACGCAGTTTTTCTCAGGGACAGGATATCCTCTATAACTTCCTCCACCTGGCGGAGCTTTCGGTGACATCCGATTGGAGGGTCCAGGTAAAGGACATCATTGGAAACCCTGACATTTTGCCCTAAGATAACTCTAGATGGCAGAGCTTCCCAGGACGCAGTGGAGGATCAGGGACAGGATATCCTCTATTTTGCGATACGATAAATTCCTCTAAAATGACGGAGCATCTGGTAACATCTTCTCGCCCAATTGGAGGACACAAGAAAGGAGAAGAAGAGAACTTCTTTGGCTCATGGAAACATTTTCTTAGAAATAAGCCAGTAAATTCAGCAAAACTCAGGCAGCACCACCTGTCGCCCACTCCGGGCAGCTGACCTTAGTACTGAGTGTTGGGATATGACATCATATCTCAGAAATCCACTTTTAAAGGCGTGGCGGAAGAAAACTATGGAGGACTGTGCCGGCTGGCTATCAAGCTCCATGTTTTGCAGCAGATGGACTGCAGTCCCCTTGGATCTGCTGCCCTATATCTAGTCGGCCTAGGCCAGAAAACACCGCAAAAAAAATGTCTTATAGAAATCTAAAAGTACTAAATGATACCATTTTTTAAAAATGTAGAGATCGTTTCTCGAATAAGCTAGGAATGTTTATAGAATATTGGCTAAATGATGACAAAAATATTGAGGAAGACTATAATAGAGAAAAAAAAAACATTGTCCAAACTTTAAATTTTAGTTATTTTCCTATTGTTTACTGCGAAAGGATGCAGCTCACTAAGCATGCAGGTTATTTTCCAGTACACTTGACCCGTAAATAAATCCCGACGCACTGCTTTTCACACAGTATGCTAGGAAGTGTAAAATTTATTAAGCAGAAAGAATTCTTCACTAAAAAATTTAAAAAATCTGCTAAACAATTATACGCCAGTTGTAAACATGGTCTTGCATGGTAGAAGTAAATAAAAAAATGGAAGGATGGAAAAAACAATATTCTGTTATCAAAAATTATTTATCTATTGGTTTAGCGCCACTTTCCTGCTGAAAGTCTCGAACCTTCATAAGTCCTTCGTCTCATCTAAGATTCAGGATAGCCATGTCCATTGGCCATTCTATCTAAGGCTCTGGTTCTAGAGGATGGCCTCCTGATCTAATATTCCTCCTCCTGATCTAACATTTCTTCTCCTCCCTTCATGTATGTACATTTTTTCTATCCCATCCTCTCTCTTGTCTCCTCCAAGCAATAAATATTGAGATCCCTCAGTCTTTTAGTCGTCCTCCTCTGAACTCTCTCTCCAGAACGTCGATATCCTTCCGGAAATGAGGTCTCTAGAACTGTACAAAATAAGAGGACATTACACAATTTAACCTTACAAGAATAAAAAATAAGGAGGGACCTCTTCAAAGGAGCTTCAAGCTCATTTACTTGATTGACCAAACTCAACTGAAGCAGCGTATCCTCAAATGATAACACTTTCAAGGTAATCCATATAACTTTTTATTTATTTATTTTCATTTTTTTAATGTTTTTTAACATGAAATATATGTCATCTCCGTACCTGGTTGCCATCGGCAAACTCCAGCTCATGGAGCAGCGTCCTGTCACTTCCCGCCCGTTTCCTCCTTGAACAGCGTTGCTGCCCACCAACGTCATCGGGACCGCCAACTGACATCAGCGTGACTTCCTGCCCACATCTCGGAACGGGGGGCTCCAGGTAGCCGAAGCCACGAAGTTCCTGGGTACGGTAACCTTGCATCCCTTCTGGGATCAAAGAGGCTCTTGGTAGCTCATAAGATCCGGACATAATGATGAACGCATTGATCGATTTCCTTTTGTTGGTGATATATTAGATTTCTACGCAGGAAGTAAATATCAGTATCTAAATCTAATGGTGTATGGTAAGGACAGTGACGTTTTGTAGCCTAGGCCAAGAAGGCCTAAGCCTTGGGTGGCGGATCAGGTGGATGGGGCAATTTGGGCGATCAGACTCTCTATAGAGCCACTACTCAATGGTTTCCATTGCCAAGACGTTGGCATGGAGTGCAGTAGGCAGTGCTACCCTGGATTAGGCCTAAATACACCAGATCTGTTACATTTTTTTTTTATTTGTTTGCAATTTTCTGTAGAAATAACCACAATGAACATTTTGTGTCATATCGCCACAGCAACCGGAGAGTTTCAAGGAGTCTGCTTATGAACGTCTAATTGTTTCTTAGCCAAATTTAGAAATTCATTATACGGAGATAACTACTGCGGAATATATTTTCCTGAAAGAACAAAAACATCTGCCTATTCTTTTTTTTTCCCTCTAAATATTCTTTGTTTTGTTTTTTTTTTAAGGGATTTAAATATGATGTCGATGTTCTTTTGTAGCAAAACATCTGATTTATTCCTTCAGTTCTTGTTATATACATATTCATTAGTTATTAAATACGGTGATAAACAAGCTTAAGGATTATTTAAGTCACAGAAACAAATAAGGAAAAGAGAAAAAGAAACACTTAATATGCGGAGAAAAAAAACATTCGCTGAAAGAGATGGCAGAACCGATAAAAGCACATGAGCTTTTAAATAAATCCCTAAATTTCAGTAAATATTTGTGTTTTGGGGGAAAAAAGCCCAAAATAAGATAAATAAATCAAATAAAAATTGTATTAAATAAAAATAAAGCTTTAGGGGTATCGTAAAAGAACAAATTACCAGCTCTCGAATCTAAACATGTCAATAAATGCATTACAGGAACATGAGGACCTTAGGAGCTGTCCTAAGCTTAAGTCAGGGCAGCCCCACCAGCGGCCCCCTCTACGCCACAGTCATTGGCGCTGTCATATGATGTCTTAGAAGCGCTTTGGGGGGGGGGTTAATTATGGCACATGATGTAGTCCTTCATTGTGTTGATAGGCCAGTTGAGGAGATCAATGATCCAATGGTGCTACAGGTAGCCTGGTGGCCCAAGACGGCAATTGGCTCCCTGTTATGCAGCGGAGGGGCTGCCATCTCCTTGGCCCTGGCACCCCAGAACTACGTTACTGTTTGTAGTATATTTTGGCCAAAGCACATATGCTTACCTACCACACCCGGGGCACTACACGTGTGATTTATCAGCCACCGGCCTGAACGTGCCCCATTTTCAGAACCTGTTCCAGTGTTGTCTGTAATTCTGTGATGGAACAGCTTCCCTAAAGAAGTGGGAGAGGCCAATACAATGGTGGAGTTCAAACATGCGAGAGTGGCCAGTGGCTAGATATCCAGGCGTCGGCTGAGCTTATGTCATCAGGTGGCCACCAGCCTTAAAGCGCCAGGTCCATCACCGCCAGGCTCATGGTGGGCATATGGCTCCATAACCCGGAAAACACGGGAACAAGCACTGAACCTTTACGGCAGGAAAAACGGACAGACTAGACGGGGGCCGAATGGGTCTCATCAGCCGACGGATTCTACGTTCCCCATTTTTACTTTCGGTTGCGTTTTCCGAACTCTCTGTTGTCCTCTGTTAATCCTTCGCGAGCCAGACGTGATTTAAGAAGTTCTTTGAAAGAGGTATTAGCGGTGATAAACGGGCCGCGTTTTACAAATGGCAGGCAATCACAACGTATTGTGGTGTTCAAAGAGCGCTTGTTAACTTTTTGATAAAGTTACAATGATATTTCACGGAGGACGATGATTTTTCGATATTAACTAATAAGTCTAAATACGTCTGCATTTATTCGAGGCACAGAAATGGAAGTGTCATTTTTGGCTTTTCCCACGCAGTTTAATCACGCAATCAGCTACATTATATGCTTTTTTTGGAAAACGTCCCAAACGCCGCGTTTTAGATGTTTTAGGCAGAGAAATTATGAAGAGAGAACATTAATTGAATATTATTGATTGGCCTCTATTAAAGGCCGTAATTAAGCAGCTCTCTTGGATTCAATTAAAAAATTGTTTCCCACAATGCAAATTAACAAACGGTGAATTGTAGTCAGCTGTGTTTGAACTGGAAAGCTTCCTTGGTCTGTAGGCTCGGGTGCACCTAGATTTTTATGTAAAGGGGGAAAAAAATTACAAGGTCCCCTTTTTTCATAAGTCAACCAGGAGGACCATTCAATGTCATAAAAATATGACGTACTACCCAGATAATAACTCTGGTGAGCAAAAGACATGCCAAAGCGTATTGTCACCACCGGTCATCACCAGCTTTGGCATGTCACAAAAGATGTGTCCAGCCGAAGAAGTGGACAACAGAATGATCAGTGGAGAAGGCCTCTAGAAGGTTGAAAGCTCACATGCCAGAGCTAGAGATGGCTGGTGGTAAGTATTGCATGTGCACTTTGACAAGCAGAAGATGTGTTTGACCAAACAAGTGGACAACAGAATGTTCAGTGGAGAAGGCCTCTAGAAGGTTAAGAGTTCAGAGGTAGACATGGCCAGTTGTAGACAACTCTTTTGCCAACCTCACTTGTTGACATCTTCTCCTCACTTTTGAGGAAGGATGATTGGAGCACGTCGCTGGACCCCATTAGATTGCCGCTTTGTGAGTGGTATGGACCATCAGAACGCCAGGGACCGGGAGCAATCGCTCTCTGTGCTCTGCCATTAATCCGGCCCTGGTGTCTGTCAGTTTGGGGTGTGCACTTTGGCAAGCAGAAGATGACAACACTGGACAACAGAGAGATCAGTGAAGAAGGCTTCTAGAAGGTTGAAATGTCAGATGAAGCAGAAGAACCTTGAATGCTAGCATTTGGAGAAGAAATGATGACTTCAGGAAGAAAATTTGCGATAAACACTGCAAGGGAAAATGGGTTGAAAACATCTGTCTTTAGTAATTTAGGTGACTTGGGAAAGAATGGAATATATTTTGTCAATTTTGCGTAATGAGAAAGAAGGATAAAACGAAAGAGACAAACACCTCTTATGAGCATCGGGCTGTCAAATGGGTTAATATAGGTTCAGTCAACTGTGATTGTAAAACTAAATATTGATTCTTCTTTAGGAGAAAATATGAAATTGTCCCTTAACCAGCTCCAATCCGAGACATTAATATGTCATCTAGAAGAATGGACATTTTATTCTCTTTACTCATCGTATAAAATGAAGTGCAGCTCATTAGGCCAGCGTAGTTTCTTTCAATATTCCGTGGAACAGTGGGATGGAAGTGAAAAATTATTAAGACTGCTCGAAAAAATACATTCTAGTACATGTTTTACACTAACACAAGTTGGGCAAAGGTTTTCTTGGAAGATAAAAATGCTTGACTGAGGTAGCGTCAATGCGTCGCCCCCCCCCCCCAAATGAATACACAATGAACACAAAGTAAATAATATAATGCTTTATTAAGAATCAACTATGTAAAATTTAGGCCACGGTGCAGTGCGCTTTACGCCTTCCACACTGTGACACAGGTATGAATAACTTTATTTATAGTAAAATAAACATTATTTGCAAACACAATATAAACATGATATATAATATGGCGATGCACGTGCCGCACCACCTGACCCACTTGTGACACGTGCAAGCCTTAAATATAACTAACAAGTGTAAGTAAAATCTAAAGGCTACAAATTGTAACCCTAAATTGTAAGCAACGACTTAAATAACTGTAAACTACCGACCCGGCTGGCGCAGGCATAAAACCATAGAGACCACCGGCGTCTCCTGCACGGCAGCCATTGTCACGGCTAGATTCACGAAGGCACAAGCCCAAGGAGTGTCCTGCACTTAGGCCGAGGGCCTGTGCACCACGGGTCAAACCACACCTAAAGGTGGTTAACCCTTGCTCTATGCCAGCTTGATAACCAACCGCAAAGAAAAAGAAAGAGGGGAGGGAGGGAAAGCTTTCCAGGCCAATTGAAGAAGTGACCTAAACGGGGTGGGCTCCAATATATATAGTGCCCCTCCCACCCCTAAGCACACTAGGATGACACACTCCTATCATTGCTAGCTCAGAGCTGTCAATCAAACATTGACTGACAGCCCCCAAGACATGACTAAGCAGATTTTCTGCAAAACAGGAAAAAGGGAGGGGGAGAGGGCTGCCTGCTGTCCCCTCAGTCATGCGCCCCTCGTGCTCCATGCTCTCGTCTGGGGCTTTCTTGTTGCTTGGTGAAGTTGGGGGTTCCTGGGGCAATTTTCACATCAGGTCTAGTTACGCCCCGGTTACTGAGGCCAGTTTCATCAATGGCGCCATAAGGTTTACGTCTACACTGTTCCGATCAGGTGCGCTGGGACCTCAACGAGTAGAGACTTGCAGTTTCCTCACTAATTCCACAGGCGACGATGTTCCAGCAGGAGGTCTTGCGAAAAGTAGAAGCGTCACAAGGTATTCTAAAATACGAGAAGAAAACATGACCTTTCATGGTTCTACCAAAGAATTCTTGAGTTTGTTTGACCATTGACGCTGCTACTCAAGTGAGTCCATCTTACTGCTCCGTGGAAAAAAAGACGCAAGACCTGCTGCTGGTTTCAAAATGATGAGTTCTCCAGCAGCATGTATTCAATAAAGCTTGACTTGGAGCTGTGCAGAAGACAATATTTGCTAAGGCGGATTGAATGTGCTGTGGGGTTTAATTGTTTGGTGGATTACGTCCAGATCCCTAGATGACATTTCCTTATTGGTTCCCTCACAATGAATTTTATTCCACAATATACCTCGGCTCAGACACTTCAAAGATTTTAATATCGCCGCCAACAAAGATTGCCATCTTTTATGATGCGGCACGAGCGTCTGCTGATATTGAGTTGGTCGGTGGAAGACACAAGTTAATCATCAGCTAACAGAAGAGATCTGAGAAGATGTATAGACCAAGGATTGTTGATGTTCCTCGCAGACTTTCTTTTACAGCGTATCAGAGTTCCGAAATGTAATAAAGTGACTTCTTCCGTATTCCAAGAGATGACGCGTGGCCGGTATTTGACTTCTGGTTAAGCTCTACTCAAACATTAAACAAAAGCCTAAAATTAAAAATGAGTAAAAAAAACAATAAAAAAAATAATAAAATATATTTTGCAACGCATTTTTGTATTCTTGTAAACAAAAGCCAGATTAAAATGAATTAAAACAATAAAATTAATAAAACTATAATTTTGCAACCATCCTTATAAACAGGAGTCTAGAATTAGGGAAACTTATTAAGAATAAGATAAAACACAAATTAAAATAATATATTTTGCAACATTTTTTAATCTTGTAAACAGGAGCCTAGAATTAAATTATTAAAAAAAAAAAAAACCCAAAATTAAATATATATATTTTGCAACCGTTTTTAACTCCGTTGTCTCGTGAGTCTTAATATATTTGTTAAGCTACTTATTTTTCTGGTATCGTCTCTCATATCCTACACCCAGAAGTCAGTTAAAACTAAATGGATACAAATAGTGGCCCCCAAATGGCCCATTTTTCATTTACGGGCAGAACATTAGCTACCTTTCAATGAAGCCCATAAGTGTAGTTACGTTTATTAAACTGATCACCGTCGACGGATATTTTTTTCGCGTGACAAGTTAGTATGTAGCCACATAATCATAAATGTCCCCATAATTCTGTGTTTTTTGCTCCGCCGGGATACTGGTTTTCAACTTTTTCAACAAAGTTCACATTGTACCGCTAAGTCGAGTTAACTTATTAGAGTCGATTAGAGTTAATTAGTCGAGAAAATAAGAGGCTTCTACATGCCCTCCATGGTCCTCCTCACCCGTACATTTATGCTCTCACAACAAAATACTCCCTACTCGATCTTTACGCTCTTACCGTGGACTTTCATTCATAAGACTTTGCTCGTGGTTTTGCCCCATACCTCTAGGACTCACTTCCACCAAACCTCCAGCTTTCACCCTCCTTCTCAACCCCCAAAACCCACTTCTTCAAGGAAGCGTACAATCTTATATGCCAATAATACAACTCCCACCTTTGTCTACAGCACATTGTCTTTCTCTAACATCTTGTGTCTTTCTACGCCCCAGAAAACTTGACCATTTCATGGCAATCAAAGCTGACCCATTGTTGCTCCCATAGTGGAAATCAACATGCTTTCTTATCCATGGTGCTAGACACATCCTCGAGTCTGCTGCTAATGGCCAGGGGAAAAGCTGGCGTTATATATCTAATGTAACCCTCTTTAGGGGTTGCTTCATACTGGAATAGACCCATTCTCCTGGAGAATGACCCATTGCTTATCCAGACAGTCTCCTCAAAGTACTCTGTTACTTTTAGGAGAAGCTGCTGCTCCAGACCTCCAGCGTGGAAGACCACTTCCTTGGGATCACTTTCTGCACAGGGGGGGTCTCTGGTAACCTCAGCAAGCTAGCTCTGGATTGGACTGGTGGTGCGTATACAATGCAAGCCAAAACGCTGGCAGGGTAGGGAAATATGGGGAATTTTGCGTTTCCAAGGTGGACCAGGTGAAAATCGAAAATCCCTCAGCTTTCATATTCATTAAAGTGCATATGATGGCCGGAGTGTCTCTCTCTTTCATTCGTGCGGAGGTTCTCACTTTATTGATCCTTCTCAAGCATTAAGCTCAACTCATCTGAACTGAGAATCCTTCATATATCACATCAGGTCACGCAGTTTACACCATCATTTCTCATATTACAACACCGACGGCGAAGGCCAAGGAAAGTCGGGAATCTGTGGTCCACGCCTATATTTGCAGTGAGAATTTTTTGGAACTTTTAGAATAAAAAAATATTAACAAAAAAATAAATAAAAATAAAATAAAAAATAATATAAATAATTTAGATTTAGTGAACTATTTAAAGTTAATGATATTTTTTGGTAAATATCGAAGCCATTTTTTTCCTATCATCCAGCAATTAACACCAATTTAATACTCCAGCCCACTCTTCACGTTGCGTGCTTAATCGCATTTTATCTGTCGAATTTGTAACTCTCTACTTGAACTCAGATGCATTGAATGGATTTGGTGCTATGACCTTTTTTTTCCTTAATTCCAGCAGGCCCATCAGAAAAACATTCATTCGATGATAGCCGGGGGTTAGTTTCATAAGACAGTTGCCTGTCAGATCTGATGGATAAAAGCTAATTAGTTTAGAGAAGAAAATTTATTACTATCCTCTATTTTTATTACGATAAAATTAGTTATTTTTAATGGAAATAATGATACGACCATTTATGACTAGCCAATTAATTAGACAGGTGAGGTCAATGCTATTGTTTTTTTCCGGCGTAAGATTAACGCGCCAACTATTATTTACATCGCCATAATTAAATATGTTAATTTTGGGCCATATACGTGTCATATCATCATCTCTCATTCCCTTCGATTCAATTTCAGTCGATTGAAATGAAAGCTCTTAAACAAAAAATCGATTGCGGCCTTCAAAAGGGAATTAAAAACATTTCCCTCCTAGCGTTACGGATTTGAAGTGGTTTATTCAACTTTTATTAGAAATTGGACATTTCATAGTTAGCCTTTGGTCAAATTTAGGTTTAGGCCCGACCTAAGTCCTACGTACTCCACGTCGCATAGCAACCAGGCCTTCCTATATCAGCGTTTTTTCTCCCTTCGATAAACAACTAATTAATTAAAAACTGTATCGGATGGCTGGATTATTAATGAGTAATTAAATAGAGATTAAAGATCTATTAACCTGAGGTTCTGTTGCGTGGATTTAGCTGTCAGGAGATGCAGGAGCTGCCTGCTCCGAAAGAGCTGACAAATCCAAGCTCATAGGAAGCTGTCACAATGATGAAACAAGCAGAAGGCTAAAAGATTTATCTATTTCTACCTAGCAGATTATAATAGGATACGGAGTCACCCCTGCTGAGCTGTAGATATCTGTAGAAAGCTCGCTATGCGAATGAATGTCATTGAGGAGGAGAATGAGAATTCTTGACTGCGAAGTTAGACTTTGGGTGGAGAACCATCGCCAGTTGGTTAGCGCCAAAGACAACTGTGCCTTCGTTGGTCTAGGAAACTAAAATACATTTGTTCAAGATCTAATACAATCTAATTAATGGGTTTATTCACTTAATTACGGGTTGGCTCAAAAAAAAAAAAAAAAGACAAATTTGTAGCGGCAAACTGTCTTGAGTTGGACAAAAGAGCTAGATTGAAGATAATTTGCATTCATAATAACAAAGAATAACTCTCGACTTGTGTACACTGGCCAGCGGGAAAGATGAGTGTATGTGCGAGCATGATTCACAGATTCATTAACCCATTAACAAAATCGTATGCCCAAGGGTTGTCCACCTTTCCTGGCAAAAACCTTAAATAAATAATTAAAAAAAAATATATATCGTTTTTTAAAAAGGAATAGGGGTCCCCAATACCCCATAACCAAGGGGTTCTTTAGACTATAATTTGTTAACTTAGACAGACCACGCTAAACCAAGATAAACTTAGCTATCTTATATCTCCCTACCAGACCCATCTAAGCCAAGCTCTGGAAAATCTCCCCCAGACAGCAGACTCCTTCCAGGTGGTTAATGCCTCACGTGGATCAGGAATTTTGTTTCAGGATCTTTCTTTGCCCTTGGAGGACAGGGGGACTTCCTCTCCCCTCAACTGTATCCCCAGTCTGTAGCCTAATGAAATATAAATGTCCATCTTCTACATCTGTTGCAGGCTTTGTTGGACTTAGACTGGACCTTCATAACCCGGCATGGTCTTCCAATCTGTTCTCGGATTGCTTCACCAAAGGCTCCCATATACATGAGTTTTGCAGTACCTATACACAAATCCCCCCAAAATCATCTCCCTGTTATTGTACAGTGTTACCATGGGGTTTATTTACTA
>VKOC01000007.1:11046904-11058250 GCA_009364415.1 Spea multiplicata
AGAAGCTGCTTAGAACTTTTCACTGAAGGAACCTAAAATTCTAGAACTACCCCTGAAACGTATTATTCCATTGTCCTTCAACTTCCAACTTTACTGGGTGCATGCTTCGTTCCATAAGTCCATTTTTTTCTGCAGATTTGGGGGCACCAATACATGTTCTTTGATTTACTGAATCCCGAACCAGTCCACCAACATCTGTAGCATTCCTGGAACCAAACTTCTCAGAAGAATATCTGGGATGTCCGGAACTTAGCGCGTCAAGCGGATCAAGTTGAGTTTTTAGCTTCCAGTGCTTAAATGCATGACCTTCAATGTCTTCTCGGTAGGTTAGAACCTGCGAGTACGGAATACCCATCCGCTCTTGTGCATCTCAATCAGTCCGAAAGACATCTGTGATCTTATGATGGGTAAATGTAACAGAAAATCAATAAGCTTCAAATCGTTTCATGTTACGCTGACAGCCTTACCCATGCAATTTTATCCTCTTTGATCTAAAACAGACATATACGTGTCCAATAAAGGGCCCACGATCCATACACGCACAGAAATTAAAAATCCATACACAACAATGTGGGTGTTTGGGACATTACAAAATTAAAATGGAGCGTCAAATATATAGCCAACGGTTTATTTTAGCGTAATGAAGAACTTCTATTGAGAACTACTTTTTGGCTCCACAGCAAATAAAATATGTCTTTTTTTTACATTAAGTACTATTTTACACCCCAATATCTTGCTAACCGGGGTAATTATTTTATAATATATAATATAATAAAATGATTATATTAATAATACATTTTGAATATATCTTTTTTCCAGCAGATATGGGTCAACGATGAGTCAGACTATATCTATATACCTGGGAGCATGATAGGTTGACCCGTGGTGGAACGCTGCTCCCAGGTCCTCTAGATCAATGTCTTTTTTCTCCGGGCAAGGGACCATCATTAGGCCAGGCTTACTTCCCACCCACTTTCCTACCAATTCCCACTAGACTTGCGCATTCACTTTGGGATTAAAGCGTTTTTGGACGAATTTCGGCTGAAAAGAAGCAGAACACAAGTGAAACGCATGTGGCATGTAAGTAGAAGACACTCGCTTGGCCGCATTTCCGGAAGGGAACATGGAGAATAGGTAAGGTGGCCATGACACTAGCCCTTCCTCTTCACAAAACCACTTCCCCGGAGGAGGGAAAGCTATGGGTAGCCTTCTAGTTCCCTGGTATGTATATCCACAATACCAGCATATATATAGGGAGCAGACCAGATGACCGATATTATTATCTTCCAACATTAGCCCTTTATGATCCCATCACAAATGATTCAACCATAGTAACATGTAGCTGTAGTGGTTCATGCTTCAAACAGTCTTACTTAAGTCACCTGTTTTCAAGCAGCACTTCTTTGGATACTTAGAAAAAAAACCCCAACATACATCCAAAATTAGAATTATTTATATATTATATCTGGGGGGGGGGGACGGACATGTTTTTGCCCAACAGAAATGTCTAACTTTGGCTTTTAGTATTTTGCGATGCTTTATTAGTATGCAAGAATGCGCTTTCTTGCAGGGAAAATGCGGCAGCGAACGCGTTTGTTCCTCGTGTCCTGTAACGCTAAAAAAGATTTTAGCTTTTCTTGAAGACGCCTTAATCCGATTTCCTCACGGTCTGTAATTTCCCGCAGAGAGTGGCTAATCCTATTGATGATTTCAAGCCCAATATCCTATCTGCCCCAAAGATTTCGTCGTATAAAAAAATGGCTTGTTGGATACTCTGTCCTCTTAACGGCTGGCACAGCTAATTCGAGCTTAATGGGTACACGGGACAAGGGCAAGTCTTATAGCTTGGCACACAATGGGTTTGATTCAATGACTTTGGTGTAAAATGAAAGTCACACAATAAACTTAAAAAAAAATTAACTTCAAGGGCTCAAAAAAGTTTCACATTTGGAGTCTGAAATCAAAGGAAAACTGGACATTGCCACAACAGAAGCTCATTGCAGCCAACGCGGTACAGCAAGAATTGTGAGAACTTCTTCGGCGTGCTGATGTTTTTTTTTTGGTTAATATCTGTTTAATCATGTGTTTAATGAGCATATATATAATATGCATATAGTTAATCAAATAACTTAATTACATTTTTATGACAAAATATATAATTGCATGAAGAGGCCATCAATACGGAAATGACTATGAATGTGGTGTAGTAATAAATCCTATAAGAGTTAACTATAAAGAGTTAAGGGTTCTGGAACACAGGAGCAAGGGTTCTGACAAGGGTGGTGGCCAGCAGAAGACCCTGGAACATCAGAAGCACTCAAGCAGGAGTGACGCAATAACTCCACGGTCCATTGTAACAAAAGGAATCAGGCAACATTGATGAACGGTCCAAAGGTCGGTACCGGGAGCGGAGGTTCAGGAACGGAAGGCACAGCAAGGTTCAAGGCAGGAGAGGATCATCAGCAATATAAGATGAGCCAGGGGTGTCCTCAACAGAACAAAGACATCAGATAATTCAGCAGTAATTGGAGGATCCAATGGGATTATAAAGGGCTGCAGGTATTACTCACCTGTAGCACCTGTGAGACCCTCCATGTGTTCTCGCCCTGGAAGGCATAGCTATACCAATGGAGTCCCAATTAGCCAAACAGAAGGCTGAACAGGTGAATGGACAGGTGAATCACCTGCTATTGGTCAGTTGGCTCTGGGCTCTACGACACAGTGACACAACATGCTGGTCCCATAGACAACCCAGAGAGTGTTCAGCTGCTCCGGAGCAACCGTTGGCAGCGGTTTTGGAGAGGCTGATAGGAGAACACGGTACCGAGGTACACAAGTACAGGTTATGTAGACAAAATTGGACATATTCCTTCTTCTAAGCAGGCCCGAACAGCACCACACACTAAGCCCATCTGGCCCTCCAGCAGTAGATAGGGTGATGGTGTGTTGCCAGCTGATGGATATGCCCAGCCTTAAGATTACAAACATAGTGTGTGGCTGATGGCCTTAAAGCACCAGGGCCGCTCCATCATCACCAGTCTGGCCCTGATTCCGATAAAGGAGCTTTCAATGTTGTGAAAACTATGTGACCATAAAGAATGAACAAAATGAAGTCTTGATTGATTCTGGATTGTCTTTAGTGCCATAATAATGTTTTATAATACGTGCAGTGATTAATAATTCATTCACTCAATGGAATCATTTGAAGACGTTCAGTAACAGCCCATTAACTTAACGCATAACTCATAACCAAACACATGAAATTCTCATAGGATCGTATACTTTCCACTCATTGGTATTTAAGCCCTTCCTATTCAGGACAACATAAGTACACTGGGGAATGCTTCAGTCCAATTCATTCTCCCTTCAACAGCACAGATCCATTAAGGATGCCACCATGGGTGATTTAGAGATTCAAGAGTCCAAGGATGGAGGGTTCTCCAAGTAGTGACAACCACGGTGGTTCTCAGAGACATTCTAGAGATATAGATTGGTCATCGAAGTATTACAGTATACTTGTTGGGCGTTGGATCATCTAGGTCAATGTTCTTGTAGGCGTTGAAGTAGCTTTAAGGGATATTTGGCATTGATGTCACTAGAGCTTCACAAAAGGTTCCTCAAGCTTTTTCTTCTTCTTTTCTCAAAGACTCCCACAGGGGCGATGATGCCTTCAGGAGTAGCATGTGAACTTCAAATACCTGATTGACCATACATGATGACTGAGATGTCATGGACATCTGGGTGTAAATGACTTCCTGCGTATGATGCCACTGCCCAAGTGGCTGAGAGCTACCCATTGGGTGAGAGCATGTTGGGGAGTCTTTATTTATCTATCTGCTGGGGGTTTAAATTCCTGTTTGCCAGGGGGGTCTTAAAACCATCATGGTTCTTCTTTAAATTGAGGGACAGCTACATTCACAGCGGTCAGAATAAGGAGATTGTGTAAATATGCACATCCATTTATTTCATCGGCACGGCGGATTAAAGAAGACCTAATGTCACCTTAAATGGCTGGGTGAATCGACCTGGCATGGCGATTAATTTCAGGACCAGATTCAACATTTAACAGGAATGTTTATTCCTCTACGTGGACCAACTTCGGACATCTACAGCCTAAATGTTATTTTATTCAACATTATTCACAGGCAGCATCTCAGAACGAGTGATTTATTGGAGGGACGCCTCCATGACTTTTTGTTTATGCACGTAAATACCGAGCAGAATAGATAATTTAATGCTGTAAAAATATTGTATTCCATTTTTATTTTTATCTGTTCTACATGTGGCTTTTTTTTTGCCTCGCTGATAAAAACTGCACACTTTCTTATGGCTCCATTTCAGCAAACGTTATATACAGGGGTCAATAAGTTGGGGAGATGGGATCGATGGAATACTGTTAACCATTATAGAGTTACCGGATATTTACACCGCTTGTGTGCCACAATATACAGATACGATCTGATCGCCAGCCAAGTCATAATAATACATTGAAATAAGAAATAAAAAACCCTGTCCTCATTTTGATCCCATCAACTTCAACTGTCTACCAGATGTAGCATCAAAAGCTGGGGTCATGGTACCAAGAGCAGCTGAAGAACATGGTAGATGCACTGGGGCATTAACCTTGGGTGCTGTAGGCCTCCATGTCACTACCAAGATATGTGGTCCTATTCTAGTGTTCCGTCTCTTGGAGAGCGATGGAAGGTACTACGTGCTATGGAGGATGTGCATGCTTGGTACAGTCCTCCATAATTAAATCTAGGAACTCTCTAGGTTTCGCCCAGAGACTGCAGGTGAAGCTTTGCCCTTCCCCCCCCTCACACCGCCATCCATATTTAAAGCCTCCGCATAAATCAACAACCCTCCCACCGACGTCAACGTCCTGCACGGGGACGTCGTCGGTCTCCTCCGAAGAGGGAGGGCTACTAGACTGGAAGTTCCTAGGTATGTCCATGAGCCAGGCTAGGAGATCTCTCTTCTAACTAGTTATGAGGCATGGGACATCGGGAGCCTCATTTGTCAGTAGAGGGGACTATGGCCTCCTAGACTTGCCTCCCTAGGCCTAGCCACCAATATGGCGCTGGCTATATGTGAGATACGTAAACCTCTGCAATGGCTTACAGTCAACCTGAAGCATAATTGCGTTTTTGGAGGCCCCAGATGTCACAGCTTCCACATGACGTACCCGGCAGGGGAAGCTCTTTACGGAAACCCAATGATTTGTTTCGATGGGACAGGAAGTAAGAATTTTCTGCCATCTTTAGATTCTAATGAACTCCTCGTTGCCTATTAATCATGGACGTCATACAACAGAATAGAATATATTGACATTTTCATATTTCTTAGGGCCATGGAATGACAAATTGAAAAAAAAGAACTGAACTTTTCTTCCCTTAATTATTTTGGTGTTCAGCCATTACATTACATTCAGCTGTCCTAATACTCCGTATGAGTAACCGAATAGCAAAAGTAACGGACCTCAATTGAGTCATAAATCTTAAATCTGATCTATTAAATTGAGATTAATATTTCTAAAATTACTTAATTTTCTTTCTTTAGCTTTCCTTGTGTACCCGTACGTGTTGTAACAGATGTCCTACATAAAAAAGTATGGCGCACGCATTGCATTTTTATCCCCTATAGTCTCGAATCTGACACACTTGGACGCTCACAAGTATTTCTGTCGCTAGAAAGAGCAGGATAATGTACTTTTATACCCGGTAACATATCTGTTAGTTATAGAACTCACGGCTCAGTAACCCTCCTTATAAAAGAAGGAAACGTTGGCATTTTGGGGAACGAGGCATATAAGGCATATTATGTACCACAAAAATACTGCAAATTATTCCATATATAAAACCACTGCAAAGACACCTACGCTATAATTAGGAATATAGAGTGATACAATGCCAATTGGTTGATGCCAGAGGAGGCCCCTGCCGGCGACCAATAGAGTCGCTTGCACGGCCCTTTAACTCCTGACAAGGAACTTGGCCTGTCTCCCCGCTCCAAGAGTCAAAGGCCTTTAACTCCTGACGGCGAACCTACGGATTTCCGCCCCCGTTATCTACGCAGCATCGCAGGGGTTAACGGGAGTGGAAATCCCTAGGTTCGCCAGTCAGGAGTTAAAGGGCCATAAGAACGACTTTATTGGTCGCCGGCAGGGGCTCCTCTAGTTGGTTGATGCTAGAGGAGCCCCCTGCCGGCGACCAATAGAGTCGTTCACACGGCCCTCTAACTCGAGACGGCGAACCTACGGATTTACACTCCCGTTAACCCCTGCGATGCTGCGTAGATAAGGTAGGCTTGGTGGGAAGGAACCAGGGATTCTTGGTGTTGTGTGTCTTCGCCTTGGTATACGTTTTGCCGCCGCCATGTTTGTATGATCGGTATTGGGGCTGAACTAAGCACAACCCCTACAAAAACAGTGTATTTTCAGAACGTTTTGTAGACTGGCACATACATTATGGGAATGGAGCACGGGAATGATTCAAACTCTTCATGTCCGCTTACCTTATTTGCCGCCCTCGATTCCAAGCCATTAATGACTCCTCAGAATACGATGAAATATACACTTCTAATTTCAACTTTAAATTCAGAATGGATGGATTTTCTTGGTCCACGTACTAATTTCCTGGAAAAGAATCGGCCGGTAATAGGCCTGACAGATCGCTATGTGACTAATAGGCAATTTCTTCTCATTTGTTACAGAGCAAGACGAGAGACATTTTGGCAACTGGTCAAAACGACATTCGACTTTCTTTTTTTCCGCAAAAACGCGAATTTTTCACAGTCACGCGTTTGGGGAACTGTGAACAAGACTATAGATTACTTAGCGAGGAACCTCGGTGGTCCTTGAAGCCTGATTGCCACCCCTTGAATAGGGCTATACGTCGAACGTGGCTACATTTCCAACTGAAAAATTTGGTTATTAGAACAAAAAAGTCTATTTGCATAGAAAATAAATGAAAAAAGTAAAATCTTAAGGATATCTTAAGATATCTTCCCCGGCATTAATATAGAAGTAAGAGTATATGAAGCCTGATGGAATCCCATTACATTCTAATTTGACTAATGACCTTTTTTTTTTACCGAGTCGATACCCGCGTTCCGCTTTTAGTTCCAGGAAAAAACAAATTGAGAAAAAGCCGCAACAAAATATATGTTTTAATATGGAATATTACCCATTAAATGCTGTAATTAAATGGATATTATCATAAAATAGTTCTCTGTGCTTAAAGAGATAGAATAAATCATATCATGTAGCGCGTTCTAGGATTCCCACCGACGAAAAACGCTTGCTAAGGGCAAAACGGTTGGTAACGATGTAGCTCGATCTATCAATACCCATTCTCCTTGAAGGACCGATCTATTTAGAGCTCATGCTTAAACCTCATCATTCCCCAAGGGAAAGATCAATTCTGCATGGATGCTGCTAGTATTTAATAGCAACCTTTCTGGCAGGAAATCTATCCAATTTATTCTCCGAAGGACATGCGGAGACCACTTCCACAGGAAGTGCATTCCAGAGCTTTACGGCTCTTACTGTGGAGAAGGTCCTTCTCCGTGTGGCTCATCTACGAGGACTTCAGATAGAGATTGCACCTCCCAGATTCCAGCTCCCGATTCCAGTGCCGTTTACAGGATGCTTAGTGGTTTTGTTCTTTGCTTTTGCGAATGAATGCAGGCCATTTGTGGAAGTGGAGGAACTAAGGCATTCTGCATCCTTCCAAGCATTAGCTCTCGAACCTGTTTATGGCATTGGAATGTGGATTGGTGGACAATGTCGTATCCATAGATTTGAAGAAGAAAAAGATTGGACAAGACGTCTACAACTTACCCGTATCCAAAGAGCCACCTCACAAGGTGGCCACCTCCAATGATTATATAGCAGCCTAGGCAGGTTAGTGGAGATCAGATGATCACCCCAACCAACCCATGAAACTCACTACCCACGAAAGCAGTGGAATGGGTCGGCCCCTGGAAATTGGGACTGTCTTGCGGAAACGGGGACACTTTTTTGAAAGCACTGCCAATCATCAGCGTTTTGACACCTAACCGGGACCTACCTTCTCAACAACAGAATGTAAAATCCCCGTATCCTGCCTGGCATTTGTTTTAAAATAAATGGAATTCTTGCGACCAGTCTCGCAAGATGACTAATTAGACATGGCGTACCCTTGAGATTAATTTGTACATTACTACATTTTCAGACTCAATACTTCAAGGGATTATCATTATTGATCTCTGTGCTAATTGACTGATGTTTCTGCTACATTTACTGCCAAATGTCCCGAGGTAGGCACGGAATGATTAGCTGGTGTTTGGCTATGTACGAGCGTGTGTGTGTGTGTGCGCGTGTGTGCATGATCTGCCTAAAGATTAAAAAAAAAAGACATATTACATTATTTAGCCATTTCACGCCCTTTTTAGCCACCCTCCGTTGCCTTTCTACTGCTTCATTCCCTCGCCTTCAATTTTTATAGATGTGTGAGTTGGGAAGCAGGGAGCGGGGCCGCCCCATACCAAGTTGCTGCTGCAAAGGGAGTGTGGAGATTCTTAATGAGTTGGGTTAATTAAAAGTTTCTTTTCCAACCCGAACAAAGGATTAACGGAGCTCTCAAGGAAGTTCTTCCCTCTGAAGATCTAAAAATGTGAAAATGTTTCCATGGCAACAGTCTATTAGCGTCTTCTTTTGTATCACATGACAACTAAGCATTCCCTAAGAAATTGGGAATCATGCAAAACATTGGACTTCCATGGTCATTCTAACAGAACAAGAAGTCCATTCGTTACCCTTGCCATTCCAACTAATGAAGAACCTTATTGTGTTTCTTGTGGAAGAATACATATTAAACACTAACTTCAACCAGAAGCTGCAGCCCTGCTGCTACAGCTGGCCTTCTCTGTGATCTTTTGATCTTTTGCCACTGATTGGCTGTTTGAAGTAACCAATTAGCATGCCCGGGGACAATCAGGCTTCAGCTGCCCAAGGTCTCCCTTTTCTGAACGCGGGTCAGTGAACGGTCCTTTAATGTCGGTGGGCAGTCCGTTAATGCCAAGAAGTATAAAGTGGCAGAAGAAGAAGTGGGGGCGGGAAGTGGGGCATTCCCGCGATGCAGAGACCCTCCATGTTGACCTGGGGGGCCGGAAAAGCAGTGGTTTACCCGGGGCAAAACCCAGAGAGTTCAATGGGACTGGCCATACTTGTGGACACGGGTCTGAGTAGACCCCCATCCTCGGCATTCAAAAACAATGAGAAGTTCTTCACCAGTTTACATATTTTATATAATTCCCATTTCAACGTCTAAAAACTGGGTTACATTTTCTGTCCAATCATCAAAAACGTGAAATTCTAACAGTTATTTCATTTTTAGAGCTGAAATACCCGATATTCCCATTCTTCACTCGTTTCAGGAGGCATTCTTAAACCGGAACCCCCCTTTTTGCGTCCTTCAGATTACATCTTAGCGAGTTTAAGTACTGTGCGTAATCATCGTGGTAAGCTATAAAAGATAATGATCGACTCGCTTTCATCTTTAAAGGTGTATATATACCGATAACGAGAGCCTCTCCGCTGTTAATAAGTCGGAAACATATTTCTAGATTGCTCAATTTGAACTTACTGAAAGACCGAGAATAAGGAGCTTGAATAGGTCCTCGAGCCCAAGAGGAAAAAAAAAAAAAGGCCAAAGGAAAAGCGTACAGGGAACATTACGGTCCGGAGGGCTATTACCTGAAGATGAGCACTTTGTTTTGTTGTTGATAATCATTATCAATGTCTTTATCCGCCCTGAATTAGGAAGAAAGCTCAACTGATGACATGCCTTTTATTAACTCACGCAAGGGCAAGAAAATGTACAGCGCCTGAAGTTTTCTGTAGCTGTTGAAATAATGTTTATAAAGACGCCCGTTTAAAAAATAAAAAAAAAACTCCAATCAGGTAAATTAAAGCTGTAAAAAAGGGCTTCGTGTGACAGCTAAACTTGGGTAACTTTATAGTTAAATATAATATATTTTTAATGTGCATTTGCAGGGCCAGACTGAGGATGTGGAAGCACTTAAAGTGCAGCGGATGAATTTTAAAGGGACGTTACAGCGTCCTATCTTGCATATGATAGTTGAGTGGTCCTTTTAAAAAAAAAAAAAAAGTTTTCTCAGAGGAAGGGGGTGGTGCTGTGCTGGAGCTGCAGCTTCTCCTGACATGTTGAAGAATGCATAGTAAAGTACGTGATGGCTGACGTCACTGGAGGTCTCACGAATGAATGAATGAATGAATGAATGAATGAATAAGAAAGCGAGTGAGTGAATGAATGTATAAGTGTTTAGGGGCAGAAATGGGACAGACAGGCAGGCTGTTAAGGGGCAGAGGAGGCACAAGCAGGGTGTCTCAGGGGCAGAAGTGGCACATGCTGGATGCTTAAGGGGCTGAGGTGGCACAAGCGGGCTGCTTCAGGAGCAGAGATGGCAGAGGCAGGCTGTTTCAGGGGCACAGGTAGGCCTTTTCAAGGGCAGAGGTGGCACTGTCAGGCTGTTTTGGGATTCAGAAGTGGCACAGGCAGGATGTTTCAGGGGCAGATTTTTTCAATCTCAATGTCATTTTACCTATTCCAAGCCATGTTTGCCAATCCTTTTAATAGCATTTGGTGAACGTCCTTAAGAAGACCCCAAGGACTAAGCGAGGTCTGAGTCTTTACAGCCGGAAAAACAAGCGACTAGATGGGGGCCGAATGGGCCTGATTCACAGTCATTTGAAAAAAGTCTGCGTACCGCACTTAGGCGAGTACCCCTATATACCTACAAACAACCATGCTGGACGCTTCTTGCTCTTTCATCCTATGGCGCCGACGAGCTCTATTTATAACGAGAACATTTTGTACCAAAAAAAAACAAAAAAGAGAAAACATTTTGATGACAAAAAAAAGGAACATTTCTAAGGAGGGTAACTATCTACCGATTTCCGGTAAGTGTAGAAAAATAAAGTTTTTCGTAGGAAACAAAGGTTTGCTGCTTTTCCGCCGATTTTGTTATTTGTGGCATCTTGACATTTACAGAATCCTTTGACTTTTCCAGACAGAGCGCCAGCTGGGAGCGGTAATTAACTGTTCGCTGAGTTAAGATGCACTTAGCCTGCCTCGTACAAACTTTGCTTATTTGTCACTCGCCTTTGAAAATCTCTTTCATTGACCCCCCCGAACTTGGTTGGCCGTGAAACTTCTATTATTTGTTGGGTTTTTTTCTTTCCTTAACCCCTTAATGACAAAGCCCGTACATGTACAAGCTCAAAATGCATTGTTTTCAATGGGCTAAAGGCCCATTGTCCTTAAGGGGTTAAAATATATACCA
>VKOC01000007.1:11065976-11112414 GCA_009364415.1 Spea multiplicata
AAAAAAAAAAAAAAAAAACCACATTCCTTCAAATGTCTCTAAAATATTTCATGGTCGTTTGAAGGTCTGGCCCCGGCCCCTTCATCTTGTCTTTGAAGGCAAATCATAACTGTAGGGTTATGAATTCATATTTTGTCTTACGGTAGTATGTTTTCAATTAGTGTCCTCTACTTCACCTTGACTGGAATTTGAGGTCCATCACAGCCACTAGAATGCAGCTTGAGTTATTTGCAGCTTGAGTTATTTTCTGGTGGCCGGATCTCTTTGCTAACCTTCTAAGTGCACGTGTCCATCATCGATTTCAACAAAAACTCAGCTTTGGTCTGGTTTGAGGAGGGAGTAAACACAAACATCTTCTGAAGTCAATGTCTAGGAACCTCATTCTCGGATGAGAGCTTTATTAGTGTAATAATATTCGTATCTGACGGTGTTGGAGTGTAGAACATTGTTATGGTTCCACAACTGCTAGACTCCAACATCTTGTCTCAGTCTAGCTCGAGAAAATGTATGTTCGGTACATTTTTTGATGTTGAGAATGAGTCTAGGTGAGTGAGTGTGACAGAGAACAGTACTCGAGATGAGTAAATAGACTGAGGTTTATTGAACAGGACATGGGTATTTATACACGCAGAACCAGTTCAAATACAATGTCCTCCACTCGTCCCAGGATAACCATTCCATCTTCCTGGTGCCCTTTCCCTGGCGCCCTGCTGTGAAATATCCCAGTGTACAGAGAACAGGGTGACCCCAAACCCAGTATATGCCACTCATAATTGCCTCCCTCCTCTCCAAATAGCACACCGATCTGAGGCTTTATCGGGGAGCGACAACCACTCGAAGTTCCAGGGGACTCCTGCTGTCCGTCGGTCTGGTGTTGCAGGTGGAGTAAGAGTTGTGGAAGCAGGAAACAGGGCGGTGAATATAAACCTTGAACCATCCAATGCTGGTCATCCCAGAGGTCCCCCTATTCTTGGGTTGAGTGGGTTGATTTTGGGAAGTGCGAGCGGTCGTGTGGGGCAGCGCCAACTCACAATAGCAGGAAAGGTGGCAAGAACATAGGAGGGAGTGGGCAGTGGCACCAGGGCCAAGTCCAGAGAGTTCCTAGGGATGTGTCTAATGGAATCATGATGTTGCCAGTCATTAAATTTTAAGGCCAGTGGCCAATTAATGTCACCCACGCGCCCCACATCCTAATTATAGGGTGGTTTCTTTGTGAGGCACTAGCCCAGTCCAGGACTAGGTTATGACTAGGCAACCCTTCATAACCATGTGAGGATACATTGCATATTTTCCGAGTATCATCTCGACGTGCCAAAATCATCAAGCATTTACTATATGTGTGCAAATTCCTCTCAAACCCCACCATGTGCCTTGGGTACGCAGTCACCTATGATTTCCCAACAGAAATCTGACTCCATTACTATCCGAAGAATTGATCAAAATAATACTTTTCAATCACTGTGTCTGGTTCCCTCAAGGGAGCAGGAAGCACTGAAAAAAAACAGAAAAGGAATTATTTAGTTTGAATAAATAATAATAATAATAAATAATAATAAATAATAAATATATATATATATAATTATTTATTTATTTATTTAATTTTTTCCCAATTCCAGGGATGTCACAATATATACATTATACATGTTCAATAACCTGTCCTAAGCGGAGGTAAAGACATGCTCTGTGCAGAGGAATATTAAATTCCTATCTCAAACTACCTAGGGAGTTCTGAACGTATTCTATAAGACGTATCGATTCAAGCTAAATCCGACTCCTTATTAATGACTTATTGAAGTATGAATGCATATATTTGATTTTTTTTTCCGCAATGGAAGCCATCAAAGAAATCTGTACATTATAATTCACGGGGCAATCCTCTCTATAGATAATAACATTTTTTTCCTTGCAAATTATAGGAAGATAAATTGAGGTCACTGAGAGTCAGGTTGGATGTAGTAGAGGTTTCACAGAGCATGGTTGGGCTGAAAATATTCTATACTTAATATATATATATTTAATTATATATATTTTTTTTTTATTATTATTATTTTTTTATTAATTATATTATATAATAATTTATTTAAATTATATATTTATAAAAATGTATATATATTATAAACATTTAGTTATTTATATATATAATTTTATTTAATCATATATATATATATAATTAATTAATTATTAAATCAATATTTTTGAAAATGTACAATATTTACATTTTATTGAATAATCAGAAATTAGTCCAAAAAATAAAAAAAAAATTTTAAGCTTATGTGACATTCAACTTGAATTTAAATAGAAAGTAAAATTCTCCTAGTAACACAGAACGTATTTAGAGAAATAAATAATTGATTAATTAATAAATAACAAATAAATAAAATAATTTATTAAAAATGTTTTAAAATATATATTTATTTATTTTAAACATTTTGTATAACCCAGTGCCTGCATAATATAAGATATTTAAAAAATAATTACTCTTTTCGAAAATAATAATATATATATTTACCTAGTGGATAAAAATAAACAATTTCCCCCCCATATATTAATGCATAGGGACTTATCTCCTCGACCCGGTGAGTGAGATTAGATTTCCAATCAGTTAATGCATTTTCTCCACATGTGGCCAACAATCTACTTACTATTGTTGGGATTCTGGGGTTTTTTGCGCATTTTCCCAAGAGCTTTTCAGGAAGAATCCGAAAAACACAAACCCCTCTTAACAGATGGAATGACAATATCTTAGAGACAGCAGGACTACGAAACCGAAAACCTCTTAACTCATCAATTTTCTTCCGTAGCCAAGATTACAGGATATGCCATCGTCGAGGCGTAATTTTTCTTGAAAAAAAAAAAATTCATGCAAAATACTAAAATATAAAATATTGATAAATGATAAAATAAATGATAAAATATAATAATTTATCCTTAAACATTTTTTGCGAGAAATTCTTAGAAAATGTGTCAAAATATCCTAGAATATTCTGGACCCAACTAACCTTCTTCAGGATCCAGTCTCGTATTTATCACCACCGCCACCATGGCCCCCCTCTCCTCACCGCAGGATGGAAGTACGCTATGGAGGCTATGCTGACTCGCCGTGGTCATACCTGGGCTACCCAGAGCCTAAACTTGCGGGACAGGGCCAGGACTGCCCACTGACGTCGGTTGGTGGTCCCGCTGATGTCAAGGGCATTCCTGCTGCCGTCAGTTGGCGGTCCTGCTGACATCGCGGGGAACACCCCCATTTAAAGGTAAAATGGGCGGGGAGTGGGGCGTGTCAAGACCCCGCTGCCGCGACCCCGGAGGATTCTGGTGTTGACCCAGAGAAGCGGCCATACCTGGGAGTTCCCAGTTATGGCCATGGTCTTCCATAGTGTTAAAGTGCCGGTTGAGGAGATAAGTGATCTCTTTTTTAGCCGGCCCTTGGATAGGGGCTTTACGGGGGACCATGACCATCCAAAAGGGCAATTGGGTCCCTGTTATGAGGTAGAGGGGCTGCCATTCCCCTGGACCTGCCACCCTAGGTCTAGTCGGCCTACACCGGTGTAACCCACTACCAGGAGGACCTTCTCCCATATCTCGTCCTTATGTTGAGGGAACTATCCGTACAAAGTGTTGGGAAATGATGTCATATCTCAGTGCTTCACCTCAAAAGGCCATGCAGTGATGAAGAAGATCCACAGATCATTAATTACACGCTACAGTATGTTAATTAAATAAACCTTGGCATAGTCGTCTTTTAATTGTCTAACCAATAGAGAATGTTTCCAGTTTCTATGGCAACAACCTATCAATACCAGCTTTTGTGTCACATGACGATAAAGTGTTGCCACCAAAAATTCTGAATGAGACAAATTAAGATTAAAGAATTATTTCTGTTGCCTAGGTTACCTTAGAATAATTACACCTCAACTCTTGCATTGTTTGACGTATGACGTCTAAAATGCTAAAATGCACTTTATTATAATTTTTTTTGTACAAACAACATTTTGATATCAAGTTTCGATTTATGTCCTTAAAACAAACATCTGCGGGGTTTTATTACCATTTTTATTAGTTATTTGATACGTTTAGTGAATAATCCTGACATTTAAAATATAATTTAAAAAAAAATCATGAAAAAAATACAATCATTTCTATAATTATTTATATTTTGTACTGCAGTAAACTATCAATTATGGGATAAAATGAAATCATGCGTCAGGGTACGGAACCAGCAACGCCTGTGACTCCGAACTTGCTTCGCCTCTTTGTACTGCGTTTGATCACCAGGATTTAGAACTATTTGGAGTGGGCTTTGACTTCTCTTCTCTATCATGGTGCTACAGACCCCCTCTGCAGTCTGCACTTGCTCCAGACTCCCTCCGAAGTCTACACTCGCTTCAGACCCCCTCTGCCGTCTACACTGCCTTCAGACCCCCTCTGCAATCTGCACTCGCTCCAGACCCCCCTCTGAAGTCTGCACTCGCTCCAGACCCCCTCTGCTGTCTGCCCTCGTTCCAGACCCCCTCTGCAGTCTATATTTGCTCCGAAGATGAAATCTTGCCAGATACTTCTCCTAAAAACAGTCCTGATACACGCTAGCCGGGATTCGAACCCGGGTCGCAAGAATGGGACTCTTGCACGATACCCCTACACGACTAGCGCCGGTCGGTGAATGCGTGTCTGGATGCGAGTGAAAACACACGTTTGACACCGGATCAACGCAAAAGTGCATCTGTTTTTGCATATCTCGCTGCTCCGTGAACCACAGGGGCTGGACCTGTCACTGGAGTGAATATACCCAACCCAATGGTGCACCATTATGAAAATGTAAAACATGCCCGCTGTACCCAACCCCCAGCCGCACTTTTGTCGTTTGGCGGCTGCTGGCCTTAATATACCAGGCAGGTTGTTCAAGGTAAAGAATAAAAATGCTGATCGGGTGTTGCAGTGTGTGGTCACCGGCAGGATATCCAGCCGTCGGCCGTACATCATTAGGCTGCCACCACTTTAATGTGCCAGGGCCGCCTGAATCTTTCATTTCTAGATGCTCCTCAGACTTTCCACGTTCTGACTATTTTCTTTCCTACATAATCTCGAGACCGTTGTGACTTGGGACGGCTAGCGGTTCAATGTCTGTGTCTACTAACAGATCCGTCTCGCTACCTGGAGTCCTAGCCACACGTGTTTCCAATAAAGATCTGGTATGTTTCATTGCGCTGGGATTTCATAGCGAAATTCGCATGCCAGCACACCTACGAACTGTGACCTTGTGAAATCGACCAAAAGATTAGTTATTTGGATCGAAAAAATGTGAAAAAGACACTTGAAACCCCTAGATCGACTTTCCTCACTTTTCAGATCCAACACCATCGGGAATCTAGGACACAATTCCATTATTCTCAAAATTCTAATAATATAATACAGAATACACAAAAAAAACCTAAAAACTCAAATTTTATTTTATTATATGTATTAAAAGTCCGTGGTCCATCTTTTATTTTTTCTGCGGTTAATTAACAAAATTCTATGGCATTTTCCACAAATGACTGCATTTATTTACAAATAGGATTAATATGTGGTGTGTTGTTATGATTTTGTTATTTATTTAATTTTTTTATTGTTTTTCACTTGAATTTTACTTATATAAAGGAGTAAACATCCCAAATGGCCGTTGTTCCCTTGTTCAACTTTGTGCGTGTCAGCCTTTTCTCGTTTAAATCTAGATTGGGATAGTCATATTTTTGAAAAAATCTGAAATATTGAAATTATATATAAAAAAATATATAATAATTTAATTTTTAATGTAAATTAAAAAAAAATAATATTTTTAAAAATATGTATTTTTTAAAAATATGTAATTTTTTTTAAAAAATATTTAATTAAAAAAAATATATTAAGACCTTTTATGCAATTAAAAAAAAAATTAGCAAAGCGCTTGGATTTTAATCTTCGCTTGATCCTACTAAGCTTTGGTTAAGACAAAGGCTAAGACACCTATTAGATTTACTGCGCAGAATTTACGAAGGGTCAATTAGAACTTCTTAAAACCTAAAAAACGAAACTGACGCTCCGTCCTTAATGCATTGTTATATATAACATCCATATTTCAGGGTTGGCAGCTTTCGCACGCTTGGGTCCCATTTTAACGTGAACATTCCTTTTCAGATATCAGAGAACAGTCTTTTTTTATGTGCGTGTTAGGGAGGGGGGGGGGAATCAATCACAGTACTTTAGAGTATTAAAAATGAGCTACAACATCCTATCACACTCACAATCATACCGGATTAATGTCGTTTGTTAGGTCAGGAGTTTTTTATATTTTTTTTTTTTTTATTTTTTTTTAGCAGTAGCTGTAAAGGGTTAGCGCGGTCTCCGCCTCCCTCCTTTTTTTATTCAGAATCTTATCCTTCTGCAGATCTGGGCCAAAGGAGGGAACATAAGCAGAAAGAGAGAGAGAGAAAGTATGGTCGTCCGTCCCCCCAGCTACAATGCGACTCTAAAGTCATCTTTAGAATTGATATTCCTGGAATAAAAAAAAAAAAAATAGAAAAGAAAAAAAAAAGCATATTCAACCTAAAACGGGTCATCGTGGTTGATCAGTATGTAGAAGAACGCGCTTTACGCTTTAATTCAACAGGAGCGAAGTAACTACCTGTGATCTGTCTGGAATGGGAGGTAAGGTGATTTACTTTACTATATAACGTTGTTATTAAATGGCGCGTAGTAATTCTGTTATAATTTCTCTTGTATCCCATTAAAATTCCTGCCTGTCTTAAAAAATCTCCATGGTCGCGTGTTGTTACATTATACCCAAGAAGCTGAAAATATTTAAAGTGTCACGTATAACGCTTCGAGCGAGACGCAGGTCCTCGATGCACCTGTTACGCAAGAATTATACAAAATAATACAAGTGATTCTGGGAAAAAATATACATTTATATTAAGTTTGGCAGTAACGAAGCGCAAAACGAAGCATGGAACTTTATTGAAATTGTAATCTGAAAATTTAGCATTTATTTATTATATTTTTTATATTTTTTAATATTATTTATTATTTTTTTTATATTTTTTTAATATTAATTTAATTATTATTATTATTATTATTAATTATTATTATTGGTCAGTGGGTAGAATGCAGTAATGCAACACTAGGAAAAGTACAAAAAATATAGAGAGTTTTTTTAACCAATGACATATTGCAAAAAAGTGTATAGTCAAGTACAGAGGACATGGATTACAATAATAATAATAAGTAAAATAACCATATATTATGTAAACCATTTTTATTAGCCACCAAATTAATCATAATAATAGTTATAAACCAAAAAAAAAAAATTATACGCTAAATTGTTTCGATATATGTCAGTATTTAAAATTGCATGTCTTTAAATATATATTTAAATATATAATAAATTATATAAAAATATATAATATATATAAAAATAAAACCCTAAAAAATATATAACAAAATATAGAATAAAAATCAACAGAAGTAAATATTTACAGAAATTCACTACATACACCTCTTTTTTTAATACACTTTTACCTATGATATTTATGATTTGATGCTTCACCAAGCCAACTGTCAGTAAGTAATTACTCTGAATATGTCAGCTCCAATCTTACAGAACAGGTTTCCATGACGACATATAACACATGCCTTAGTGATTCGCTACATGTACATATCACATACGATTCTATGGAGAAACCATAATAGTGGCAGGATTCCGGTCTTCGGGGGTCGCCATTGACATGTTTCTATATCAGGTCTATATTACTCCTTTATTGTATGTGTTATGTTTATACTATGCGGTGACGCTACTAATATTTGCTTTATTATAGGGCTAATTTGCATATAATATAATAACATATAATGGCGACGTTGATTATATTTGTATTTTAAGACTTTTAAGATCCTCTTACTTAACCAACAACAACAAAAACTGGCAATTAAACCAGGTTTCTGAAAGGTTAGATCAGCCAAAGCCTTCAAAACCTCCTCACGAGACAAGTCCGTCATGCTTAAATTCTAAGTAGGGGAGTAATAAACGTTAAACTATGTTGACGTCAATAACATGAACCTCTTAAATTAAGGGGAAAAGTGGATTTCACGAAAGCTAGAAGTCATCTGGAAGCTCAGGTTGACTATGTTATGATACGGGGAAGCTTAGAAGACATTAAATTCAGTTTTATTCATAAATTGTGCGAGAAGATTTGTTAGATAGAGTTGTTTGTCCCGAAAAAACGTTGAGGGTCGAGAGCTTTTGACTGTTGTTGAGATCTCTAATCATAAAAAAGGATAGATCCAAGGCAACTCCACACAAGGAACTCACCATTAAGTATGGAGGAGCAGAGATGACAATCGTTTCCATGGGAACAAGTAAACAATAGAGTAGAAAAGAACGAACCTGCAGTGGTGGATCCTGTGGGTGCCGCGCAGCCCAACGCATGACCCAACATTCATTCATTCCTGTCTGGTTCCTATATAAATTATTCATAGGTCTGCCAACCAATGGTTGTCAGTCACGTCGAGACTGATAGGTTTGCCAGTTGGACCATGTTGCCCCAATCACGAAAAAGGACAGATCCAAGGCAATGTCACAAAGGGAACTCGCCATAGGCAAACTCACACAAGCATGGAGGAGCAGAGATGACAATCGTTTTAATGGGAACAAGTAACACCAGTCAAAGTAAAGTGCCGTATCCAAATGTATCCATCATTGGTACAGCCAACCAAATTCCAAGCCTAAGCTGTCTTGTCCGATTACACAAAGTAATATTGTAGAACGTCAGCTTCATTTCCACCTCTGCATGCAGGTAGACTCTGGTGATCACGAGGCGGCCCTGGCACTTTTGGTCTGGTGACGAAGGTGCGGCTGATGGTTTTTATGCCCATGTAGCTGCAACACCCACTGTAGAGCCAGATCAGATCACATTTGCCCGATGTGACTGTTAAAGGAACAGTCTGGCCCTCATAAGTCAGCCACCTGCTGCCTCTATTCGATTGGCTGCTGTTTCTCTCAGTTATTCCATTGAGATATCAGGTCTCATTGACTAGAATGAGAGCGCTACTAACTATGTGCAAGAAGCATACTTCAGTATGCTTCCTGCTTCCAGACGAGGCAGCTGGGGGCGGAGTTAAATGAAACAGGAAGTCTAATTTTCTTACTCTAATAAATAAAGAAAGCCTGCATAGATCCACATGCGATACAGGACAACGGAGTCTATGCAAAATGGACACCAATGGGCATGTAACAAAAAAATAAGGATGGTCTCCACTTTCAAGATGGTGGAACCAGGTTCAGATTCAGATATTTTAGATCATTTATAATCTCCCTAGTGAAAATTCAGTAATGTATTAAAACTCCAACTATTGTGTTGTTGTTCCAATAATGACATACCGGTTACATGTATTTTGATATCCTTTCATTATAGGTGGGAACATAATGTCACTCGCGGCTTGTGTCTTCTTCGCGGGGCTCCTGGTAGGCTGTATGTGCTTCTCCAACACGCCATCCTCTGCCAAGCTTAGGAGGAATCTATTCAACAGTTATCACTCACTATTGCTGCCTGATGGCAGAGAAACCACGATCTACTTGTTGAAAGATCTCACGAAGAGGTAAGGAATCACAAGGATCGGTCATTCTTTCTCCGTCTTTGTCACTTGTAGACCGTATTATCGTGCTTTCTCCAAGACAGGAACGTAAAATGCGATGGCCGATAATTAGGTCTATTAAACCAGGACAATTAACATGAACACAGGTTTAAAAAAAAAACTAGTATAGAGAGAGAGAAGAAGTCTCTGAGCTTGCAAGGTGAAGATAACCTGACGATCTTCTGTTTTGTGTTGGCCTGAAGCCAGTTAACCCCTTCAATGCTCAGAAGCTACATTCAATGATTCACAGATCTAGAAAGATTTTGGATTGGACTATGGTGTAGTGAGTGCCGAAGCAGGGGCGAGCTGGCCCAGGGGGCGTAGGGGCAAGTCTTCAAAAAGGAGGCAGGAATTTGGCGGCGCCATCTAACGCAATGAACAGACTCCACGAAAGGTAAAGGGGTAAGGGAGCGAGACAGGGAGTAAGAGAGGGAGAAGGTAAGGGATTTAGGAAGGGAGTGAGTATGTGTGCATGTTAGAATGAATGTGTAAGTGTGTATGTGTTAGCATGAGTGTGTGTTAGAGGGAGTGTGTGTTCACATCAATGTGTATGTGTTATTGTGTTTTAGAAGGAGTTAGTGTTAGCATGAGTATGTGTGTGTTAGCGTGAGCGTGTGCGCCAGTGTGTATTCTAGTTACCGGGGGGACAAGGGGCCGATGGGGACACTTGGCCAGAAGACCAGAAGGTGCCAGCCCTCAATGCGCTGAAGAATACCCCCACCATATCACATGGACATTTACTTATCTTACCACTTAGCAACACATTAAAGCAGAATGCCACGTGGGAGAAGTGCTAAAGAGGTACATTTGTACATTTTTTGCACATTTTAACCCCCTCTTATCCTTGTGAGATGTCGCAATTTGGCCTCCATGGCATCCAACGCATAGACCGTGGACAAATTCCAGACAGAACTGAGAAATATGTTGAAACGGCAAATATAACGCTAGATATCCCCATTACCATAGAGACCGTGTATTTATTGCCCCCTATAAATTCTGCCACATGGCTTTCTTCCTGATCCCTTGTTAATATGTAATGAAACTCAGATCCGCTGAGCCACTCGCGCTCCCCTTTGTTCCATGGACCTCGCTATAGAATTACGACCCAAGAATTGTTTCCATCTTGGCCGCCCGCTCCATTGGAAATGTACATTGTCTGTGCGATGATGGCTGTTTTCTAGTTAAATTTGCCCCGTAAATTTGTTTCATATTTGTAATAACGTAAAGAATGTCGAGCGGCGACTGCCAGATCTTTCATGTGATTCCCCGGCGATTCGGATATCAAAGTGTAAAGTATTGGCAGTATTTGTAAAAAGTAATGGACTTGGTAACGGATTTGGAATTCCAGGAAGCTATACTTTTTATTACGTTCTACAGAGAACCTTTTTTTTCAATAATTAGTCAATAAATTAGGTTTTTTCAATCCACAAATAGGTTTTATTTCCTGGTGATGGTAGATCAGAAAAAATGTATTTATATTTACTACTGATTCTTCTTCTTCTTATAAATTAATAATTACTATTAAGCTAATAATAATTCTTTGTTAGGCAATAATGCAAATAATAATAATATAAAAATACATCCAAATATAGTAAATATAGATATAATAACATTAATTATATTATTATTATTATTGAATTATTATTACTATTATTATTTTGCCATTATTATCTGCATTATTGCTAACAATTATTAATGATTATTAGCATTATTACACTTATGTTTAATAATAATACTAGTGTTGTTATTACTAAAACACATTATTTTAATAATAATAATTATTATTATTAATAAATATATCAAGCCATTATTAAGCACATTAATTATGAAAATCAGCATTATTTATTGATTCATATCCCTAGATAAATATAAGTCCATAGTTTGCAGTAGTTCATTAAATAATAATTCAGAACCCCTTTTTTCCTGATTTTAAGTTACAGACCAGTGATAGAAATCTCATCACCCCTACAGGTCATAACCGGTACTACATTTGGTAATCAACGCTTCAAAAAAAAGTGCTTTTTATTTACTCTCACCCTTAATTCTGAGCTCCACACTTTTACTCTAATTAGGCATTTTTTTGTTGTTCTCAGGTACTACTTTGTTTTAGAAGAAAACGGCGCACCTCATTTCTCGATTACTGTGACTCCGTGCGATGTACCTATAGAATGGAGTATTCTGCGCTACAAAAGCTCACACGCGTTCCATAGAAAGTCGTCGGGTATGTAAAGTCAGGGTAACCAGCGTTGGGGGCTGCTCTGTGTGTGGGAACAGAAAACAGGGGCTTGGGGGTAATTATATCCGAGCACTTAAAGCATAGCAGGCAATAAAGAGTGGTCAAGAGTCAGGGTGCTGGGTTGTATGGTCAGTGGCATTGTTGACGGGAAGATGGAGGAGGTTCTGGTCAGACACTTCTGAAGATGAGAAAAGATTGAATATATTATAAGTTATTGCATTTGATAACGCTGATTTCCTTTCTTTATTTTAATTGGTTCATTTTCTTTTAATCCAGATGCTTCTAGAGATTCCGATCACCTGAAGCCTCAGCCATCTTCAGAAACCGTGTCTACGCTTTTCCACTACAAGGGGAACTCGGTTGAGAACTTTCTTGGCGCGTCCTCCTATTCTTCCCTCTTTGTCCTGGAATTCCTGTCCACGGAGAGAGACACCCACATCTCGGTGTACTTGACAACCGATCTAACACACGGAAACCTATTTCCCGAGCTTCCGGGAGATCCTCGCATTGACGTGACCGCGGCCACCCATAACTCTGTGACTTTAATCTGGAAAGCAAGCCCTTCTGTCTTGAGGTTTAAGGACAACATCGAATACTGTCTCCTCGTCAATGAAAAGCACAATTACAAAAGCCTGTGCGCCGCAGACACCGCAGTCCGTTCGGCTAGAGGCAAAGGGTCCAAACAATTCGCTTTACCTGTCTCCAGATACGTAGATGACCAACAGCGCGTAATGGTCGTGGCAAAAGATGAGTTTAGTGTCGTCCACAAAGCTAGCAACCTCGACGCTAGGCAGATATGCATCGGCAACAGGAACACCTTCATGGTGTCCAACTTGAGCCCAAACACTCAGTATTACTTTGACGTGTTTGTGGTCAACCTTTCGACCAATGCCAGCGCCGCTTACACGGGGACATTTGCCAAGACCTTGGCTCAGCCCAAGCCCAAGGTCTCCTACTTGAAAGACGGTAAAATAGTTCAGGTCAACTTCGACGGCAGAGGCCCAAAGAGTTACAGTTTCCAGTATCAGGCCAAGCATAAAAAAGTCCAGTTCACATTTCAGCTATGCCGAGGCCAAATCCTAGCACAGATATTAAAAAACGGTAAAATGGTCGTTTCGGAGAACATCCAGGGCTTGAGACACATAACGCTGAAAGGTAAAGCCAACGATAAATACTTTGCTCTACTCAAGTCACCCGAGCCTGGATCAAATTCTTCTGCGATGGTCCAGGTGTCCTCCCACATCCACAAACCTCTATTCCCCTTCTTTCCAGACAGCTTAAAAATAAAGTCTTTTAACAAACTGAGAACGTGTGACTCCATCACCGTAGCCTGGCTCGGCACGCAGGAGAGGAACATATACTGCGTCTATAAGAAGAAAATCCAAGAAGATCACGTTTGGGGAGAAATATCGAATATCGACAGGTGTTCGGGGCCCGAATCGCGTCCAAAATCCGAAAAGGTCTCCTGTAAATATTTCCACGACGTCAACGTTCGGAGAGCAGTGACCTCCGAGACCATCGGTGGTCTTGAGAAAGGCACGGCCTACCTGCTCGATGTGTATCTTGTGGGCCATTCCGGAATACTGGTCAGGTACAACAGCAAAGTGGTCAAGACAAGAAAAAATTGTTGAAGGCTCGAAACAACGTTTTTTTTTACGGGACCACTAAGAAATGCATGCGTAGAAGACCCCTTTCTTTCTTTTAGATAAGGGCACGGTGACGTTTTGTATACGCCAATTTGTGAACGGAAGTATTTAATAATTAAACAGTGTTATAATGTCGCGTGTTGGGTCATGTTCTTCATATGTATCTCGACAACCATGTACATTTTTATCATTAACAGAAGAACATTCTTTGAGCAATACAGGGTGGTAGGTAAGTGGAACCGTCTCCCAGCAGAGGTGGTAGAGGTTTATATAGTGAGGCAAGATATCTGCAGATAAGTCACTTAATGGAATATGATGGCGTTATATAAAGCTAGAAATAATAATAACGATAACAGCCCGGAGCCTCCGGGGTCGTAAAACCCTGTAGAGTTCCCTGGTATGAGTGTTAGGAATGATATGACCTTTAGTTACAAAAACATTAAATTCAGCAGCCTAAGTGGGACAGAAGCTTTAATCTATTAATTTACGAGATTTTAATATTCTTTTTTTTGTATTTAATCTTATTATTATCTAGCCAGGAATTTTTTACGGCAATATTCGTAAATACTTACCATATAACAATCTATCCAATTTAGCTAAATACATATTAACCCCAGGAATTTTTTTTTTATTTTTTTTAAATGATATTTAAATAATCATATAAAAAAATCTTGCTCATACCGCCTCATTTATACGGACTTTTCTTATACTTTTTATTATTCACTGTTCGTTTTAAACATGTACACGGATGTAAAAATAAATAATTCAATTATATATATATATGTACTGAATCTGCCCAATATATATGTTTTTATCGTGGTTCGTAAACCAAGGGAGAATTATTTTAATTTGATGGAAAAACTGTTTCTCGCCGTTTTAGTTGTTGCGAGCGTAATTGGACCTCCAATAAAACGAGCGTCACGAGGGTTGTATGTTTTATTAGAGGAATATTCGGCATCGATGTAACCTGGAGGTAGGTATCGCGTTTCCTAGTAAATGAACATTGACGCAGGGGGGGTATTACTTGAAAAGTCATTGTACGGAGGTCATATATATATATATATATATACACACGTGTCTCTCGTCTGACTGTGTAGGGTCACATGTCGTTTAATATGTCAGAAATAAATTATTTAAATAATAAATTATATAATAAATTATATAATACAATACAATGCGTCAACGATTCATGCGGGTTATGTCTGCGGAGTTGTGGACGAAGATAGAAGATTAAAGATAGCAGATTAGAGAGAGGGGAGAAGATGAAAGATAGAAAATGTAGGAAAAAGATGCGGAAGAAGATGAGGACGCGGAAGCAGTCGGCAGAAGCTGAAGTCGTCGGCAGAGAAGATGGGGAAAGCGTGTGAATGAGAACGAGAATGAGAGTGTGAGAGAGTGAATGTAATTCTCAAATGGGCAGAGAACAAACTTTGTTGCCCGAAAGCGAATGGGTCAAAAACAAACCCAAAAATTTTAGTATAAAAGAAGATACATGAAAAAAAATAACAGTTTCTGCAAATCAGCATTTTTTTCTTTACTCCTTATACTGTCTTTTCATTTCAGTTGCCCATCGCCGTCATCCATGAATATCAGCGAATGAGCTCATTTTCAGCTGTATAATTCAAACGTTGATTTCTTTACTTAAAGCGATAAATAAAATATAGTGTTGGTTAAGCCAAACGATTCACATTTTAATAGAAGCGATGAATATAGAGTACAACGTCCCTTATCTGCTTGCAAGTGAGCTACAAAAATAATGGCTGTTTATATTCAAGCCTCGGACTGTAAATTAAATGAAGATGACATGGGGGGGTGAAGTTTTAGTACATAGCACCGTGTTTTATAGTTACTGGTGATATGGAGATTACACTATATGGCCAAAAGTATTGGGAACGCCTGACCATTACATCAACAGGGACTTTGATGACATCACATTGTAAATACATAGACAATATGACATTAAGACTTTTTGCCCATTTGTGAGGTCAGACACTGATGTTGGACAAGACGCCCGGCTCACAATCTCCGTTCCTGTTCATCCTAAAGGTCTTCAATGGTGTTGAGGACACAGCTGGGGCAGCTACCCCAGACAGCAGGACAGTCCCTGAAGATCCACAACAACTGGGGCCGTTGGGAATGTGAAGGGGAGCCAAGTAGGGGAAAAGAGACAGGGCCGATGACGATGGTATGTAGATGTGTCCATCCCTGTATAATGTCTTGTCAAAGAATTGTAAATAAGGAATAACGGGTATAGCCACATTGATCCAAGAGGGGATGGGGTCATTAGTGAAACATGAAACCATTTATTGAGCCCAGATAGTCAAATGCAAAATTCACAAAATAAGAGCAATGGTAATATGATAACGGTTAGAACACCAAGTCTTATTTCAAGATACATGAAAAAAAATTGGAAATACGGTCATTTTCCCCCATTTCTGCTGTTTCTTCAATGTCCCAGTCTTGATGCCTCATCTGTCTCCCCACTAACAACACTTTTTACCCATAGCAGCCTGCTGGAAGTCTCTTGCAGCCCCAACGACTTAAACATCAGCTGAGAAGCAATGTTTTCCTCTTCCACGTGGCAGTAGGCCGGTCTACCTTGCATCATCAGTGCTTTTGCCAGACTAAGAGAAACCTTGGATCCCAATCCAAAGCGCCTATGGTTGGGTACAGTGTACAGTACACGCATGGCACAATAATGGTCGCACAACACCCACGACACTGGGTTTCCTTCAGAGTCGACCGCACAGGAGGACGGCAGGGACCCTAGACAAAGACCCACATACCTCAGACTGGAGGTACTTCCACCAAATGACCAGGAAGCATCAACAAGTGGAGCATTCGCTGGAGAGAGACAAGAAATCTCTGGGGTAACTTGAGACGACCTAGGACAAACAAGAACATGTCTTCAACTCTATCATCGAAGCAGCCCAAAGGGACAAGTGTTAGAGCCAGAAAACATCCAGGTGACCAAGTTGGCCACAAAGCATCACGAGAAAAGCCAGCAAGAAGCCGAATCCCAGCATGGCCAATCGCGTCTGCGCACGAATCGGCACAACCTCTTGGGTCCTTCAAGGCCCTAGTGGAAAATCCAGCAAAGTAGCCTAAGAGTCATTCCAAGACATGTCCTCCAAATGGACAGCAAGCAAAGCCAAGCCAGGTCCCTCACAGCTCGCCCCAGCGTTAGAAAAAGGGAGTATATTCCTCAAACCCATTGAAGAATCTATTCTTTGACAACCCAAATGCACTCACTTAAGATTCCGCTCGTTAACCTCATCTTGCTTCTCCTGCCAATATGTCCTTAACAACGATGTTTGGATTGTCACATCTCTCCTGGCCGCCTCTTTTGTGAGATCAGTCGCAAAACTATCTTGCATTGCTGTAGGTGAAAAGAGATAGCCATATATTTTCTTCTCCTCACTCTAAATACTGCATCTCTGTAGCTGCAGCTTCTCCTTAAGTAACAGATTTTTTTATGGCATATTAATGTAATAAAGTACTTTAATGGGCATTCAGCGATACTATGAACGATATTCCTAAGGCGGCATCCAGTTCCAACAGTGTTGATGATTAATCCCCGATGCTATTTATCATTAAATGCACATAATCACTCTGACGGCTTTTATGTCGCAATGGTTTTAAGGTCATTCCGGCATTATACAACATAATTCCTGGGCAACCTGCCACAATCGGAATTGGCAAAGATAAGCGTGGACTATGAACGAAGGGCGGATTAACAGCTGGGCAACGTTAAACACCGGCCATGTTTTCCAGGACAGAGATACACTGCAATGCTACAGCTTCTCGGCCAGCAATGGACAATCTCTTCTTCTTTTAGGAAGATTGTTTGTAAATCCTGGGAGTCGAAGTTCTTCAACTGCCAAGCTGCCCGTCGGCAAACCTTCGATTAACTGAAACTTTTCATTGTCGACGGACAAGGCATCAGGAATTACCGCTGGAAACTCACATGGCACCCATGCCCCTATGGAGCCCCCCAGTGAAATGTCCTCAACCTATAGGGGATGGGTATTTGAGGTTACTTACTTTGGACCTCAAATGGTCGAGTCCATTCTATGTGTTCCATGACAACACTGACTTTGGACGCATCCCGGATGAAGAAGCTATAAGAGTTGGTGAAAGGATCCCAAGCAGATGGAACAGTCTGTTGTTAGAAATAAATAAGAAAGGAGAAGACATCGAAACATGAGCCAAAAAAGATTTTATAAGAATTTTTTACATCAGAATACCATGGCCTTTGATATATCTATATCAGGCTTCCTATCAAGGCCAAATTATCCCAGGGGCTCCTGGAGTGGCAGGCGGCCCTGAGTCCTGAATTAATTAAGTGCAGAAGTGGCCTGCATGCTGGCAAGAGGGGTCTTTTTAGGTCTCAGAGTGCTCTCTGATTGGCTGTTCAGCCTCCGTCTTCCTCCCTTGCTTCACTGTACCTCCCTTTCCTTTGCCTCCATGCTACACAGGCCTATGTGGCTAGTCGGGCTGTGCAGGGGCTTGTATCCTGCTTATGAGAGGATCGCAGCCCACCAAAACAATACAAGTGCCCAAGTGTGGTTTGCCCCTAAATTAGGTGGGACATAATATGGCGTCAATGCTTAGTATGCTTAGATTACTTTACCAGAGGTCTCGTCATCACAACACCAAAATTTGGCCAGGAATCCACCAGAACCTCCACACCGAAGGGGTTTCCATTGAGTACAGAGAAGAGGCTGCCATAAATCTGTAGAAGACAGAACAGTAAGACCTCTCACCACCATTTTACTGATCTTTTCTCTCCATTCAGTGATTTCCCTTGTCATGTCAAGTCAGCGTTCATCTTCGATGGCATGAAAACAAGCTTTATGTGGTTTTAACTAATCCATTTAGCTAAAAGGTGACCTTTTGTGACCGTGTGAGCTCGTAGCCATCACCTCAATGTAGTTCTTCTCTTACACAAGCCCTACTAGCTCAAATCCTCCTGTTCTTGGAGAAAGATCATAGCGATCTAGCGAATGGAGGGAAAAAAACACCCCATGCGTCGCTGTTGCTCTCATTTCGCAGCATACTGAACGTGAAAACATTTTGATCTCTGTGGTAGGGAGTTCGAATCATGTGGACCTGATCTCCTCAGCCTGGGCCAGCTGTCTCCAACAGAGCTGGAGTCTATGCAGATCCTCCCATCTATGGCCATACCTTTCCGAAAATTACCTTGAGGATACCTATTTCTGGGTTTTTTTTCCCTAGAAAACCCTCACGTAAGAAAACAGAAAGGACCTTTGACCTGACTTCTAAGAATTACTGAATATTTCAAAGATTAGACTATTGCATCTAGTTTAAAGGGCAAGTCCCGTGGAAACAATATTTGTCTCCTTGAGCCTAAACCCCAGTGCCCATAAACTTTTCTTAGTCAGAGTGCTTGATTCTGTAATTAAGACTGAGCCATTCTATTGCTTAAAGGTGCTGGTCCACCTAGGTGGCCTCTTAACATATCCCAGATACGTTCTTCATCTTGGAGAGAGGAGTAAAATAAAGCTATCTATACATTACAAACACGTCCACTTGCCATTTGATGTGCCGTTCTAATACACAGTAATAGGCACATTGGCCAGTAATGGGGAGTTAGTGTTATGGAGCCAGGCGTTTTACTTGGTAGGTGTGATGGGTGTAATGGGTGTGATGGTTGGTTTAATGGAAGTGGCGGTCCCTTTAAACTATAAGACCTTAAAGATGATGCCCCTTCTGTGATGTCAGACATGGGTAGGCTGAGCAGTGAAGACAGACAGGATTATGTAAGTGGGCGCCCAGCCAAGGTGACTCCAAGGACACAACGCAGAAGGCCGGTGGAGGTTAAAATAAGGACGCTAGAGTAACAGCTAAAGACTTGAAGGAGTCATTGGAACTGGTTAACATCTCTTGAAATACTGTATATAAAGAATGGATAGCGCACATAGACGTACACGTTGACATCATTTAGGGGAGAAACACTGCTATTACGGGGACCCCCCACTACTACGTATGCCACTGAGGACCCTCCTTTTCTCCTTATTCCTTCATTGACTTCATCCACACGGAGATCCAGATCAGCCCCACCACGGATGGATTAGAAGAATACTTCCGGCAACCACTAGGGGGTGCCCTGAGCCTGCTTACCAGAGACGTGAAAGCACCTCTCCTATATTACCGATATTTCATATTATTTATTTATTACATACTACACTGTATTGTTTCTATGCGTGTTCTGTTTTTTTATTTAAGGAATAGACGTTTGAGGATTTTTAAGGGGATATCGTTATATTTTCCTACTAGATGTGCGCTATCCGTTCTTTATAAATGTCACAGTTCTCGAAAAACAACACTATATATATAATAGCAGTGTTTGTATATATATATATATATATAGTATATATATAATATTATATATATATATATATATATATATATATAATATACTTATATATGTAATAATTATTATTTTTATTATATATAAATTAAATATTTTCTATTATCGATACACCCATGAGTGGTTTGAATTATTGTGGATATAGGATATATATAATATATATATATATATATATATATATATATATATATATATATATATATATTATGTCCCCAGCTTGCCATACAATCCAATACCCCCATAAATTGGTTTGCGGATTGGTTCGGAAATAGGGTAATTGAAGAAAAAATGAGCGTTGGTGAAAACGGTGATTTTTGCTACGTCTATGCGTGTTCTTACCTTTAAAGACTCTGGGAGATGTGTCCTCAGCAGCTCTTGGAGACGTTCTAGCTCCTCCGCTTTCCTTATAGATATCATCATCATAACGCACAGAAATCTTGAGAGGCCTTAAGAAAAGCTAGAGTAAATAAACACACAGGTTGTTGTCTTTTATTTGAACAACGTGTTAATAATTACTCGGGGACGGCGACGCGTCAAGATCTTTTATTATGTTTGTGATATAAAAAAAAACAAAGTCCAGCTTTAATCACTCATGAAGTCCACCGCTGGGAATCAAGTATAATTTTCCAACTTCTTGGCCACGGGGGAAGGACCGTTTCCCAGCATTTTACCACGAAACGCAGAGAAAATGAACAAATAAACGAGCAAAATAAATGAGTAATTAAACTGGCTAGGAATCCACGGGGCTATGAAGTAAAACATTAAAAAAAAAGCGGCTGGTAAACAAAAAAATTGGCAAATACCGCTACTTTAGAGAACATTTTTGAAGGCATTATTTGGAAACAGACATAGGGTTGCGAAAGTAGTCTAAGGAAGCGTTAAAGTCTACATTGGACAACATGTTAGACAAAAAGTCAATAACAAATACCATTCTGTAACTTCTTCCTCCCCACTCGCTCTCCTTCCCCAGCTGCTGCCTGGCCACCTGTGGACTGAATTCTGGTTCCTGGGGGTCCGGCAAGAAGAACCCAAGACACCTGTAGCCGCAGGGCACATTGTCTTAGTTTCGAAGGGGGTGCACCACTAACCCTATCCTCGCTCCTACCCCTGGTAGGCAGATTCCAACTGCGAGAGGAGGCAGATCCTGTATCCACTCCTCCCCAAGCTGCAACTAAAAGAAACCGCAGCTTAGTGAGCCAGTGCATGTCACATGTCGGGTAGTCCTGATTTTCTACGTCGCATGCTGGGTGACCCTGATTTTCTTTTCACACCACAGTGTGAGTGAACGTGATTCCCTCTCTCTGTTACATTCTCTCTCTCCCTCTCTCTCTCTCAAACTAGCATAATAAGCAATACGCATTGGCAATACCATAATAACAGTCATCCTGGATATTTCTTGTTATGCTATGTTTCCATACATTATTTATGTAAACTTGTAAATAAATATGTCTTATTCAGTTGATTTATACCTGCAGTGCTGTTTCCATGTGTTTCTTTGATCTATACCCTGAGTGCTGAGTTGAGATGTGATTTCCAGTTGATTTATACCTGGAAAGCTGGGTTTGTGTGTGTTATTCTGTTGATCTATACCTGCTATGCTATGTTTCCATACATTATTATTGTGTACCTGAAAAACAGGATTTGTAAGTCTGATCGTGTTTATTTGACCTATACTTTCAATGCTGGGTTCACATGTGAATTTCAATTGATCTATACATGCAATATTGGGTTTGTGTGTTATTCTTTTGATCTATACCGGCTATGCTATGTTTCCATGCATTATTTATGTATACCTGCAAATATTGGGTGTGTATGTCTTCTTCAGTTGATCTATACATGCAAGTGCTGTTTACATGTGTTGTTTATTTGATCCATACCTGAACTACAGGGAGTAAGTAAACAAGAAGTGTGGTTTAGTGAATGAGTGTTTAGTGTTTCAAGTTATATATTATTGTACTTGTTTGCAAAAAAAGAGATGGGGAGAAAGTGGGTATAGTGAGGAAAGAAGTATCTGATGGGGAGAAAGGGGGTATCTGATGGGGAAAAATGCTACCCCCCCCCCAGATTTGTAAGGGTTCCTACGCCCATGCATATGGATTAGCTCCTCCCCTCATCCAGTAGGACCAGATTTTTTTGGCTAAGTCCATTTTTTATATGACTTCCAGAGGGAGTTCAGCCTCTCTCCCTCTGGAGCCCCAGCAATCGGTCAGGTTACCTGACTTGTCTAGGGGGGGTTATGTGCTCCTTTTACCCCTGCAGTACCATGGTACCTTTAAGGGGACTAAGCCTACTGGAAGCTAATATCAGGCACTGTGCCTTTTATCTCTCTGGTCTCCTCCATACGTTTATTGTGGCTGGGGGGGGTTAAGAGCACCTCCTTACCCTGAATGTTCCCCCTTCTGCCTGGACTTCATTAGAAGCATTGGAGCTGTCAGAAATACGGCAGAGATCCTTCTTCCTCTGTTTACATGCAGTTTACTTCCTATATGACATCACACCCCAGCCCTTAAAGGCCTAACAGTTAATAGGTAGGCCTGCCTGTCTTCGCACCGCATGGCCCTGGCTCTCCGTTTTTTACTCTCTAGGGGCAGTTTAATTTGTATTACTCCAGATTTAAAGGCACAGCAGTCATTTAACTGTCGATTTTTCCCTCTTTCCCGCCTGCTGCACTATGGATAGTTCTCCTCATTCTCAGAGATCTCAATCTAAGTCTAGGGATACTTTGGTGTAAACCCCGCCCCCCCCCATTTGCCCTTTAAATGGGGGGGGGGTTCCTGACATCAGCTGACATCACCTCCAACATCAGCGGGCAGTCCTAGCCACGTCCCGCACGGGGAGGCTCAGGGTAGCTAGAGTGAAGAAGTTCTCAGGTATGGGTTTTTAGTACAGGTATCATTGTTATTATATTTACCATGATGCGTAACTCTGCACTTATCTATGTTGAACCTTCTTCTGCCACTTGCACGCCCAGTCCCCAACTCTGTCTAAAAACATGTGTTTTCACGAGTATCAACAGCATGCACAACCAACCAGCGCTAGTAGTGTAGGGGTATCATGCAAGATTCCCATTCTTGCGACCCGGGTTCGAGTCCCGGCTAGCGCATATGTGGACTACTTTTGGAGAATTGGCTGTAATATTGAAGCGAACAAATGACAGTGTGTCGCAGCCAGATCTAAAATTTAAGTCAGTTATTTTCTAACTGCCACTATACGTAGCCTTTTGTTTAATCATATCCTCTAATTGTTTAACATACACACTATATGGACAAAAGTATTTGGACACCTGACCGTTACGCCAAGAGGGACTTTTATGACATTGCATGTGCAAGCTGAAGGAGACATAGCAAGACATTTTGGACAATGCCATGATTCCAACTTTGTGGGAACAGTTTGGGGAGACCCCTTTTCTATCCCAGCATGACTCTGCCCCAGCCTGCAAATCAAGGCCCATAAAGACACGGTTGGATGAGTTTGGGGTGGAAGAACTTGACCGGCCGCACAGAGCCCCGACCTCAACCTCATCCAACACCTTTGGGATGAACCGGAACAGGGATTCCGAGTCGGTTGTCTCGTTCCAAATCAGTGCCTGACCTCACAAACGCTCTACTGGATGAACAGGCAAAATTAATGTTTCTGTCCCCCTTCAGCCATAACTCCCCTCTTTACTTTAAAATACCCATTCTCTCCTCATTATGGCGCTTCCTTTAACACCTTTTTGCACTCCACCATCTTGACCAAAACCCTAACCCAACCCTTTCTTTTTATTTACCGATTCCATGTTACATCCTGCAGCCACTTGCCTCTAATTGCTGCTTCCGCCTCTTTTTTACCCCTCCTTTCGTCTTAATTGCCCACATAATACATTTTTGAATGTAAGCTCACCGTTCTCATGGCGGCTCACGGGCCGGGTGCATAATTCCTCTTGTGTACCTTCCCGTATTTAAATTGTACAAAAAAGTAATAACAATAATAAAGAGCATTAATAAAAATGAATGTTTGCTACTGGGGCTGCAAGGGTTAAATCCTGCGCATCATCACTAGGTATCCATCTTCTAGGTAAGCTCAGGCGCTTTGCCACCTACTGTAGACACCCTGCCACACCTGGGCATAGTCACTCCCACTCCTATCATCCCTATCCTGTCAAATTTATATTTTTATATTAATCCCCTCCCTACTGGGTTTTTTTTTTAGTACCCATCCGTTTTTTGCCTATTGCTTTAATATTTTTGCTTGTTGCCTAACATTGACCTTATGATCAAAATGTTGTTTCCGGACAGGGCCCCTAACCCCGTAAAACAAAAAAAAACACAAACCAAGACCCTATAAAAACAACGTTATTAGTCCAACGCCGTTAGAATGTGTCAGGAGTCTGAAAGTCAGCCGAATAGCAAATGCGAAAGCCTGTCTGTCCAGCAAACCCCCTGTCATAGGAATTGGTCAATGGGGAAACACCGTTGCTGGAACCACCTCTCTCATATATGGTTTCCAGCTCCTTAAAACCCTATCTTTATCGCTAAGTAGGTTTTTGTTACTTAATGCAGTCGGACTTCAGACACTACGGGAGGCCGGAGTAGCGGGATCTGACGTCAGAGATGACGCAAATAAACTGACATTTTGCTATTTTTCCTACAATACGTGGCTTGCGTACAGACTTTTCACGCTACCACCAGCAGAAGTATTTGCATCACCCATTACAGACTTGGGCAATCTGTGCCACGTTTTGATCTCCAAGAGGTCACAAGAAGTAGCTTCTTGAATAGTAGAGGATCATGAAAGAAAAAAAATATATAAAGTTATTTATGAGACTTCACATAATAAATATTACATATATATTTCTTACAACTGTAGAAGGATAACTAAATTATATACAAGTATGGCGGGAGTTACATTCGAGTCCCAAGATGTCTTGATACCCAACGATGGCGTGGATCCGTCCTACGCCTCTCAGTTCCATGCGCATACCTAATAAACGTGAGAAATATATTCTAAAATACCAACTTTCGGGTTAGGTGCGTTATAATACAAAGTACCTGCTCAAAAAGAAATGATGGAAGGGTTAAGGACGCCCACATCTTCCCTTTAGGAGAGGGAAAGAGATACAAGAAGGTTCTAGGAGCACCAATAGCAGAACCATCTCCACGTCTATTGTGCGTCTTCTAGATCCATGGCCGGATAACAAAGCTTTTACCGTCAGACAGAACCATGTTTAAATACACAGAAGGCCCGGTGGGGAGCGAGCCAATAGCTGTCTACATCCCAGCAGTCCGACATGTGCCTTCAATCCGCTACCGTCGGTGACAGAAGACCTCAGGGGGGGACCTCTTGTAGAAGACGTTCAATTACTTACTCCGGGATACGCACAGGAACTCACATGCGTACTCCACCGCAGAGAGGACACTTTGGCGCGTCTCTGTTTACGTCGTTATCCTCTGCGCTGAAGTCCCACCAGCAAAGGTTCCACCAATGGACCACGTTACACAAGAACATGCATAAATGATACTTCCCCCCCCCCCAAATAAAAACGCTTTCTCTGGAAATTCTAAACACTCGACTCGTTTTCATCCACCTTAACCTAAGTGCCCATCTTAACTAGAACTTTATCTTCTTGTTAATCTAGTCCATTTTTTTCTTTGGAGATATCTGGCGAAGGATTTGGGACGTACGATAGACCCGCTCTAAACGTCGACACTCGCTTAGACCCCAGCAAGAGTATAACAAATCAGCTTGGTGCGAATGGAAATATATATAATGAGGACCCCTCATTATATATGATTCTACAGACCGTAGGCCCTATTCACGTTGGCCAAGGCCATAAACCGCGGTCGCTTCACAGCATCTACCCCACAGAATATTTCAATCATTTGCATTTAAACCTCACTGTCTGCAAGAACCTTTGTTACATTGCACATTCTTTATAGAAATGAAATGGTAGAATATTCTTAACCAGTATGAAGAGAACGCCATGTTTCCGTTACTTCCAGAACAACCTGAGCCTTATGGGTAAGCAGAGATTTGGCCAATGAAGACTTCTGCCATAAGCGTTCCATGTATGGTAGCAAAGCCATATTTATATTTTAAATGATTTAGAAATAAATACATTTTTTGGGGGGAAAAAAACCCAACTTTGAATGGTGTTTTTATTGAACCATTATTTGTAATACACTTAGAATATGACACATCAAAATGTATTTGGACGTACCCAGGGTGTCTATCTGCCACCCGGCGCGCTGTACGACCGCGCAGGGGCAGATTCTTCCAACTTATGGAAACTTAAACCACAGCTCCCGCCATATTGACCTTCCTCGTTGAAGCCTTACCTAAGCCGCAACGTCTTCTAGAGATAAGGCATATCCTACAAAAGCAAGGCCTTGGGGGTGGGACCTCCGTCACCCCGCTACTTAGCAATAATATTAATAATTATAATAATAATTAAAAAAAAAAAAAAGTATAGAGCTATACGCACTTTCAAAATAAATGGCTTTGTTTCCAACACAGAACTCTCACGACTCGCACATCTGTTTTGCTTTCGAGTGGATCCGCTGGTGTATGACAAAGTTTGAGCTGTTGGCAAAGCGCTTGCCGCAGTAAGAGCACAAGAACGGCTTTTCGCCGGTGTGGACCCGCTGGTGGGTGACGAGATACGACTTGATGCTGAAGCACTTGCCGCACTCCGAGCACACGAAGGGTTTGCTTTCCGAGTGGATCCGCTGATGCTTGGCCAGATTGCCGTTGCTGCTGAAGCACTTGCCACACTCGGAGCACGTGAACGGTTTCTCCCCCGTGTGGATCCTCTGGTGCGTGATGAGGGCGAACTTGGTGCTGAAGCATTTGCCGCACTCCGAGCAGGCAAACGGCTTGTCTCCTCGGTGAATCCGCTGATGGTGGAGGAGATAGGAACTGCTGCTGAAGTACTTGCCGCACTCGTGGCAGCCGAAGGGCTTCTCTCCCGTGTGGATCCTCTGGTGCTTCACCAGGTCCGACTTGCTGGTGAACCATTTCCCGCAGTCCGAGCAGCCAAAGGGCTTTTCGCCCGTGTGAATTCGGTTGTGCGCCTGAAGATGGGCGCTGATGGCGAAGCATTTCCCGCACTGCGCGCACGAGAACGGCCTCTCGCCCGTGTGGCTCCGCAGATGCGCGACGAGCTTGGACTTGCACGAGAAGTCTCTCCCGCATTCGGGGCAAATGAAGGCGCTCAAGCCGGTGTGAACCGTCTGGTGTTTGAGGAGCTCCAGGCTGCTGGCGAAGCACTCCTGGCACGTGTTGCAGATGAACGGCTTCGCTATCGTGTGAATGTTCTGATGGGCAATCAGGTTGGAGCTATTGGCGAAGCTTTTGCCGCAAACCGAGCACGCGAAGGGCTTCTCCCCCGTGTGGATCCTCTGATGTTTCACGAGGTCAGACTTGCTGATGAAGGTCTTCCGGCAGTAAGTGCAGAGGAATGGCCTCTCCCCGGTGTGGATGCGCCGGTGCGACAGAAGGTGCGAGCTCGTGGTGAAGCCTTTCCCGCATTCCGAGCAAACAAACGTTTTTTCTTTATGGTGAGTCTTCTCGTGGCTCTGACACTTGGATTTCACAAAAAAGATCTTGCCGCAAACTTCACACGGGAAGTTTTTGGCTTCGGTCTGGGTTCCCTGAGACTGACAACGTTCAGACGGGTCAGGGTCACCCGACGGGTCGGCCGTCTGGTGGTCAGCCAGACCCGAATTGGTTTTCATGCCGCTCTCTTCTGAGCTTTCGTAATACATCTCTGGTTCATCTTTTCCAATTTCAGTGAAGTCGCATCCCCTCAGGGACTCGTCGTCGTGACCGTTCTGGTCCGTATCGTCGTCGACCACAAACTTCTTAATACAGTAACTCGAGAGGTCCGGCTTTTCGTCTTCATCCTCCTCCGTAGACATACAGACCTCCGCTTCATCCTGGCGTTCGATCAAGTCCGACTCCTCGATCTTTATTTTCACGTAAGTGCTCATATCCACGATGGGTTTATTATCTTCGGTGCATACATGGTTATGGACTTCTTCCATCACAACGTCTGAAGAACAAAAAAAAAAAAAAATTCCTCATTGGCATTTTTTGTTTGGAGCAAAAAAAAAAAAATTATAAATTTTTTTTTACTCGAGCACAAAATGATACCTATAAATGAATCAAGAGACAGTTTAATCTCCCCGACGCTCCCATTAAAGAGGAAGAATACATACTGAAGTACCGTAACCTTCTGTGAATGCTTTAACATGCATTCTTAAAGACTTACCCGACCTAGAAGCTGCAACCCTGCTGCTGCAGCAGCCGTCCTTCTCTGTGGTCCGGCGTTTCACGCAGCCAATCGCTGGCAGAAAAATCACACAACGAAAGTGCTTGCGGCACATGGGTATAGGGGTCCGAGCAGACCCCACACCCTGCCTGCAGCATTCGCAGAGCCAGTGCCGGAGCCCGCTGTCGGTAAGTACATCGCGCACATGGAGATTGGCTGAATACATATCCTGCATGCGATACAGCCGGGGGGGGCAAATGCAGAATCCCACCATGCGCAACACCGCAAAATAATTAAAGGAACCACACAGTTCGGCATAAGATGACCGGAGCGTCCCTTTAAATGTACAAAATAACCAGAAACACACAATATATTTAATCATTTAATGCAGGTTTTCTACCAAAGTAGTTATAATAGCTAAAGATAATGTATATACCGGTAATTATTATAATAACGCACTATACGTTAATAGGACACAAGTGGCGATTAGCAATTGACTTCTTACACAAACAAAAATTAGGTTACGAGACCTTTGCGAACAAGTTTATATTTTTTATTACATATTTATTGTATAAAAAGCGATTTTTTATTTTGAATTTTTTTTTTAATGTAATATCCCTTATACATTTTCAGCCTGTGGGGGAAGGGGCAAATGCGTAGGGGGGGTGATTTTGAAGCGACCTCACACCATCACTGTGCAGACTGGAGTGCCCTTTTGAGTGCCCAGCTTTGCAACCTCGCCTTTATGGGTATTTAGAGCAGTTTCCGTCGCCGTTAATTTACTTAATACATTTTATTTTTAATTGATTTACTTTACAATAACTGCAGCTCCGACGTGTAAAAAAAAAACTAAAAAGAAGTACCGCGGCAAGAACAACAAATTATAACTTTTTTTGGAATATTAGCAGGCAATTCAGAATGTGAAGAAAACAAAACAAAACAGAATTATTATTTTTTTTTCTTTAATGTAAAAATAATATAAAAAAAATACGCATTTAGGAAAAATACCCAGAAACCCAGCTGTAGGGGTCAATATGACTGAGAGGACTGACTACTCCTTAACTTTGTATGGACAGGGTCAAATGGTTACATGTAAAAAGAAAAATGATAGACGATAGATGGATAGATAGATAGATAGATAGGATAGATAGGATAGATGGGATAGATAGATAGGATAGATTACAACTTTAAAGGTGCTGTTCCACCAACTCTGCTGAATTCAACACCATCATAAAGGAAAGGAGCGTTTCAGTTGCCCTGCACACAACACCGTCGGGAAGCTCCTCTCCTCCCTCCGCACTACAGAGCCTTGGCGCCAATTCTCTCGCTAGATGAGGAACCTAACAAAGGTGCAATCTTCACGCCCCACACAGAGCGATTCCATAGTGACGCAGCTTTATGTAGAGAGATGTGTGGATCTAATAGGTCTGCAAGCGAGGCTTGAACCCTGAAAGGGGTTCATTTTTACTTAACCCGTTTCAGGCTTAATACGCACCGGCAGGGATAAATCGCTGGTGCATGGGAGAGCAGGCTTTACTATCAGCCTGGCGTGTCCCGTTTGTTGGCCGGGGCCAAAATTTAGGACGTTTAGCCCTTAGACCACTAAATGACGGCCCTACTGGTCACTCTAATGTACTTGTCCTCCTGCTCGGTGGTGCACCGGGGCCTCCCGCTCCTCTCTCTGTTCTGGTTGGAGCCGGTTTGCTCGGTTCGGTGAAGGGTGTAGTACACAGCGTTGTACGAGACCTTCAGCTTCTTGGCGATATCTCGCATGGAACAGCCTTCATTCCTCAGATCAAGAATAGACTGACGCGTCTCAGAAGAAAGTTCTTTGCTTCTGGCCATTCTGAGCCTGTAATCAAACCCACAAACGCTGATGCTCCAGATACTCAACAAACGTTGTCAGCCGTGTAACAAAGGGATTTCTAACGATCAATGAGCCTTTTACACTTAAACATAGATCAGCGGACACTGGAACCCCGGAGTGATGGGAGTGATAAAGGGCCATTGGAACACAGGAGTGATGGGAGTGATGTAAAGGCCATTGGAACACAGGAGTGATGGGTGATAAAAGGGCCATTTGGAACCCCGGATCGCATGCGGAGTGAATAATAGGGCATTGGAACCCCCGGAGTGATGGGAGTGATAAAGCGGCCATTGCGAAAATGGGAGTGATAAAGGGCCATTGGAACCCAGGAGTGATGGGAGTGATAAAGGGCCATTGGAACACGGGAGTGATGGGAGTGATGTACCCTGTAACAGAGCTGGATAGTCCGAGCGACTACCTCCGCTGTCTTGTGCTCCCTTAGCCTGGGACTCACTCTTTCCCCGGCTCCCAAATCACTTGCCGAGACTCAGTGTAGGCTATAAACTAAAACGAAGACTGCTTTATTTCTCACACACAGCGCTGGGTATTGCCGGCAAAGCCCACATGAATTTAAATCAAGATACTGGGATTCAAACTGCCCGTTAACCCCTTAAGAACAATGGGCTGTCCTTAAACCCATTTAAGACAATGCATTCACATGTACAGGCTTTGTTATGAAGAGGTTAATCTGCCTCCCAGAGACAACAGGGTCAGTAAAGAGATTAACAATACAATAAGGTCCCAGCCTCCACTATCTATTACTGGCCCAAATCATTTCTAAGCTTTGGCTGGGGGTAAATGTCTGTAGCGGTGGAAGGGGAGGGGGGGGGGGCTCACTGTGTTTATTTTATTTATTTATTAACGCTTTTCTTCCTTTTTCCTTTTGCGGGTAGAGGGAGAAACGTTGTTCTCCCTCCGATCCCCCCGGCCGTGCAAACCCTGTGACCAGAATGCAATACCTGCGATCAGCCAGCAGGGGGAGCCCCGAGCCGGGTCTAGACAGGTAAACCCTGTCCTCCGTTGACCTTCCTGGTTGACGCCGACCGGAGAGTAACCCGCCGTACCTCGTGCCGTTACGAACGATCCGTCGGCAGATCCGGGCCGACAGACGGGAGTCCGGGCTGTCAATAGGCGGACTGATTCACCGCGCCACAGGGACCCTAAAGGTAACCCTGCCACACCTTTTCATGACGCACCTGTAGGGCTATGGAGTAAGGAAGGGGTTAACAGATAAGAAAACCAAGGAAACGAACCCAAACGGTGCCCCATAAAGCGGGGGTGCGGGGTCCTTCATACGTCTTGTTTCTGTAAGTCACACTGTTATGTTATGCACTACTTTATGTCTTGGGTACCCCGTGTACAGCGCTACGGAATATGACGGCGCTATATTACACGATTTATAGAAAAATTATACATATTTAATAACATTTCGCCAGTCTGAGGCTCAAGAACACAAACCTGTTAAATACGATGCCATACGATAGCATTAGATCGCAAGCCTTTCAGACTACTCCGAGTATAATGCGCCCGGAGAACAGAGAGTAGTCCCAAAAGCTTGCAATCTAAGAGTCATCCAATAAAGGCACACTTTTTACCAGATTTCCTGATTTATAACTTTTTTTTTAATTGAGTAGCCAAGTGAAGACCTGTATGTGTTTGGATGCTGAGGGACTATGCATCCTCAAAGGGACAGTTGGGAGGTATGAGCCCTATACAAACCCCGTCTTACATCAGGTAGAAACGGCCACGCGTTTAACGGTAACGGGGTCTATACGGACCTCACCGCGCTGACATTTCATAAACCTCCGCCACACCCGTGAGAGGACCGTTATACGTGGGCCATACCAGGCCATAACCCTGCGCCGGCTGACACGTCTCGCCATATCCGTCCGCACGGCATTAATACATACAGCTTAACGCCAGCACGGCCTCACAAGCGGGTTTTACCGCGAACGCGGCCGGTCACCTACCTCGGAAACTCGCTTGTGTTTATTTATAGGCAGGGCGTCCCTGTACCCGCGACAGGAAGTGAGCCGCACAACCCGTCTGCCCTCAGCGGCGTCACACACCAGTATTGTTACCGGAGGAGGGCGCTGATTGGCTGCTGAGCGTCCGCGCGCCCAACGCCTCACGGGAAACGATGTCCGGGGAAACGCCAGGCGAAGCAGACTCAGCGAGCCAGTGAACTACATCTCCCAGAGTTCCTAGATGACATAAGTCACATGACACTCCAACGGCCAATCCAGTGACTAATAAGCATTAATGCGCGATTTGCGCGCCTGAGGAGTCTGTCAAGGTGTTAATGTGTCGGGTAGGCTGAGGGGTCTGTTCTCTGTATGTTAGTGATGTGTAAAAATATAGTAAAAGACAGTAAAAGTTTTTTTTTTAAAAAAAAACCATATTTGGGTATAAATAAGATTCCCCCTTTTCTGTGTTTCATGAACCTCACAAATTATACAACTTTTTTTTTTAACTGGAAAAATAAGGCTTTCATTTGAAACCATAGAAAAAAAAGCCAGATTTGGGAAGCGCGTTCCCCCCCATTTTGGTCATTCTGCGCCTATGCCCTATTTGGGACATCTTTGAACCTGGTCGCTCGAATTTACCCCATCAAACAATTCTTTTAATTAAAAAAAAAAAAAATTAGACACCTCTTGGGTATTTGAAATGCTAGTATTTTAACTCTTTCCATGTCAGACTTTTTGGGAAGATACAGCACTAATTTTAGTACTTGTTTAAACTTTATTATTATTATTATTACATTTGGCTGGAACTGGATGGCTCCCCTGATGGTGACATCATTTTATTATTGTTTCATTTTTTTACTAATCACATTGCGATTAGAAAGCTGGGCTCCATTGACTTGCAAGGGGATAGCCAGAGTTCTCAAGAGGGTCTGGAGGGACCCTCAACCAAGTTGGGAAAGATTGCTAATTTATTTTAAATTAAGGACGTGCCGCCATCTTGCGAGAGGCAAAACCTATCGCAGTGGCGCTTTTCACTGCTCTCCGGAGCGGTCATCACCCGTCTTTTGGTGGGTGTTGCTGAATGTTTAATGTCAGGCGCGTCATTGGTCGTTAAGTGACCATTTTCGCATTTGGGCAGTTTATTAGTGTCTAGAATACTTCATCGTATGGTAAAGAGCTGACAGAATCTCATGCAATATTGAGAGCTGGCTTTACTCGAAGCTGGTCGGTGAAAACAGACTTTCCCATTTACATCAGACACAGTGAATTAGTAGCCTAACCTGAAAAAAAGGGACATTTTAACTAGAATATTAATTTTACCAACATAAAAAGGCATTTTTTTGGTATTTGAGAAATTAAAGGGGAAGTCCTATATAAAAATATATCCTGCGCATAAACCCCAGTGCTGTATACAGTAATGAAACCTCTTCTGATACAAGACTTCCTTTATCTGCAGACGGCCATTGTTGACAGTCATGGGACGGTTTGTGGCAATGCTAATGAAGTCTGTTCCCTCATACACTTTTATTAGTCAGAGAGTCCAGCTGGGTGATTAAGACTGAGCCATTCTATTGTCCCCCACACACTGTATGATAAGGAGTCAGGGGGTGTGTCCAGTAGATTGGGGCTCAGACAACAGAGCGAGAACTCATACAAATGGCGGATATGCAGCTGCCTGAAAACATAATATGGAGCAAAAACTATAAAACGTTCAATAAAGAAAAACACATTAAGTATAAAAATGTATTTTTAATTTGATACGAATAATCAGAATTAAAAGGAACTCAGCTGATTTTATGCGGGTGAATCCAATCAATCTTGTTATTCCAAATGAATTTAAATAGTTTACTATTCACAATAAAATAAAAAAAATAGAAAAAAGTACTCACACTGATATTTCTTTTGCTACCAATCTTTGCCGTCATACCAAGAACGTTTGACATGTTTAAACCTGTATCCAACTTAGTCCATCATATAGTAAATACTACAATAAAGAAAATACCGTTGGTCATTGTCGTTCTGACATCACACATGATGCGTCGCTTGTTAGCTGCGAAGTCATAATTCTATATCCAGGAAAATTTAACTCTTCCCGCAAAGAGAAGCAAAATGGAATTACGGCTACACTTTTATATAGGTGCACGAGGAAAGTACATGACCATCACATGGATCCAGAGACGAAGCGTGAGACAGTTACAGTCCTCGTACTCCCCAAGAGCGCTCTTAAAGCCTGTAAGAGAAGTAAGAGAAATAGTAATGATCTTTCTTAATCGTTTTAATGAATGGACTGATGAGCTTCCTTCTCGAAGATCCCTTTTACCCCGTAAAAGTCTCTCACTTCACCACCAAAGAAGCTCAGACCATCACATTGCCTCCGGCATGCCTGGCAGATGGCACCAGGCACCCCTCCATCATCTTTTGGTCTGGTCTGAGGCTCACGAATTCTCCTCTTTGACCTCCGGACACCCCGAGCTTGGCTTCGTCGGCCCACCTTCCTCCGAACTTCCTTCGACCAGCGCCTCTGTCGTCTTAGTCTTTTCTTTTTCAGGTTTCTTCTTATTGGCCGGCCTGAGACACGGCTTCTTCTTTGCAATTCTGCCTAGAAGGCCGGCGTCTCGGAGTCGCCTCTTCACCGTCGACGTTGAGACTGCCGTCTTGCGGGTGCTGTTCAATGACGCCGCCAGCTGGGGACCCGTGAGGCGTCTGTTTTTCAAACAGGTCACTCTAATGTACTTGTCCTCCTGCTCGGTGGTGCACCGGGGCCTCCCGCTCCTCTCTCTGTTCTGGTTGGAGCCGGTTTGCTCGGTTCGGTGAAGGGTGTAGTACACAGCGTTGTACGAGACCTTCAGCTTCTTGGCGATATCTCGCATGGAACAGCCTTCATTCCTCAGATCAAGAATAGACTGACGCGTCTCAGAAGAAAGTTCTTTGCTTCTGGCCATTCTGAGCCTGTAATCAAACCCACAAACGCTGATGCTCCAGATACTCAACAAGTCTAAGAAGGACCAATTTTATTGGTCATTTCACGATTGCAAACGGGATTCCTAACCATCAATTAGCCTTTTAAAAAATATATATATGAATATACACTACATAGACAAAAGTATTGGGACACCTGCCCATTACACCAACTGGGGACTCTGATGACATCACATTCTAAATACATAGACATTAATATGAAGTCAGCCCCCCCTTTGCAGGTATAACGGCTTCCAATGTTCTGGGAAGGCTTTCCACAAGATTTTGGGGAGTGTCTGTGGGATTTTTGCCCGTTCATCCAGTAGAGCGTCTGTGAGGTCCGGCACTGATGTTGGACGAGACGCCCGGCTCGCAATCTCCGTTCCGGTTCATCCCAAAGGTGTTTGTTGGGGTTGAGGTCGGGGCTCTGTGCGGCCGGCCAAGTTCTCATCCAACCAGCTCTTTATGGAGCTTGCGTTGTGGGCCGGGGCTCAGTCATGCTGGAATAAAAAAGGGGTCTCCCCCAAAGCCGAGCATTCCCCAAAATGTCCCGGTATAACGAAGCACTAAAAGGGCCCAAACTTTGATTTCGATAATTAAGAGGGGCGTCCCAATACTTTTGTCCATACAGCGACGCACAAAGCAAGCTCCATAAAGACAGGTTGGGTGAGTTTGGGGTGGAAGAACTTGGCCGGCCGCACAGAGCCCCGACCTCAACCCCAACAAACACCTTTGGGATGAACCGGAACGGAGATTACGAGCCGGGCGTCTCTTCCATCATCATTTTATTTAGAGTGTGATGTCAAAGGTCCCTTTTGTGTAACGGTCAGGTGTCCCAATACTTCTTACCATATAATAAATGTGTAATATAACGCATTTATATCCAACGCGGGCGCACTCTTTCCCAAACTTGCAAAAAATATGGCAATAATTCACACCCGCTGATCAAGAAAAAATCCCGATTTATACTTTTTGAGGAGCCAATAAGAGAAGCCGAGCTGATGTCTTAAGAAGTGAAGATCTGTATGGGTTTGGATGCTGAGGGACTATGCATTCTCAAAGGGACAGTTGGGAGGTATGAGTTCCATACAAACCCCGTGTAACCCCGGTAACGGGGTTTATTCGGACCTCACCGCGCTGATATTTAATAAACCTCCGCCACACCCGTGAGAGGACCGTTATACGTGGGCCATACAAGGCCATAACCCTGCGCCGGCAGACACGTCTCGCCATATCCGTCCGCACGGCATTAATACATACAGCTTAACGCCAGCACGGCCTCACAAGCGGGTTTTACCGCGAACGCGGCCGGTCACCTACCTCGGAAACTCGCTTGTGTTTATTTATAGGCAGGGCGTCCCTGTACCCGCGACAGGAAGTGAGCCGCACAACCCGTCTGCCCTCAGCGGCGTCACGCACCAGTATTGTTACCGGAGGAGGGCGCTGATTGGCTGCTGAGCGTCCGCGCGCCCAACGCCTCACGGGAAACGATGTTCGGGGAAATGCCAGGGGAAGCAGACTCAGCGAGCCCGTGAACTACATCTCCCAGAGTTCCTAGATGACACAAGTCACATGACACTCCAACGGCCAATCCAGAGACGAATAAGAATGTTCATTTGTAGCCTTCTTGTACCCCATTAAAGATGCAGTTCCACCTACTGTGTTAAATTTGTGGCTAAATAGATTATTAAAGATATAATTCCCAGTACTGCTGAAACCCCTCCCACACATTAGTTGTTTGGTTGTTTTTTTTATCAAGGAGGCGATCGTAGCCTGTTGCCATAGAAACTGAAAGCGCGCTTCTTGAATTTTCTGACGCGAGGAAAGAATAAACCCAGAGATCCGCCGGGGTTTATTTGCTTAAGAAAACCAAAGAATGCAAGTGGAACAGCAGCTTTAAGGGATTTAATGTCAACGGCAGTCAACGGGATCGTTTGGCAACCATAGAAAAACGATAGAATTGGGCGCGCCTTGATTTGCCAGGAGCCGTCCTCGTTAGAGACTTTTTAACGTGACCCCTGCTGCGATAACTTCATCTGAACACGTTAGACAGCCGCCATTTTGTCTGGTGCCATTTTGTATTTTCTTAGTCCACCAGGGCGCCATGTTTTTTGAGGAGCCATGGACGTCATGGTTGGTACCGTACCTACCCAACAAATCACTGTCCACCTCCGGTACATTTCATAAGGGTTCTTGATGTTTACATTAATCTCTGGACTTCTTGTCTCCTCTCCTCCTTATAGATTGTCAGCACACGACTACGTCCTACTCTGTTCATGTCATTGTTAGTCTAAATACTATTTTATCCCTTTATTGGATCTGCCACCCAATGATGAAAGCTAAATTATGCGTCACTATGATTCTGTGCCAAACTTCAACAGTTAAATACATATAATGTATACATATAATGTATGGTTTAGTGCCAGGTAATTGTAATATTGTATAAACAAACAACAATAACAATTGGGTTATAATTATTACAAAGGTTCAAATAGGAGATTCCACAGAAGGTTGAAGAGAATAGCAGGGTTAAGATCCGGTGGGACTTCCAGAGCCAGACGGACAAGCAGGTACCGGCCAATCCACCCGACCTTGTGGTGGTAGACAAGGACCAGAAGATGGTTGATAGAGCGCCAAGTGACAGCAACATTAGGAAGAAGGAGTATGAGAAGCTGGAGCCCTAAGAGGTCCTAGAAGAAGAACTAGTGAAGATGCGGAGAGGGAAGACCAAACTGGTCCCAGTGGCCATAGGAGCAGTCACGGCTGTGACTCCTAAGTTGGGAAAGTGGCTCCAACAGATTCCAGGAAGGATATCAGAACACTCTGCCCAGAAGAGTTCAGAGCTTAGAACAGCTAAGATACTGAGCAGGTCAAACTCACAGGTCTCTGGTAGAAGAGGTTGAGGAAGACACATACCACCCATCGGGGTGACAATGGAATTTGTTTTGTATATATATTTAATATATATAATTTAATATATAATAATATATAATTTAATATATTCCATATATATATATGGAATATATTAAATTATATTAGGCAGTCTCTTAGTGTCAAGAAGCAGGTCGGTGATCAAATAAGCAAAATGATGTTTTTTACGATAAGAAAAAAATCCCATCATTTAATCATATAGATAGCACTGAATGATCAATTCATAATTCGATTGGATTATTCTATATGTGGGATATCCCAGAATTTAGCAATTCACCTTGAATAAGTCTATATTCTATAGCTAGAATATTAATATTATCAACGGGAAAAGGCATTTTGTCTGCGTCTAGAACTATTTAAAAAAAAGAAAACACAATATGTTTAAAAATTAATTTTTAATCTGATATTTATAATATAATGTAATAAATAAGAGTTCCCCTTCAAGTTATTGAAATCTCCCTACTGATACTACTTCCTGTTGCATCATAGAACATCTTCCTGTGAAGGTTGCTTCCCTTCAGCCTACTAAAAAACACCAGTCTTGTTATTCCGAATGAGTTTAAATAGTTTATTATTCACAATAAAATAAAAAAAAATAGAAAAAAGGATTTTTTTTGTGTGTCTGTGTGGGTGGACAAATAACAAAATGCACTCACACTTATATTTCTTTCGCTTTCCGACGTGTTCCTTCCTACCAAGAACATTTTATATGTTTGGACCTGTATTGAAGTTAGCCCATCATTTAGTAAAGAAAGCCCAGTCATTGTCGTTCTGACGTCACACATGATGCGTCGCTTGTTAGCCGTGAAGTCATAATTCTTCATCCAGGAAAAATGAACTCTCCCCTCCCCCCGCAAAGGAAGCAAAATGGAATTATGGCTACACTTTTATATAGGTGCACGAAAAAAAGTACATGACCATCACATGGATCCAGAGACGGAGCGTAAGACAGTTACAGTCCTCGTACTCCCCAAGATCTTTTTTGTTTGTTTGTTTGTTTATGATGCCAGCGCTCTTAAAGCCTATAAAAAAAAGTAAAATAAATAGTAATTATCTTTTTTTAATCATTTTACAATTCTTCGTTGTTTTGATCTTGGCCTCATTCTCTTAATCCCCATCCTTCTTTTTTGCCCATGCAGTCTCGTTACCCCTCTACCTCCTAATAGATCATGGACCCCCCAATATCAGGGTCCCCCTTCTACTACTGTACAGTATGTCTTAATATTATGGTTACTTGTGAATATGTTATGTCATTGTTCATGTTGAATCTTTCCCTATGGACTCTACTGGCATCCCATAAAAAATCTAAATAATACAATCATATAACGTACCAAAAAGGCACCTTTTCATATCATTTAAGTAACAGAAAACAGACTTTTTCTTATGATAAATATGCGCGACACGTTTTATAATTTATTTCTCACCTGTTCTTGTGGGTCCAGCTCGTTGTACATCGGACTCATCTCCGTAAACTCCAGCTGTCCCTTAGATTCTTGCATTAGCGATATCTTGCAACGAAAAGACATGTTCATTTTTTTTTTAAATTCATGTAATTTGGGTAATTTTTCAAAATAATGCCTCTTACTTTATTAAATAATATGATTTCTTAGCCAGGCAAGGAGTTGTACATAGATGGTGCTGCAGTCACATTTTTTATGTTTTTTTTTTCTAGGCAAATGAGTTTTGATGCAATGACAGGTAGGTGTCTGACATCATAAAATAAGTATCCAGGAATTCCATGTTGGAAGATCACTCATTGGCAGATGGGGCTCATAAACAATTTGTTTAACCCCTTAAGGACAATGGGCGGTGCCTAAACCCATTGAAAACAATTTTGAGCCCGTACATGTACGGACTTTGTCATCAAGGGGTTAAAATTCCCTTAAAAAAATCAAGGAATGCCCCTTTAAAAATGTCTGGAATCCATCCCTGGCTCCTTACGTTTACAATTCAGGTAAAGCAGTGATTACGGGATTTTATTAAGAACATAATTATTTACTATTATTATTATTTCAATTATTATTAATATTATAGTTATTATTATCTTTTATTTATATCGCACCAATGGCTTCTTACCATCTTATGATCTGTTTGGTAGATAATTTAGTCACCTCCAAGGGTCAACTACACGTTTCCAGCTAAAATGTTATTTGCCGCTTCATTCTATCGCCCTCGGAGAACAGAAATGCCTAAATACCTTATCCAGGAAAGGGTCATGTCCACTCCGAAACTTCCTTTCGCTTTCTACGTACAGCACGGCATCGTGCACCGTCAGGAAAAAGAGATCGGGCGTAATTGTTTCGTCAAAGAAAGAACAAACTTCCAACTTTTTAAATATGATATCTAAATAATAAAAAAATAAAGAGAAATATAATACAATGATAATAAAACAATACAAACATATACTGTATATTTAAAAAAGAAATAAATATATTTTATGGGAACAATGGGCAGGTACAATGATGATTGGAATTTTAATCGGTTATTTATAAGGCGATCTTGAAGGTGGCCCCATAACCACCATAAATATAATCCCAACCCATTCATTCTTTCATTATTAGAACCATCATTCATTCGCTTACCGTCACATGCTGCAATGTATGCGTCAACATCAATCCTCTTGAATTCCTTAAATATCTGTGGGAAATAGAAGCCAGATTAATGAGACGGGACCAACTTCTACGTTCTACGTATTTAGAATGTGATGTCATCAAAGCCCCAGTTTATTTAATGGTCAGGTGTCCCAATACTTTTGTCCACATAGTCTATATACTGTAGGGTCAACATGTGTGTTTAATAAAAGTATGTTTTCTATCGTTTCAATGTTTTGGAAATCCATTGAGTTTTTTTACACTATTAAATAATTTATGAAGGTCTTTAGAAATAAGAAATATTTACCAGTTTTAAGCTTTTCACTGCCACAACATCAAGGAACGTTATCTGCCCAAAATCAAAAATAACGCTATGAATATTCACTTTGGGCACAGACACTAAAACCGGCAGGTCCGAATTCCAATCCACTTGAATTTCCACTTCTTTTGTAGCAACTTCTGGCATATCTTCTGCATGTGGCCCCTCTAGGTCATCATCCGATTCAAAGCCCTTGTTATCAATACCGTCACTGGTGATGATTCCATTCTAGAAGAATTACAAATATAACATTTGTGAAATATATCTGTAAATTACGCCAACCTACATTTATTATGTGAAACTGATATGGAAGAACACTTGGGTAATATCGATCCTATTAGAACTCAGGGGCCAGGAGAAAATCCTTGGAAGCAGCTTGCTTTTTTACACTGGCCATAGAAAGGATCCATAGAGGGTCCTACATGGTCTTTAAAGTGCATTCCCTTAAAAAAAAAGATCCATGGAGATGATACCAGAAATAAGGTTTTAGGACTAATTATCCACCAGGATTTGTCTGCAAATGGGGAGAATAATTAGAACATTTTGCCTCAATTGTGCCATAATAATCTCGGCTCCAGTATGGTCAGGGATACAATTGTTATCTAGCATGCCTCCGACTAGTTGGACCAAAATAGTTCTTATCTGCAGTCTACTGTATCTACAAGTATCTTGGCTTTGCAGGCTTGGAGTCAAGCTTGGCTTATAGCTGGGGACATCTGTCTGGCAAGGGCCTCCCAAGTTTGCAGGGCAACAGGGTTCATAAGCTAGTCGCGGGAGACCCTTTGCTCTCCTCTGGCCAGCCCAGGGAGCCATAAAAGAGATGGAGCACTGTGGTGTTGAAGGACATACTTCTTTCGCAGCTACCAAGTGGCCACCTTGCAACGCTTCGAAGTTGAGGGCCACAAGGCGGTTCTTCACCTACGGCGGGTGATGGTCCTGCCTCTCCTGTCTCTGGTGACACCCCTCCCCACCACTAGCCACACGCCCAACACAATTGTCCCATTATGGACGCCTGAAATCTTTGTACGCCAGGGGTCCTTGGCTCATATGACATACTGACATATGTCTTCATCCTGTCCCCATTGGATAGCGCAATTCTACATTTGAGTTCTTACATGGCTGTTAGAATGCTCTGTAAATATTTTCATTCATACATACATTTTATTCATTCGTACATTCTTATACATAAGATTATAAATAAATGGAAGCATTTGAACTTACAATATAGCAGTTGCCATATACCCCCCACCATTTTGAATGTACCTTTGTTGTACTGAGTTCCCCTTTCTTGATCAGCTTATGTATCTTCCGCAGGGCTTTGGCCCTTTTGTTAAAGACTCTGACCGTGTCAAATCCAACCTATTGAGAAAACCGAGAATAAAAAAAAAAATCTTGGGTGTCATCATAAAAGCAGTTACTCGTTAATAAATATGGATGAATATACTCACTATTTTCTTGATGCCACCTTTCAGGCCCTCGATGTTGCCGTAAAAGATGCCGCTGGAAAATCGAATGATTTTAACGCCTTCTGGTATGATGAGCTGTAACATAACAGGGGTCTTAGCTTGTCCCGAATGAGCTCGTTACATTTTATTTAAGGCCTTTGCGTCAAATACTCACATTTTTGTATATTTTTACATCCTTATAGAGATCTGTGTCGGGGACATTTGCGAGAGAGGTACAAGACGGGCTAGAAAACAAACAAAAACCAAATAAAAATCAATAATTCCGTCTCCCGTAGGCGTCAATGGGATCACTTTTCTTGACACTGATTGGCTGCTTCAACCAGCCAATCAGTGGTGCGAAAATGGAGTGGATGCCATGATGCTTTGGGATTTTCTTGAAGGCAACACCACATACATGTGAATTCTCTCAAGTTTTTTGAGAAATTAATGGAAAAAAGCATTTACTTGGATTTAAGAACGTTATTTTTTTTAGAAGGAACATTATTGGGGTATCGGTTTTAAAGAAATCCATTCTTTAACAAAACAAAAGCTTGTTTGGCAAGTTAGTTAGAAATTCAACTCACAACTGGACACGAAGGACGACAGTCAGTAGCCCAAATACTAAACCGGCCAGCAATCCCAAATCCAGGCCCAGTATGATGGCCGCGATGCACGTGACGACCCAAATTACCTGCAAAAAAACATATTCTGTCACTAAACCTGCCTTATTAGGTCATCAGTGCGCTGGTTACGGGGTCCTGTGTTCACGGCCCCTCTAATCGAGTAATTCGGAGAATGGACATTGTAGGAGGAATGTCTTCTGACCATCAGGAATGGAGCACGTGGTGCCATTTTTTTTGCCATTGGCGTTACCAGGGAAACTATACAAAATTGCCCCCCCCCCTTTCTGTGGTAACACGCATTGGGGGCAGATGGGAAGATGTCTTGTTATATTTCTGTTTTGCTTTTGTGCATCTTGAACTTATTGGTACATAAGTAAAAACCAGACATGGGGCAAACATTTCCTTCGCCTTCCATTCAATTTGCCCTTCTCCGTATTCGGTTCGGACGAAATTCATCCAGCATTTCTCTTTTCTGAAAGCCTATTCGTCCGGTCGCCATGGAAACACGAAATAAACGAGTAGAAGGAGTTGAATTAAAAACGGCGAGAGTCTCGTTCTCTTAGCCAAAATGGCGGCCGCAGCCAGGAACGAATGATGGAATAATCTCGTATTGCGCACATTCGTTTCTTCGGTTGCACTCGTTCATTCTTTATTCGGACGAATGGACGGGACGGTAACATTCGGCACGAAAAAAACGCAGTCTGGTAAGAATTGGCGGAAATTGTTACTTCCTGCCTGTTTTCAAAGGTGGGCCTCAGCACTTTATTGGTTTCCAAATGTAAAAATATAGCAAGAATATATATCGTCCTAAAAATGGGCAGCAACGCACAACAAACAAATCAAATAGAACAAGCCGCGATACTTACCGAATCCCACTTATTCTCTCTCCATAGTCGGGGGACATCGCGGACTTGCCAGAACATACCCTTTAAATTGGCGATGCAAATGGCTGCTAGGACAGACTTGGGAGAGAAAAGACAGGAATAACCAAGTGAAGCAGTGACAATTCTGACTAAAATGTAGAAAAGTAACCCAAATACTAGTTCCTAATTACTCATATAGCATTAATAATTAATAATATTGCGCTATTTTTCTAGATTTTGCCTAATATATATATTTTTTTTCAGGCAGCTGCTGTTTGTATGTATTCTAGTTTCTACCAATCTACTAGACAAACACCCCGACTCCTTATCGTACTGCCTGTGGCAAGTAGTTAAATGGCTCGGTCTTAATTAACCAGCCGGACTCTCTGGCTAATGAAAGTCTATGGAGGGAGGGACTTCATTAGCATTGCCGTAAAGCATCAGCTCAGTGTGGTGTTTGAGTAAAGAAAGTAATCCGTAATATTTAGATACATTATCTACGGTAATAACGCGCTTACCAATAGAATATTAATTTATGAACATTAATACTCCCTGTAACGAGACTTGGATTATTAATATTACCTTTTATTTATTTAGCACCAACAAATTACTCAGCGCTGTACAATTTAAGGGGCAGTTAACACGTATATAATAAATATACATTAATGCAAGTCAGTAAAAGATAATAAAATGAAATAGAAGCTTTCTGTACCTTCTGAAGGGGTTCTAGAAGTCTGCCAAGCGCTACAATGGCGATCAACACAACTCCAGCCGAAATGAGACTAGCGATCTGATAAAAAGTTAGGAGGATAGAAACAGTTAATAGTAAATGGTGAATAGTTAAAAATATATATATATTCAAATATTCACAATATTATTTGCCAGCCTTCTCTATGTATTACATAGCTTTTTATATAAATATCACAATATTTAATTTACTGCCATATATTTTATTATTTTATTTAATGACATATAATATTTTATTTAATTTAATGACATATAATATTTTATTATTTTATTTAATGTCATATCATTTCTTTAATGAAATGTATTATTTTATTTAACGCCATATATCATTTAATTTAATTTAATGACATATAATATTTTATTTAATGTCATATCATTTAATTTAATGAAATGTATTATTTTTTCATTTCCATATATTATTTTATGAATATATATTTATTATTTAATTTAATGACATATAATATTTTATTATTTTATTTATGTCATATCATTTAATTTAATGAAATGTATTATTTTATTTAATGCCATATAAGAAGCAGGCACTGATTGGCTATTTTTGTAGAAACTGAAAGGGCTTCTTCAAACTTTCTTTATGAAATTAACCTTTTTATGAAATTAACCTTTCGTGATGATCCTTCTGCATAGATTATTTGATCAACATACTTGATTGATCAACATACTGCAGAGACAAACAACGTTATATAGATCGGTTACCTGGGTTTTCCCACCGGTGCCTTCCTGGATGGCGGTGCGCGACAATGCAGTGCTTGCACAAAAGCAAGAGAAAATCCCGCTGAACATGTTACTGACTCCGTAAGCAATAAATTCCTGAGTAATACAAACACACATTGATTAATTCAGTCTTCTCTTTGTATAACATGGCTTATTTCTATTTAAATATTACAACACTTGATGAGGTATGATAGATATGGTTGACATTTAGTAATGGGGGGGGGCAGAGGAGTTTACACTACTTTCCCACTTAAACCCGATGACATAATAATATGTCCTTTGTTGTTTTGAATCCATAAGGGGGATCTCCTGGCTGATTCACAGGATATTCCGCTGTGGAATGGTAGCCTGATGCCACAACTTTGCTGCCCATGAGCTGATTGATGTAGCAAGTGCTCTGACGAGCACTAATTCCATTGTAAGTGACTGAATGTCTGATTCCCGGCAGTTTGTGATGGCGCCAGGATATGATGGCACACCTTATTTTATAAAACCTTATTTTTGGCAAACCCTGTAATAACGACTTAGATGTAAATTACCTGATTACCATCTACTGGGTAGTTATTCCTCGTTCCATAGACTTTTGCCACAGATACAGCAACAGCATACGCAACAATTCCAATGGAGAAGGCTGAGCCGATCATTTCCTGAAACATGCTCACGTCCGGCGCCACGGGCGGTAAGAATCTACAATGTTAAATACTCACTCAGCTTCACGGTAATTTTTATTAACTATTAATAGAAAATATGCCTGGACGTGTTCCACATTTAAATATCTAGCATGTTCCTTGTTCTTTGTTCCAGAGATTGATATTTATTTGTGTAATATCTATCTATCTATCTATCTCTCCATCTATCTATCTATCTATCTATCTATCTATCTATCCATCTATCTATTTATCTATCCATTTATACTGTATATATTAGGTATGCCTTTTTGGGGGGTTTAGAATTTGCCGCAGAATGTTGATACTCACAGAATATTTTGACCTCCAAAAGAGATTAGAATGCAGAAAATAGTCATGCACGCTCCAATTTATGCAAGCTTTGTTTATTTTAGTAAAGGCGTCAGCCAATGTTTTGACCTAAAAGAGGACCTCATCAGACCTCCATGTACAGGTAGACTCCCTGATGCTTTCTACTAGACCTCCATGTACAGGTAGACTCACTAACGCTTTCTACTAGACCTCCATGTACAGGTAGACTCATTAATGCTTTCTACTAGA
>VKOC01000007.1:11127712-11149042 GCA_009364415.1 Spea multiplicata
ACACTCTCATTCTCGTTCATACTCTCACGCTCGCTAAATGTTTCCCTACCTTCTCTGCTAACCACTTCCACTTCTGCGTCCACATCTTCTCCCTACTCTTCTCTTTTCTCTTCAATCTCCAGTCTGCTAGTTTATCTTTGTCCACATCTCCGTGAATGAAACTCGGCGATAGAAATTGTGGCATTTGCGGTGACGTCCTGTTCCCGATCCTCTGGATCGGGGGAGAAGACACCACCACAAGCGCCATCATATTGCCCCGAGTTCACCACAAACGCCACCTTTATGGCAGAAGTTCCTGCCAGGTTATATCCGTGGAGATGCGGACAAAAATAGCGGATTGAAGATAGAAGAGAGAAGCAGAAGATGGATAAGAAGGTTTGGAAGCTGAAGTGGTCAGCAGAGTGGAAGTCGTTAGCAGAGAAGATATGTAAACGTTTAGAGAACGTTAGATAGTGAATAATAATGTGAGAGAGCAATTGTGGGCACCAAATTTTGTTCCAAAGTTAAAATTCCAGCTGAATTTTTTGGCCGAACTGAATGGGCAGGAAACTAAATTTGTTGCCTGAAAGCTAGTGAGCCAAAAACAAGATTTGTCCAAATAGTTTTTGGCCCATTTTCACATGTCTATAATTAATATGACTGATTGCAAATTAGAATCATAAACTTTATCTGACATTACCGATACATGTATGTTCTAATAACATATGTATCTTTTTTTTATATGACAGGAGAATTTGTGGTGTCTTCAGTGGAGGGAGATTTAAGAGTTCGAAAGGATTATGAACTTGATAGAGAGAATATAGCTTTTTATAACATTACTATCATGGCAAAAGACCGTGGAAATCCACCATTCAGCTCTACGGTAAGGTTGTTTTCAGCGTAGTATGGATTGAAACAAAGAAACATGGACTTTAATGGCAGGTGGCAACCATTCAGCCCATCTAGTCTGCTTTCTGTGTCATGGGGATCTTTCCTCAGTATCAGATTGTGTTTTTGAATTACATATAAATAAACTTACAATCTAGTTCAATGTCCATAAATAATGCTGGGTACATAAAGCCTCCCAAAGCCTGGTAGAAACAATGGACCTGTGTGTTCAAAATATATACAGTACTCGGCATACATCATACATGTTATCAAAATGTCCATAACGGTGACCCAAAATAAATACATTTTTTCATAACTAAATTGGATTTTGTTATTAAGCCATGGGAATGGCAGCTCCCAGTTCTTTCTGGGAATAAACACAACCACAAACCCAGCTCAGGGACCTGACCCCAACAGTGCTGTCTGTCATAGTTAAAGGCACAAGCTCTTTAAGGGGCTTAGTTACATAAATGTAACCCCCACAAAATGTGTTCATCTTGCTCTTCTATTCTCATTTCAGGTTGTTGTTGAAGTTCGTGTGCTAGATATCAACGATAATGATCCAGTTCTTCTTAATCTTCCACAAAATATTACCATCAGCGAGAACACCCCCGTATCAACGCCTGTTACCCGGATTCTCGCTAGTGATGCAGACGCTGGGCGCAATGCTATTCTGACCTTCAACATAACTGCAGGGAACGCTGAGAACACATTTTATATAAATGAAAACGTACGTTGGTGCAAAAATCGTGGAGCTAATAGAAAACAGCGATAAAGTCAAATCTCTTCTCTGTACAGGGGACATAAGCCATCATGACTTACTCTGAACTAATCTAATTAATCTTACCAAGACAGAAAACCGGAACCCATATTACTACTCATGTCCTTTGTTGCTTGTTTGACATAACTATTCCTGTATATTAATTTGATGTATTTATACCTATGTATGTCAGTACATGTTTAAGATATACGTATGCTTTCATTATACAAAATCAATCTAAAGAAGCTCACAAGAAGCCCAAAATAGAATGCTGGAACAGGCTGTACGTAAATGATACTTAATGGTTTAATTTTTAGGGCAATTTTGATATCTAATTCTAGTGTTCCAAGACAAGTACTAAAGAGAGAAAGCTATTTAAATTGAATCTGCCTTATGAAGGAGGAATTATCTTTCCTGTCTCGGATATCATTTAAAGTAGCCTGCAGCTAGGTAATTCATCATGTTTTTAATTCTGTTTATTAATCAATTGTACTTTATTTTCAGACTGGAGTAGTCTACGTGAATCGCCAGCTAGACCGAGAGAAAGCAGCTGAGTATAAGCTAACAGTGACTGTGAGAGACAATCCAGAAAATGTCCGGAATTCCAGGCGGGTATGTTCTGTAATCCATATATACAGTATCTCACAAAAATGAGTACAACCCTCACATGTTTTGTAAATATTTTATTATATCTTGTCATGTGACAACACTTAAGAAATTACACTCTGCTACAATGTAAAGTAGTGAGTGTATTTAGCGTTAGGACCCACCTACATTGGAGTACTTTGGCGTAGTGGTGGGCTTAGCATAATATGGCCATATAATGTGACTAAAACTCCAATTTTGTCATCTTAGAAAGGTGTTTTTAAGTAGCTTTAACTACAGTCATGAGCGTTTATAACCTATTTGATGTGAGTGTGCTGATTTAGAGATTGTGATATATATATATAATATATATATGTATCAAATATGTTCAAAACGTTCAAAAAGTTGGATTAGCTAACAAACTGTACTGTTGGATCACAGGAGTGATGCTTACTGGTCTCTCTACGCTTATGAAGATATTCCATTAAAAGCCAGCTGTTTCCAGCTATAGTAGTCATTCACCACATTGGCCATGCTTGCAATGTATTTTTTAATGACAAAAGTGCACTTTTCTTTCATTTTAAAGTGACCCCCAAACATGTAAATGGTAGTGTATATGATTTTTTAAAACTGATTCTTTGAGAGATGCCATTTTTTATGAACCTTAACTTTGTTACCACTTCTCTTTCTAAAATGAAATCATAAAAGAGAGTATTTACTTTAAACACAAAAGCTAATAGATCTATGAAAATGCAATTCATATAACAGTATTGTGAAGGGCAGCATAGGAACTTTCAATATGAAATAGCACAGTTATAAAATATATGTAAAGTATGTGAATGTTTACCATTTTGCCTCCTACCGCAACATTAGGTGCTGTATTCTATAGAATATAATGCCATTTCTTGGAAACAGGACTTATTTCTACTGAGCTTCCAGCTAACCACCATACAGCTAGAATTCAAAGTAGTCTAGTTTACTCAGCACTGATCAGCTTTTAGAAATCATGCCCACTGACCAACTTGACAGTTCGACCAACATACAACCTTTGTTGACAGCAACCCTTGATGGGCGAATCTGAAATTTTTGATTAGACCTCGCCAAACTTAATTAAACGGTATCATACATTTTAATGAGTAAGATTGCTGTTTGGGTTTGTTTCCCAAGAGTTCAGGCAAATCATCTCTGATATTCTCAGATTTCATGAAGAAAGCAATAACTGGATTTAACTAACTGCACTGTTTTATTTAACCATTACTATTTCTAACTTAAACTACACACATTTTCAGTGTTAATGCACAGCTTTACGGTATCTAACAGGTACACACAGTCCTTTTTTGTTCTCAGTTTACTGCATACACTGGATTGACCTCCTCTGTTATTATTTATGACCTGTTTGTTATGGGTTATTGACACATAATTGCAGTTAGAATTATTTTGAAGGACCTTCAAAATGAAGTGTACACAGTTGAGTCTCTTAAAAGATGCTGTTCCACCTAGATGTTTTTTCCCAATTTTCCTAAGTACCTAAATTATTATGTACAACTGTTGAATACATTCTTCTTCCCGGAGAAATGTTCCATTTTCTGCAGACTCTTGCACAGCGTGTTCAGCTGTGTCTCTGAGCGTGGACTGCTCTGTTCTGCCTACCGATATCAGACATCACGGAATGGGCATTTGTCATCTAGTTTCAATGGGACTGGAAGTCGTTATGGGAGGGTAGACTGCTGTAACGTAATACTTCTATAAGAAAGCTTTTGGGGAATGATATGACTCTATTTCAAAACAACTTTTAATGAAGTTTTTAAGTGGCAGGTATCATTAAGGTGGACCAGTACATTTAAGAGATTTGCAGGCTCTAGAGTCTAGACTAGAGGTTTTAATATTATGCTTGTGTCCTTTTTAATTACACACATTTAGATAGATGATCATAACTTAAGTGCTTCACAGACACATTCCCTACAAGCACCCTGTTATGGACTCACTTGGCTGTAGGAGCTAGATGACTTTAATATACTTGTCACTGACAATCAGATTTGTACATTGGTGTTCTAAATTCTACTTAAATTCGGATTTGTGCATTGGGTGTTCTAAATTCAACTTATATCCCTGTAAGTTTAATGGATAATATCTTAAATCAAAAATATGCTACCCAAAAATTATTTTACATCATCTCAACAGTTTTGCATCTCCATTCCCCATGACACTCTGTCATCCTGTTTTTTATATTCTTATCTTCTTCTTATTTATGTACAGGATTTTGACTTATTGGTTGTGACCATATCTGATGAAAATGACAACCACCCTCTGTTCACTCAGGGATCCTATGGAGCTGAAATAATGGAGAATTCACCGGCAGGTAGTATATTCCGCCAGGGAACAAAATAATATAAAATAGGAATTGTTATATATATATAAATATTATATTTTATATAATTGTATTTTAGATCCAATCTAGATTAATGCAACAAACATTGTATCTATGTAACGAACTAACATGATATGCAATGGGAAATGTGTACATATTTCTATGATTCTAAAACACACAGACACTGTGTGTCTTTGTCTAGAGACTAATTTTTACTGTATGCATTATTTATGAAAAGTGATAGAAGACATAAATTGAGTAAATTATATAAAAACATATGTGAAAAGGTAATTAAAGAGTTGAAACTATGTAACTCGGGGAGGATAGCCAATGTAGCTGATGACTGTATATTATAAACATATAATAATACAGGGATGTGGTACAAACAATTTGGTAGCCTAGGGTGTTTACTAAATGCATTATTGGTGTAGTTGTTAAATAGGTAGCTGCAGAGTACAAATGTTTTAGTCCAACCTAATGACAGTAGGTAGGCATTCTACAATTCTTAACAAATAATTTGGACACACAAAGAAAGATGTGTTGGTTTATTTTGGTACATCAAAAGGTAGTATATTCCGTCATGAAATGGATAAAGTATTATATGGCTAAAAAGGTTCTTTGGCTGAATGTGGTAACTTTTACTGGGCTAGCATAGAAAAAGATGTACAATCACGTTCAATTTTCTGGAGTTTTGTTCAGTTGATAGCTCAATAAAAAGCTATCGACATTGACTTATGACTCCATCTTCTAGAATAGCAAGGATTCCCTCCCTTTGTTCTTCCTTGCAATCAAATGACTAGTAATTGCGCTGGTGTGAATAGTGGAAATATCAGGAAGGCTGTAAGTAGTCCACCATATATCGTTTTGACACGTACTATATCCAAACAAAAAACATATAATACCTGGAGCAATACATCATAATTTTAAAAAAGCGAGCAAGCCCTTTTTAAATTGTTGTTATCTTTCCAGAGCCGTTTTGTTTAATATTTTCTCTTTTAACTCTAACAATTCCATTTAAGTATCTCAGACTATTAATAACTGATCCACCATAGAAGACAATAATGGTCTGAAATACATACATTACATGATTAGAATATCCATGATCTCTGATTTATGTGCAAAAAATATCATTCTCTCAGCTTCCCTTAACCCATTCAAATAAATAGATAAATACTTAAATCACCATTAGTAACCCATACTTGTGGAAATGCCCAGTCTCCTATTTCCAACGAAAGACAAATCAGGTGATAATTGAATCACTATTGTTTGTCTACATAAGTAAAAAAAAAAACCTTTTTCCGTGGGGAATAAATCCACATACTTTTAAACTTTAAGCAAGGGTAATCTATTATTGTAAACGATCCACCATAAGCAGCCCTACACAGGATTGCCACAAGAGTATACAGCAGCTGTTCCTTTAGAAGTCCCCAAAGGGTATTAAATGCCCTTTCTTCCCAAATCTCTGATTCCCAACAAAACTTTGTTTGAATTCTAGCCATGCCGACGTTGTGCTTACATGGATTAGTCTTTCTATTTACGAATGCTCATCTGGTATTGAATCTTTGACCTGATGGTTTGAGATTTGGAGCTTCATTAACATTGATCAAGTTGCTTTTTTAGCAGTGGTTGGACAGCAAAAACAAACACAACACTATATATGTATTCAAACGATGTCTAAAAACAGCTGAGAAGTCTATGTATGGTATACTTTAGCCACAACTATGTTAAAGGTTATTTGAAGAAAATAGTTTACCTAAAAAAATCCATAGGTGAAACACAGGTGATCTACACTGTGCCCAGTAAGATGACAATACAGCAGCATCCAAAAAGGTGAATAGATAGGAAGGTGCTCTAAAACCACACAGAATGCTAACAATAACACCTCAGTATATCCAAGGGAGTACTGTGGATGTAAGAACAAACATAAAACCAGAATATAGTGTAGTAAATATAAAGCTGGGGCGAGTAACCATCTCCCTAATGACTACTCACTAATTTTAGAGCAGCCCACTGCTCTATGTAGTGCCCACCAGGTATCAGTATTGATCGAAGTTGTGAACTCTCAGATAGAATCAATTCTCAGTGGCACATAATGCAAAGTAGGAGATGTAGCACTATGATGCAAATATTATAAAATGTATTCTAACTCATAACAAATACCTACATACAAGCAAGTAGGAATGTCCAGTCCTTAGTTTCACCACCTCTATGAAAGTCCACACTGTCAGTAATTCACCGAACTGCTGTCCTGTTGCACACCATTTTAATATATGTCTAATGTTTGGAAAATGTATTTGTTCATATTAATAAACTATTTGATAATGATAGTGTTTAGGAGACATACTTGACCAAAATGAGTCTCTTTTTTAACACTATGGGAGTTATATATAAAGAATAAGTCTAGCAGTAGTCAAGTAAATGCAGTGCAGCAAATTAAGTTTTGCTAATTAATATGTAATCTGCTCGAGGGTAATAAAAGAGTTTAAATACCTGACTGGTATAACGTGTAAAATCCAAGATTACATTAAAATGTGTTTTGGTTACATCTGGCAGGACTGATTTTATCTGTTTATTTTTTCCAGCAGGATTATAGCAACTACGAGGGTCTTCTTCATTCAGTCTGCCAGGGCTGCAACAGTCTGAGCCATCACAATAACATGTCTCATCTTGTACCCCCATTCATTATTAATGTGTGTCATGGCAAATCACAGGGGCATTTGGAAATAAAGGGAAACAGTTCAGAAGGGGGGTTGTTTGAAACTTAATAGAAAATGTATTGTTTGGAGATTTTAACTTTTATATTTCATCTAGGAACATCTATCACAGTCCTGAATGGGCCAATTCTAGCTTTAGATAATGACTTAGGACCAAATGCAGTGGTGTCATATAAATTACTTGGGGCACAGATGGATCTATTTACCATAAATAGGAGCACAGGTAAGGTACCCTTTGTTTCTGTTAAGGTAATGTGTTTTAACTTAGCTTGGATCATTTATTTATTTCAATTACCTTTAGATCTATGGTGTCTGTTCCCTAAAGGGAAAGTTGGAATGTGAAAGGTGGGGAGGGGGGTTATTCTCTCGCTTTTCCATTCATTATGAATTTCAAACTCCAGTAGGTTTCTCCAGCTAGAATGGCTGAGCTGGCCTTGCATAATTTAATGTGAAAATAGACATTTTGGAGAAATCCCACTGATTTAGCTATACATTATATAGGGCCAGCCAAACTCTTACTGCAGCAGAAGTTCACTGGGGATGGGCCTTTATAATACGTAGTAGTATAGACCCGTTGAATAATAACACATATACGATTGTTATGATTTATACAATGATAAACTTGGATCTTATTGTCTCTCCCTCTGTAGGGGTTGTTGCTGTGGGGACTTCCAAAGCAATAGACAGAGAGGCATTTTTAGTCCCTGTACTGAACTTGACCTTGGTGGCAGAGGACACTGGAAAGCTAAACAGCACAGCCAGACTTGTGATAACAATCCTAGATGCCAATGACAACCAACCTCAGTTTAATCCACAAAGTATTATTGTACATCTTTGGGAGAATAGTCCACCAGGTAAGATAAAGAATAAACCCCAAGTGTAGTGTAGTATTACTCAGTTCTGTTTTCAGTTTTTTAACAATCTGCAAACACAGGTAATTTTTAAAAAAATATATATATTTATTTACGTTTCCTACAACCCTTCTCTGAAGTACCTGTTCTTGTAGAAAAAATATAGGGAATTGCATATACAACTATAACTAGAAGATATTTATTAAGTATATGGTATCTCTATCAGTTTGTGCAAAATTAAGTCACATAGGCTGTTAACACAGGGATGCTGGAGCCCCGGATTGCAGTCCGGAGATGCGACCCAGAAGGGGAGTGCGACAGCTAAGATGAACAGCCGCTAAAACATTGGCGGATGACACAATAGCCTCAGGTTCATGACTCTCCTCTTCCAGAAATGTATGCATGCGAGTGAGGGCTTCGGCCTTGACATTCTTGGAACCTGGACGGTAGGTCAAAACGAATGGAAACCGGGAGAGAAATAGAGCCCATCCTGCCTGCCGAGGATTAAGGTACTTGGCGGTTTCTATGTACTGCAGGTTCTTATGGTCTGTCAAAACCAACGTAGGAACCTGTACGCCCTCCAGAAGATGTTGCCACTCTTCCAGGGCAAGGATGACGGCCAAGAGCTCCTTGTTTCCCATGTCATAATTTCTCTCGGTAGGAGAGAACCTCCTCGAAAAATAACTGCAGACTCTAAGAAAAAAACAGCTGCAACCCCGGACTCCGATGTGTCGACCTCTAAGACAAAGGGTAGTTGAGGATCTGGATGTTATGACAAATCCCAGAGTGACCTTGCAGACTTCAAAGGTGCACTTCTCTAACTTGGCGTACAGTCCATGTTGCCGAAGTTGGTCTAAGACATGAGCCACATGTGTACGCTGTGTCGGAAGGTCAGTAGAGTAGATTAGAATGTCGTCCAGGTATACTACGACAAATTGTTGGAGACAATCATTGATGAATTCTTGGAAGACTGCTGGAGCATTGCACAAGCCGAATGGCATCACCGTATACTCATAATGTCCAGATCGGTTGCGTTAAAAGCAGTTTTCCATTCATCATTAGCTCAGATTCTGACCAGGTTATACGCTCCCCGGAGATCCTTCTTAGTATAGATAGTAGCACCGGTTAACCTGTCAAAAAGTTCTGAGATTAGTGGAATGAGGTATATATTGTGTCTGGTGATCTTATTGAGACCCCTGTAGTCAATGCAGGGACGCAACTCTCCATCCTTTTTCCGAACAAAGAAAAACCCTGCTCCGGCGGGCGACATAGATCAGCGGATAAACCCTCGTCGGAGATTCTCCTCAATATATGATTCCATAGCCTTGGTCTCCGGGACGGAGAGTGGGTAGACCCAGCCTCTGGGTGGCATGGTGCCTGGAAGTAGGTCAATCAGACAGTCTTAAGGCCTGTGAGGAGGGAGTTTCTTTGCCTCCTTCTTGTCAAAAACATCCGCAAAACACTGGTAAGGTTTAGGCAAAAGAGAGGTGGTGGTCGGGGTCAAAGTCACTGAAGCATTTCTTACAGGTCTGAGGCAATGGTCAACACAGGAACTGCTCCACGCAGTAATCTGTCTAATACTCCAGTCTATAGTAGGATTGTGAGTTTGCAACCACGGAAATCCTAACTTGAGGGGAATGGAGGGAGAAAGGATCCAGTTCCGTGGGTAAATCTCTGGCCGCAATCTCGTCCTTCAGGGTTTCAGATAATCCATTAAGGAAGGCGGTCACCAATGCCTCATTAGTCCAGTTGACCTCTGCCATCAGGGTTTGGCATTCAATGGCATACTCCAGAAGCAGGCAGGAACCTTGACGGATGGTAAATAATGATGAAGATGTGGTGGCCCTCCTCCCTGGAACATCAAAGACCGTAGACTTGATGCGAGTTCGGAAACTGCTGAAGCGTTTCTCTCCCAGAGAGGAGAGGCCCATGCCAAGGCCTTGTCCGTCAGGAGCGAGAGGATGTATCCCTTAGCACATTCAGCGGGAAATGCATAAGGAGAAAGTTTAAAATGTATCTCGCATTGATTCAAAAATCGTCGGCATGCTGCAGGATCACCACCGTAGCGTTGAGGAGAAGGTGAACAGAAGCTACCTGAACAGGCAGGGATGTAGGAGCCGCCAAAGGTTGAGCCGAATGCAGTCTGGAAAGCTTGAGCAAATTGATCCAACCGGTGGTCCATCTCATCCAGATGGACCTCACAGGACCCCCTTCTTCGCAGCGGCTGAGGCTGCTGTGCCGAGGCGGGGTGTCTGCCCCTTCTTCGCTGAGGCTGCTGAAAAGCGGACCTGGACGATCTCCCAACGTAACAGATTTTCAATTATATAATTATATCACACAACAGTGTGATATATATTTTTTTTATATTTAGGGATGTTTTAAGCAGGTTAAATTTCAAAAGTGTAAACTGTTACAATTCCACAATAAAATAAATTTGACAGAAGTTGTTTAAGTCAAATTACTTTGAAAGTGTGAAAGTACAAAGACAATACCGTAGTAATATTGAAATATATATCAAATGAGGAATGTGCTGGTTTAAAAAAAGTATAGGTGCAACAAAATGTGGTGCTTATCTGTAAATGATTATATAACAAATTATATAGAACATTTAAATAATCTCTCTCTCTACCTCAAATCCAGAGCCAATGGAATGGAGTGAGAACAAAGATTACATTTTACATTGACCATGCAGTTTATAATTAAAGGAGCCTCTGTCTTTGTGTGCATGTATATGTGTTCTTGTGGATGCCATCATAATTATCTTCATAAACTAAAAAGGAAGTTTTTGAAAGGTCTAAAGAGACTTGTGTTGTTCTGAAACATATTAAAGTAACAATTATCTCTAGCCTCCCTAGACCTGCAGGGTTATGTGGGGTTTTAAACCTAACCCCTTTGTCTGGCACTCCGCCTGTCTAACTAGTTATCCAGTGCCTCTGGACTTATTGTGGAACCAAGCTGCAAGGAGCACATACAAGTTTAAACACTAGAAGTCCATGTATTCTTAATAAGTAAAATTTCTGATTATGTAAATTTACTGCTCAGAATGTCAAATGTTGGCCATTAACATTGATAGAGGAAGTATATTCTGGAAATAATTTCATGTAGTATAAGACTTGATCGTTTCTCTTTTTCATCTTGTTTTTTCCAGGTTTTTCTGTTGTTCAGGTTACCGCAACAGATGCAGACAGTGGTCCAAACCAACATCTAAGCTACCGTATAGAAAGTGGTGCTCAAGATAGGTTCCTCATTAATGCTTCCACTGGGGTAATAAGAGTAGCCAATGTCACTGTGGATAGGGAAGAGAAAGATGCCTATAGGCTATTAGTAGTGGCCATAGATCATGGAACAACCCCTTTGTCTGGAAGTACCACAGTTAGCATTCTTATTGATGATGTCAATGACTGCCCACCAGAGTTTGTTAAACCTATCCAAACAGTGAGTGTTTTAGAGTCAGCTCAAGTGGGTACTGTCATAGCTGAGGTCATTGCCATTGACAGAGACCTCAACCCACGTCTGGAATATTACATCGTTGAAATGTTGGCAAAAGATGACAATGATGCTCTTGTGCCTAACCAAGAGGGAGCGTTCCACATTGATTTTAAGACAGGTACTTTCTCATTACAATCTTTGAATAACTGCGATATAACCTTTGCCTTCAGTTATCGATTTATTTGGAGTTTGGTTATTTCCCCACCATTCCACTATCTTTATCTTTACTGTGCTTTCTTGCTTGCTTATAACTTTCCACTTTGGTAGTTTTCCTTCTCTTCTTTTTTAGTGTTTTTCCTCTGATTTAATGTATCATTCTACTAACTAAATGATTCTTTTTTTTTCTTTTATGGCTCACAATCCTGAAGGTTTGATCTGTATTCTCTGTAATCTTTTCTGTCCGACCCAAACACGTCTTCCATCATCATCATGATCATCATCACGATTACTGTCTGCTGTGTCAATCTCATAGTTACAGCTGTCATGGACACAAAATAAACCATCATAAAGGGCAAGACATGCCACTTTATTGGTTGTTGTTATGCCTTTGCAGACTGAAACATTGGGACTTAACTGAACTGTAATGGATGGGAGTGGGCTGAACTGGTTTTACCTTGATGTTATTTAGAATGCACACAGTATGTACAGTAAATAAAAAATACATTTTTTCCTTCTCTGATAGTTTTATCTTTATTCAGTGTTATACAAGCCTGAAGGAGGATATTATTCATTGATTACATGCATGGAAGGCAATACATTTTGGTCTTTAAAATGAAATACTATTTCAATTATTGGTATTGGCAACTTTCTGCTGGAAGGGTTAACATGTATACAAATAAACGTTTTCTCAATTGCAAATAATATAAAGAATTTTATATTTCAAAAAAGAAAACACTCAATTGCAAATAATATAAAGAACTCCCTAAAAAATAAATAAAAATAAAAAAGTTCAACTATATAGAATTATTTGATGTGTCTAACAAGAAATATTAAAACCATATGATAAGTGAAACCATATCCGGTCTTGATCATTTTTCAGGTGCTGTTATGGTGAAGTCCAGTCTAAACAGAGAGCTGGTTGCTACATATGACATTTCAATTTCTGTTTATGATAATGCTAGTGAAGTGGTCGACCGGTCAGTCAGTATCCCTAATGGTAAGTGATCCTTTAGCAAATTTTAGAACTTTAAAAAAGTGTTGTTTGAAATAGGAATCTACCATGTTAAGACCTATAAACAAATACACAAAAGCATTTAAATGCAAAATATTTTGATTGTTATAAAACAAAAAGATCATAAATGAGTCTCAACTGAAAGCCGCTGTGTAAAGTCTAAAATTGTATATTATTATTGTATTTTTGGAAATAATCTGCGTTATTATTTTCCACAGCAAAACTAAAAGTGAATATTCTGGATGTTAATGACAACACTCCCAGATTTCGTCCCTTTGGAGTCACTGTATTCACGGAAAGGATAGTAGAAGGCGCCACCCCAGGAACCACGCTGATATCTGTATCTGCAGTTGACCCAGATAAAGGACCAAATGGACAGATCACCTACTCACTTCACAATCTAGTGCCAGCAGGATACGTACAACTTGAAGATAGCATGGCAGGTACGAGGAAAACCAAGTACTATGTCTTCACCTGTCTAAATATTAAGCTTTAGAGCTGAGGCTATCGTATTGGTGTTAGATTTTTTTATTTTACAAAATAGTTTCATTTTGACCAAAATTATCTCAGTGCCATTTTGATGTACTATATACAGATGAATCTTCCTTAGTGTCTCCTTACTAACGAGTCATAGAAATGTGTATAATACAAATGTATATAACCATCACTGCCTCTAAGCTAGTTATGAATTCATTAAAAAATCATGGGATACATTTAAGAGAAATTCCACCCTGCAAAATGAAGTTTCCCCATCATTTGTTGGGAGACCTTTCATTAAAATTTTGTCCCATACCCCCTCTGCTGGTAAAGATGCCGGACTGGACAAATCCCAGAACAATGTTGACAAGGATCCTAAAGTTTTCCTACTTTCACCTAATTTTATTTGCTTTTGTTATGTTGATCATCTTAGCTTACAGAATAAAAACTTAAAATCCATTGGTTTCTGCTTTGGCTGCTAAATGTTACATAGATGTGTCCAGACCTAGGTTCTTGAACGGTAAATAAATTTGTACTGTACAGTGTTTCCTGTTCTGGAACCAGAGAATGATGTTATTCCTCTCTAAAATTCTTGCACAGTTAATTAAATTAGTTTGTTTGTTTTTGAAACAGGAAAGATTGTTGCAAACCGAACCGTTGACTACGAACAGGTTCAGTGGCTAAATTTCACAGTCAGGGCCTCTGATAATGGTTCTCCTTCGAGATCAGCTGAGATTCCAGTTTACCTACAAATAGTTGATATAAATGACAACAATCCCATCTTCAGTCAGTCGTCCTATCAGGTAAGACAGAACGATTACATACTGCAAATATTTGTGCATTCGAAGCTCAAACAACACACTGCACCAACTGTGTTCCTTGGTCCTTGGTGCGGCAGTTATAAGGGGAGGGAGAGACAATACATTTAATGAGAAGAGGGAAGTGAAGAAGAAGAATAACAAGTTGGAAACCAGAGGCTTAGAGGTAAGTTCATGAAATTTTCTTTTACTGAGATAGCAGTAAATAAGTGGAACAGCCTCCCAGCAGGAGTGGTATAGGTTAAAACTGTGTCTTTACATCAGGAAAAATAGGCAGACTAGGGAGGGCTGAATGTTTCTTATATGTCATCAAATTCAATGTTTCTACGATGAAAACCTGGGGAGCTGGTTTAACTTCAGTATTTATTATGAAGGGCCAGCTGGTCCTGTATAATGCACAACCCAGTGCTTAAGGAAACTCACTGATTTAGCTGTACATTATACAGGGCCAGCCAAGCCTTTCCTGCGGCAGAAGCTCACCGGGGTTGGCTCTTTGCAGAGTTTACTGTTATGAAGGAACCGAAACACAACACTCCTTTAGTGAATCAACAAGTCATGTCAAGTATGTCAAAGGAGAACACAATGCAATAATTCTTATTAAAGTACTTTGTGATAATATCCATTATTTAACTTGTTAAAATATAAATGAATTACCTTTAAGAGAACCAAAAAAGTTACACAAAGCTATCATACGATGGCTGGATTGTCCCTTTAATAAAAGTTAGCCTTCCAACTTTAATTATGCATCATTCTATGTTGGGTTTTCACTGGAATTGCTTTATAATTCCTTATAATTTGTGTAATGCACAGCTTGTAAGGCCAAGGTAACTTTTAGAACCAAACTTTAGTAGCATTCCAGGAGCTAGTTAAGGGAGAATACAAAATATGTACACTATTTTAACACCTCTCACAATCATGAAGCCCTACACATTGACAAAGCATGCTCAACATTGTCTTTCAATGTCACGCGTAATTAAACATAGAAACATAGAATTTGACAGCAGACAAGAACCATGTGGCCCATCTAGTCTGCCCGTTTTTCCTGTTCTAATCAGTCCTTAGTCTTGCATGCATGCATTATCCTTCGTGTATCAGCCACTTATGATGACAGGCTGTTCCATTTATCTACCAACCTCTCACTTAAGTAAAACCTCCTTACCTTACACCTGACCCTCTAGTTTTAGATGTCATTTTATCAAAATATATACATAAGTCATTTGCATTAGATCAAATGCATAAGATCAGACATTAGTAATCACTTATAAAATAACAAAAAATGAATTATATTCATCACAAGTGTCTTATATAATTATCATAATATTATCTAAGAATTATTGTTAGAGCTGAACTTATGAAAACAGTGTATAGCTTTGACTTCTTATTTGTTAATAACTGTCCGGTTATACTTGTGAATACATTTATCTAAATATAATGTTTTTCTTTAAATAGCGCTACATCAATCGCTTGCTTCATGTCTGTTACAATCTTGCTTTATCGTGATTATCTTTGTTGTTCCTTATTTTTCAGAAACCTGTGTTTGAGGACATCCCCTTGGGTTCAACAATGCTGCAAATAAAAGCCACTGATGCAGACTCTGGACGATTTGCCCTTATTCAGTATAGCCTAGTGGATGGAGAGGGCAAATTTGGCATCAATCCTACAACGGTAAAGCCTTTGTATATGTTTGAACCTTATTATTATGTGATTGCATGTTCAGTACTGCTCAGTGGCAGAAGTAATGAACTAAGGGCCAAAAGAATTGCAAAATTGAGGCCAACATAGCAGAGTTGGAATAACAGCTACATTGAAGATTTTCTCAGCTGTTTTGAAATTCACCTACAATTCTTTTAAATTTAATTCACCATCCATACTTATTAACCACATCCCTGATGTCTTTCCTCACCTCTTTTTGTTAAACTTCTGCTTTACTTTCCTTAATGAAAGTTCTTTTACTTAATGATGTTCTATCGACCTTCACAAATCTTGCCATGGATACTGGTGTCCTTGTCTGTAAACTTTGCCTATCCCTAATTTTACACGTCATGTTAGGTGATGCGTGTTAACCATCAGTTAAGAAGGAACTCTTATCCTTAATCATATCCTCCTCATACCCTGTGATATTACCCCAGACCAGGTATTTCTTTTCTGAGCCCTGAAAAAATGGAAATGTCCTATGACCTATAGAGCCCTCAACTCTGCACCCACCTATATCTTTGCTATTACAATAAATGCAAATATGTTGCTAACCGTCCTCTTTGTTCTTTCAGTGACTTGTGTCTCTCTTCTACTATTATCACCTCTTCCCACTCTCCTATTCAGGATTTTTCACTTGCTGTACAACTTCTCTGCCTTTCCTTACTCTGTTCCCTCTTACTCCAATTTATATGTGTAGTAAGAACACATCTATTTGAAGAAGAATACAACCTTTCCTCCTAATGCCCCAAACCATCAGCCATGTCCACCAGCAAGATCTACACAGTTCCCCACATCAACCCATCCTCACTCAAGTAGACCTCTCCTGCTGTCTCAGATAGAATGTAAGCGTTCAAGAGCAGGGCCCTCTTATCGTTCTGTAGCCAGGGCCGGATTAAGACCATCATGGGCCTGGTGCTGAGGATTTTGGTGGGCCTTTTTATGGAAATAAAGAAAATAGACAGTATCTTAACTCATCGGCATCCATGTGTACTGGATAGAGAGAACATCGGTGCAAGGCAGATAGTATAAGATAGAATCTTATGCAATGGGAGTCATCAGAAACAGGACGCCTGAAGTCACAATTTAGCGCTAATCCTTTTTAATGAAATATGCTGATTGGAATAGATTAAATAACACAAAACCTTCACCTTTCCTCTCACTGATTTCTGGGCCTAGAAAGTTTTGTCCTCTGAAGAGACTACAAATTCAGGAGGGCATTTTATCTCTAGATAAGTAAAAAATAAATAGTTCAATTTATTCCTACAGTAAGTAAAGTGCCAGGAAACACATGGCCAAACAGAGTGAGACAGGGCCCGGGAAGTGGTTAAAGGCAAGTCTGAGTGCAGGACCGTCCACCTACCTTTTCCCGTTCAGCCGCCATGCATGGCACATATAACATATGACATATGCCAGTACTCTGCTTCGAAACTTTGCAAGGTGACCATGGGAGCTGCATCAATCAATTTTACAGCTTAGTGAATTGATAATGATAGATCCTCTGATCTGCCTAACATGTTAGGATGATGCCAGCAAAGTACCATTTTTGTGTGTAACTATATTACCCAGAAAATACATTTTCCTTCCCAAGCTATTGTTGTTTTTATGAAATTTTTGAAATCACATCGCAATTTTTTTTACTGAAAGCTTTTATTTCTTTTTAATTTCAGTTGGGCAATCTGAAACCAAAATATTTTTTCAAAATAAAGATTTTTCTGTATTCTTTTTGCCGTTAAATTAAAAGTAGATGCATATTTTGAGGCTGTACGCAATACGTTTTTCTGGCTTATTTTTCTGTGCAGAAAGAATGGTATATTACTAATTTTTTATATTGTTTTGCTTCTAAAACAGGGGGATATCTATATCCTGTCACCTCTTGACAGAGAAAAAAAGGATCACTACACTCTCACAGCTATTGCCAGAGACAACCCTGGGGACGTTGCTAGTAACCGTCGAGAGAACTCTGTGCAGGTGATCATTTTCATCTTAAAACCAGATAATTGCAGGCTACCTGTTGAAATGACCTCCATAAAAGGTCCACATATATTGTTTTATGCTGAAAAATCTTATTCTACTCCTTTAGAATAAAGACACTTTTCTGTATAATTGAACTGCTTTGATGAATACTAGAATAGGGAAACATACACTGCGGTTTTTTTCAGGTTCAGCTGGAAAGTCCTTGTTTTACCCCTGCCCACGGTTTACACTTTAACATCTCGGTGAAACAAAAAGTAACTTATGCTGTGGTGTGTATTTCCTCTTTTTTGCTCCTTGAAAGGTGCTTATCACAGTATTGGATGTCAATGACTGTAGGCCACAGTTCTCAAGGAGCCAATTCAGCACAAGTGTGTATGAAAATGAACCTGAGGGTACTTCTGTCATCACCATGTCAGCCATTGATTTGGATGAAGGAGACAATAGTGTTGTCACATACAATCTGGAAGGTCCTGGAGCAGGTAAACTGGGGGTTGCATAGATTAATTATAGTATCTAATTACTATTCAATATTCACAGGAAAAAAAAAATTGTCTGAATGTCTAAAATTCTATAGTGTTAGCTTATGGACCCTTACAACCTTATTATGTTTTCTTATTACCTTATGGACCCTAATCATCTTTTATGTACCTCAAAAATAGATAAAATATATGTGCCATATTTTCTGGCTTTTAAAATACATATGCAGTGTATACAAGATCTCAAGTCACAAATGCTTTTACTAATCTTTTTTCAGAGGCTTTCAACATTGATAAGGACTCTGGGCTAATAACATCTCGAAGGCTTCTGAGGTCCTTTGAGAGGTTTAACCTAACTGTTGTGGCCACAGACAAAGGGAGACCTCCTCTGTGGGGAACCACTATGTTAATGGTAGAAGTGATCGATGTCAATGACAATCGGCCAGTGTTCATACGTCCTCCAAATGGCACCATCCTTCACATTAAAGAGGTACCTACCAGTTGTACATGTATGGGATTTCTTTCAGTATGGATTTAGATGAGGACCATCAGTTAAAGCAGTGCTGACCAATTTATTAAATGGAAACGCTCACCATGTTTTTTTTATTGCAAATTTCACTTTTACAAAATATGTTGGCATTTTTTGTTTCAAAACAACAATAGTTTTCACATAATGCATTTTTTTTCATCTGTATATTTTATTTGTAAATGTGTTCTAGCTCTGTTATCCTATCCCGGTCTACTAGACAAACACTCTTAAAAATCTTAAAAATAAAACCTTGTGATAAAAAATTATAGTAAATGTTTCAGTCCTAATCACCTTCTGACTGATGAGTAGGTGCAACTTTACTGTGCGGTCTACCTGAACTTTTCTACATTAGCTTGCGGTCTACTTGAACTTTATTATTAAAAAAACCAATGAACGGTATGGCTTTATATTCAGTTTTATCATTTATATTTAATTTTATGACAAATACAATTTACATACTTTTCAATCCTTTAAATTATATACATGCCGTATATGCCCTTCAGAAATGTCAAAAACAAACTTTCTGCATTCTTATCACTTTCTACCAAATGTGATCAATGTGTGATTGAAACAGCTCATTGGGCACGCCCCTTTTTCTTCAAACTACGTATTTTGGCTTCCAACCATGACCATTCAATCGCTTGTGTGTTTACTCCTGTCACTGGATCCATATCATTTTATTGATGGTTCTTGATGGTAATAAAAATATTAACTAGAGCTTTGCTTCATATCGAAGAATGAAGGCCAATCAATTCTACGTCCATGGTTTCTATTCTTTTTTTTTTTTTAAATCTGCATCATCATGTCAGGAACCATTTTTTCGCTGCCTGAACCATGGCTGTTTTTTTTATACCTGTGGCTTAATCTGCTACCACTAGTGGCCACCCTCTGCCCTCTGGATCTCTCAGAACTCATTACTAGGATCAGGTTACCTGGTTTGAGCCCTAGTCAATACATCCAGCAGGGCCTTGTTACCTGGATTACCCTGCCTTTATGAACCTGCTCTGCCCTTCAGTCAGGGCCTTTGTATTGAAGTTTATGGACCTTCCTGCTATGCACCTGGTTTCCTGCTTTGTGTCCTTCCCAGTGGGCTGTGTGCCTTTCGTGCCCTTCCCAGTGGGCTCTATGCCTAAAGACTTATTACCGGTATTTATTTTGCCATATGTCAGGTTTCTGGTTTAGACTGTGTTACCCTTATTTGCTGGTCCTGTTATATATATAAAATATATTGCATTACCTGGATTTCTGCTTGCGGTGCCTTTGTTTGCATTATCATGCACTGTGGGTTACAGACTGAACCCCAAGTATCCCCTGCACATGGGCTCCTACCCGACCTGATCACCCGATCCTGACAGAATACAAAGGCCATTACAAGGAGTCAGCGGGGTTACTTTCCGTCATCAAAGTGATAGGAGAATGCTTACTTGAACTGTGCAAATCATTAATGCAAATCTGGGACTCCAACTCCAATCACTCTCATGAAGACCATTCACCTACACCTGCTACATCACCTGAGAAATCCAACAAGCCTGTTACCAGTATTAAAAAGGAACCCCTTACCACAACTGAATTGCAACAAAGGCATGATGAGGAATCTTGCTTTTACTGTGGCAAAAAGGGACACTGGATCACCCAATGTCCTCTGTACCGACTGAACAGTCTACATCACAAGCACAGAGCTCTCCTAAAAGGGGGAGTAGCTTTATTCCCCAGGACAGTGAACCCATGGAGTATATACCAACCCCTGTGATTCCTGGTGCTTCTCAAACACCGGTGGATGTCCAGCTGAAGCCTGATGATTGTTCGGTGATGGAATGCAGCATCTGCGATCCTACGGTCTGTGGCAGTGTGGGTTGCTCCCATATGGATGAACTTCCTATTGCTTTCTGTTCAGCTGTGATTGCAACTCCTATCAATGCAACTCCTATCAAAGTGTGATACACCCGAGACTACCATAGCCCCTAGTATCACCTCTGGACTGGTAACAAAGATGCATGACTCTATTCCATCTCTGGGTAAGAAGGGGCCTTCAACTAATGCTTCCCATACTGAACTGCCCTCAGAAGTGCCCTGGGTACAGGGCAGCTATGTGACCCCTGGTACATGGAAAGAGAAAGCACTGAATCATACCTTCTCCTCAACTTCTTCAGCATCCAGTCCTAATTTGACCTACAATTGCACCACAGATAACCTTTCCTTTGATTGTGTTATTACCTCTAATGGCAGTATAATCAGAAAGGAAGACCTGGAGATCTGTGAACAAGCTTTAATGAAAAAGAAGAAATCACGTTAAGTACACCCTTCTGCTCAGTTTATTTAAGGTGTACAGATTTTGTTCAGACTGTTCACGTTCAGTGACCGCTCCTTGGGGAGGGGGTACTGTCAGGAACCACTTTTTTGCTGCCTGAACCATGGCTTTTTTATACCTGTGGCATTTAAATCTGCTACCACTAGTGGCCACCCTCCTCCCTCTGGAGCACTCAGAACTCATTACTAAGATCAGGTATGCCTTGTTACCTGGGTTGAGCCCTACTCTATACATCCAGCTGGGCCTTG
>VKOC01000007.1:11153112-11188015 GCA_009364415.1 Spea multiplicata
CGGCGCGTAGTGATTATAGAGATTGGTGGCTTCGTGGGAACCTCCGGCTTGGTAAGTACCCGGCGTATAAGACGACCCCCCATTTTTTAAAAGATTTTTTGGGGTTAAAAAGTCGTCTTATACGCCGGAATATACGGTATATGCTATATTGCAAAAGTGTTGCTGTTTGGGCTGTCAGATGTAACACATTGTTTCCGAACCTGTTGAGTTATAATAAATATTGATGTTTTATAGTTACATTCTATATTATGATGACTTCAGCAGTGGTCTCATGACTAGTGTTTAATAATCTATTGATTGGCTACATGTTTACAATAATTTGGGTGTCCTTGCTAAGTGAAGGTGATGTGGCTGAGAGGTAGTGTGTTTGGAATGGTGTCTAAGCAGGGCCGGCCTTTGAGATGTGCGACCTGTGCGACCGCACAGGGCGCCACACTCCAGGGGGCGCCACCCCCTCTGGACCTAGATTAAAACATCGTTTTTTTTGTTGTTTTTTTAACTTGGTTTTACTTCTTTAATCCCACAGATTTAATTTATGGTAAACAAGATAGCCATGAAAAGTTAGATGGAACTTGCCAAACTTTGGGTACTTTGACATTGTGGTGGGCTAAGCAATATATGACCATATAGTGTAATGGAATTCCCAATATTTATTCTATCTTAGATGGGTATTTTATGAACGGTATCTGCTCGGCATTTGCTGAATTCTTGCTTTGCTTTGTGTACTTATTGGTCATTACTATTCTAGCAGCAACCCGTGAATCTGACTGTGTATGCCTTTTATGATTTTTAGGATGTGCGCTTCCCTATTTTGTATATTATGTGCTAGGCATATGTAAGGGACAAAAATGACTAGTTCATTTTTAAAGGACAACAATGGTTACATCTCTTTTTGCTTAAGAGTTCAGCTCACAAAATATGGTCATCTTTTTTTTCTGGGATGCATTAGGACAAGTGTGCGGTCAGTTCTTTAAAAAATGTGTTAAAGCAGACTACCCTGTACATAGTAAGCACAGACGTGTTTGCAAATGTACATGCAAACATTTACACTCATAAGCGATGATTTCGGGGCCCCACACTACACACAGCCACACTTCAACTCATACAGCACACAGGAGATTGATTCATGGACTGAGGTGACCCTTGGCCTTTTTGCTTTAAAAGAATGAAAGCTTCTTCCAATCTCTGTCCTTGCTTGGAATGTACAAGAATACTTGTGGTCTGGGAACTTAGTTTCTGTAAAAACAAACAAACAAATAAATACATCCTCTGTTTCAGGGCATAATATCTTTCTACAACAATACAAATGAGGATATGAAATTAAATGTGTTGGTTTTCAATAAATATTACAGAAAACATTTAAAGATGTGTGTAAAAATAAAAAAAATAAAAAAACAATACAAGTAGATTTATTATTGAGATTGAGATTTTTTTGCAGACAGTTTTGTGTTTAAAACTGGACCACCTACAATGGAACTTTGCACGAGACAAGTTAGCTATTTAAAGCATGCATAATTAGCATTAACATGCTTTTAATGGACACAGTTACAGACCCATCAGTAAATATGTCAATGTTTAAATAATTTTAGTTCTTAGGTAGCGGACACCAGCTCCTTCCTTCCAGCCTCGCACACTGTGAGGCAGGCTACACGCCTCCTTTACTGAATAAGCAACCACATGATCGCTACTCGCGCGTGCACAGTGACTTGCATATATGACCTCAGGTGACCCCCAATTGCCTCATTCTCTCTCCAGCTTGCCAATTTAAGCTTGCCTTCAAATGGATGCCCTGCCTTTACCCACCATGCCCAGAGTTTCTGATGAAGTGTGGCACATTCACCTGTATGTTAATGAAGAATAACATTTCTTATAAAAATGAAGGCTTTATTCTTATTTTTACTTTAAAGGTGCTAAAGCTTATCTTTCTGTATCATGTGTCGCAACCCTGATTTTAGTGTAGCCTTCCTTTCTTATGATATGCCTCATCTGTTCCCAGTTCAAATTTTGCCCTGATCACCATAGGTCAGAATTATAGAACTTCAAGTTTGAAGTTCCTCAAATACATGCTCAGGGGTATCCTTCTTACAAGCACATGTGGATCAATCAACGTGCTAATTAAAGAGCTACCTATGTGAGAAATGTAATAGTTTATGCCAGGGGTGGGGAACATTGGACCAAATTATTTGGTCTGGCCCGGCCAAGGCAACTTCAGGCAGCCGCACGACCACCAGGGTCTTTAAAGTGCTGCAGAAGAGCTGCCCCTTGAGACCACAGCAACCCCTATCACTCCCACAGAGAGCTTGCTGCTGTGCAAACAACGTCTTTTGTACCCCCCCAATGGGATGCTGGAATCCAGCAGAGTCATGTTAACTCACATGGCCTTGCTGCATTCCTGCTTTCCCCGGGTGGTAAAAGAGAAGTTGTTCGCACAGAGTGCAAGGAACACAGAGGGAAGCAGCAGGCCCCTGAGCGTGGCACAGATAAATTTGCCATTCATATTAAGGGGCGGAGGAGGGTGTATGAATGAGTATGTGTGAATGAATGAGGGAATATTTGTGAATTAGTATCTGTGAATGAGGGAATAAATGAGGGAATGAATGAGTATATGTGAATGAGTGAATTAATATTTGTAAATGAGTGAATGAATGAATATATGTGTGATAGCATGGACGGAAGTGAGGGAAGCATGACACAAGGAGGCTGTTTGAGGCAAATATGTCACAGGAAGGCTGTTTGGGTCTGGGTGCTAGGCAGGTCCTGCGGATGCAACCTGGGTGCCAGGGCAGACATGATACTAAAAGGGAGGGCTGGCTGGGTTGCATAAATACACAATGTGGGGCTAGCTGGGGCAATATGCAAGGTTGTGGGGGGTATTAATTCACAAGGAGGTGCTGGCTGGGGGCATCACATAAATTAAAGGGAGGGCTGAGTGATGGGATAAATATACAATATGGAGCTGGCTGGGGGCAATACACATGGGTGTGGGGTAGCAATGAGGCATCAATTCACAAGGAGTTGCTGGTTGGGGTATCACATACATCAATACTAAAGGGAGGGCTGTCTGGTGGGATGAATATACAATGTGGGGTTAAGTTGATAGGATAGAAATGGCAAGATCTTCCCTCAAGATTGTAAGCTTGCGAGCAGGGCTCTCTGCACCTAATGTATCTGTTTGTCTTAGTCTGTCAATTCTCGTCTTGTCATGCTCCTTGAATATATGTATTGTATTAAGCGCTGTGTAAACTGTTGGCGCTATATAAGTAAAAGATAATAATAATAAAAATAATAATTTTGTATGGCTCATAAATGATGATATGAACTATGCAAATACGTTTTTAAGGTTTCTGTGTCGTGAAACACATTATTCTGGATACATCTAAGAAATCTCCAATGTATGAACAAGTTGCAAAAGATCTAAAGTTTTAAAAGATTCATAATTGGTAAATTTGACTACAGGTGCTAGAAGGCCTGACAATGCCAAGTAGTTGCTTATCGTAAACTATTACATTGTTTGTATTAAACATTGGAGTTCTTGATTCTTGAAGATAATCATAATATAAGCAGAATGCTTTGTCCAGTTGAAAAAAACACTCTCCTGTTAGTATTTCTACACAGTTAACAGCTGCATCATTTCGTTCCTTAGGTGTCTTAATAGTAAGGAAATGTGTTTTGACGTGATTTACATTTAGTAACTTTGAGAGTCTTAATAAATTGTGACCACACATCACTGATGTTGGCAGATAAAAGACGGCATATACTAAAAGTGTGCGTGAAAACGGTGTCATTTTTACACTTGAATTGCCTAATTTGCGTTTTCAAAGTCTATTTCCTATGCTAGCTCATTGAGCTTAATTTAGAATTGAAACAGATCTGTAAAATGCTTTTAAAATAATAAGCCTGACCCAGCTTTGGCTAATAAACCCCAAAACTCTTGCATATTATATGGGTCAGTAATTATCCAGCACATTGGATATGAGTCATGTTTGAAATGTAAATGTATGTAATGGTCTAATTCTTGATTGCTTTGGATCGCATGACTCAGCAAAGCAAGAACAGATGGTTTCAAATATTTTCTATAGAATGCAAGTGGTGTATTAAGAATTAAATATCCCAATATGTATTTTATATAGAAAATGGTTTATTCACTAAAGTTTTGTGTGAGCTGTTATAAGAGGGAAAAATGTAGTGTTACAAGTAATCTATGCATTATGCACATAGCTGGAAACTCTCTGACCAGTAATCTGGGAGGTCTTTTTAAGGGAATGTGAGTGCCCGCAACTTAATGCGAGGGCATGCAAAGGCATGAAAGTTCAATGTGAACTTGCATGTCTTTCACTGTAAAAATAATAATAAAACAAAATAGTTGTTCCTGGGACTTTTCCCCCTCCTCCCTACCCCATGAGTGTTTATGGTCTTGGGGTAGGTGCCCCTTTTATAGCTTTCTTCCCCATCCTCAGCTTATGGCAAGTAATTCCCCATCTTTTTATTACCTTCCTTTCCTCCTCCATCAAACACCAAACCTCCTCCATACAGCAAAACTTCAACCATACATTAACCTTCTTTATCTCCCCTTGTTTTGCTTGAGTAACGCATGACACAGACTATATTTCAGAAAATATCACCTTTCCATCCTAAATAAATCCATTTCATAGGCCCGTCTATATATCATTGGTACCAACATGCACCAAGCAAGCTAGATCATGTTCTTCAGATTTTTGGCTGTTTCTATCCACAGTATTTTGACTTTAAGAGCTTTAGAACATTCTGATTCACAGAACACATAGAACATAGGGACAACAAGGGAGTGTAAAAGTGCACCATTTACACATCAAGCTACCTTCCACTGATCCAAAACTAAACCAGAAATTATCCAGGCTATCACATGCCATCAGATATGCTAAGATACCATAATATCTTGGAAATAAGCAACTAGAAAAGATTGTCGGAAACACTTAAAAAGTTTATTACAAAGAAAACAACATTAGCACTAAAAGCACCCTGTGAACGTCTACTACAACACAAAGAAAGCAAGCCACTGTACACAGTCCTCTGGCGGCTACATACAATCCCTTGCTGAGGGAATACACAAAATTAGAAGGGTATTACAACCAATTCGAACAGAGGGTCCTTTGTTAAAAGACATTCCCTGAACCTCCCATCCTAGCATTTAGACAACCGCTTAACTACAGGCAAAACACTTTAATGGAAAATCAAACACTGAATGGAACAATACAGAAAGTAGGAGGAAGCTGTGCATCATACCTAGCTATAGACACATCTGTAGTAATGATACTGCTTATCACAGCATCAACAAGATCATACTCAAACACATCTGCAAATGTTTACTATATAATAGAGTGCTCTGTGTGTGAAGCAGGGCGGCACACAGAAGAAATCACCCCAAAACTAAAAAAAAACACTATATTCACAACCTCAAAATCAAAGTATGCAAAGGGAACTTTTCATTCTGTTTTTCCTGACTCGGTTATGTTTATTTCATCACTGTTTTTCTTGACCCCATACACTGCCACCATCTGACTCCATAAACAGAGGCTCAAAAATGTCTCCTAAACACGAAGTGTTTATCAAATAAAAATGTTTTACCCCACACTTTTTGCATTTTTACCACTGGACAATTATCTTCAACAATGAAAGAAGTTATTGTAAGTTTAATATAATATACTGGTTATGGTCTAGCCTTAAAAAAATAAAGCCTACAAATTGTTTCCATCGCTTTAAAGGCCCAGGTTTTCAGTGGAAACAATGTTGTACCAGCATATATTGGGGACAGGGCCGGCCGAAGACTTAACGCTGCCTGGGGCGAAGTTTAAAATGCCGCCCGCCGCCGCCGGCGCCGGTACTTGCCTTTAAAGAGTCCTGTGGCGAGTCTCCCTGCTCTGCCACGGTGCCGGCTTGTAATGCTGAGGCCGGAATTGACGCCACTTCGGCGCTCAGCATTACCACACACCAAGACCGGAACAGGGACTCGCACAGAAGAGAGAGAGAGAGAGGAGGGGCACGAGGCGGTAAGCGAAAACCACTCGGCGCCCCTCTCTCTCTCTTCCGCTTCAAAAAAAAACTGCTTGGGGCGGCAAAGTGCCGCCCCTTCTAAAGTGCCGCCTGGGGCAATTGCCCCAGTCGGCCCCATTGTAGGGCCGGCCCTGATTGGGGACCACCTACAGACTCTTCGTAAGGGCCCTTTATTAAATAAAGACCACCCTTTTTTGGTATGAGCCCTTTAAAGGCTTGGGTATAGGGAAGCCACCATAATTATTTTGAGAGAAACTATTCTTATTCTAGAGCTCAATATACAATGGTGCAAAAAGTTGCAAGCCAGAAAAACACAGATTACATTGAAAGATTGGGTAATAAAAATAATAGATCAGAGTAATAGAAGTATTAATAAATTGCATTGTTTGGACATAACTATGGTTGAATGGATAAGGTTGTCTTTTATGGTTAATTTTCAAAGCAAAGCCTTTTTACAAGTGGGGTTACCATACCTTTTAATATTTTTATTGATGATATTACAAAAGGGCAAGTATTTTGTCTTTTCATCGACAATACAAAGGTAACCCTGGAAGAATAAGCCAAATAGCTAATGGGATACGCATAAGGCCAAGGAGCAAATAAGGTTTTTCACAAGAACAATTTAGCAAACACGATGGGCTGTCCAATTCTATGTTTCTATGTAAAAATCTAGGGGGTTATGGCTACCAAATGTATTTTTTCTTGTGACTTATGTGTAAAGATCATATTAAAACTACGGTAATGGGGTAGTCCTGGCTGCGTCCCGCAAAAGGTAGCCGGAGTTATCACATATCACACGTTTTATTATCGTATGCTGATATGTATTTTCCTACTTTGCATTCTAAAGAAAGTACATTGTTTTTTTGATAAAAACAATAATAGTGTTTGATAAGAGTGTCCTTTATTTTCATGTTATTATTATCTACTTGGTTGATTAGTGTGTCTGTGGTTGTTCAGCTTAACAGACTTACTTTGCCTCTGCATTACGCAATGGTAATTGGTCCCCAAGCAACAGCAATCTTCACAATTCATTTTAGAACATTTTAAATGTATAGAATGAAATGTAATAGGTTGGGTTTTTTCTAATCTTTGTTTGTGTTGATGTCAATTTATGGATGCTCAGGGTAAATTTGTTGTTCTGAAAATTCAAATATAAAATTAGGAGTTGTTTTGCTTCAAGAACAAACCATTGAAATCCTTTGTAACTTAGCTGCATGCACTGCTATATGAACCAGCTTCTGTTACATTGTGAAATTCTAGCCTTTGAGGATATGCAGCGAATTCTCCACATACACGTTCACAGAATGTCAGTGATGATGTGGCACGTTACAAAACAATTTGGCAAGCTGATACCACTTTTTACATTGGCCACGTGTTACTATAAAACCAAGGGAATTAAAGAAACTGACCTCTTTGTGATCGTACATCATTTCCAGCTTCAATCAGAATGGGGAATGCTGCAGCCAGTTTTCTTCCTCTTTTTAATAGTTTCCAGAAAAGTAAATGCAGTGCGTTGCAGACACTTGCCATATCAAGTTCTACTTCTAAGACTGTTTGTTGTTGTTTTTGTAGCGTGGACATGGTAACCATTGTCTGAAAAAAACTTTTTTAATACAATATACATACTGTGTGTATATATGTGTGTGTGTGTATATGTATATATATATATATATATATATATATATATATATATTACAATTTGTAAGGTCATATATAAGTTACTTTGTGTTCCAGGGTCTGATTAAGCATCATAGAAGATAGGACACTAGGCTAGTTACCAATCCCTGAGTCTCCTTGTTCCTGGACACAATCAATTGATGGTAGAGGGGGCTTTGGGGAGTATACAATGTTCTATGTTCAAATAAAAGGTCCCCATATTGTTAATGATCTATTTTTTGCACTTGGATAATTTCCCTCTGAGCTTAATCTCTGAATTTAAATTTGAGGTTTGTCACTCCAAACTAAGAGGTGCCTCTACCAGACCACAGGGTTAAGTGGGCAACTCTGTAATCTGCCCCGAATCAATGCATCATAGTAATACATTTTCAAGTTACCAAGTTGCTTATAGAAGGCACTCACAATGAGTAAAAAGGTAATATATGTGCAGTATGAGTAAATCTTATAGATTAAGGGTAGCATTCTATCTGTTGTGGACCTCTCATTATGCCAAGCAAACATCCTAAAAGAAAAGCAGCATGTTTGTTTGCTGAATTTTATGGCGTATAGACGTACAATACTTTTTAACAAAAAAAATCAGCACGCTCCCCCTTACCTAATCATCACTCTTTCCTTTCCCTTCCACCTGACTAGTCACCTAGTTCCTCTCCGACAGGAATGGTCTTCTTGGTGATAGCAACATCCCTCCCAGCCCAGTCACCCATGATGACCACCATACACCACTGATTAGCCTACAAAATGTGTTCCTTTAAGCTGTATACGTTACAGCATGTCTCAATTTAAACAATGACTTCGGCAGAGGCTATTATCAAAGAAAAACACAAGCGCACAATCTGTCAAGTTTTAACGGTGGAATAATTTAGAAACTCTGCACCCCGGGCAGAATTCCCATACCAAACCAATTTGTGAAGATGCGCTGAACTCCTTCTGCTGGCCCTTACAACACTACTCTGGTAAAAGCTCTGAGCTGTTTTTAATAATTTAGTCTCTTTTAGTAACACAAACCGGATACTAATTGAGATAATATAATTTAGGTGTTTTAAGCAATACAGTTTATTACACTTGCTATCTTGTCATATTCTACTGTCTTTCTGATGGTGAGCAATAATAGAGCGATACTAGTTTTACCCTCAACTGTATAAAATTCCCACATACACAAGAGATCTATACGTAAAGTATCATTCTAAATTTATATATAAAAAAAAGTACATGTGTACAATGATATAACAAAAAAAAATAATAATATGGACCTGAGGCCATCCTAAATTCCAGTGATCCGTCTAAGCCTCTATCCTTTTTTCGGAACTTTTACTGTGTGTGTATGCAGGGCCAGCTTTGTTATCCCATTAAAATAAACAATATCCAGTCTTTAGACCATCAGCAAACTTTTTGCAGTGGTACAGATTGTTAAAATGGCAAATACGTTATCAGTCATTAATTCCACCTCATGTCTAAAATTACATTTTAATTGACTACTAATATAAAGCATGTTTGGATCCTGTATTAAACTAGAAAGAAAGTCTTTCCCTTATGTTCTTTTAAATCTAATACTTTGTGTATCCAATCTCCTTTTGAGATCCCAAGAAATAGGAATAGCCCCCACATCTGGATTTCATATTATAACATTGTATATCCTTTGGACTGTAAAAATGCCTATGTAACTATGACGTATTTCAAGGTTCTCCAAATAAACATTATTAGCATGCAAGGGCACTGTAAAGGCTTTAGTGAAAAAGAAAACCTGAGATCATTTTTTTTTACAAAATTGCAGTGCTTCATCAAACTATTTAAGATCTTAAACTGGTCAATAAATAGTTTATAGTGTGACATTACTTTAAAGAAAAATTAAGTTATATGAGTTGAGGCAAATAAAGCCCAGCCATAAAAAAAAGTGTATGTGTTAACAATAATATTATTTAAGACTAAGAGCAGTGCACAAAGAAGGACGTTAGACAGAGGAAGACAATGATGCAATGTTACACAAACATGATGATCTTCTCAAGATGGCCAAAGCAGCCATTAACTTATCTGTTTTCACCAAGAAGATTCTATTGAAAAGCTGAATACAGGATATACAGCTATATAGTTTAACAAAAGAAAAGCAATAAAAAAAAACACCTTTACATTATTTCAGTTTGTTTTTTTTTATTTTTCTATTTTTGGTACAGCTCAAATTTCCTGCAAATAAAATACTTTTTTTCTTTTCATAAAATAAATAAATAAAATTAATTGAAGTTTATTGAAAAACAAAATCTGAATTATGCCAACATGGCAAAACAGAGAAAAAAAAAAACAAAGTTTGGTCTCAGATGAAAACCAGAAGGAAAAATTGCAAAATGTAAGAAGCATTTAAAAATAAAATGTAGCTGCAAGATAATGAAATAATCAGAAACACGTAGTACTGTTTTATTGAAATGTGTGACTTAGTGCAGGCTATTTGTAGTCTTGTCCTTGTATTAGTCCTTTTGTGGTCTTTTGGAAGCTATCGGCAGATGCCAACTTCCTTCACCATTATGCCCCATGTGAGTATCCGAGGATAATGGATATTTAGTCCAGAACTGGATAAATACATGATCCCCAGCCCTGGTTCAGGCTAATGCATTATTCTCATGATTATTTATTCCAAACAACATTTTGGTTGAAGGTGCACTTTTTTAATAACAATAAGAATTGTTTGTCAACCCAACAAAGCCATGTTGACGGGTATTGATAATTATTCATTTCAGGCTATCTATGTTCCACAATAGGATGTTTTTTTTACAATTTTGAATCCAATAAATAACTGGTTTCCCAATAAGTGACCACAAAGAGGCATCGTCATAGGTAGTAGTGGAAGTGCAGTACACTTTGTACATATTTTACGGATTATGTAAACACAACATAATATCATGCATTGAGGTTCAAGTATGGCCAGGCTGTACTTTAGGTATACAATTTACTAAAAACCTTTTTCAACAAGCTGACGTTGCATGTCCAGGTTTCCTGAGGACACAGTTGTAGAAAATGTATGGCAAGGTATACGATTGATTTGAATGGTGACTTTTTTATATGTGATTTTATATAGCTTAGAAATAAATAGAAAAAAAGTAAGATTCGCATCTTAACACATCGTAATTTACACACACAGACTATACTGTAGTTAATCCTTTCACATTTAAAGGGATTCTCAAGGGACTTTTTGGTAGAAAAGACAGTATTATGGCATGGTAGAGATCTGGGAAATTACTGGAACCCATCTCATTCTTAATTTATGGAAGTGTGATCTTATTATTATAGCTATGTGTTGTTAAAAAAAAAATATAAAAAAACATATTGAATATCATACAGAAATATATATTGCCCAGGGGAGAAAATGTAACCCTTAAGTATAGTATTTTTTTCCATGCCTGGTACTAAAGGGCTAACTGACACACTAGAAAATAATAAATTATCCAACACCCAAAAGAAACCTCGTCTTAGGTGATGAGTGGAAATACAGTATTGCTGGGTTGTTAGTTCTCCTGTGCTCAGATTGGCATTATAGTACAATAAATTCTGAAGCCATTAGTTTGGTGCCTTATTGCTTTTTTCAATGCAAAATATATGTTTTCAAGGGGAAAAAAACATTTATGTAATGTGGAAAATTATTACTGAGCTTATCTTTGAGGGTGGTTTTAATATTCCTCCAAGTTTCACTTAATGCTAAGAAAACAGTTCCTTTTAAAGCATGTTTTTTCACAGGCAGATTAAGACATTCTAGGAGAAATATTAATCCTCCTCCATTATATTTTGCTGCCACCAGAAGTAAAACAGTTAAGGCATGCAGTAATCCTTAAAAAAAATGAAAAAGCCTGCAGTTTGCTCGGACAAATTAGTGGCAAATTTTAGTGAAGTGTTGTCTGAATAGTTACGTTGAATTTCAAATTAGAAGGGCAAGTTCTCACATGTTAGAGTGCACACATAATATGGTATCTTGTGCTTCTATATAGGCTATGTTATAGAGATTATCTGTCACAAATTAGGAAGAGGTGCACCTCCAACCAAGATTGTTTCAAGAAATCGACATCAGTGTTTTCAGATTCATTCAACATAGGGAGAAAGGGCAAGCTTCCATGGGACTAGGCTTACGATAGAGGCACACGGATGCTGTCCTTTTGGACCACCACAATAGTTACCATTGTCCAGTGGAGGTCTGTGCAGCTGCATCCCCTCCAATTCTTTCCAACCCCTGCTGTTGGAGACTGCGGTGATGTGACGTCATACAATGTCCCCTGGTAATTGCACAGACCTCCACCCAGGGACAATTGGCCCGAGGAAGCTTGCCTTGGGCCTGTCATTTGCATAGCAGTGATCAGGAGACACTGACACATAACAGATTAACTGTTGATATCTCCTTTGGTGATCTGACATTGAAATAGGTATATATATATTTGGAGTAGACCAGCTGCCCTCCGCTCCCATAAACACACACCGTGCCCACAGCTCTGCTAGAAAGCCTTTATTGTCTATTTATAGTCCTCATCTAACTAAGAAGATATGTGAGCGGCCTGCTTACACTTCATGGAGTGGTAGAACAAGATGGAGTGCATAACAGGTTCTTGCCCCTCATGGCCTCTGGAAATCCTGGCTTCCATTTCACATAGAAAACATCTAATGGTTGATGGATTTGGAACATTCAAAAAAACAGAGAAATTAGTCAGGGGTCTGGTGCCCGGGCATGTGCTAAACTGATGTTATAGTATAGTACTATACTATACTATACAATACCAACATCAGATTAGCACATGCCAGGGCACCAGATCCCTGAGTAATGGGTATTTGTAGTTTGAACCAAACTCATTGCATGTTTTTTGAGAGCACAAACTCCCTCTAGCTCAAATGCACTGCATTCAGAAGTCTGATGTACAGTTATATCTCACACAAATCACCTGTTGTGAAAGGCTACTTATTAAATGTCCATCATTGAGCATCAACTAATTTCAACTAATATTACATGTTATGGCTCTCAATGTTTGTCTGAAGCTATGCAGCTTTGCATAGCGTTTATAGATAAGCATAATTCCCACTGATCGCTCAACTCTTTGGGTGTGTTTTTAGTGCATGAAAACTTTACTACATCTTCAAAAAACTGACTGTGCTTGGGAGAAGCTGAAGAAGAAATGAAGTCACTGGCGTTTTCCTGACCAACATTAATGTTGTATCTGGATTTAAGTAGCCAGATTCTATACATCAGCAGGAATCCACTTTTAAAGCCAATCTAAAAAAAATCAGCCTTCAACATCTTCTTTGCAGTATTAATTAACCATCTTCCTAATTTAGGAAGAAATTAATCAGGAAATGCACATAGGCTTTAAAGCATTGAGGCTCAGCAGGAACAAATTTGTCCCATTCCAATCCTTTTCATTTGTTTCAAACACTTTCTGTTCAATTACAATGTTTTTACAATATATGATTAGTTTTAAATAACAGAACATTACGTAACCCAAAAATTAACTCTTTCTTCAAGCAGGCTAATGGATCGGTTAGTTAGTGTCTGTAAATCACTTGCCAGCTTATAGCCAAACAACTCCATTGCAGGTTTACAGACATCCTGGACAACCTGGGCTAATTTAAAAGGTATGCTAAAACGCCACTTCTCAAACTGCTCTGAAGAGTTCTTTTGTGTGGAATATATGCCATTGCTGTCTTGGGAGGCTTGAGTGTTTTTGTTGATCCAATCCACCACATCTGGGGTCATAGAGATCCCAGCAAACCTGTACATCTCTTTGGCTTTTTCAAGAGGGAATCTTGCAATGTCTTCATATCGTATCAACATGTAGCGTCCACGGAGCCATTCTGGCTGCCTCAAGCCTAATTCTGCTGACATGCGGATGTTTTCACAGTTCCCCCTCAACTTTTGGACTTCATCTTCAGGAATAGGGGCCGCTCCCTCCAGTGCCCATTTTTTCCATGGCTCGTACTTGCCAGAAAAAGCAACCATACGAGATGCCAGTACAGCTCTAGGATCACGGACTAGTTGTATGATCCTCATGTCTAGACGGGGATCTTCAACTAGAGTACGTAGGAATTCTAGCTGACGGATTCGTACTGCTTTAACCGCCACATGTTCTTTATTTACACAGGCCTCCATTGCCAAAGTGAGATTAAGAGGACCACACCTGCGATTTTTGCAGTGATATTTCTCAAAAGCTTTTTTCACTAACGGGGTACAGACTGGGTCTTCACACAAGACCTTACTGGAACCTCTGCGGAACATAAACCTAGTAAGATGATTTTCAGGTGGTGGTGAGATGAAGCTCTCCAAGATGTGAAGATCACATAAGAGAAGCTGTTGAAGCACATCTCTGTACACAATTGCTGAACCTACTGCATTAGCCCCAATTGATTCAAATGACACTGTCCTCTCAATGTGCCAGAGAGGCTCAAACAGATAAAAAATGTTTCCCTGTTGGTTAAAGAATTCACCTACAAAAGAGGAGCCTGTGCGCGTGGTAGCCATAAGGAGAATATGCCTACGAGGCCTTTTGTGATTTTCTCCATCGAATGGGTTGTTTCCTCCATATTGTAATGTGACATTCACCAGTCGGTTCCTGAACTTTGAGAAGGCGGAATCTAGTTCACTAAGGGATACCAAGGAGCCATTCTCCATGTAGAGGCCATTAGAGTCTGTACTGTTGGCATCAAATAGGTTTTGCTGCATTTGCTTCAAATTGAGTTTGTCAGACACTCTGCAAAACAAGAAGAAAGAATAATTATAACAACAGCATGGTTTAAGTCCATCATTTGGATAGACATAATAAAGTTGAAAAATGGCCAAAGTGAACAGTCTTAAGGATACCTGGGATCTTTCAGTATTTGCCTCACCTTATTGGATTTATTCCAATCTCCGTATCCTGTTCTAAAGCACTATATCTAACTGTATTTCACATGCTCCACAAGCACAAAATGTTTTTATGATACCAAGCAAATTGCTAAACTCAGGAGCGTAACTTGAAACCAGAGGGCCCTGGTGTGTAAGTTGCCCAGGAGCCCCCAAACTTCATCATGCAACATGTCCCATAGTGCCCCTTTTGCCCAAACGGCTTGTGAGTGTCTTTGACCCAATCAGCTTATCAGTGCCATCCTAACCCACAAACAGCCTGTTTGTGCCATGTTTGCCCCAGCTTGTCAGTGCTATCTTTGCCCCAAACAGCTGATCTCTGCCATAATTGCCACCAAACAACTTGTCTGTGCCTTCTTTGCTTATTGCCCCACCTTCCAACATACACTCCTGCACACATATGTAAACACACTTATACAAATTACACACACTTACTCATACTGACTCACATACACATTAACTCACACTCCATCTCACCCACTTACACATCCATGCTTACACACACAATTAAACATCCATGCTCTCACACACAATGTGAAAGGGCCCTTTCTATGCAATGTTGAACCGGCACAAGAAGACAGGAACACATGGCCACATGGGCCGCCTCAGGCCCCCTAAAGGCACAGCCCCATCGCAGTTGCGACCACCGCGGCCCTATATATACACTCATCTGGTTAATTAATAAGTCTTTTACTATTTTATGACTATCTCACCCCAGATTCATATGGTAAGACACACTTTTATGCTAATTTGACATGACATAATTTGCTGTCACTTTGCCTCCACTATAATGAGTGAGGAAAAGATACTACCGAAGACTATAACCAGTAAAAACACAATATCTCAACAAGCTCTCTTGGTAAAGCCGGACCGGATGACATGGGGACCGGATGACAGGGACACGGGTGGACATATGCAAGAAAGGACAAAAAGGACAAAAACAGTGTAATACTGTCTCTTAAAAAAAATCTCGGTATATAATTTATTACAAATAAACTCACAAACAAATATGCACTGAGGACCAGCTCAAGTGCAAAATGTGCATTGATAAAATTAGGGTTACCGGCTCAGGCATTCACCTCTGTTCCAGAGTGTTACGCTTAGGGCAGAAACTACACCATTGCATATATTGAATATTAGTTTATTATTAATTTATGTTAATGGGAGGAGAGTCCCAAAAAATAGTGACTTACCGGGGAATCCAGCACTTCTAACAAGACCACAAAAGGATGTCAGGGAATGGTACTTATTTCACATCAACTTTATGTAATAAATGCCAAGACATGTTTTGAAGCTAAATGGTAGTCACGTCTAATCATATTGCTTTGTCTCATTAGCATCATAGGATGTTTAGGATAATTTTATTGCACCCTCTAAAACATGATTACGCTGGAGCGTGTACGTTATTACAGGGATGCCTCTATGGCAATGTTCTAGGCAGCGGCTTCATCTGCTCTCGCCCAAATGACTGCTTAATTAGACAATTATTCATGTTATGTGTACTGATGCAAACATAATGATTAACAGCTGTATTTCTTGAGAATAAAGTACTCTACAATGATTTCCCGTTAAAGTAGTAGCAATGTATCGGTACTCCAGTAAAAGCTACAATGAGAACAAAGCTACAATTTAAGTTGCTTCATGTGACTTGGCTGTTAGGATTTAGAAAGACCCAGAAGCGGGTATTTTATTTATTACGGGTATAGTTTTATTGCTATGGAATTCTGAATTTTCACATATATGAGTATCTGTAGAAAACTATTTGAAGGTGGCAAACTGAAGAAGTATATTTTTTCCCATAATAAATATATTCAATTGTGAGGAATATTCTTGGAGTGGGGACACAAGTATTCACCTTTTGTGAATAGTATGTGGCTATGGATGCCAAAAAAAATTGAAATTGCAATGAAAAATTGGGCATTTGCTAGCCTTTTTTTGCCTACAGCATACTGTCACCCCCTTCTCTCCCCTATAGTCACGTGGGCTTATACCTGTTAATATTCTGGTATTGCTCTTTCAAGCTGTGTAGGGCTACATATGCAGTCATATGAGTATTTGTGCAAGGAAATAGCACCAACAAATTAAACCCTTGTTTTATTTTTTGATGTCGTCTTGAGATGCTCCAAATTATGGATGTGAACAATCCTGATATATAGCAACAGCTACACATAACTGTGCTTTTCCCATGCTGTTTATTACCTATACATGTTTCCCGTCTCTTACTTTGAGATGATGTTGTTTTCTTTCTCGATGATGACTAGGACCACCACAAAACCCAAGAAGAATGCATATTTGGCCTTCATTCTGAGTGTTCTCTGCATATCCCGGAAGTCCATGGGCATACTCTGTAATTTATCCATGGCAGAGAGAAAATCCAGTGTTTTTTCTGGATGGGAGAATATCTTTGGACCCTTCATTAAGAAGCTACAACCAAGGCATCACTTCCAATGTGTTTTCTTGTTATGCCGTGAAAAGAGTATTCCTATGAAAAAAGGAAATAAATACCGTAAATTTGTGTTTAATGTATAACAAAATGGTGTACAGGTGAATACATTTTTAACACATAATCAGAGCATACTGTGACATGACATCATTGATTTATTAATGCGGTTGTCTGCAGCCGAGTTCACCCAACTTTCAATTCATCAACTTCATTAAGCATCACAATGTTAGTCACAGTGGAAAGTAAGGATGGCAAGTTAAATCTATAACTCTCTTTCAAACTCATGCTATAGTGAATAAAGCAACAGTGTTTTAATTATCCACAAAGTAAAAATCTATTAAATCCATTGCACAGCATGTATTATCATTACTCCAAATTAAAATAATACTAAGCATCTGTGGAACCCAAATAAATGATTAAAAGGCATTTAAATAACTATTATCTTGTTCAAAATCTCATTATTTAATTTAAAAGCTTTAATTACTTTCACTCTTAAGTTTAATGCTTTTGAAAACTTGTCATTCACCATAGGCATGATAGTGGTATTGTAGCGTTGGACCTAATATATACATCCCATCCTATCCTGACTTCTCCCTACACTTGTACAGAGCCACATTTGTTGGCCAATACATTTTTAAATTGAAATCAATCTATCAATATGTCCTTTTATGTTTACAAATGACTACATTAGACTGTGTTTTACTATGCCTCTAAGCAACATTTGGAACATTTAGTCTACTCTGTAAAGTCACATCTAGGCAACCTAGTCTGCTTATTCCAGCTTGACAATTATATCCTAAGAACTAAGCATCTTTATTCATGGATGAGTTCTTTGCTGCGCTTTAAGGTTTCTCAAGTCCTAGGCGCCAGGTAGCTATAGCTTGATATTGAGATGTGGCTGTGATTTTACATTAACCTTTGTGGGTGTGCATTTTTCTAGCTACCACAAATGATCAGGTTAGAGCCAAGACTTGTGACTTCATAATTATCTTAAAATATCCCCCCCCACACCCTTAAGGAAGTTCTATTACATAAAACCCACAAAGTACTTTACTATTCATTCTTTTTTGGTGTGGCTGTATGAGACATTAAACGGTTTCTTTGAGTGTTTTCTACCAGAAGTGATACAAAAGCATTGCACAATTGGATACTAATGTATATGTAAATTACAAGATGGCTTTCTACAGACATTCTGTATTAGTATATATTCTGAGATTCATTAAAGTATTAGCCACATAAGTATACAAAACATTTGCAACATACATATGCTGGTGAATGTTTATTAAGTTGTCTTTATCTTTTTTCAGTTCATATCAAGGGGCTTTTTGTGACTTGTTTTGTTTACTTGAATTTAATTGTCCAATTGCTTTGAGCAAGTTCCATCTTTGCTTTTTCAGATATGCACATGTAAATAACACTTGGAAAACTATATTTTTCTACTGGACTCCCAACATCGTTTTGTTCTTGCTCATGTTAATTCAAACCCCTTTCCCTTTCTCAGCGTTAAATGCTTCAACATACCTCCTGGAACTCTCTGAGAGACAGATCAGATGTTCTTTCCTATTAGCCTTATCTACAGGCAACTCAAAAGAATAATCTTTATTTTCAGCGTTCTGACAACAGCTTTTATTTATGGGATCAAATCTTTAACATAAATTCATTTTCATTAAATAAATAGTCATATGTGGCATATCCACTACTTTTCTGCCTGTGGGGTTCCCATTATTAACTTTGGGAATTTTCAATGCCTCCCCTGCCAACTTATTCTTTGGCTAGTGCATCAGGAAGTGTGTTTGTTTTTAAATAGTTCACTCATCGGAGTTTTCCTGGAAAGTTAGCATACATATGGATCCCATTGAGATGTAGCATTCGCCTCCTAGGCAGCACACACCCCATATGTATACAGTTCAGTAAGAGGAGAAGAAACAATTTATGTATTGCTGCCTATGGGACTACTGTACTGGTTCTATCAGCCACGTGTGGAAGTGATGATTACATCATCAAAAATCCTGATGGGAGCCATATGACACACAGAAAATTACAACCATGCAAAGAAAATAAAACAAAACTGGCTGGTTCTGTAAACAGCTTGGTTTACAGACTCATGAGGGGTGTAAATTTACCGATCAAACCCTATTACAATAAACCAAATTTAGTAGTACAGGCTATTTACTGGTACACCCTGCTTTCACAGAATAAAATATGGGATCAAAAGATTAGCAATGGTTATAAGTTTCTTGTATCGATATTTTCAATTGCTTCTTTCTGGACTAAAATCTTTCATCGTGCTACCATAACGTTGTAAATTCCCATGGATATGAATTGCTGAAGGTTCCTGTAATGACTTAGTTCAATAGTTTTTAATGACATCTTCCCCAGAATCGGAATGCATGAAACAATGTACAGTGGCATCTGATTCAGAGGTTTTACATGACCACCTAGTAATTGAATAAGATCTGTCACAAAGGGTCAGAGTAGTGTCAGTTTCTCCCTAAGGCGAAGCAGAATAAACACGTGCAATTTCATTAGAAGTGCAATGAAAGAACAGATGAAGTATTAGTGTGTGTTTTAGAATGGTATGGTATATTCATAGGGTGAACCAAAGCAGTTGCCTTGGGCTTCATTGTGAGGCTTGTGTATCTATGCACCGATCAGAGGTACTCGGACATACCTGGACTAAAGTGTAATCAAATCTGCCAGGTGTGCCCAACTATTGGTGGAGGCCTTTATAACACTCATGGGTGTCAGAAAACAAAAGCCTTCAGTAATATATAGACTAACTCACCATACCTGCTTTCTGCTACCCCTGATTGATACAATTGACTAGAGGGAAAGTATAATTGATGATATTCCTTCCATTCGTTAAAAAAAGAGTACTTTTGGGGAATAATTTGGTTTATTAGGGATGGTAATTTAATATGAACTCTCCTTTTATTGGAAAATCCTAAAAGGGGCTCTCAATAGCTGGGCTTTGGTGGGAATAACAAAGTTAAAATCAACTCATTGTAAAATTCCCTAAGAAATATTTCTGCTGTGAATATTCAAATATTGGGATGATCAGCTGTATTGCATTTCCTATTAGTAATCATATATTTTGTCTTTATTTTCTTAGTAAATTTGTGCAAACAAACTCTGGTTTGTGTCATTCGTACTGCAGTCTTCGTTATGTTGCCAAAAATGTCTCACCAAATTAAAGTGGCGGGAGTTTAAACTTTTATGATATAACTGTAGCAAAAATATGTTAGAACAGTGCTATAAATCTATATTGTACTTTTTATTGGCTTTTTCACCATGATACAGTGCGTGTGTGTGTGTGTGTGTATATATATATATATATATATATAAAATAATTTAGCAATTATGCTAGCACAGCTTGATATGTCCTTTCCAAGAAAAGCGAAGTTACCCTAAACTTTTGGTAGTGCGTGCGTGCGTGCGTGCGTGCGTGCGTGCGTATGTATGTATGTATGTATACACGCACATACATTTTTTTTGAATCAGAACTTGTTACTCAGAGCCAGCTAAAGAGAGTGATTTTTCTATCATTTCTCATACTACATTTCACAGTACAATAAATGTAACGTTTACAGATAAATATATATATATATATATCCTTTTTTCCTTCCAGAATGGTTAGGTAATGCATACCCCTCAACATTTCTGGTGTCCAAACAGGGACACCTGTGTTGTGGAGGTTGATAAAGACAGGACTGAAGGTAGGAGGGGTGGCATAGTACATGGAAGGAGGCAGACCTGGGAGCGCCATGAGGGGGCCGTATGGGAGTAGCAATGGAGGTCTGTGTTCAGACTGGGCCTATGTTAAGGCAGGGGCCTGGAGCTGCAGCTCCATCAGCCCCTAAGTCAATCCGGCCCTGTCGCGGCCCGTCCCACCAGGCAAATGCCCATCTCAAGGAAGCTCTGTGTCTGTGTCCCAGAGGTAGGATTTTCTAATTAACTTTCTGCTTTAGGTTCTCCGCCCTTACAATTAATATTGAGAAGAGAAAAGGGTAATTATGAAGAATATTCATGCATAAATGAGACTTAGGATACTTGATCCTGTAGTATACACATCAAGTGGATTTCTTTATTACACGTTTGTTTGTATATATAGTATATTGCTATTTAGGTTTATTTATAGTAGTTTATAAAAATACAAAATAACAAGCTTTGAGAAAACAACAACTGCTTTATCTGTTCTAAGATTATTCTGGACACAGCTGCTGGCCAGTAAAATTACGTCACAAAGGGTCTTTGGGAATTTACTTAAGTGCTGGCAGCTACTTAAGTGCATTTGCTATCTCCCCAGCTGTTTTAGTGTTTATATTATTACTTGATACCTTACCTTGAACAATACTTTTTTCCATTATTTTGGCTATTTTTAATGCACTGTGAAGCATTTGTTGCACTGCCAAACGGTGACGTTAAAAGACAGGACGTTAGTCATACTTTTTGTGTTTTTTTTCTCTGAGTCTAGATCTTAATCAGAACATTCCCAGAATGATTCAGATGGCTTGTGATGCACAAAGTATTAATTATACCCAGGAGAAATCGGATTTAGAAGACATTTTGTAAAGAGTCTGTGTAACGGCACTGTCAAATTGTATTCTCAGGGGCTGAACATCATGCATTTTAGGGAGCATCTAATATTTTATTATTATTATTTATTGTTTTATATAGCTCCATCAAATTCTGTAGCGCTGTACAACGGGTAGACAGGACATAACAAGAGATATATTATAATATATTGTTAATAGACAATTAAAATACACAATATGCACACTACATGAGCATAAAAACATATGTGGCCCATCACGTATAGCTGCCAGATGCACTTATGTCAGTAGACAGCCGCTGGCTTAGAAGTGCCAGGCGGCCTCGTTATCCCTAGTATGGCTTTATAGTAAAGCTTTAATTGATTTTGCTACAACAGTAAATTTTTATTATCTACATAACACGTTTACACTTTTCAGGTACCTGATGACAATAATGGAACCAAAAGATCTCTAAAAAAATAAATAATAATAATAATAATAAAAATATATTGTATCCAATCATCCAAAAAGATTTCCACCAATCATATTATTACAGAGCCACAAACCACACAAGCACTTTAACATATGCTTAATTAAGTTCTATGTTCATAAATTATAAACCATATTGCTTGAATATTGTTTTATGATGTATTGATTAAACTATCTGGAATCGGTAAACTGAAATTTGTCTTTCAGAATTATATTATTTACGTAATTCCATATTGGAATTATGGCTCTCAGATATTTTGAAAGAAAATCCTGTGCAGGATTTAAAACTTCAATGAGAATTCAAGAAGTATTGGTGTTTAATTGTTACAATCACATCATTTAGTACAAGCAAATTTATTAAAAAAAACTACCTATTGCCTAATATTTTGTTCCACCAGGTAAACTACTTAACCTCAGGGAATGTTAAATAAGTCATGAAAGGCAACAGAACTAGTAAAGCTACTATATTTCATGTCTTGAAAATGTGTGCCTTCTTCTTGAAACTTCACCATAAAGAATATAGAATGTAAGGGGCATAATCCTGCAGATCTTAAATCCTTCATATAGGTATATGTAATTATATTAACACAGTCAGAGTTAACACGCCATGCTTTACATTTAGGGTTTGGAATAAGATCTGCATTTAGTAGTATTATAATCATTCTAATTGCACGCCATGAATGACCCCCATCGTGTTACTGGTCCCAGTAGTTTTGCGTATATAACCAAAGCAGCAAAGGAATTCAGTCCTTAATTTTTATGAAGCATGCACAAGCCTTTCAGAGACGTTGCATGCACATCCAGATGTCCATTATCTTGCTTGTGTCTCCAATATTAAGTTATGAACTCCAAAGCCTTATTCCTAAATTGACGTATACTATTAGTATGCCTGTATTAAGAATACACGTAATGCATGTTTCCTGCTGCTACTTGTACAACTTCCTAAATCAATTGGTGTATGTACCACGTATAATTCAAATTATATTAAAAGCCACAGATGGAATACATTTAGCATTTGCTTAACATGCTTGGGAGCTCAATTAATGTTTGGACTAAGTGGAACCGCTTCCTTAAAGTCTTCCTTTGCCCTAGTGTGTAAACTTTAAGGAAGCCGTTCCACTTAGTCCAAACATTAATTGAGCTCCCAAGCATGTTAAGCAAATAAACCGTAGAAGATCCATCACCTTTTCCTTGGAAGGCTTAAGCACATTAAAAATAAGTCTGGATTTTTTAAGAATTCTTTACTATGGCAACAACTTATCAGTACCTGCTTTTGTGTCACATGAAAACTAAGCAAATGATTAAAAAATGGGGTTGACATTCAGCAGTGTTAAAAATGATGCTTCTAGTGCTGCATATGGTTATAAAACTGTTAAATACGACACGAAGTGGAACAGCGCCTTTAAATCAAGCTGACATTTATGGAGTTCCGCTGCAGATGACTTGTTTAATGATTGATTATACTGGGAAGTTTTACAATGAAACCAGAAGACTTAGCTGCAATTTTTAAATAGATGCTTCAGGGAACCAGGGACCCCCCTGAAAAAAATTGATGCACATGAAAGCACTTTGTAAGTATGTTTGTTAATTGCTTTAACCTAAAAAGAAAAATAATACCTTTTTGAAGCTGAAACAGCCAATCAGTGGCAGAAGAAAGCACCCTTTGGACCAATGGGAAAGACCCTCTCCCAAAGCTTTTGCTGAGCCAATTGGCAGTAAGTATATCACGTGCCATCTGCACAGAAAATAGCCTGGGGTGGAAAAAGGGGAAAATGCATATAGGGGGGATTCTGAATTCACCCGTTTAAAAAGAGTGCTTAAAGTGCATATGATTGCTGGAATACCTATTTCGTAGAACAAGATAATCACCATCATTAAAAAAACTATATATTTTTGCCCTAGTCATACCCTGTGACATAGAGAGGAATTATTTCATTAATAATCCTGGATTCATTTGCCTTAGACCTGGTAAATATCATATTTTCAATGTGCGGTATAACGCAGTCCACATCACTATAGACCTTTGGAATCTTTCCAGCATTCTCAATGAGTTCCAGTTTTCCAACTATCCTCTAAAGAAAGCGCAATTTATTGAATACGCTTTAGATTTCTCTAATGAAAACAAAATGTATTCTTTACAAATGGTTAGTGTGTTTTCTATGGAGAACGATCATTTCTGAAATGATTCTCGCCAGTAACCAACGGAACGAATACGTCACAATAAAAACTTCTTTTGTGTTCACTTCCTGTGGTGTAAATTTAGAAAACAAATGCAAATTCTGTTTAACACTCAGGAAGAGTAAGAAAAGAGCTAGAATTAGAATTTGAAGAAAACTCTGGGGCTGAGAGCGTTGGGATATTTAAAAAACGTACCATTAGGACCTTATTATTTATAATATTTCCTGGCTTACCATATTGTTCGCAGCATTATAGAAAAAGGAATTTGTGCTCTTTCATGCCTGCTTAAATTTCATTAGGAGTACAGGTAATCTTCAAGGTGATGCTGGTAACCAAAAGTTAATTAAATACAATCTGTCACCAAACAATTGTAAACGTCCATCAGCAGTATTATTAAACACTGTTACTTTCTCTGGCAGTTGGGCCCCCTATTATTTCAAATTATATCTTTACCCTGATAGAACTTGATTCAATTGTATGTGCATTCCCTTGTGTCTTTTGTTATTGTATACTGCTGTTGGTATTGTGGTTGTTGATATATAGATATATATATATATATATTTTTTTTTTAATGTATATATATATTTTTCTTCTGAACACACTGTCGGTATGGGCACAGACTGGCCATATGGCCCACAGGGCCACATACTTACCCATACTGCTGCTCCAGCCGCACTTTGGTACTGCAGTGTGTGGCCGCCTGTCGTGGTATCCAGCCAGGGGCCGCACATATGTGTTTTGGCTCCTGTTGGCCTTAAAGTACCATTGCTGCTTAGTCATCCATTAGTTCTGGCTGATAACAACAACCGATGTCTGGCAGGAAAGTGCTCCCTCAACTAGTGTTTTCGGCACAGATTTGCTGGAGGTGGTCTAATAAGACCCACTGTAGCTTTTCCATGAGACACTACTGGGGTTGGCTCGCAGTGAGTATCCTGTGCATGCGCACTGTTGAGCAGGAGATGCATTCAATGGAATGTATATCCTGCAGAGCAAATAGCTTGGGACGAGGAAAAGTGCAAATGCATCTTCTTGCAAAAATAAAGAAAAGGAGATTTGTTTTTGGTTAAATTGGGATATAATTCCTACCATGCTCAAGGGAGGTACAATATTATGGAAGCTACAGCCCAGGGTTGCTGGGATGCCAAGGTTTGGGATACTATCCCTGGACAGACAAAGTCAATCCGAACATTATTCCCATATATATATATATATTTTAGGTACGACCTGGGCTGTTGTTGAAGGGCATTAATGTCTACGTGGCTCATCTAGAGAGAATCTAAATTCTTTATCTGTTAAGGGACTTGAGCTTTTGAGAAAACCAAACTTAATTGTAATGTTTCCATCCTCAATGTTGGGTTAATTGGAAAGTTTAACCTTGCAGTTAAGGAAATGGAGATTAGAAAAATCTTAGCTTAAACTTTCTCCCAGGGATCTCTTTGATGTACTTTAACCCCCACCCCGTGTTAACACAAGTTAAATAGTCAGTAAAGTACTACAATATTGACACGGTGGCTTATAGTATAAATTGGAAGATCTAAATAATTATATAAAGTATATTGAATTAGGGCTACAAGATTGGTCATTTGAACACAGTTCCAGGCAGCAATTAACTTCAATACTTTCTATTTTAAATTTAGAATTAAAATAGTTAACTTAAACCAGAAATCACTGACAAAAAAAGGCTAGACAAATCGTAGTATCCCAGTATCCCCAAACTGTATTGCTGATTTTGGATACGTTAAACATTGGATCATAAAATGATGTGTCTGCCTCCTGAATTACATATACATTTGTGTATCGCTGTCTTAAACCCGCAAAAATCCCAAGCTATAGAGACTTAACAAACTAGTATAATGATAGTAAAAGTTCTGTATAATAAGGCTACTTCGATTTAAGAAGCAGTTTTAACAATCATGGCACAGGTTCCTGCTCAAGGGAGCTTGGTATACGCAATTATCAAAATATTTTTTGCCTATAATAAAATCAGGATATATATATATATATATATATACAGTAACAAAAATTTCATCTATATTGTCTTCATATATGTAGTAAATGAACACACAACAGGACACCCAAAAACATCAGCGGTCACCTATCTAGTTTCATCCCAAATGGACTTAATTGTCGCTTTAACACTCATTATGTGTGTTTGTTACAAACAAACAATACTTTATTTGAGCATCAAATAGCCTTTGTTCTCCCCATGCATAATTCAACAAATTGTTTTGCACCTTTAATTAAATAAAATACAAAATGACAATTTAGTAGCATTAAGAATTTCCATTTTGGAAGCTAATGGTAATTTAGCTCCTGAAAATCCTTTTTAATTAAGACTTCGGGATGATTTAATGGGAACGAAAAGAGGAACAGCAAAAATGGGTAGATTAGTAAGAATGCTATTAATAATGACTCTGTGTTTCCAAAGGGCTGACAGATGTAATATGGGCAAGTGGTCCCAGGTAGGCTTAATAATCTGCACCTGGAGTGTATATATTAAACATGCCTGACTAAGCTTTCTTATCACAAGATAAATGGCACGCAATTGTTCCTTAAACAAGCTCAGCTACAAATGTTCTCTATATTTGTCCAGCATTAATCCCAGAAATGTAAGAACAGTTGTTTTAATTACCAGTCCTGCTCACTGCTGCGGGAACCTTTGCCAAAAAAACGTCAGCGCGTTTCGAGCCAAATGATACATTTTGATTTTTTGAGTGTAGGTCAGCAGCTCTATTTTTTGCTTTCTGATATACTTGTGGCTCGCTAATAAGAGACAAAGCAGCTGGCCAAAGTTGGGCAGAGAGAACTGCCGTACAAGTCTCTGCGGCGTGCATGTAGTCAGATATTGGGAATGCATGTTCTGGGCCCTTTAATGTCCTCTACTGACTTTACAGTAATTTCCTTGTTTGATATCATACTGGGAAAAAAACATGGTCACACGGGAATAGCAAAGTGACATTGAGTGTACAAGCTAACCCTGGTGGTTCATTAACCACTAAGGTTCATGCATCAAGCGTTCTATAGCCTACAACTGATTGAAACATTGTTTCATATGAACAACATAGTTAAGCAAAAGGCTCACAGAGGACTAGATGTCCCTTTTAATTGGGTTAACAATATGTCTGCGAAATGTATTTATTTTTTATAAGCATCCCCTGTGGTTGCATACGGGAAAGATACGTAGAGGTTACCGGTGCATTTCTCTCTATAGTGATTATAGAATAATAGAACTCTAAGCTCTAAATATGTTGCGTCTGTCAACAGTGGTCCCTAATGCCCAATCCATACCGTCAGCACAGCGGTCTGACGGTGAAGCCTGAGTGGTGGTTCATTCAAAGTATAGCCGCAAAACATTTCGCTTTTCTTACATGAAAGGCAGAAGTACTACAAAAATATGTATAACTGTCTTTGAAACCTAAATTGATTGGAAGAGGGAGGGTTATAGGCGGCAATTTCCATAACTTAGCCTTTGCAAAATAATCAAGATAAAAATCTCAAGCATGTTGTCCATCCTTTCATGTAAAACGAGATGCAGATCTTTTAAACTGTAAGACGAAAATCTTTTAAACTGTAAGATGAAAAGGCTGGAGCTCTGTAACATGGATTGATCTGTGTGATTATTGTGCTGGCACAGAAGTCTTCTTATTCTAAAATGACTCTTCATTTACACATCTGCTAAGGGTCAGTAGACGGAGTATCTGAGCCAACCTGATGACTCCACACAAAGCGTGAGAAAGCAGTCACAATCCAAGTTCCCAAGACTATCTGAAGATCCTGGAGATGTATTAGATTCACCGAGAGAGTTTCCCTAAAACATATATGCTGAACAACAGAAATCGTTATATGTATTTATATATGTATATATTGCTCATCTGGTATAAGTTGAAGACTGTGTTATTCATCTATGGCAAACATTTGCTCGGAGTCGGCATATGTGATTTTATATCTGTAACCTTACTTTCTGTTTCTGTTGTAATTATAGTACATATAAGAATTTTATAGATATATAGAATTTTAACCTTGATACCATTTTTGAGAAATGCTGTTCTTCTTTGACCATTGATGGCAACTGAAGTAGCTTTGCCAAATGGCAATGTCTCGTAATATGTATTTTTTAAATATTCAAACTCATTCTTTGGCAGACTGCAGCTTTATAATGTAATAACAGCTACTGATTAAATAAATATCTGGATGGTGCTACTAGACATGATTTCATAGAAAAGCAAAACACCGGGGGTTATGTATTAAAAGTACATAAGTGGTCTTATAACCATAACAACTAATGGAATGTTCTAAAGGGCAGATAATACCTCTGATTGCTATGGCGATAAGACCCCTTTGCAAACTTGGCCCCGGAGTCACGTTGTATTCAGAATTAAATTAATATTCACTGAAACCCTGTGTATTGTTTGATTAATAATCCCATTTCACATCCCTTGCAAAAACATGCTAATCTTGTTTAAAAAAGTAAAACCCTTTTATTAGCAATATAAAATTTAAGATAAGTCGGTTCATTTTTCCTGCTGTAAAGACTCTAATAAAACTTTAATCGGTATCATTATGGTTCTAGGTTTAGATTATGGCCTCTTGTTCATACGTTTTTCCTACCTTGAAATAAACGTCCCTCTTGTACTTTATTAAACCTAATTTTATGCATTTAGCGTTATTATAAATCAAAATAGTTTAATAGGTCAGAACACAAATGAAATTAACAAGGAATATGTTTTATAATTAATATTTGTTACACAGCTATAAAGATTATTTTTTTACTTTCTTTCACACAAGTATAAGGTGTCTTCATGTAGAATGCACATAAAGTGTGATAAAACTACTAGCCATAGTAGCACAGCTAGTTGTATAGATAGATATTCTGATGACAGCTATACCTCTATGGTCTTTATTTAATTTTACCGTTAGATTTAGGAATATGTTAAGAAAGCCTACAAAACGTTGACAATACAATAAGAGATAGGGATGTACCTGTTAATGGGACTGTAATGTTTGCCTTTGTGGGATCTTTCATGGAAGACGGTATCTGGAATAACAAACACATAGAAGATCCAAGTTCGTTGAGCATGAAGTGTCTACCCCGGCTGCCACAAACACAGCGCTGCAGTTACCACAAGCCTAGTTCCTTTTCTCAGAAAAGTAGTTTTTTTTATTTCCTGTTGAAACTTTGCTACTCGGCTCATTCTCCATTATTTTAAACAGTTTTACAGAGTTAGGTAGGACTCCCTATTATAGTGAATGAGAATAAAAAAGCAGAGTATCCTTTAATTACAATTCTACCCAATTTTTACAGCACTAAAAACTGGGAATAGGTACGGACAGGGAATAGTTTACTACTCAAGACTTTGCGGCTTTCAGAATTAATAAGAATACCTTTTTGTTTTGGAAATAATCCTAGCCATCGTGCACTTTAATGCAATCCAGAGAGGGCTTTAAATTATAAAAGATTGGGTTATAAGGCAGTGCAGCCCCACTGATTCAGCTCCTTGGTAAGCAAAATAGCTATGTAATATTAGATAACACTCGTCAAAACTAGGGGACTTTGACGTAGTGATGGCTTAAGCAATATATGGCCATAAAGTGTGACTGAATCCCCAATATTTAAAGAGGCTGGATAGTATTTGCTTGATGTCCACTGATCTTTTGCTTTGGGGGGGCAGTTACAGCAACATGGCTGCAGTTTTTTCCTTCTATAAGAGTTTTATATTTTTGTTTTTGGAAGAATGCATATTATATTACTCATAAAGTTTAATATACTTTAATATGCATTCCTCTTTACATTGGGTTGCTGGGGACAGTAAACTGTTCTTTTAACCTACTGGAACCCAAGATCCGTGTCTTTAGAATGACCAGGTGAGCATTATTTTTAACAATTTCCTAATTCACTCTTCTTCTCTCCATCAGTCAAAGATTTGAAAAAGGAGACCAATGTGGCAATCAGGAAATCAGCACTGTAACAACTAAATCAATGGAACAGCATTGTGGAGTAATATGGCACTATATAAATAAATAATAAGTGTTAATTTTGAGAATATTGGACACCAACAACATCTCAGCCATTACCCCTTGGTAGGTACATTCATTGTCCGAACATTCCACATATTTAATTTATCCCCTTTTCCCTCAAATTGATTGTGTATTACTCTGGAAATGAACTACATCTGCTTTCAAAATAAATTAGTAATATACTTAAACTGCAATATCTGCAGTTTTCTGAAATAAACGGTTTGTTTAGTAATATCACAGACATATAGCTTACAGGCCACGGGAAATTATACAGGGCTTGGTTTTGTAAGTAATAAAAGGGTAACAGCCTTTCCTTTGTTGATGCAGATGTCCTGCAAATGGTTCCTTATCTAGGATTAGATAAAGCTTTTCTTATGCTTTCCCACACAATCAACTACTACAGGGAGAACAGACACCATAAAAACCTTTTCCCTCCTGTATTATATGTTTATATCTCCATATATGCAAATTCATCATAGGTTATTATTTCTTGCAATTCTTCACTATAGAGAGAATTGTTGTGACTGTGTGTGGCAGAGTAATTATATATTGAATGACCTAGAACAATGGTTTAACAATTTTGTCTACTTTAGCATAGGGATTTGGGATAGTGAGCAGGTAACTATTTTTTTGGTGTTTATTTTGTGATGATTTTGTTGAAGGATTGTTGCAGGTACACTGGTTCATTTGAGCAGCTACCATTTGTTTTAGTAGAGTTAGTAGAGTGCAATCTTTATGCTCGGAGAAAGTCACAAAAATCTAGCTTGTAAAAGGGTCATTGAATCAAATCCCAATAGTGTGTATTGCCCTTTCATTTAAACAGTGCAGTAAAGAAAAGACAAAACTGCTGCAACATCAGCCTTCTGTCATTGAAGCAAGTTAATTAAAGTGAGTCAGTCTGGCCCTGTGTTTGTCAAGCTGTTTAACAGTGCAAATATTTAACTAGTCACGAATGCAAGTTGACATTAACACCACATTAAGAGCAATGACAGAGAATTCACGCCACTGTTCACCCTGCAATTTTAACTGTGGTAGCTATATTGTTTGTTATTTGAACACATATATATATACGGTGTGTGTGTGGTGTGTGTTGTGTATTATATATATATATACACACTGTATAATGAAGTCTAAAAATGTAACTTAATTAATAAACATATAAAACAGAATATCTGTCTCTATATCATACATCTTAAGCCATGCATTGAGGACAATTACTTTATTTTTCCAAGGTAAGGAATGGTGTTACAGGAATAAATTTTATCAGATGTACAGTTAACAAACCTAGAATGGCCTAATCTTTCGGACGCTTCAATTAAATAAATTCACAGCTCACTGGATGCCTACTGGAGTAATGTTTCAATAAGCACTATAGAAGCTCTGTTATAAAGAAGGGAGCACAGTTAGAATTTTTGGGTAGGGAGTGGGTACATATCACATAATCTATTGTTGTGAATTACTGGCGAGGCAATAATTAATACCAATGCAACCCAGGTATTTGTTTATTCTGTACTTAGCTACACCGACTTTGAGCTTTATACATGGTTACTTGTCTTAACTGCTTTGCGCTATATTAATCATACAAGCTCTGGTTTTACTCACAGTAGTGCCAAACTTTACTTTAGCTTTGCACTTTGTAATGAATGCTGCTGTGTTCCTACTAAGATCCTTCTGTGGTCACAAGAGATATACTGGTTGTTAATACCGTGAAAGAAAAACTAAAATACGTGCTGTGTTAAAAATGAATCTGAGTGTGTATATATATCTCCTTAATAAGAACTGCAGCTGCCCAAATAACACTTTCCTCCAAGTGTGAAAAGATACAAAACAAAACAAAATAGGGGCGCAGAAACAAAAAGGAAAAAAAAGTGAAACGATTTACCCAGGTGGAAGCACTGAAATAGTATCAATAATAATAAGTAAAGGAAGTAACTCCCACTATTAGACAATGTAAAGATGTAATATTCCGTAATGGTAGTATAATACGGATTACCGGATTTTTACTTTTTACTTACGGATATTTCTTGCAATTTATTCCCTGAAGAAGCCCCAGGGCGAAACGCGTCGGAACTCGATTCCATAGGGACTTTTTTATCTTCATTTGAATGGACTTCACCTACATACACTTACGCAGTTTTTATGCATAATCAACTGTGAGTGCATTCGCGGTTTTATACCTGATTTCTTGTGTATTTCCTTTTGCATTTTAACTACCATTACGGAATATTAAATCTTTACATTGTCTAATAGTGGGAGTTACTTCCTTTACTTATTATTATTGATACTATTTCAGTGCTTCCACCTGGGTAAATCGTTTAACTTTTTTTCCTTTTTGTTTCTGCGCCCCTATTTTGTTTTGTTTTATATACTGGTTGTTATACTTCAGAGAGGCACAAAAAGGAGTACATAACGCTGTATGTCAGTGCTGTCCAACAATCTCTCTAAAGCCCATTTTCCAAATTAGGACCTCTGGATTAGCAAATTCTGCAACGGTCTTAACTATGAATTACTATATTCCAGTGAGGGGCAAACAAATTTACAATGGAAAAAACCCATCATCTCTGTGAATTGGCCTGTGTTATAGCGCAATAAAACAATAAAGCAAAGCTATGTAAATTAACACAGATTGTTTTTTTAAGTCTTCTGTAATTACTGTTTTATTGTTCTATCTCTTATCTAAACAACCTAGTCTGCTGTTTGCCAAATCAAAGTTACAGTTCTGCATTTTTGGTTTTACGGGAACAATGTTTCAAACCTATGAAATGGAGAATTACCTGTAGTGATCTGCTGGTTACTGTATTTGCTCGATTTATAAGACAAGTTTTCTTTTCAGAAAAATACCCCTCACCTTATATTCGAGGTCGTCTTATAGAGGTCTGACTATAAGACTAAGATCCAGATCCCCTGCAGCGCTGAAGTGGACCTGGATCCTCCTCTCTGGCAGCCGGTGAACATCTGCGCAATGTGTTGAGGCAACCTCCGATGCTACACGACACTTCTGCCGGGGCTTATATGATGGAGTACCGGCGTGACCTTCCAGTGTTCAGACATAGCGCACAGATGTCCACCAGCTGCCCCCACTTGACACCTGGGAGTCTGGAGCACAGGGAACAAGTCTAGGGATGCATCGGTATGTCAGGGGGCATACAGGGGGTATAAGGCATATCAGGGAGACAGAGTGGCAAATAAGAGGGAATAAGGCAAATCTGGCAGGCAGAATGGCATATCAGGGAGGCAGAGTGGCATATAGAGGGGTATAAGGCATATCTGGGGGGCAGAGTAGCAAGCCGGGGGCAGGTGTGTATAACTGGGGGGCAGGTTGGTAAATAAAAGAAAAATACATTTTTCTCAATCCTAGTTTTTATCAAATATGAAAAAATAGTTTACATGTGAATTAATATTTATTAATAACTTTTTTCCTAAAGGGTAGTCTTATATTATATTTTTTCTAAATTAATATTCAAATTTTGGGGGGTCGTCTCTTAATCGGGGTCGTCTTATAATCGAGCGAATCAGGTACCAGAGGCATTTTCATATTTTTATTGCCTTTTCTCTGCTGCAATTACCACTTATTCTATCATTCTTACAAAAGGTTTCTTCACTTTCTGTACTGTATTAAAATATCGTTCATCAGATTTTATTTAGATTACAGTTTTTTCTGTCCCTAAAAACCCATGTTAATAACATTACATTTTTTACACACCAATGCCCTATTAAATTGCACGGATTTCAGTTCACAGCATATGATTTAAACAAAAAAAATGAAATTACATATGCAAAAGCCATGGGTTGATCAGCAATGTCTGCCAGTAATAAGTTGACATGTATGTATTCATGTGCATGGTTGGTTACATTCCAGGCACCAACTGGTCACACATAATATTAGTGACCTCACTTGCCCTTGGAAAAAGAAAAAGTCTTGTTTGGCTGAGAAAATGGCTTGGTAAGTAAATGGAGAACCATCAATAAAATGGTAATTTTAAGGCAAGACAGGAGGCTTCGTATTTTGCATATCTTCCTTTACTCTCACCAACAGCAGCAAAGAAAGAGTTAATAACACAAGTGAAAACAACCAATAGAAACAGTACATAGGTGGTATATAAACCCCCTAACTATCTTCCTCTTTCTTTGCTGCTCACCAAAGCTGCAGGTCAGTCCTCTTCCTACCTACATTTATTGCTGATTTATTGAATATTATCCGTTTATTATTCATTACATATTGCTTTTTTTCACCTAATTCTAGATAATTAGGTGGGTATGCACATTTATATACAGTATAGGTTTCTGATATATATATATGTTTGTATGTATATTTTTTACTTGTCTTTCATTATTTATATTCATTGTTTCTTTGCATCTGTGCATTTTGGGAGGGATTTTTCCCTTCTCTTTTCCCTATCTGGGACCCCTTTTTGTGAGTTCTGGTCTCTAGTTTCTTCAGTTATTTTCTGGATCATTACAGTAATGATGTGTGTGAAAGTGATTTTGAACCACATATAGCTGGCATTACTCTAAAGGGCTCCTTCTCATCTGTGCCTTACTGGAGTGGTTACAGGGTGAGCCCTGCATTATTTTCAATATTCGTTGGGAATTTTCTGGAATTGCATCTCCCAGGCTGAGTCCATGTGGTTCTGCACATTATATACAGGCTGAGTCCATGTGGTTCTGCACATTATATAC
>VKOC01000007.1:11188115-11206557 GCA_009364415.1 Spea multiplicata
CGCCACATACAGGATCTGCCCCAGGTGCCAAATACTCTAGGTACGCCCCTGGTGGTATGTTACATTACACCATATTAAACCCAGAAGTGAAAAAGTGAAATTTCATGTGTTTCTGCCGGGCATTAAAATAGTTTTGCATATTACAATTTGTGTAGGCAATACGATATGGCCAGTCAAAAGAGTCTTAGCTATGACTAATTGAAAAATACATTATTTGGCATTCAAATTTGTAGGATGGCTCAGCATAGCAGATGATAGAGATTAAAACATATATTTTTTTTAAGATAAATTCTTTAGTTCCATTATAAGGCATATTGGTCCTTGATCTTGCCTCATGTTTAGACTTTGGTTTTATGTCTATCCTGTGAATCCTTAGATTTCATTCCTCTGTTAACATTTACCACTTCTGCTGGAAGGTGTATCTACCATACTTTCAGTGAAAAAATATTTTCTTACATTACATCAACACCTCTGATTTTCTATTTTTGACACTTTTTGCACTAGCATTTCTCCTCCTTCTCCTTGGAAAAATACTTGCCTCTCGGGCCCAGACTGACCATCTGGCACAGAGGCCAAATGCTAGGTGGGCCAATAAGGCCACGTACTTACCAATATTTCCATTCCAACAGCAGATCAGGTCCAGCAGGGTGCAGCCACTGGCTAGGTACATCCGGCTGCCTGCTGCAATAAAGATATAACCTACAGCTAACGTGGATGTCAGTTGGGATCCATCAGCCGGGATGTCTTAGTGATGCCCAATGCTGCCCTGTTCCCTCTATGTTTTGTTTAATACATTTCATGCATTTAAATAGATTCTGTTCTTCTGTTACATATTAAAAACGTCTGAAGCTTGCACTTGCATAAAGCTAAATAAACCAGGTTGATGTTATGCTTTTTATGCAGGTTTCCGAAAAAGTCAATTGTGTTAAATGCAATATTGATGCAAACAGAACATGCTTGACCAATATCACTAACGATATATCAACTTGCTTGGTCTTCTTCTAAATGAGTTGCTTGCATATTAATGAAGAACTTGTCATTGTCAAGTATCAGCTTTAATAGTAAATATGCATTGCACACCCAACAGCATTTCCATCCCCAAAGCATCCTTCAAAAAAAAAAAAGACCTAAGGTGAGAAATGCTTGCCTATAATTTTATTTTTGATTGGTCAGATCCGTTTCCGAAATAACCCATAACATTTATCTTCTGGAACTTAAATAGTTTATAATTTGGGGGGGGGTGGGGGCACCCAAAGGGTAAATGAAGGATATATTAGGCAGCAAGGGAAAATGTGTGTGTATTTATCCATGTTGCAATGAAGTACTGCTGAGCTTGATCTGTGAAATGTGCCTCTGTCTCTCTGTCTGAAGCATCGACAGAGCCTTCACTGAGTTCTTTCCTTACTTGGTCCTGGTTTACAAAGCCTTTTTCATAGCTTCAGAACAAGGAGAATACTCTTGTGGTAAAAAGCAGAAGCTGACCCAACCCTTTTTGGCAAAAGGGGTTGCATTTTTTCTTTTAAATGTCACCTTTTTAAATACATCTTTTTCTCCTTTACACAACCACCATCCAGAGAGAGACTATTTCTTTTCTATTAAGGGTTGTTGCCTGGCATTTGCAGCCACCTATTGACAAGAATGGGTTAATGATGGCTGGAACACGACTGAATGGAAAAATAGGATTCAGTGTGTGCTTTTAGTCATTCCAGTGATGTAACCAGAAGATGGAAATGAGAAATCTGAGGGTGAAAAAAAAAAGGAGTAAAACTAAGGAAATTATGACATTTATTTAAAAATAAATAAGTCTATGTGGATTTTTAGAAGGAAGACTCAGATGTGTCTGGTTTTTAATGTTAATGTGATTGGTAGTTCACATAATAACATTTAATTAACTTAAGGAAATACCGCTACTTTTATAAAACAAATGGCCACCAAGCAGTCCTGGTTAACACATTCCTTTATTTAAGTGCTATTGGCTACTCATATTTACAGTATATGGACCTCAGAAAGTCTTTTGCCTGACAAATGCGGACCACAAAGCTGTAGTTCAAAACATAGTTGGATCCATGCTCATATATAATGTTTCCATAAGCCACACGTATATACTCGTTGTTGAAATAATGTTTTCAGAGTAAGGGTGGTTGAGCAGTGGGAGGGAATGGACATGTAGCTTAATGTGCCCTATCCAGTCATGAGACTTGTATTTCTACACACATACTACTAAGCCGACTAGATTTCTGGCAGCAGGTCCAGGAAGACAGCAGTCCCTTGCTACAAAACCAGTGGACAGTTTGTGGTGTCGGACTATCTGCCCCGCCAGCTGAGAGAGCCGGTTACAAGTGATATCCCTGATCTGCTCAACCAACTCATTTGGGAGCATAGGATGCATTACAAGATGCTGCCAGATTTTAAGACACGTAGCACTGGTATAAGATGTCATATTTTGGTCTCTCACAGTAAGGATGGGGTTCAGTGGAGGAGGTGGCTTGGAGAGCTGCCCTTGATCAGGCCTAGGGCATCTCTCAAGATAAATACATGGCTGACTCTAGTGTGACCACATCACCATTTTTCACCTTTCACATGTTTTATATACCAGCACATGTGACGCGCTATCCCACAGCTACCGTCTGGAATTACTCTTATATCCCACTTGTATCGCATGTATCGGTCAACTAGATATAGAATGTATATTATTTTATCCACTTATCCTGGAAAAAAACGGCCAATATACACCTGTTTCAAGCTTTTTCAACATTCCAGACATTATCCAAAGCTTTTTCCTGAAATACATACAGTCAGAATTAAATGGTGCTGTTCCAGCCTACACTGGAATTGGAAATTTACTTGCACCAACAGCAAAAATAGCCACTTAATTACAGGCCTCTAAGTCAGGCATCAGGACAAACTAGAAACACTGTAAAAATAGCTACTGAAAGTATAATTGTTGCCAAATATCAGATGGAACTAAAATTAAAAGGGAAACGAATATGCATTTTCTCTTAAAGTCTGTAGCATTAAACGTTACAGGAAGTGTATTTCAACTAACAATGTTAGTATGTTATTATTTGAAAAGTAATATTTTATCAACTGTTAACAACCACTACAGCTAAGGTGTAAGGCTAAATTAATATTTGGTTTGACTGTATTTTGGATGAGCTGTGGGTGGACAGGATGGGCCAAATGTTCTTACAGTAAAACCCTTTATAATCAATGTAATTGTAGAGCATCTTATGCCTCAATTAACTGGACTATGAAACCCATCATTTCACCCTGAGCCAGTCTGGAGCATAAAAATAAGTGGCATGACCTAAGGAGAAGAGCACAGAGCCAAACCAGATAAACTGCATCATCTGCTACTATGTTTGATTCCTTGATTACATTTCATATCTGGTAGAAAAGTCTGGCTCTGCTTGTGAGATCCCAGCACAATTCTGTTTCAAGTAAATATTTATATATAAACCTCTCATAAAACAATGCAAGTGAATGTCTATAAGAGTTCTCAGTTATCTTACAGTCAGACTGTAGTTACTGGGTCTGACTGGAGTCTTTGTGCAGGGATGCTTAGAATGTCCAAACCCTGCAGTGGACAGGTGGACCTGCAACTTTATGTTTGTAAGCAGCTGTCTGGTAAATTCAACCAGTCAATAATCAGATAATAATGGACCTAAAGATGTGCCGAAGTAGTAGGAAGAAAACAAAAATAGAGAACAGAGGCAGGAGTCAAAAAACAGATTTCAAGATCAGCACTTGAAAACACCAAATTAGATTCCAGGAAAACAATGCACCAGCAAGTGTTAGGCTCAGCCTTGGTTTATAAAGGTCTCTGATTACAGGATGAGCAGAGCTGTGCCAGGAATCCCAAGAGCGATGGATGTTGGAACCACAGCAGCTGAGGTATCTGCTAGGCAATGGCATCTCCACAGCCATGTCAATGATTTTATTTTCGCTACGCTCCTCTCAAATTCTCCTTTGTGTCCTTCAAATTATTTCCTTGTTGCGGGCTTTTGACCAGAGACGATTGAAGACAAAAAGAGGGTCTTGGTTTTTATTACATTGAAATGGGCCATTCCCAATAGAGAGTCTTATCAGGTCATTATCAAGTGATTGGTTTACAAAATGCTCAAAAACTGTGAAAAGGCTGAATGATCATGGGTAGTGTCTTCTCACATCAAAAAAACATTTTCCATCCTGATTAAGCCACAATGATAAAATTGCTTTTGGTAAGGAAAGGGTTTCAGTAACGAAAAAGGCTTAAGCCGGAGTAGAATATCATGAAAAAGTTCTGGTCATAATTAGTCTTTCATGAAATGAAAGGACAGGAATGAGGGACCCTAGATACGCAGAGTTGAAATACAGCACTAATGGAAAAATAGCGATTATAGCCTTTTACCCCAAACATCAGACAAAGCCAATGTTGAGGTAAAACAGGAACTCAGTTTAATATGAAACACCGGTATTTACACAGTACAATGGGGTGATTTGCAGAGCCCCTTACAAGGCCAGGGCTTATAGTTTGTAGAGAGACAGAATGATAGCTATATATATATAGAGAGAGAGAGAGAGAGACTGCAAGACTATTGATTCATTGTTTCAAAGCAAACAAACATCACAAAGAATACCAAAAGTGGAGGGATATTTTCAAGAGAATTCTTGATGGTGTGCTTTTTTTGGCTCAACAAAATTTGGCATGTCAAGATCATAGAGAAAACATTCTAATTTTGGAAATTTTCTACAGTTGATGAAATTGCTTGCAAAGTATGATCCCATGATATCTTTTCATATTAATAGACTTACAGAAATGCACCCAATATAAATATATGAACAAAAGTATTGGGACATTTCCACCTTAATTATTTAATTCAGGTGTTTCAAATAAGACCCATTGTCACAGGTGTATAAAATGAATTAGTTTTAGTTGCAGTCTGCATTTAAAAACATTTGTGAAAAAAAAAGAGTTGTTCTGAAGCGCACAGTGAATGTAAGCACGGTACTGTAATAGGATGCCATCTTTGCAATAAGTCAGAAGTGAAATTTCATCCCTGCTAGATATTCCACAATCATCTGTAAGTGGTATTATTGCAAAATGGAAACATTTAGGAAAAGCAGAAAGGCCACAAACAGGAAGACCATGTAAAGTCACAGAGCAGTGTCACCGAATGCTTAAGTGCATGGTGCGTAAAAGTCACCAATGCTCTGCTGATTCCAAAGCAGAAGGGTTCCAAACATCCATTTGGCATTAATATCAGCACAAAACCTATGCAGCAGGAGTTTCGTGGAATGGGTTTCCATGGCTGAGCAGCTGCATGCAAGCCTCACATCACCAAGTACAATGCCAAGCGTTGCATCGAGGTGTAAATCTCACCGTCACTGGACTCTGATGCAATGGAAAAATGTTCTGTAGAGTGACGAATCACGTTTCTCTGTTTGGCAGTCTGCTGGGCGAGTCTGGGTTTGGCAGATGCCAGGAGAATATTATCTGCATGACTTCACTGTGCCAACTGAAGTCATTCAGTTTATCAGGGGTTGGACACTTTTTTCCAGTGAAGGGAGATCTTAATGCTTCAGCATACCAAGACATTTTGGACAATTCTATGCTTCCAACTTTGTGGGAACAGTTTGGGGAAGGCTCTTTTCTATTCCAGCATCACTGTGCCTCAGTGCACAAAGCAAGGTCCATAAAGACACGATTGGATAAGTTTGAAGTGGAAGAATTAGAATGGCCTGCAGAGCCTTTGGAATGAACTGGAACCGCAAGTGCAAGCCAGGCCTTCTTGTTCAACATCAGTGCCTGACCTCACAAATGCTCTACTGGATAAATGGGCAAAATATCTACAGAAAAACACTTAAAAATCTTGTGGAAAAGGCACAAGCTGTTATATCTGCAAGAGGGGAACCAAATACATATTAATCTCTTTAGGATGTGATGCCATAAATGCCCCTGTTGGTCTAATGGTCAGATTTTCCAATACTTTTGTCCATATGGTATATCTCATTTATGACCAGGTGTAGCAAGTTATAGGCTATGTAGATATCATTGGTGACAAGGTAGCTCTTATAGAGTTGTTCATTGATTTCTTCCAATTATATTGGGAACATGCTCAAGAAACGACAACTAAGATTTGTAACAAACTGCTTGCAGAAGGTCTCAATATCCAAAATTCCAATCCGAGTTAGAAGAGTGGAAGGGGCAAGGTAGCTCTTGCTGACCATGTAGATGCTATAATCGACACATTAGAAAAGTTAAGAGATTGTTCCAATGAAACGGCAGACACCAAAAACGATGACTGGTGCATCACTGCAAGCCTTATGAAGGAATCCTACTTTACATATTTGCAATTATGGAGTCCTATTTTGAATGACAGTAATGATGCTCAACTGTACCTTGAAATTTCAAGCCGTCACGAAAATATGGACACGTTGGCTACATTGTTTGCTGAAAATTGTGAGAGTTTGCTAAGAGAGCTCAAGGAAAAGGCCCAAAACAAGTATATCATGGGAGAGACAAATTCACCGACGAACGCAAAGTCTGGGTAAAATAGTGCAAGGGATGCTGATCTAACCTTGCTTGAAGAAATTGAGCGAGAGCAACTCATATGCTTTATGTAGACCGACACAATAGATAAAAGAATATACCAACGGATTTGGGTTTTTGCATATTTCTGTGCTGCTTAGTGCCAGTAAAGATCTGTATACTCGTTATAAAATAGAGAATGTCTGCTCTGTGTACCGAGAGCTGAACGTCGCAGAGATGCTAGAAGAAATTAAACGATTACAAAGATAGCTTGCACCTTTTATATCAGCTACACCAGAACTAGAAAATTAAATTAGAGGACGGGACGTTTAACAGCTGGAGTTTCTGTAGCCAGGTGTAAGCAGAGTTTTTCAAAGCTCAAAACGTATAAAGTCATACTTAACTTCTACAATGGGTCAAATAAGGCTATCAAACTTTGATGTCTATAGAAAATGAGCTGTCGTCAAGAATAAATTTTGACAAAAGTTATTGTCCCGTACAGAATAAGGTGGAGACCAGATAGAAGGTAGGGCAATGAGAAAATAGCAAAAATGTCGAACGTCTATCCGAGGTCAGGGTATCCGATATCAGGATGATCAAGTCCAAGCCAAGGTCAGGGAGCCCTTGAGACAAATGCACTATAAGTATGGGCACAGCCATCAGAGGGCAATGCCCGAGTGAGCTCTGATGGTATCTATGATGCGTGGGAGTTAATTAACACCAATTACAGATTTTGGCGGCAAAGTTTCAAGACCTTAACCTATTGCTATAAGCAGTAAGAGTATATAAAAGGCACCACTAGAGGGGGCGTAGAACCAGAAGAAGGTCCTCCTCTATACCATGTGGCGGTTGCAGTGTGTTGGATGGGGGTCTCTCCTCCTCAGCTGCTTTGCCCCTGAAAAATCTTGCAAAGCTAATGAATTGTCAAAATAAATTTTTCTTTAAAAACTTTGACAGCTGGAAGGGCAACTGGATCTATGGTTAAAATTGTAATAACTTCATTCATAAATTACCTTTTCTATTGCATTAGGACATTTTTTTTTAGAAATACTATAGTTTTTACATGTGAGATGAGAGAGTGAGAGTGAGAGAGAGCGAGCAAAATCAACCTAATTTTTGGTCTCTCCCCATTACATTCTTTTAGAATTTGGCTCTTTAAAAACACATAATACGTCAATTTTGCGGGAAGTAAAGAGGTTATAAAGAACCACACATCTACCCTACAATTATAGGGTACTCCGCTTTCAGATCCAGGCCTGCACATAATTTGTCAGCATCGTAAAACGTAGAGGTTAACTGCCAGGAGTTTATTTTAAAAATAGTAATAGTAGTATCCCTTCCAGAAAAGAGTAAAGGGCGTTTTAATAGCTAGCTGTATAGTATTATTTTAAGTTACAGAAAAAAAAGGTTTTTTTTAAGTCATGGAAAAAAAAAATGTTAGTGCTTAAAATAGCTGGGTCTCTAGCTACACATTGGTTCAACAGGCACAAAGGCAGCAGTTGCTCTTGCATGAATACTTTGGAGCCTCGTTCCGTTAAGGAGTAGCCCAGAAGTACAACTAAACTATTAAGGTTGCCAGGACCGAATGTTTTGCACCTGATGGACCAGCGGTAGCGTGCCTATCAGTCCTGGGCCCCTGCCTGTGTACAAGCCTTTTCTCATACACTGATAAAGTATCATAGGTGCCAACAGTCATGCTGAAAAGGGGAGGAAACTAAGGGAAGTGCTGTTTCTTTCCAGTGCAAATAATCCACAAGTCCCTCAAAATTAAATCAAGATTGCATTATTTTTGCGGTTTTCCTTACATTCAGTTATTTGTGTAATTAAATATCAGTTGCTGCAATAAACTGCTTAATAGCACAGGCACCTAATCCTTTAGCCGACACCACTTGAACAATACATTTCATTATAAAAAGGCTAATTTATATGTATATATATTTTCTGGGGAATGCTCACTTATTTTTTTTTTTTCCATTTCAGTGAGACCCCCTCATTTGCTCTGCCATTTCTACAGTGTCGTACAAGATATTAAAACAGCTTAATAACAAATGTTTTAAAAAAATGTATATATATATGTACATAAATACCTATATATTACTTTGTAACACAGAGCTAGCCTCGCCATATTCGCAGAAGCAAAGTATCTATCAATCCAAGTCACCTCCACTAAGGATAATGAAACGTGGCAGCAGCAGCAGCTAATTTGTCTGTGCTAATTAATAGCAGGCACGGGTCACTTGACATTTAAAAAGTAAAATTTCAAGAACTCGTCACGTCTTGATTGCAAAGTGAATGTCACATACATACATTGCTCCCTTCCATATATTGCTTCAGATAATTTCCATTCACCTCCCTGATCAATAATAGCTTGGTGTTGCAGCACAAAGATTCATTGCATGTTAAATTACAAGCTGTGACTTCTGAATAGAGACTTTGTGCTGGGCCGCCAGCAGCGCAGTGAAGAGATTTTGCTCTGAACCCTGAACAGAGGTCTTATGTTACGTCAGGATGCTGGTGCTTGTGTGCTCCATTGAGTAAAAGGAGGAGTGCTTGTCTCTTGTTTAAAATGAAGCTCATTGAGAGAGGATGGGCTAAATCATCACATTAATGAGACTTCTGAATGTACAGTAAAATCTTGGTACCCCTTCTGCACCGTGTATCCAGAGACTAGATTGGCACCTCCCCTGCAATCTCCCTTATATCATGTCTACCATATTGCTTGAGTCTCTGAGTAGACCATTCTACATTATGTGCAGCTTTCTCATTTTCAGCCAGTGATATGAACATCTGTCTGGTAGTAGTTGTCAGACTAGATTCACTTATGCATTAAAAAGCCCATTCCTAGGACCTGGGGCCCAGTGGCATCTCCAGCTATCATATTCAGAGGGGGCACATGGGGGGACAGGGACCAAAGTAGGGGGGGCAATTATAAAATGCTATATATACACTATATGTGCATACGACATGCATTTTTAACTACATAATATGTACTTATCTCTTTGAAGTAAAGACCTTGATTGAAATATGATTTAAAAATAACAGCTGAACTGGTAGTTATTTTTCATTCATTAATATTAGACCCTACTGCGATATAATAAAATTATATATAAATATTAAATAAAGCCCTGCTGCCAACTATATTATTATAGCTGACTAATACATATATATATATAATATATATATATTATATATATAATATATATATAAAATATATAGTGAAAAAATTGGACCCTACCCAAGCATTTACATAGCATGTAAATGCATCCCCTCCACTACCACACCAAAAAAAAAACATTTGCCACACTGACTGCAGATTAGGGGAAGACTGAGAGAGTCAGTACAGTCTTCCCTCCTTCTGGCTGCACCGTGACATTGAGAGGTCCTCTCCCCCTGTAATGATCCCTAAAGTCCCCTCATTCACTAAGCCATAGCTCTCTTTTACTTACTCCCTGTAGTTCAGGTATAGATCAAATAAACAACACATGGAAACAGCATGTGCAACCGAATAAGACACAAGAACCCTGTATTTGCAGGTATAAATAATGTATGGAAACATAGCATTGCAGGTATAGATCAACAGAACCCACAAACCCAGTATTGCAGGTATAGATCAACTAGAAATCACATGTAAACTCAGCACTGAGGGTATAGATCAAATAAACACATGGAAACAGCACTGCGGGTATTGATCATCTGAATAAGACATGCAAACCCTGTATTTGCAGGTATAGATAAATAATGTATGGAAACATAGCACTAGCAGATATGGACCAACAGAATAACACACACACCCAGCTTTGCGTGTAAAGATCAAATGGAATTCACATAAAAAAACCTCAGCATTAAAGGTATAGATAAAACCCCCTAAATTACAGGCATAGATCACAGGTTGCAAACCCAAAAGCCTGGCATCCACACTGCCCACATAGAACCTGACCAGCACCCAGATAACACACACATAGGACTTACCATCGTTGTCCCCAAACAGCCCAGCATGAGTCAACTTTGTCCCAAAACAGCCTGTCCTGTGCCATCTTTGTCCCATAGATACAATGCATATGCCATCTTTGTCCCCAAGGCTCAAACCCCCTGCTTGTTCTACCTTTGCCTTTCCACGAATCAATTATACATCTATGATACACACACTTTTACAGTCACTCACTTATTCACACAATTCATTCTCACAAATTCATTAATTCTCTCCCTCATTCAGACAATTTAACCACACATTAATTCATACTCACCCATTCACACAATTCATCCACACACTAATTCATTAATTCTCTCACTCTTTATTTCAATATTCTTACTACCCTCTTTCTCACTATCTACCCCCCCTTTTCACATTCACACAAATCATTTACAAGTATTCATTAATGCATTCTCACAAATTAATTAAATTCTACCCCCTCTCACTATCTATCCCCTCTACTCACCCGTTCTCACCATCTATCCCCTCTTCTCACGATCTACCCCCTCTCCCTCCCTTCCTCACTATCTACCCCCTCTCATTATCTACCCACTCCCCCCTTTTTAGTTCACTTACCTTCCAGAAGTCCTGGAAGGCTCTGCTACACCAACACCTAAACACACACACACCAATAATAATAATAATAATAAACAAAAAGTATTTTCCACACTGCTTTGTCATTGACCCCCTTATGTATTGTTCCCCAGCCAACACTATGTAGTTATGCCCCAGCCTGCCCCTCCCTTTAGTATTGATGTAATGGATCCAACTGCCCCCCTTGTGTATTGATGCTGCCAGCACAGATAAATATGGGTTGGTCAGCAACATGTAAAAGTTATATGTGTCATGGAAAACATGGCCGGTGTAGTCACCCTTGTATATTGCCCTCAGCTACTCTGACATTGTATATTTATCCCACCACCCAGCAGTATTGATTTATGTTATGCCCCCAGCCATCACCCCCTTGTGAATTAATGCCCCCACACCCTTGTATATTGTCCCTCCTTTAGTATCATGTCAGCTCTGGCACCCAGATTGCATGCACAAGACCTGCCCAACACCCAGATTGGAAGCACAGGACTTGTCATCTTTGCACCTAAACAGCCTGCCTGTGGCATTCTAGCCTCAAACAGCCTCCCTGTGGCACCCTAGCCCCAAACAGCTTTCCTGTGCCATGCCAACCCTTACACATCCATGCATTCACACACATACTCATTTATTTATATATTAAACATTAATTCACTGATTCATATACTCATTTACAGATACGCATATTCTCGTTCATGTTGTCCGAAGCGATTTTGGCCGCTGTGCACGTCTATTGTATATCTCTATCAAGAGATGAGTGAGCTATACTGTGGCTCTGCACAAGCCTGACCAGGATGACACCAGACCTCTAGCTGTGTTTGAGAAAGTCAAACCAAACTTATATGTTATGTTAGAATGTATACTCAGAAGAACCAATACGCCATGTTAAAAAGAGGGCTGAAAGCCAAACTACAATCCTCTACTTTTGTAGGAGATATTCATACCTGGGAACTTCTGGGCTACCAGGATCCTACCGTTGTGGGACGCAGCCAGGACTGCCTACTGATGATGGTAGACTGTCCCGCTGACGTCAGGGAGCATTCCCACTGACGACAGGAGGCATTCCCACTGACCTTGCGGGAAACACCTCCATGTGTAAGGGGAAAAGGCAGATCAAACTCAGAGAGTTCCCAGGTATGGAGAGAACCCAGACAATGTGCTCGAGCTGACCCTTGCACACCAAACAATATACCTATCTAGTTTAGTATAAAGCCATGGGATACAAGCTTCCAAACTACAGTACCATGTTTTTACCATTCTCAAGAATCAGCCTGCCTGATTGCCTTACCCAATTACCTGTTAAATTATATTGATAATTTACATGTTACATTTTACAGAGAGATTAATATAAAAAGTTATGGTACATAGTACATAGTAGAGTTAACACATCATTGCACATTTTATGTTTTATTTGGAGCAATGATAGATAGTTTTTTTTTTATTACAGTATGCTGTCTGCTATAATCCCATGAGACGCTAACAACTTGACTTCACAAAAAAATGAAATGTTTATTTTTCATTCATGTAAAAACTGTATTTTCATAAACATTAACCAACTTTAATTGTAAATAATGTGCAGTGGAAGCAGCACAGAATAAAACTAGAGACTGTTTCTCAACATAGCATATAGGATTCCTGTGTCGGTATGGTGAACAAGCATTTTGTTCCTTTTCTGAATATTAGCTCACATTTTCTTGGTAGTAAGTAGCCTAGTAGTAGTTCCATTGAAAGGGATGTTTGGACAAGTAAAGAGTGTCCAATTTAGACAAGAACAGGACAAATCAGACTTAAGAATTTTGGAGAGCAACGCGTTGGTAATTCCCAGTACATTTTAAAAATTACCGGCTTAAGCCAAAATTTATTTTTCAATTGCACTTCATTTTACAAAGAACTTGCACTTGTTAATTTTACAAAGAAGCTTGAGGTTTAGTACTTGCAGGCTTCTTTCTCTTTGTAACTGGAACTTTTGCTAGTAGACAGAAATTAGCTAGCTACTGTAGAGATGGACTGGGTTTTGTCCTGCATCAAAACTGGTGGATATTAAGAAGATAGGTTCTTCTGATTTGGTGGGATAATACAGGAGCATTGGGAGAAGATCACTACCGAATTGTGGAATTACATGTGTTTGTGTATGTGTAAGTGGGAGTATGTGCATAAGTGTGTAAGTCTGTACTCTGTATGTGAGTTACCAGCGTTTGTGTGCAACTACGGATGTTTTTGTGTGTGAGCATGGATGTGTATGCGAGTTACCAGGGGGGTGCCAAACATAGGATCCAGGAAACCAGGTAAACAGAGAAGCGGAAGAAAAAAAGAAGAAAAGAGGCAAGAGAAGAAGCAGTCAGTGAAGCTATTGTGAGAGTGTGAGAAAGCATGAAATTATTAATCATGTTATAACATAATGGAGGCAGGAATGGTTTTGCTGGGCATGGGTTTTGTGTGTGGGGACAGCATTTCATCATTGGACACAGGCAGCAGAATGTCTGTGGGCGGCCCTGGTTTTATATACAAGTAAACTAATACTGTAAACAAAACTATAAACAAATGAAATTAAATTTAAAAAATCTCATGTTTTCAGATTTTATTCATCAAATAGTGTTTTGTATATATGAACATGGCTTCAAAGGAAAGCTATATTTGTTACAAAGAAAACAAAAACAAACAAACCGACGCATATGGAAATACTAGTGAAATGTTGCTGACCACATATAGGGGCGTTTGACAGTGACATATAAATGATCTATAAATTCATACCTGAAGTACAATTTGTGTGTTTGTTTTTTTAAAAAAAAAAACTTTAGCAAACAGAAACTGAGACTGGTGGTAGAATATTGTGCATAGAAAGGTATACAATTCCAGCATTTGAAATAACTTGGGGCATCTAGTTTTCAAAAATATATGGTTTGATGGGGTAAATTTAATCAGCGGCTTCAAAGGTAGCCCAATTACGACACGTGGGCAGTAGAACCAAATGTTAGAGTTCCATGTTAAACACATCTCCTGCATAGCAAATAGCTGGGGAAAAGGGATACAGCACAATCCCCCGTGCATCTCACAAAGGGAAAGATGTTATACTATATGTTGTCCACTAGGTGGAAGCAGTACTTAGTACAAATAAAGAGCTGAACCACTAGCAGTGTGTCTTGGCCAATGGTGTGCTTCGGATTCTGATGAGTCATCATTGCCTTGCAACAGTAACAAATTGTTACACATGGAAAGGACCTGAAAGGGCTGTCTGTGTTACTCTGTATCCGCCAGGCTCCAGAACTGACACTGAATGTAATCTCGCACTCACCTGAAGGTAAGAACACCTGGACCGAAGCTGTTTAGGGGGGATTTCATTGAACACACAGGGGGAAGAGTTATGTAACGGAGATCGTATTAGCCTTCACGTGCAAATATCAGAAAGAAATGTATTTCGCTGGCATGGTACGGTGTCACACGCTAGCGTCCTTCACATTAAGTTTCCTCTTAACACTACATTTTCACAGGTAAAGTTTAATGATTTTATAGGATTAATTATTTTACGTTGAAGTCCAGACTGCTTTATCTTTCACACACATGGCTGGATATAGTCAGCAAAGCGAACATTAACATAAATCAAGATTTTGGGATACAATTACCGCCCCCTTCATCTGGCTGCAGAGACAATATGGTCCCCACCTGCCTGAAATCAGTTCCAGGGTATATGGATGGTTTGGCCGGGGTTAATGTCTGTAGTTGTAGAAACAGGGAGGGGGAAACATCAAACTAAAACAACCGCTTGTCGCTCCCTGTTGCATCCTGTAGATGTAATCCCCTAAGCACGTGATAAGACAATATACTTCTAGGGGTAGCTGAAAACATGGGGAGACACGGAGAAACGTTATGATATATACAATAAACAAACAATTACAAAATATCATCTGTGCTGGCAAAGTACAGGACCGACCCCAAATCAATATCAGCTCCACAGTCCTCAGAGTCTCTAATAAAGGGAGGAAATCAGTAGAAACTCACCCCCCCCCCCCCGGTACCTACACAGAGAGATCTTTACAAGGCCAGGGCCTACGGTCGGTAGGGGGAGGCTGGCTCTCAGGCCTCTTCGGGGACCCCAGTGGTGGAGGGTTCCGTCCCAGAAACCAATGCATATTGCTTGCACTTTAGATGTTAGAGAGTGGTGGGTAAAGGGAACAACTTCCCGGCAGAAGTGGTCAAGGCTAATACAGCGAGGGAATTTAAACTTGCATATGGGACTGCTGAATATAAGATGAGACCAAGTACAGATTATGATTTGAATCTTTTTATCAGGAAAACAAGGTGTCCAAATTATTCTTATCTGTCATCAAATTATATGCTTCTATGTTTCAGAAATTGGTTAGTTTGAAGCAGAAAGCAACTTACCGACGGGGATCAAATCCACTCCCATATCCCATTTGAAGCCTTTCATCATAATGACAACTTTTTGGGTCAATCACTTTGATAAATCCGTGCTAATGCTTTTTAGTACAAAGAGGGGGGGTAGAAGAATCCAGATAAGTCTTAGGAAAATGTCATAGAAATGACAACAGCTGCAATAAAGAGGTTCAGCCCCCATGTAGAGGTCTCATAGGTTCATGTTTTCAGCCAGGTGAAGTGCTTTGTTCTTAAAGACCCACCTGTTCTGATGGGAGGAGCGCTTCAACTGAGCTTTCTGTTGACAATATTATAGCATTTTACAACAACAACTATAAGCTCTATTCACTAAAGCACAATTTTGAAGATAAAATCTTAACTCCCAGATTTCATAATTGTTGATGGGTCAGCCCCAGCTAGTTTCTCCTGTGAAAAGGTATAGTAAAGTCAGATAACTATACTGATTAATGATTTAACTATACATTATACATGTTTCCAGGGCACACATCAATACAATTATTCACAATTATAAATTTCAATTCAGTTATATAATTATTTTCAAAACAAACATTAAAGAAACAGTCTAGGTCTAATCTGTACAGCCTCACCAACAACCAATGTACATTAAAGTGCTTCAAAATGCATAGTTTAATCTGTAAAAATAATAATTATTATTATTATTAAGTAATTTACCTAAGAGATGCTACAAGCTAAAAAAACCCTGCCCCCATTTTCATGGAAGCAGTCAATCGGTGGCAGGAAAACACCCCCATTTAAAATCAGTTGAGCATTTCCTACATATGCACTCATGGAGTGTCTCATTAGCCCCCCTGGAATTATTGCTGGGCCACTGCAGTAAAGAGAATCGCGTATATATATCTCGATATATATATATATATATATATATATATATATATATATATATATATATACACACATCTATATATATGGGACACAGCTATCATATACATTAAAGTGCATATTATGGCTCAAGTGTCACTTTATAACTATTATTAGTTATTGATGGATCACATTTAATGCCCCTGTAGAGATGATATGCAGAGGCTGACCTTTATGTTTCTTTTTTCTTCCAGGCATTCTAACAGCAAAGATGGGATCCACGTTATCTGTAGATGAGTCGGTGAGAGTGGTAATTGTAGGTGGTGGATTTGCAGGTATAGCTGCAGCCAGTGAGCTGAAGTCCAATGGAATCCCATTTGTGCTCGTTGACATGAAAGATGCCTTTCACCATAACGTAGCTGCCCTTCGTGCTTCAGTAGAAAGTGGTACGTCTTGTTGTTCTGGTATTCTGCTATTTTTGGTGCTAGTTCATTGACTGAACAGGTTATAGGCATAATTGTATTGCTCCCTACCTGCTTAGAAAGCCCGAACAAGGGGAGCAAGTTAGGGAAAGTGTGTCCCCTGGGGTCAGCATAAGTCAGCTGCATACATAAAAGGCTATGCAGGCCTGCATGTGCTGCTGTCCTTTGTATAATGACAGTAGGTGCCTCCCGGATTTGGCATGGAGAAGGTAGGTTCCCCTCTCACTGAAAGTAGGCCATTTCTTCATTGGCCACCTTATTCCTGCCCTTTGGACAGTGTGTTAACACACTGCAGTTCATTGACCGCTGTGTGTGAATCTTTAATACCCATTGGCTAGTTTGTCAAATTTTAAGTATTTCGTTTATATTAGACCCATTGATCTGCTCCACATAAAAGCTTGTGTTTTGCCTAGTAAATCATAAGGTTGTAAGAGACATGAACCATAATGAACTTAAACATATATATATATATATATATATATATACACATACAAAAAAAACCCACAACACACCGTATTTGGATGAATCAGGCCGTGGACTTTTATTTAGTTTACCATTTAATACAAAAAACTTTCAACTATAACTTAATAGCTTTGTAACCAATGTAACATAAACATAGCAAGCCCTTGGCACAAGCCCAGAGCACCAGACTAAATTCACCTAAACTTACCAACCGCCCTAAAAGCCAGCCGGCATAACTTAAATTTTACAGTTCACCCTAAAAGCTATAGGGTAACCATGCCCCGATAAAAGCCACGACACAAAAGGCCAAAAACAATATACATAATATAGGGTGGGTGGGCGCACCTTCATTAATTCTTCCATGGAGTCTTCGGCTTACCAACCTCGCCACTGCTAACCAGACTCAAGGTCACTGCAGATAGCTCAGCGGTTCGCCAGGTAAGTAGACAAGCCCCTCAAAAACGCCTTTATTTATAGTTGAGTTTCCCGCCGAGGCAGCGCAAGACACCTAAAAAAACGCGGCAAAGTGCTAGCGCAGGCTCAAATAAAAAACAGCTTACATAAACTTTTTTTGTATTTTTGATATAACTACTTGACCTTTTGGTGACCTATCTAGCCTATACTATCTATTGATAACTTGACCTACATTTGCCCCCACAACCTCACGGCACCCTGCCCTATGGGTGCAGGCTTGATCATTCAGGTTGCTATGCTCTATAAACACCTTATGGCTGGTTCTTGTTGGGATACACTGCTTTACAAAGCGGTTTACAAATACTTCAATATGGCAGCGGTCAATAGATACACTTTGCCGGGTCATGGAAGAGGGATAACCAGTGACAACAACAGACAGGATTTAACCCTTGCAACTCTGGTTTTAACCACAACTATTCTTATTTACTGATTTATATAGAACCAGCATATTCAGGACTTGACAAGTAGTACGTCAGATAACAATTTGGATTTACAGAAACCAAAATCGAGGAGCACCCAGCTCAAACAATCTTACAAACTAGTGATCTATGTTCCCTCTAATTTTTCTTAGGTGGTGTGCGCACAAAATTTCTCTTGTGCAAAAATTTTCCCGGAGCCAAAATTTTGTGCGCACAATATGCTTCTGCAAATGTTAAATTTAAATTGTTTTTCCATATTTTTGGTACAGCTCGCTCATGGTTAATAACACTGCATTTTAGTGTGATAATGTAGTATTAGTTACAC
>VKOC01000007.1:11206657-11301802 GCA_009364415.1 Spea multiplicata
TAAAACATCTTCAAACTAACAAAATTAATATATATATTAACTTTCTCCCCCCCCCCCCAAAAATTATAGTACCTGGGAACGAGGTGGCAGAAAGAGGGCATGACAAAGTTACGGCAGGGTTAACCACACATATAGGTGCTTACAATAGGGAATTTTAGGTCAGGAGACCCCCCAAAGAACCAAATCCGGCTGACCTTTTAAATTAAAAGGATAGTTTACTGTCCCTGACCCCCTTAATGAAGAGTAAAGCATATAAAAAGTACTTTAATATGCATTCCACAAAAATGAAAAAGAAAAAAATAAAGTTCTTACCTGAAGAAGCCAATCACTAGCAAGAAGGTTATCCCACTGAGATCAATGAGAGCCCTTGCCATCTATCATGTATTAATCTGTAAGGCAAATACCATTATTTATTCCTCTGCTGTTTCACGTTGGAGCTAATAAAGGAACTTTATTCATTTTGTTTAAGTGATACTGAAAAACACAGGAACTTGACTTAAATTGATTTTGCAAAGCATGCACTCCATAATAAAAAGACTCAAGGCTTAATAAAGAAACAAAAAAAATTAGTAAGTAACAGAAATTTAAAAAAGCCTCTGGGGCAAGGCAAAGATCAGTGAGATATCATTTTGCTAGTTATTGTGAATAATGCTTGCATTGTGAGTAGAAGCACTTTATCTTGCATGAATGTCCCAAAGGAGGTTGTGCATACGTTCAGGTCTGTTAGTTAAGCTTCCACGTAGATAGACGGGGAAAACTTTTGGTCTCGTATGTAAGTCCAGACAGACAGTAAAAAATAAAAATACATTTTGTACATGCACCTGAGGACAGCTTATTTATGATCTTTCCACAAACACTGTCATCTACCGATGATCTGGAGAGAACTAAAACAGGAATTGCAAGTGAAAACAGTTTGCCTCCTGTGACAGAAAACCTACAGTATTTTTATTTTACACATTAAGATCGAATGTCCTGAAGACATTTTCTTAAAACTACAGTTGTTCTCATTCTAGATTCTGAGGACCACTAAGGGTCTTCCCTGTGGGACCTGAGCTGAATCAATGTAGACACAAGAGTAAAGATGTATTTGTCACAAAAGAAAGTGTGAAACATATAGAATGGATTTATTTCCTTATTATTTTATTATTTGTGGAGGGTTGTAAGAATTTAGTAGGTGATGGTCCTCATAAGGCCACTAATTACCGTGACTATGACGTATTAGTCATTTGCATTATTATGCGTTATTAGGGTCAGTATGCATCACTCGTGCAGGGCATATTGATTCCGCAATAGACCTTAACACTTGCAAAATATACTTACTGGTTTGTTGATGCATTATATCCAATTTTTCAAAAATTACAAAAAAAAAAGTTTACTTTTTGGTTGGAGGCATGGCTAGGGGGGCAGAGCTTTTCCGAAACTTTTTATGTGACATTTTCACTTGCTGATAGTTATCTATTTGAGGGGTAAAGCATTTTGAAGAAAAACAAGTAATGTATTTAATTATAGATTTACATTATAAACCGAGTTTACTCCTTTTTATACACATTATTGGGCTGTTGGGACTTAGGATATACCTATTCCCACCAAACATTCTGAGCTTCTAGGGAAGAGGCAAATAAGAAGCAGGAGTGACGCTTGAGGGGCATGTCAATGATCATGTGTATATATATATATATATTATATATATTATATATATATATATATATTCTTAAACCTTGTGAGTTCCTGAAGAGTGAAACTGCATTATTCACTTTTATTGCACACAAACTGTTTATCTGATAGTAAGATCAGAATTATATAGCTGCAGAGATTTTAGCTTTTCAGCCCTAATTAAATTACAAATGGGAACTTTTTATCAGAATAAACAGATCATATACTCTGAATTAAAAAGGAAAAGAAAGAAATACTAGGGCTAACATTTTGTATTAATATAGCTAAATTGTGTCCAGATTTAATTTTTCTTTATCTACAGTCATTATCAGTCCAGCTTTTTAATCCTTCTTCATGTCGCCTAGCTGAAAAAGCGGGTAATAAGAAATGCTTCATTGGCAGCCCCTGAGACTCAGCAAATGATTTCAATCATGTAGTACACAAAGGTCAAAGAGACTTTTTTTTGTGCGTCTTGTCTTAGCGCACGTGTACGATTCTGGGAAATGAAGGAAAAATTATGTCTCTTCTTTTGATTAAAAGGTGTAGTGAGATATATGTATCGTCTAATTTTCCATGTTAATTGCTGTAAGCTACAACTAAACAGAAAGTTTTCCCATGTTGCTGTCCAGATTGCTGTGTGCTTCTTGTATACAAATAATTTTGCTTCTAATTGATTTCTCTAAATAAAAAGGGCCATACTCTGATTTTGCACTCTGCTTGATTCTATAATTAAGTTGCGTGGATTTTTGTCTTAAATCCTTGCTTACTTCCAATTGTTGAATTTATATCCCTACTGGTCTAGCTGAGAAATTAAGGAAGCAAACAGATCTGATCCCTATACATATGTCAAAACCTGGTATTAATGTGTACTTGTATGGACCACCAATGCACCAATGGAATAGAAGGTAAACCTGCGTTGCTGAATCCAACTTTAGACCTGTTACCTGCTATGGTGATAAGACCAATTTTCATCCAATTGGACCAAGAATCAACTTATTATAGATAACATATTTTGTGTTTTTAATGCCTTGAACAACAGGTTGTAGTTAAGGATTTCCTTCAATGTACCTGCCAACAATTCCGGCTTTCGGGAACTGTCCTGCTGCCCCGAATAGCTGCCACTCAGTCCTGCTGCCACTCCCCAAGTAGCTGACACGCTGCGCTGCTTTTGTAGACAACAGATGAATACAGCGAGGTGGATCTTCCTGTAAGGTGGGGAGATGGCCACAGTTGGACTCTGCCTACTTCAGAATTCTAGAACTGAAACTATTGACAGTAAAGGATTTTCAAAGGGCTGAAGCATAGTTCTCAACGCAATCCTCCATAATGTATTGAAATCTTTACCATGGAGCGAACACCTGAATAAAGCAGGGTTTGAAGTAATATGACATAACAGGAACAATTAAACAATTGCATTTTTTAGTGGAATGATAAAAAGCACTCACTTGGTAGGCAATGAGTTAATGTATGACAAATAGATCTAATGAGGTTTCCTTTGGCTTCTAACCAGAAGCTATGTAAACAATGTGTTTCCAGATTGTGGTGACTGTGTAACTGGATAATTATTCCCAGTTCCAGAATGCTCATCACAGTTAATACGTTTTTTTTTTTGTTTATAATAAACTGTTTACAACACAATGTTTACACTCCGAATGTTAACTTTGGCTAATACAGTAACTAAATAGTGAATCATGTTAACCGTATGACTTGCTTTTTCTTAACAATGGCATACACAAATGTTATTTTTCTATTATTATTTTTTTATTTTTTGTAAATAACTGTTATATTTATTTAAATATTGCTATATTAAATATGAGTTTAGTTTGTAAATCATTTTGAAATCATCACAACTACTAAATATATGCAACATCATTATGTTTTATTAGAATTGTATTTCTTCTTTCAGTATCATATATATATATATTTTTTTTCCATTTTGAGAAATCATAGAAACCTAAAAAAAAGTCAAAACCTTTTTAAGACCTAATCTTTTCTATCTCACATCTTATTTTAGGGACAGCCTGGAACAAGAGGTTTTCCTGGATTTCCTGTGAGTACGATAATGTAGGATGTACCAGGACAGACTTAATCTTTTACCCAAAGGCAGTTATTAACCAGCTCTTATTATATGGATGACCATAGTGATAACCTTTCCTCCATAGTGACTTGCATTGTAAACCTTATTTGAATGCTTGTGGACGCTCAGGGGCGTCAATGTAGGAGGGTGGCGTAGGAGAGTTGAATTGGCAGCGCTGAATGGGGGTGAAGTATACTTTAGCCCAAAGTCTCTAGAGCTGCCAACCCTTTCCTTCTTCAGTGAAGATTTGCTTTCCAGGAAAAGGATAGCAGCGGAAGCATCACATTTACCACCTGGTTATCATGCAGGCATCACATTAAGGTTTTTGCTGTGATCCAATTTAGGAATCACCTTCAGCTTTAATGTATCATTATGTAGCACAACCACACATGCATTTAAGGAATGTTTATCTTCAGGCACACATTCTACTACCGTACTCAGATATTAAACAGTTTGAAAGGGGATATCATTCTGAGAATAATTCATTTCAAATATATATATTAGCCCTTTGTTGCAGTGTCACGCAGGGTAGTGAATCTCTCAGCATGTTATCTGTTGAAAAGTTACTACACAGATGTATTTACCCTAACAAAGCCAGATCGTGGATCACCATTTGTCACACTCACACTCGTACTTATTTGCATCTGGGAGATCTGGCCCGATCTGCTGCTGGAGCAGCGATATCTGTGAGTATGTGTCCCAGTCGGTCGCTGGCCCACCTGGCATATGCCCAGTGTACGAGATGGCCAGTGCGGGCCAGTTCCCCAAGAATTTCCAGGTGTGACCAGTGTCACACAGCTAAGGGAGGCACTGGTGGGTTTTACAGGGTTCTGAAGCTCTTGAAAGTCTATGTTGAAGTTGCCACAAGCTATACCCCTCAGAGCAGCCAATCCAAAGTTTAAGAAAAGTTAGTTTTAGTATTAAGACAACTCCTAATAATATGTGTCAATAGTGAACAATTTGTTCAAAAGAGAAGTAACTTTTAAAGGTTAATAGTCTTTCCATTTATGTGACATAACGTTGCCTTTAATACCATGGATGCACAGCAAAATGAAAAATAATTACACGCCCCATAGTCTTATGCAGTATAAGGTTCTCTCATGCCTTTCTTGACTAGAAATAAATATTTCAACAGCATTTATGGAGTCTTCAGTAGAAGATGATACATTTAATTGCGCCAATTTAGGAAGGAAGATGTCTATTATTTAGGTGGAAGAAGAGACCCACTGAAAAAAGAACTGTGAGATCCGAAACCTTATGGGAATGTTTCACTTTTTCTATGCTGGCCCAATAAAAGATTACATTTCTCTTGGCCTAATATTACCACATCCATTTTTTTCTTATCAAGAAGGACATTTAATTCAAACTAAAATCAGTTGGTAGTATTGGCTAATTTCTATCTGGAGTTACATTTTTTATAAAATCAAAATTTTGTTTGTCTTATGTACTGTAGACCCCTAGTGGTCAACAGAACCAATTACAGGGGCACTCGAATTAAATGCCAATTCAAGGGTATGTAAAGTGTTTCAAACAAGCAGTTGTTCTATTAGGTGCAAGGAGTAAGCAATATGAGGGACTATGGTGGAGTTGGCACTGGGTCTTAATATTTCTGGTGGGGCCTTGGGACCAGAACCAGTGACTGTTCTGTGACACCAGGCATGTTTTTAATGCAGAACAATGTGCATGGGCAGTTTATTGAAGCAGAATTTGCACTGCTAATGACATTTAATGAAACATTATATGGAAAATACTTTGCATGTTTGTGCATAAGCAAAGATTGTCTACTAGAATGCAAATTAATATTGATTAATATGGCACGGTAGATCTTTTTAGAAAACTGAGTAATTGCCACATACAGATGTGTTGAGTACCATATCCTTTGTGCTTTAATTTATGAATTGTGTGTTTATTGATGGGGTTGTGCATTTTATCCCATAAAACCGTAGGAACTGATCTATGGGCCTTGGGTGCCTTCAGTATATATATCAAGGTTTGGATAATGATTAACCCATAGCACTCAGATAAAAAGAGATTAATAATTTTCCATATGCCTTTTAGCAGAATAACACTGTGTTATTGCATGCCGTTCCACAAAAGAAGTCAATGTTGCATTAATTATGAATTCTGTGACATCTTCTGGCTACCTGCCACATCCCCGCATATACAGTTCACCAAAAGTGCAACAAATCACCATTCATGTTTTTTCATTTGTGTTCCAGGGACCAATAGGATTAGACGGCAAGCCAGTAAGTGTCTTATCGCTTAGCTAGTCCTAAAGTCCATAGATTGTAATGGATGCTCCAGACAATATGTGATGGAATCGTCTCTTTCTTTGGGAAATATTTTTTCTTACATTTCTGTGCTATTTTTATCAATGAAATTTAGGCTTTCAAGGTTAACGCTGCTCACGCCGAGTATCCAAAAAATGTCACTTAGCGCTTGCGGTCAGTTAGATTATGAAATTCCTCTCCAGAAATAACACTGTGACAGTGGCATCTTGTGTTTTTAGTTCTGCCGTTAAAAGAATTCTAACCATGTACGTAAACATTGCATGATGTGTAAACCAGCCTGTTTCCAGTATGGACGGCTTCAGCTAATCCTTGAAGCAGCAATCTTAACCATTTATTCTGTGCATGAGCACCTCTGTAGGTCGCAAGGCATGCCATTTGCTAATACGAAACAGATGTCTGACGGATAGTTTCTGTTGTTTTTCACAGTTTATACCCTGTCAGTAAACCTGCTTTTTCTGATATTCCCAAACTGTTATTAGCTTTCAACAGTTATCCACAATAATTTGTCACCCCATAAAGCAGCAATATATCTCAAGTTTATTATTCACGTGACAAGGTCAGGAGGAGTTTCACAGGCCACCAAGGGTACTTCTCTAAATTGAGCAGGTCTAAAGTTAACAAACAGTCTGATGAGAGAGGTGCCACAAGATGACCTTGAGGTCTCCAGAACTCAATTCTCCCACCCTTAGTAGAAGACCATTAAGCATCCACTAACTGGATTGACTAGAGTTGAATTTCAGAGCTCTGCTCTAGTAAAAGGTGCCGACCATTGACACCGCAGACGGGAGTAGTTTTCTATTACAGAAAATGAATCCAGTAGCTTTTAAAATTCCACTTGACATAATTTTCTTTTTTTATTATTATAGGGCCACCCTGGTCAGAAAGGAGAAAAGGGAGAGATGGTGAGTATATATTCGCTGTGAAATTAAACCTTGGTTGACCCAAAAGTCATACATCTTGTAGCTATTTAATTTAACACCACATTGTGTATGTTTTATATGTCACATGTATAAATGTTGAGCCATTTGTATTCATGTGTTTTTTAAAGTAAAACAATCCATTATTAAACAAAACTGTATAGTAAAGAGGTAAAACATACACAAAACCTTCATTTTGAAGGTTCAGGACTGCCATGACCTCTGACACAATTGAAAGTAATATTTTTTTCCCTTCAATTATTACTACTTTACTTTTTAATTAATTAAATTGTTTTCAAAATATTCAAACCATAATTCCTATTTAGGAAGTTGATTAAAAACCTACTTTATTTTTATAGCAATCTTTCTGTTGTTTCGTTGGTTACTTTGCCACCAAAGTTCGTGGTTAGGTAAATAGAGCATTATCAAGACATATATAGACAGAGATATATATTTTGTAGTTAGTTTCACATTATAACACAATATAACAAAACAGTTGACATGATTTGAACTATTTTCACAGGATAAAGCCTTTATGTAAAGATCACATACTGAAATGTAAAATGACGTAATATTAATGAAAACCCTTACGAACCCGTATGAAGTAGCATATCCCTGTTTAAAATCACCTACTACATTAGTCATCAATAAGTAGTACAGAACGCATCCTGCTTCTTGCCTGAACTCAGTATGCTGTTTAATAAGTGTGTACTGATCTATGATTTGCCAAATAATTTATGTTTTATTGAGGTTCTCCATACCACATAAAATCCCCATTATAAGTACAAATCGTGGCGCTGTGTGCTTTTTACAACACAATTTACAGTCTCACGTCAGCAAATCACATGTTTTAGGTTTACTTGGGTGGAAGATATCTGCATACCCTCTGTGCAAGTTCAGATCTTTGCAGTCTATGTACTAAACTCAATATCGTTTTGGTTTGATAATTACTGGAAAAAAATGTTGACAACATTCTGCTAATTGTTTCACAAACATAAAATAGTCCATACTGCCTTGAACACAGCAGTTGATACTGGCAGGATCCCTTGCCACTTGATCACAGAAGTTAAGTTTATGGAGAGCCTCTGAAATCATATTGAAGTGAAAAGTAATTCAATTATTATGATAACATGTCGATCATCCTGTGTCTTTTATAATATAATCATATATATATATATATATATATATATATATATATATATATATAATCATAGTGCCTGTAATCCGTTCTTTCTGCCCACTGGCTGCTGTCTGGTACTTGTCATTCTTAGGTTCACATTTGTTGTCCTATGTACCACACAACCAAGTACATACCAAACAATCAAAGTGAAAATCACTGTGTTAACTGAAAGGGTTGTTGACTTCTGATATATTTAAATTTAAAGCAGGCATTATTTGTATAAGCAAGTCCAATTGTGATATTTTGAGAGATGTGTAATGTTCCAGGTTATTATTACACATGTGTTCTTTTCTTGGACTCAGAAATAACACAGTAACACCAGCTAGTATTGACTATTCACCGAGTGTTGGAATTGTCCAAAGCAGCTGGTGTGTTGGTGGCTAACAGCCCTTTGGTCAGAGAATCCCAGCCTGTATACCTGTTCAGCGGAACAGCACACATACTTGCCACATATTGAGCTAATGTTTTGCCAATAACAGCTGTGATACTAGTGCAGTTTCCCTACTGTGTAAATTGTGTATTCAGATGGAAGACTGAAAAGGAAGCAACTATTTTGGGAGATAAACCTCACCCGTGTGAATGACAAAACATAGTTGTGTGTTTGAAATTTTCACTTCCTATATTCTACCAATATTCCAGCTGGTAGATTTATCATGCTCTAGTGGGTCTATTGTTCTATTGTTTCCAACTGATATTGATACTGATATTGAATGTCAATACTATGTCCAGATACTATTCTTTGTTTGTTTGTTTTTTTTGGGGGGGGGGGGGTGTATTTTTTTTCCAGTTTCTGGCTGTTAAACAAAAACATTTTTCCCTTTGGTCATAAAGACAATTCTGTTTACAGTAATGTAGGTAAGCATTGACAACTCAATGGTTTTATCTCATAGACCCCCTTTTTCTGCAGACCCGGTGGCTGCCATTGTTGTCAGTTGTGATATTTTAGGTGGCTTCATGCAGCTGCCTGATAACATTATATTATGCAAAAATGTCAACAAGTTTCAAAGGAAAATTATACAAAAATGTATTTTTAACGTTACTAGTAAAACAATAATTTCGTGGGAATCCCCCTTTAAGTTCATAACACAAAAAAAAATGAATTAATAGGTTGTTCCCATAGCAACAGGAAAAAAGTTTCTTTAACGTTTCTGTCCTGTTTTTATGTAGGCTAACTTTACAAACTAAATTGTAAAATTACAGACCTGCTTACATTTCTACAATACTCAGCTAATGATTTGTCCATGTCGAGCAGAACTTTTAAGGATTTCACTTCTTGAGAAGCGTACGGTCATGAAGCCAGTGAGGAGCTTCTTGTGGTTTGGTATTCCTTGGCTTGTTAAATTCATACAAAGACAGACTACTTTAATTTTTGAGTTCACCATGGACCAAGTATCTTACTTGAGACAATTTACTACTTTTTTTTCCTTAAAGATTTTTAGTAGAAACAGGCTAATTAATAACACCTCAGCTACCTACACATTTCAGGCATGAAGTAAAAAAAACTTCTGGTGAGATTCCATAGATGATATTAGCAAATACATAGCATTGGTACATCTTTTAAAGCATGTGCTGTTTTATTATAATTATTGTATAGTATAGAAGTACGGTATAAAATTAAGATGCTCGACTTTAACCAAATACTAATTAAAAAGTGTGGTTTCCTTTCTGTAAATACTGTATATTGTTTTTTGGTCTCCGTTGAAAAAAATGTTTTGTAAGTCAAAATGTTATGTTAAATACTACTTGCTATGTCCTTTTTACCCATTGTGCAGCACTGCAGAATATAATGGCTCTATATAAAACAATAAATAATAATAAATAAATAAATATAAAAATAAAACCAAATAGAGATGAGAAGATCAAAGCCCCAGCAATCATTCCTGGAGCCTTCAGTGCAAATATGTGTTTGTGCTTAAAGGGGATGTCCACAAAATTTTTATTACTAGAATCAGAGTAAAATGTTTTAAAAAATATTGTGCTGCTCTCATTAAAAAAAACATGCAATTTTTGTGTAATGTTTTCAGGCAGGTGCATATTAGCCATATGTTCTGATTTTAGACCAATGTATCAGGGCAACATCCCGGTTGCTTATTATATACGGCCTCTGGTAAACAATAAAATGGCTCATTATTAATCGCCCAGCCGGACATCCTGACTACTAAAAATCTATAGAGGAACAGACTTCATTAGCATTGCCATGAATAATCAGTTTAGTGTGGTGTTTAAACAAAGAAAATCACCCAAAATAATATGACTGACAACAAAGGCAACCTCCAGGTCTGCAGATAAAGAATGTTTATTGAAACAAAATGAGATAAAACCTGGTTTATGTCAATGCTGACCTAAATTGCTGTATGGAACACTCAAAATATTTGTTTCAATAGGGAACAATGTGTTGTATTGCAAAATACTAATAATTACCAAATTTTTCTACATTCGGCTGTGTACATCAGTAGGTTTATAATAGATAATTAACGTATAGTAGCAATAGTTTGCATCTAACACATGTCCCTTATCGAAATTGTGTATAGATATTTTAATTTTGTTCCAGTAACTAAAAGTGGGATATCGAATTCAGAAGCTCCATTACTGATCAGGTCCAGACCAGTTGAGTAACCTCCATAAGCCCACGAAACATAATTACTTGTCAAAATACAATGGTTTGAAGTTTTAAATTAATGACCGTTATTGCACTCTTCCTGTGCTCCCATTTAATTATGATTGATTTATGTGAAAAGGTAAATATTTTCAATACTGTTGAGTTGAAACCTTTGACAGGACATTGCCTGATTACTCAGACACCAATTTGGCAATTTTCTCCTTTATATATGAAACAAATGTGAAATTAAAATATAATTCATTTTACATTATTTATTTGATTTCCATTCTTATTCTAGGAGTAGACTTTTTTACGATATTAGAGAACGATAATTACAATTGGTCTGATATGTGCTCTGTCTTTTTTTTTAAGGGCCCACCTGGTCCCAAAGGACAGCCAGTAAGTGTATTTTTCTGTAGCTCTCTGAAGTAAGGATTTTAGTAAATGGCTATATTTTAAATTCAAATAAAATTCTAATAAAATGTATTTTGTTTGTGACAGGGGACTGCAGGCCTTAAAGGAGAAAAGGTAAGAACTGTCAAATAAAAAGTTTAAAAGTTTAAAATTATCATATTGGTCAGTGAAATGTGGGTTGAGCGTTAGTGCTATTCACACTATTATTAATGCATGATCTAAAATTGCATCTATTTTATACATATAATATAAATCAACTGGTGGTAATAACATCCCTTATTTTGTAATTTTTTGGAAACTTAAAGCAAAAGTGTCCGACTGTAAACACCGACAATATAGGTAGTTAATGGATAAAGCTCTTCATGTTTAGAACAAAACAATATAATAATATCTCATAAATAGAAATATGACCCGGTCAATCTAGCTGCAGTGTCTAACAATTAATCTGCAATGGAATGCAATTATTTTACTTGGGAAGGGAGTGACTTTTTGTAATTCCTATTTGTTCTCTTGACCTATTTGTATATTTAGTATGTAATATTATTTCAAATTTCCAATCCTGTTTTGTACAAAAATAAAATAGTTAGGACGGCTATTTGGCAAGTAAAGCTAGCACCAAATCATTTTTTTTCATAAAAAGGAAAAATGTATTCTTTCGTTCATAAACAATACACCCATCCCAGCATCCTTCCTGTCTCAAGAGCAGACGTACCATGTCTCTATTTAACAGCACAGAAATGTGAAAATAAATAGAAAAAATGTTTAATTTCTGTCTGACCTCTGATTGCCTTCTCCTTAAAAGTTGTGGTTTCATATTATTTTGTGCCACCCTTTTAGTTGGACCCCACCTTACAGTACTTCTAAATAGCATAGTATTGTTCACGCACTTCTACACAAATATAGTTTTAGATCTGTCATCCAAAATGAAAAGCACTAAGGACAATTTTGGCCAATGTATCCAATTAAATGCTTTTGAAATGTCGACAATAATACATTTTTACAAAGAATGGCCTATAAACCATCATTTTATGCAGCATTATATTGTGAATACACATACGTACCAGCCCAGCATGAAAATACACATACGTACCAGCCCAGCATGGGCAAAGTATAGAAGGTAGCCACCTTTTGAGATATTCCCCAACATTTTGGTGCAAACGTGCTCAAGTTCTCAAGGCTTTAACATCAGAACTTTGTCCCTTCAGAAATGCATTTTTATGCTGAAATGTTTAGGAAGACCTTCAGTAGAAGATATTCATCATACCCTGCTCTATAAGATAATGGTGTGCTGAACTTTCTTCATATATTTGATGACATGTGTTGAGGGCAGCCTTGCTATAGTCTAGGCACCTGTCTTATTTCTATTGTAGCTATTCCCCTAATTTCTACCAATGTGTTTCCTTATTTACTTATATTGTGACAATAATATATTAGAAATAATTTATATTTAGAGTTTTGCGGAAAGTTTCAAAGTTGTCTTATGGTCATAAACCAATGGAATGGTCCAGTCTGCAGGGACATTCAAATGACTGCTTCGGTGATAAGAGCCCTTATCAAACTTCACACCAGACATGCTTTTAGTACACATCCCAGAATTTCGCAATGTTTATATAGTCTGTGCAATTAACTGGCTTGGTGTCTTTTCTCCCCTTTATTACAGGGCCAGTGCGGAGATTACAGGGTAAACATTCTTTAACGCTATGTATGCCTGCATTAATATTGCTATATGCCTGAATAAAATATACTTATTGTGTTTATTGTAGTGAAAAACACATCCAACATGACTAAAATACCGTATTTCCTTGATTATAAGACAAGGTTTTTTCAGAGCAAATGCTCTGAAAAATACCTCTCCTCTTGAGGTCTTATAATGAAACCTCAAATAGTGGTCGGACCACTAGACTAAGATCCAGGTCCCCTGCAGCGCCTCTCTGGCAGACAGTGGACGCCTGCACGATGCGTGCAGACAGCCTCCGCTTATGCTGGCTCTTCTGCCGGGGCTTCTATAATGGGGCACCAGCCTCACATGACCTTCCGGTGTTCCACCATTGAAGCCCCAGTGCAAGTTCTGGCAGAAGTGGAGGTTGTGTACACGCATCGCGCAGACGTTCACTGGCTTCCAGAGAGGAGGATCCCCAGCAGTACTGCAGGAGACCTGGACCTTCCTCACTGGCAGACAACCTCCTCTGCTACCCGACACTTCACCGGGGCTTCTATGACCGGCGTGACCTGACCTTCCGGTAATCAGCCATAGAAGCCTGGCGGAAGTCCTGGCGGAGGTCCTGGGAAGCGCAGATGTCCACCAGCTGCCCCCACTTAACACCAGGGAGTCTGGAGCTCAGGGGACAAGTCTAGGGATGCATCAGTAAGTCGGGGGGGGCATATAGGGGGGTATAAGGCCTGTCAGGGGGGCAGATAGGGTGGGAATAATTCATATCTGGAGGCAGAGTAGCAAGCCATGGGGCAGATGTGCATAACTAGGGGGCAGGTTGACAAATAAAAATACATTTTTCTCAATTATAGTTTTTATTACATATGAAAAACTAGTCTTTTATTATATATAGTAATGGTATAGTAGTATATATAGTCTATATCCTGAATATATGCACAATTTACTAGGAAGTTCCACCAGATGATACTTGATTTGAATGAAAACACATGTAGATTCTACAGATGTAGTATATTTTAGCTTAGAAAATCTCAATTAGAAATATCATGCCAATACTGTACTTTATGTCTACAAAAGATGTATAGCATATGGTTCTGAAGTTTATTTTTCTAAGTTTGGCTTTTTTCTTTTCAAAACACTTGATTCAATAGTCTGCATCTTGTTATACTTAGCAGATGATTCTCAAAGGCCACAAATTTGGGAGTGAGTAATACAAATAATGTGTTAATATCCATCCCATGAAACACAAGTTGTGCCCTGTTTGTTATTTTCTAGCGTGTTGTGATTTTGCACAGGCTCACGAGAGATTGACTACCTTGGTTTTAAGTACCACCTGTCAATGGACGCAGTTGGAGGAATAGATTCTTAGAGAACAATTAAAAGGAAGACACCCTGATCAACATAAAAAATGAAATTAAACTATTGGACCATACTGATATGTTTAAACCCCAAACTGTTAAACCTGATTCAGTAGAATTTCTATCTTTCTTCTTTACCCAATACAATACTTGGGCTAAAGAAATCAATAACATCTTTCAGAAATACTGGAGCACTTTGAGGGCCCCACCCTACCAGACAAACCCACCCGATGTCATTTTCAAAAAGGCCCCTAATCTTTAAAGCCATATTGCTCCCAGTTTACCTATCTCCATTACAGATAGCCATACCACCTGGTCGGGCCCCACATCGAAGGGATGTTATCAATGTGCTAATTGTAAAGCCTGTAAAAAATCTACCTATTAACCAAAAGAACTTTGTCACACATTACTGGTGAAAATTACTGGTGAAAAAGTTTTAATAACTGCAACACTACCCATGTGGTCTACCTCCTATACTGTGAATGTGGTGTCCAGTATGCAGGTGAGACCACTCAAGGATTCTGGAACATATGGGCCTGGTTCTATCAGAGAAAAACGACCACCAGGTCCCTTACCATAGGCTATATATGAGCATCAAAGTATTTCAATCTGACCTCAACGGTGTGACCTCTCAATTTGGGTTCCACAGCTCTTTGCAGAAAGTAAAAATGTAGAAATGTATTTGAAAACTTTTTCATTGTCCAGATATCATCAATTACCACCACTAAAATGTTAACATATTGAATTAGATTAGCAGAATGAAACAGAACAATATATCATAAGAGCAGTCAGGTAGACAAATAATTCAGCTCAGGGGCACGTTTGGCTCTAGTTGACAGGGTATGATGTCATAGCTGCATGTCCCATAAGTCATTACAATGTAATCAAGCTAGCAATATCATTTCTGTGAAATATCTACTGAACTTGACAACTTAATCAAAATTTGTAGCTATTTTGTTAAGCTATGTCTAGGTCTAATGGGATGGGTCTAATAGAGGGTACAGGATGAACAAGCACGTAGTGAGAGTGACATGTAGGCAATAGCTAGGATGTACTTAAAATGGTTATGTTACAAGCCCAATACAATAATAGCAGGGTCAGCTGTGTTTATTTTGCAAAACACCCTCACTGGATAGTTATGTTGAGAAAGAAAGACTAAAGAAATCCATGCTTAAGCAATGTACTGGATTTTATTACAGATCTGAGCTGCTGCCTGCAGCTGAGCTCCTAAAGGTGAAAAAGAGAGATAAACATAACATAGGATTAGTGTGAGTGAGCAGATCTGTGCAGACTCACAATGTATATGGGGGACATTGATCCAAAACAGAAATAAGAGTGTTGGCTATATAAAGAAAAAAGGTGCCTGTTCGTAAATGCCTTGAAAGCATCGAAAGAGCCAACTTCGAGTTCTGGATCATTACTTGTAAAACAGAAATCCCACTGACTGCTAAGTAGTATCATATCCTTTTCTGATCATTCCATTACATTTATTTATAACGGGTGACAGCAGATTCCTTAGTGCTGTTACAATAAGGGAATGTGAGCATATGTACAAAGACAACTTAAAATAACTCTAACCCATATTAAGACATCATGGTACAGAAGGAGAAGAGGGCCATAGTCAGGCAAGTTCACAATCCTAACTTACAAAAATAGTGTGTACCAATTCAGCAAAAAGAAAGCTGTGGGGATCTAATGTTATTCATTAGTATAGTGTAGAACTAGGCATTAATGCATCATGGGAATTGTTGTCCATAGCAGCGGATAGGGAAGTGTGTATATTTGTATAAGAAAAGGTGAAAAGACAAATTTAATTTTTTGGAACTTTAGTCTATGGCATTTTATATAAAACAAACATATTAAGCTTCAAAGCATATTTTCTACTGAGGGCCTCATTGCTTTATCAACACACCCATACATTGGAAGCATTTGGCGTATTCGTATAACACTCCCCTGATGTATGCATAACCTCCTTGTATTGACAGCCACAGGTGTTCCCATAGTTATATTGCAGAAAGAGTTTAGGGTGTATTAGTAAGGTGTGTCCTAGAATGCATGCAGTGTTCAGATATTAAATATCCATGCTGTGTCTGTGTCATTGTCCAATAGGAATACTTTAGTACTACATATGTGGCACTGCGCTCCAATCAGATTCTTATTCTGAAGGTTTGTTGGTAACCGTTACTAACTTGAAGTCTGCAATGGAAGTCGGGCCTTACTATTGCCTTTCACAATATAACTGTGGAACCGTAATGGCGGTAGGCAGCTCTTTGGAACGTTAGGTGTTGGGTTCTGACTTATTGCCTCCTTATTTAGTGATATCGGATAGATATCATGCCTACGCCCTCTAATTACAGTAAACAGGATGCAGCCAAAAAAGCAACATGTAGTTTGGCATGTAAATACACAAAAGAAACGCAATATAAGACAGTCAGACTTTGTATTGCAGACGTTTATATAAATATATATATCTTTGAGAGTAACATAAGGTACATCTCTTAAACTCGATAGCTTACATTGTTGTAATTTGCCATATCCATTCATCACGCATTTCTAAGGACCAGTGGGGACACTTTTATTTCAGGGGATACAAAAAAGCGTTATTGTTTGACCTACTAAAGGAAGGTATTTAGAAGCAGAAGACTGTACACCTTTACTCATTTACACATTTTAATTTAAAAACACATCTCCTGTTTACATATACTGTAGAACACTCATTCAATACACATTCTAAGTCCCTAAAAAAGAGGGAGAAGGTGAAGAGAGAGGGACAGAGGCATTGGGACCACAAATCAATGTAGAGTTTCATGTTGGTGGTGAGCTGTACCTGGATGTTCTCTTAAGAAGCAGCACTCACTCACTTCAGATTTCTCTGCTCTATTTCACAATTAAACTTTGTGTTATCCTTTCTTTGTTCTTTCTTTTCTGGCCTTTCGCTCTTCTGACTTGTCGCACTTTGCTGGCCTACTTTGCACTGTATCCTTCCACTCTTGCACTGTGAATTTCTGGTGTCCCCTTCAGCTGTTGCCTCTTCTAAATGCAGTTCGAGTGGCTCAGCCATCGGTCATAAAAAGACGCATCTATCAGGTACACTCCTTTCTTTTTTGCTCTGCACTGGCTCTTTAGCTTTTACACTTCCCATTGGGTTACCTATTGACTGTGGCAAAATGTTTTTTTTTTGGTTTTATACCTCCGTTTCTGTTTTCCCAGTTTCATCAAATTACACATGGTACATTAATTATATGCATGATATTAAACAGAAAATATTTAGTCATCAGAAAAAAATATATAAATTTAAAAAACTCTATAACAAGGGTGTCAGACTCTAGTCTCCAAGGACCATAGACACACTAGGATAATGTTCTGCATATTTCTCAGTTTAATTATATGTTTTGATTACTTATTTTTGGAATCGTGTCTGAATTAGGACCTTTTCTAGGGTTACCACCATTTTTAGAAACGAATAGGATACGTTCTATAGCTGGTATAAAGTTGCACACCGTTGTGTTGTGCACCTGTGTGTCTCTTTAGCATATGTGTTTGGTTCATATCCACTTACGGTTCTGGGAATTGTATGGGTTTAGAGCATTCTACATGCTTCCGCACAGCTGAAATTCATTTAAAGGGAGTGCAACTTTACTTAATCATTACCTTTTTTTTTTGCACCTGGGCAAAATGACAGCAACAGTTTCAATTGAGCCTTCTCATATGCAGCACAAAACAACATTAATGAAAAGGACAGGCCAATTTAGAAGAGTTTTTTGTAGTCTCTGTTAGTCCAAAAATCCAAAAAGTTCAAAATGGGAAAAATCAGAACAAGTTGAAACGTTCCATATTTCATTTGAACTAATAGGTTGTTTTATATATAACGAAGTATTAAAAAAAAGCCCAAAAGCCCTGAAGGAATTGAGACAATGCATTATTTATACAGTTAAACACCACTCTCATTTTAATGCATCCCCTCGGTTAACTTCAGGATGCTACCGAGTGATGTCATGAAATGGTTGACAATCACATGGGATTAGAACAGTCACGAGTTGATACACAGCTGATTTATTTTGGATCAAATAGTATGTTAGATTAAGGAGGCCGGTAATCAGGCCGCTGCCGAGATTAGCTTGTTGCCTGGGAAATATATTGGTGTAACACAAGTCTGGCCTACGGTTTGCTGTGTTATATGTGAGCAAACGATTTCTAAAAATATAAGGGGAATTTTAACTATTCTGTTAGGTATCCAAACAACATGTTTCCTAGACAGCTATTGGAATTAGTTATGTCATTTTGGTTGATTAATTTGGCCTTTACAGATGAACTGGAGCTCATTTTTTTTAAAATATATTTTGGGATGCTAGTCACATATAACACAGAGTGTTAAAAATGTACCAATTGTGATTTAACATAAGTTTGTGTTAATTTACAAAACTAATTTATTTTTCATGAAAGTGTAAAATGTGTTTTTACATGTAGGCATATTAATGATATGTATCATAAGACACCTTCATCAGCCATGTTAGCAGATGACCTCTGCATATTTTCCAGATTTTCAATATAATTATTTACAGTATATATACACTGATCAGCCATAGCATTATGACAGCTGACAGGTGAAGTGAATAACACTGGTAATCTTGTTATCATGGCACCTGTCAGTGGGTGGGATATATTTGGCAGCAAGTGAACATTTCGTCCTCAAAGTTGATGTGTTAGAAGCAGCAAAAAAGGTCAAGCATAAGGATCTAAGTGACTTTGACAAGGGCCAAATTATGATGGCTAGATGACTGGGTCAGAGCATCCCCAAAACTGCAGCTCTTGTGGGGTGTTCCCAGTCTGCTGTAGTCAGTATCAGAAATGGTCCAAGGTGGGAAAAGCGGTGACAGGGTCATGGGCGGCCAAGGCTTATTAATCCACATGGGGCAAAGGCTGGCCTGTGTGGTCAAATCTGTAGCTCAAGTTGCATAAAAAGTTAATGCTGGTTCTGATAGAAAGGTGTTAGAACCCACAGTGCATCTCAGTTTGTTGACCCCCGTCCACTGCCAAAAGCGTCTACAATGGGCAAGTGAGCATAAAAACTGGACCACAGAGCAATGGAAGAAAGTGGCCTGGTCTGATAAATAACAATTTCTTTTACATCACATTGATGGTCAGGTGCGTGTGGGTCGCTTACCTGGAGAACACCAGGATACATCCATGGAGAGCCCACCTCGCAACTTACAGTCCTTAAAGAATTTGCTGCTAGCATCTTGGTGCCAGATACCACAGTACACCTTCAGAGATCTAGTGGAGTCCATGCCTTGATGGGTTAGGGCTGTTCTGGGGCAAAAGGTGGCCAACACAATATTAAGCAGGTGGTCATAATGTTATGTCTGATCAATGTATATAACCTTTATAAACAAAGTAAAACAAGGCCTCTACTTCAGCTAAATCCTTGCTTCGACATTCCTTTGCGAGTTGAACTTAAAGTATACTCACAATCCAAAGCAGCACATTCACTAGAAGTGGACAAGAATATTTTTGGAAAGAATTTCGTTCATGTAATAGAAAAAAATATTTATCAACATTAGTTATACAGGGTTCACAAGTAATGAAACGTGTGTTTTAAACAATTTACACTATGACAAGTAAGAAACTAGGCCTTACCCAATTATGCTTGGCCTAAATGACACCTGGTACACATCTTTGCATTTTTTATTGGCTTTTCAATTCAAGCTGAATTTGCTTTTTTGTTTTAATGTTTTTTTTAAATGTTTTAATAAAGTATAAGAATAACAAGTAATTACTATACAACATGCAGTTAACTAGGGAACTGACATTTTTTGTTTGAAGTAACTGATGTCTACAAACAAATTAAAACACATAAGTACCATGTTATTTGTTCATTGTATCTATCTTTTATTTATTAATATTATTCAGTATTAATATATGGGAAAGTAAATTAATAATTATTAAGGAAATCGCTTACAAGTTCATAATATAGGAAACCCATTACGGCTGATGCATACTAACTACCTAGAAAGCTTTGCTGGTCTTGTTGCGTTGATGTATGTATGTGTCTGACCTCTTTTTAAGAGGTCCACTGTGCTGCTGTATATGTCTAGTTAAAGTCTACATTATCATATACCAGTTGTTTATTTTTATTTTGTCATTTCTTATTTCTTAAAAACTAGGGCGAGCAGGGACAGACTGGAGCCCAAGGTCCACCGGGTCTGCCTGGCCCACCAGGGCCAGCAGGAGAACCTGGAATGCCGGGGGTTGCAGGACCACCTGTAAGTTAATGCAGTGATCCTTTTCCTTTGCAAAGCTGGCCTCTTTTTTTTGACAGTTCAATACCGTTCAATGAATATCATTGTATTCATAAAATAAAAAGCAATACACTATATTTGTTTTTACTTACATGGCGCCGACCCTGTGTATTTTGGACAATAACAAATATCAGATAAAGTGTGCTGCACCCTGTCTTTACATATTATATAAATATTCTTACCATATTTTACAGCATTTACAAAGCATTTTCTACACAGGGGCAAGAGATTGAAAAAGATAATGAAATATTTTCTTTCTGAGCGTGAAATCAGAATAAAACACCATGCTCATAATCTGATTGTATATGGTAGACAGTGTCACTCTTTATTTTCTATATGGCTTTTAAATGTCCCAGAAAGATATATGTACATATCCGTAATCTGTTGTGAGTCATATCAGTTTCAGTTAGACTGCAAGTCTTGAGACATTTCGGAAACTGGATGGGATTCCGTGCAATCTTATCACAGGATTCACCATAAGGTGGATAACAAGGAAAGAGAGGTGCATTGTGAGTGTTAATCTTGTACATGAGGCTGTCCCCAGTCCCTGTCTGCAGTAGGAACTCTGCGATTATCCTATCAGGCCGTAGGAGACTTGACCCAGACATATGACTGTACTCATAAGTGAATTTATCATTACTGTTTCCCTTTAATGATTAAATCCACTCTTTATTACGACTTCAAGAAGGTAAACTGAAGTGGCTGAATGCTTCTTCTTTAGTGTTTTCTTCGCCCCTTCTTTATCAAGGCTATCACTATCCAAACACATGTGTCAGAGGCTGACACCAATGTTATTTCCTCCACTCCAGACTGCTGCGAAATACCAGTGAGAGGAAGTAACACTCTCAGGGTAATCCTGGTCTCAGCAGAAAACCAGACTAAAAAAAGACTCCTGGGAGTCTTTGATGTCCCGACCTGTGTTCTATTACAGGGCTGATGAGGAGACGCCAGGCTACGTTACAAATAATATGGGGGCCGTCTTTAAAACCTGTTTTCATAAATTGTTCCTTTTCTGCAGGGAAAAGCAGGTGAACCAGGTAAACCTGGTAAAGATGGAAAAGTAAGTACACAAGCATGCCATATGTAAAAAAAAAAACATGCCCCATTTAATTAATTTTACCGATGCAGCCAGACAATGCGCAATGCCCATCGTGGAAAATGCCGGCTGATTTGGGCATTCTGTTGGTTGCTAACAAGAACACGTTTGAGACTTTCGATCAGAATAGTTCTTAAAAAATAACCCCAACATGTCAATAATGAGAAAAACAGCTCTCCATTACTTGGTAGATTCCTTAGTTTTTCCTTAACGTTCAACCTCCTGTATTTGGTCCATGAGCCTCCTCTTTGAAGAAGCATGTCACATAGTAAATATGCTAAACCTTATGTTGTATGGTTTTCATGTTTTACAGTTTTACTGATTTATATATAGAAGAACTAAACACTTGAGTTCTGTTTTATAACCCAGAGAACACAATGCTTGTTTTTGACATCTTTCACTTCGTATCCCAATATTTTACGGTCACAAATTCCTTTCAAGCATTTCCCTGTATGCTGAATCATACTTTATGTATGCTAACAAGCATTGACATTTTTATTTGCTGGAAATATTTAATCAGAATATATTTAATTCAGTCTGATGTTTTGATTCATGAGATTGTAGTCTTTATTTCTGATACGGTAAATGGCATCGTCTCCGGAAACTGGGCATATAAGCCAAAAGTGCATTGCTTGTTAATTAATGCTGATGCAACACAATGATGATGAGCACTGAGGGCTCTATTTGTACATTATGTCCACTAAGAGACCTCATTAACCTATTTAAATGACTCTTTGTTCATTGCAATCCAGCAGTTTATCTTTTTTGTTAATCAGTGATTTATACATCTTTGCATCATTGTTGTTGTCTAGTGAACTCTGACTTCTTACAACTTTGTGCTAACTATAAATTTAAGCAGTAGCCAATTTCTGTTGTTTTTATCCTAATCTCTATAATATTCTGGTCACTCTATGTAAAACATACGGTATGTTACTGCAGTTTTTTTTACAAATATATTTCTATTTTCGTTTTACTAGGGTTTGCCTGGACCTCCAGGGCAGAAGGTGAGATCATTTTATTGCTGTATTTCTACGTTTCATCTACCGACACATTTTTCCATTATTTTAACTTTGAGCTGTTGATATAATTTATTAAAAAGTAAATCTTGGTCGTAGTTAGCCTTTAGTGGATTAGAGACTAGATAGTAGTAAATTGTAAATTGTTGCCACTATATAAATACAAGATAATAATATTAATAATTAATGTTAAAAGTGCAATGTTAGCACCTTCTCCCTTTAGTACCTCGATATTGCAAGCATATGGAAAGCCTGCATATGCGGTAACTGTAACATAACTTTATAGGAGGGATGTTCCATTATGGGACAAAACTACCTTTAGCCCTTTTTCCTCCCTCCATGTATCTATTTTGAAGGCATTAGGAATGTTACATAATCATGTGTGTATCACTGTTCTACAGCCCTTAATAAAACAAAGGAATGTTTACATTAAAATAGAAATATGTTTCTAAACCAAATTGTGCAATTAAAATACGTTATTTTCAGTAACATACAGAGCTATGAATAAGTTATAAAATCACAGAAAATGTTCTCTCTGAAAGCCACCCATCTAACCCAACCCTCAAACAAGCAGACTTCTTTAGGCATTTGAAATGCTGGGAGGAAATCCTTAAAGTTGTAATTTTTTGGCAGATGAATCCGTCCTAATCATTGTGAATATTTGTGTCTATTTGTTGTCACTTCCTTCAGAAAGTACAAATCCAGGGACAACTTTAAAACCAAATGTAGCCTTTAGTAGCCAAACTCAAGCACAATTGTGGCTTCAACCAAGTTCTGCCCATACTTTAGGCTTGTTTTCAACTTCAACTAAGGGTCTTCCATAACACTCTCTTCTTATTGGACGTTTTTCTTCTTTGCTTGCTACCGGTCTACTTTGCAGAATATTGATTGTAATTTCTCTACACTTCTCCATGAATAAATTACATTCTCATGCTTTTGTTTTTCAGGGAGAACCAGGAGCTTCTGGAATTCCAGGAAGAAAGGTAAAGAAAACACTGGAAGTTTGAACTATGACACAATATTGATGCCCACATTTGTACCACATTATGAAGAAGGACTGTGGTAGAATTTAATTGGTCCACATTATCTAAAATGCATGGATATAAATATATGATGGGATATAAATAATGCTGTGGTCACACTAAACTATGTCCCTCCTTATGGTTCATAGGGAACTAAGTTGTTTCACGGGTACACAAAAAATACTTTCTTCTGGAAAGTGAGACATGTTTTATTCCCTAAAGTATGTTTGTGTGAGAGTTTCAAATCACCAGCTTCAAGGAGCAGTGTGTCTTCACTATAAGGGTTGAGGCTTAGATGCTGTCATCTAACTCAGTTTGAGGTCTAGTTTGAGACTCCTCTTCCGATCCCTACTGACCAGGAGGATCTGTAGGGTGGCAGAACTAGTAGCAGAGTCACAGGGGTCAGTAATCCAATATGCGGTGCCAAAGGGCAAGAAAGAACAATGATCAGATGGATCAAAGGTTAGGGCAGGTACTAAGCATCATAGTCCAGGGGGAGTCCAAAGGTCAACACCGGTGGCTAGCTTTAATAAGGCAAAGGGAAAAGGGTGAGAGCATGCATACACATCATGCATCTACACTTAATGGAGGGAGAGACTCACAATGCAGTACAGAAGGCAGACCACGGGACAGCCATCAGGAGCCAGGTAAGATGCGGTGACGACAGAGATAGATGCCCGACTGTGTTTCACATTGAAGTGGAGTAAAGCGAGACAATAAATGATTATGGGCCAATGGCATCCTACAGCTGGTACCAATTGGAATTAGGGTATTATAAGAATGTTCGAAATTTGTATATTTATACACATGTTTACATTTATAATGATTACAATCAATTACCTTTCATACCCTCCAAAGATTGCAGAACTATTATTGACAAAGATAAAATAATGAAACAAATATGTTAAGTGCATTGATTGCCAGAGGGTAGTAGACAATCAATCGTGGCTTATTTGGTTTTATCCTGGAAATGATTTCCTAATCCAAAGATATAAATGTAGGTATATCCACAAAACACAGGGGAAGTTAAAAAAAGGTGCATTTAAAATGTAATTTTATAAAAGTTATCTATAAACCATGTTCTCAACATATAACTAAAGTATATGTGCATCATAAAATGTAGGAATCCTTCCATATCTTTCTTTAAAAACTGTTGGTTTGCTAAACATTGTTGAGCTGCCATTGAAAGATTCATACAAGCATTATATACTCTTGTTATGGAAAGATTATATTACCAAGCACTTGTATTATGACCTCCAGCCATAGAATGCCCACTTCTATTTGTAACATTTCGTTCTTGGAAGGGATAGAAGCTGGAGAGCAGGACAACTATTATTATTTTTCCAGTTAATCTAACAATATATACCAGACTGTCAAATTGGGTTGATGAAGCTATGCTCATGCGCTTGCATATGACTTCTGGATTCACTCACTGTATAGAAAAAATATGTACAATCTTTTTTTTACATCAGTCCGATGCTATTAGTAACATGGTAGTAACATGGTAGTAACAAGCAGTTGTGTTATGCACAAAAATAGTTAAAATGTTCAAGACTTCGGAGCTAGAGTCAGATGTGCATCTTCAAAGAGCCATTATAGTTAAAAAGTACATTTTGGCCTTCTTTGAAGAACTCAGTTATTGTTACAATACCCTCACCTCCCAGATTTTGGGAAAACAGCTTGTAATGTATAACTTGCTAGCTGCTTTCTAAGGGCAGTCGTCAATCTGGTTGCAGACGCATTGAATGACCCAACTGTAGCGATGAGAAAAACACCCTCAGTCCTTCAGCTAATTGGCAGAGCCCTTGGACAACTATAGAAAATGAGTTGTATCTTGATGGACATTGATTGTTTTTTGAACAGGAAATTAAAGATAACATTAGCCTTGATGTATTTTCAGAGTTTAATCTCAGTAAGCTGGCAACATCTAAAAAAAAAAAAAAAAAAAAAAACTAAAAACTAAACTTTATAGTAAGGAAAAGGAAAAAGAGCATGTAGTTGATTGCCGTATGCTAATTGTTTTAAGCAGACGGTATTATAGCACACACATATATGTAGATACACTTGGGGGTTTTACTTGATACCATACCACGGAATGGCATGGTCACTGAGGGCCACATGTGTTTTAGAGCAGTGGCTGAATATGTAGTGTGGGCAGCACTTTCCTTTTTAAGTGAATTCATGACCTAGTTATACCCGTTACAGTTGGCTGCCATTTCTTTTGTTAGTGCATACAGTTAAACCAGTGTTATTGATTTGAAGTGTTGTGAAACCATTAGTGAGTACTAAACTCATGAGAGTCAGTGGGACTGAGTCAGAGTCAGGAAAGTAGCTGTTACCCCTCAGACACCACCACCCCTAGTACACTTTTTGCAAAGGGACACTCCAGTAACCCATGTTTGGGCAAAAATATCTCCTGAATGCCAAATAGCTGGACAGTGAGGCAAATGCATATGGGGGGAATCTGCAGATGTGATGTCCAAAAAAGGTTTTAATAACATGTAACTGATTGGCAGTGTTATGGATTTTGAGTTGGATCCTCTACAAGAACCATTCACAAACCTATCAATTTCGCTCTATGGAGTACTTATTTGTACTAAAAGTACATACAGGGTTCATGGGAAAGAACACACAGTAACGCTTGTTGGACTCAGTAATTATCTGTCTACTTTGTTTTATAGCCTTATGTGTTTGTACAACGGGAAGACCCATGGTCCTTTTAATTAGTTCTGGTTAAGATGTGAGTTTTTTGTAGTGTGAAAAAAATAAATTAGGGCCTCATCTAATGGACATGTAGCATTCAGCCTACCCCCCTACACTCTTGTACTTGAAAAGAAACAAATAGACTAATGGTTGTATTGCATGTTGAGTGAAACTATACTGTAATGGAATTAAAGTGTGTGTTTTAATCTTGTGGGATGGAACTCACTCAGGACCATCTCAAACAAGATGTAGATATTAATTTAATGTAAATAAATATTAATTTAATGTGTGATTTTCTATTGTGTTTTTAGTATGATGATTTCTAGAAGAAACATGTGTATTATAAATGTATTTAAATTACCCTGGATTGTTGTAGGGCCAACATTTGTCATCGTGTTTCAGAATTTCATTTGATTGCCATTTGATATTTTTAGTTATTTCTTAGTGTTATAGAAATATTGGGTATCTGGAGCCTTCATGTATACCTTCCAGATGTCCCTCTTTAGGATGAACTTTTATCCCTCTGTTCTTCTTCCTTCCCCTGGTGTCACTAATTTAAGGAGCTCAGAATGTTTGCCGGGTATCACAATGTTGTGCAAGCAGAAAAGTCACTACAAATTGTACAGAACTTTTCCTCTTTTTTATACAGTTTGTTTCAATTCTGCATTTCTCTTGCTGCTGGGTGCTATTCTAAATACTATCCCTTGTTTTTTCCTTTCTCCTTGTCAGGGGGATGTAGGAGAAACAGGGTTACCAGGGGCATCTGGGCTTCCAGGACCTACAGGTGCAAAGGTACCCATTGAAATGGCTTATGTGTGCACCAATGTGTGTATCTGTGCACCGACTTGTGTATAAAAAGAATGCTGCATGATCTTAACATTTGTAATATAAGTATACTAATATATATGTATTGATTTAGACAAAATGTACTTATATTGTCTTACCCAAAGAAATGCTCCTGATTTGCCTAGTCTGCCCCCTTTACATTGGAATAGCTCATGGGAGGCACATATCTAAAATATCATGAATGGCAGGAAATAACCTATCGATAGGAAAAAAAAAGGTTAATTAACTGAACCTGTGCATATGTTGTTCCAGCAACTAAAGATTACTTGTAAAAACTACAAAATGTGTGAACACATTTTTTTCTTACTGCTACAAGTCAGAAGACAGTAATGTTTATTAAACCTCATCACACAAGCACTTTGCTGGTGAATACAGTCTTTCTAGGTGTAAAGCATTAATCACAGGAGACTTGCCCAGACTGGATATCTTATTTCCATGTAACAATAAAGAAAGGACAAAAAATATATTTTTACAAAAGCCGCTTACATTCCAAAAGAAAACACTGCCTGGAAATGTTCAGAGATGCCAATCCCTCTTAAAATTAACAATGATATTCACTAGGTTTAAATATTAACAAAACACAGATTCATGGAAAAAAACAATTTGTCACATTGGTACTAGTTTTAAGTCCTAAAGGCTTCCATTGATATTTTCTGGCACATTGAAAATCTGTGTTCTCCTGAATGTCGTTCCCAAATTACACATATTTAAGAAGAAAAATGGGGTATTACTGACCTAAGTATTAAAAAGTATAAGCAGTAAGCGAATAATAAGTATACTGGAATTTAAGAGACTTATACTGGTGATCTGTTTTCCAGATGTTTATTCCAAGCTTTAGTTTTCCATGGATGATATAAGGATCTGTGTTATACCTAGTATACTTAACACTGGTAGTTTGTAGACTTTTTATTCTGTTTAAGCTCTTCTTTTTTCATTCTGCTGCTTTTTCTATCCTTTTGCATTGAACAGGGGGAGAATGGAGAAGCAGGAACTAAGGTAGGCAATATATTAAGATATTTATATTGTATTGTGTTCACTACATGTCCTTGTATAAGGTTATAATAATAAGTGGTGCTTTTTTGTAGGCCCTGCTGAATATAAGGGATGTTTGAGAAGGGAGTCAGGGAGGGAAACACAAGTGCCTTTTGGTCTGTCCTGGTAAAAAAGTGTTAAAGAGTGATTTCAAGCTGTATGAAAATATCCAATGTGGATCTGGAAAAAGCAGCGGTGGTGGGGATCTACCAAAATATATTATTAAACTGGACAATACTATTCAAAACAATTGACCATCAAGCCAAAAGTGCTGTTGTTGACCCTAAAGGTTCCACGCAATCTGTGTCTCTGCTGCCCCTTTGTATGTAAATTTGGTCACCTATAAGGTAAAACGGGTCCTGCTTTAGCAGATAGCAAATAAGAAAAAAAAATCAAACACCTGTATGACTTGCCAGTAAATAAGCTTGTCTACATTTTTTAAAGAAGGAAAACAAAAGGCATAAAATATTTCATCATATAAAGCAATAAGTTGTATCGCAGTTCCCAATCCGCACAGAAGTCACAAGTCTTGACATATGATGGCAGTTCTTCTCTGTGTACAGACGCTACTCAAACCCTCTGTAAACCAAACATCACTAGAAAATGACAAGTTAATATATTTTATCTTATGATATTGGAACACAGACTCCTCAAGTGTCCAAAGTATAACCCAGATAATTGAGAGGAAAATACCAAGGTAAGCTGTTGTGAGATTCATGGACTTGAACAGGATCTTTTTATTAGCATTTTATGAAGACGTTAGGCAGGAGTGACTAAGATAACTCCATCCAAAAAAGTCTTGAGACCATCACGTTTCGTTTTATAGCCGACTTCCTGGAACTTTGTACATTTTGTTTTCATTCTGTGGACTTCATAAATCACAGTAAAGAGGAAAAGTGGTTTTAAAGACGTGGACATTTTTTTCCACTGGCCTGATGGCACCATTCATCAAACCTGCCACCTCCACTGATGCGGCTTTAAGAAATTCTGTCACAAAACAGGATGGTTGTTTAAATGACCCCATATTCAATATGTTTCTGGGTTTATATGAGGAACAAATACAACCATGCTTCTTAATGGTCTTCAGTTTATATTTGTATACGTTTCTATATTAATTTAAATAAGTCATTTCTGAATTTAAGAAGAGACCAAGTACTAATTAAGGTTTGAGTCTTAACATCAGGGAAAACCGGTAGACTTAGTGGATTGAATGGTTATTATATGCTGTTAAATTCTATGCTTCTATAAGTTAAGCACAATATTTTTGGCTTTGGCTTATTATTATTATTTATGTCATAGAGCGCCATCATATTTCATAGCACTGTACAAAGGGTAGACAGGACATAACAAGTAGTATATAATATAACAATTTGACTTACAGAAACAACAGATGAAGAGGGCTGTGCTTGTAATCTGGTTTTCTTGCCATCCATCGTTAAAGCTTTATAGTTTTGGTAATCATATACAGTATTATAGTCTAATGCATACAATTTTAAGTATACTTGGATCCTACTTTGGTTCAACTAATCAATGTAATATTCATAGAGCAGAGAATTTCTCAGAGCTGATCCATTCTTGACCTTAATTGAGACTTATGGCAGTGGCTAAATCCAAGAGGGAGCCTTTGTATATAGGGTTACTCAGGCCCAAGGGGATTCTTCACTTATATACTATATACTAGATAATAAATTACATATTAAAAAAATATGATAATTCTTACATATTTAAAAATCTCTTTATAAACAGCATTTGGCATATAAATGTTTTATTTGCGTGTAGGAAGAATTTTCATCTTCACTGCCTTTTCAGCTCTAGCTGCCCTGGACTAAATATATGCCAACCTTACTTAAAGTTTGACCCTAACTTTTGTTTATGCTCATTGCAAAACTTAAACGTACTGGAAGTTTACTTTGTTTCACAATGAAAGGGAAATCACTATATGAGGGGCCAAATTGGCCACAGGTTCAGTATCATTTAGATTACCTGAGGTTTGCAACAATGCACTGTATGTACCCAAGCGTTATTAGCCTAAAGGGCTAATCGCGGTATAATGCCAGTAAAATTGGCTCAAGGGCACAAGGGCAAAATGCCAGTAAAATTACCTCTAGCCATTGAAGCTGTTACTGAGCTCTTCCGCTTGAAAACAATGCAATGACATACTGTACCAGCTCTGGCTCTTGTCACAAAGCTAGTTACCCAAGTCTGTCTTATAATAGAGATACCCTGATTTCAATCAACATTCGTTATTTTGAGAATTCATTATTCTTAAGAAAGAGTTTTAGGAAACATTGGAACAGATACTTCTGATACTTCGATGGCAACATGTGGAAAGGAGGAGAAGCTATATTTTGCCTATTTTATTCTGTTTTAGGTGGGTTTTTTTTGCTGTTTACCTGTCATCTGTTTTTGTGCACCTATCCCCTTCTTAGTGTGCTGAGATTTTTCAGTGACCGACTATAAGTGAACAAACATAATCATTCTTCAGTGATAAAACACAGAGTTTGTAAACCCTGCTGGGTTTCTTGAAGTACAAAGCTGTGCTTGATCTTGAGAAATGCTTACATTGATCCACTCAGGACTGCGTTTATAATGTGGCAAACAGTGAAGGTTAGAAAGGTGCTTGGAAAGGCATCAAGTACTGATAGAGCTTGCTGCTGGGAAGTTAATAAAAGTTCTAGGTTTTGAACAAACAGCACAATAGAAAAATAAATACTTATAATAATACAATATGCACAAGTTCACAACAAGCAAAAGAACATCATGAACAAAGCTCCCATCATGCAAAGAGACTCTGGGTAGCCCCCATATTGTGCTTTTAGACTTTAAATTCATGAAGGTTAATTAACTATCCTCCAAACTACTGTCCTGCACACAGTTAATGTCCACTATTTCTTGAATATTATTTCTTGAATACTGTTTGAGAGGAAAAAGAGTGCATAGTTTTTTTGTTGTTTTTTTTTTTAAATTGTGGTTTGGGCTTTGAGATGTTTTTTATTATTTTTCATTGAGTGGAGTATTGTGTAATAATAATGGGACACTCCAGTCATCATATGCATTTTAATGTATATGTATTTTCTGTGCAGGAGATGTCTTTGCAACAAACACATGTCCTGGCATGTGATATATTATGTGATATATTACCCCTAGTCAGCTACAGCGCTAGCCTGGCAGTTCTTACAGGGGGGAAATCTAACAAGACCCCCTGTGGGCATGTGTGGTTTCAAAGAATGTCCATCAGTGGTAAGAACGATAGGACCATGGAGGGGGCATGTTGTCAGGGACAATAAACTGTCTGCTTGTTACAGATAACTCTGTATACCATATTTCTATGGGTCGATGACATACCTCCTAGCAGACCAAATGCCCACAGAGAGATACTTTTATTTTAAGGGGCATGATGAGGTGTGGCTAGGGCTCAGGTTTTTGACAATTATTTTTTGTGTGGCGTAGTCACTTATTAATAGCTATTTATGTACCTTATTGTCTCGATAATAGGCCATACCATTATAGCTTGGTGGAATTTTAAAGAAAAAATACACATTAGTAGAATGCTGAACAGTATTTTCTCACTCACTCTTACCTACACTCTCTCATACTTTCTCTGTGTCTTCCTACTTTCTCCTGCTTCTTCGCTTGCCTCTCTTTCGTCTTCTTTCTTCTTCCGCTCCCTGGTATCAGCTCTGTTGACCAAGCCCCATATAGTGCTTCCTCAAAAGGGTGGAGCCTACATGCACAATGTCTCCCCCAATCGGAGGAAATTGTGCTAGCCATGGCTCTGCCCTTTTGCCGAAGTACTCCAAGAAGCCAGATTAATGCAGACAAATTCATGGAGAAAGAGAGACGCAGAAAAGCATCTCTAAATGGGGCAGAGGGTGAGTGCGGAGGCTTTGCCCTTTTTGAGGAGCGCGCTGGGAGGCCTGGTCAACGGTGCTGATAACTGGGAAAAACGGATGAAGAAGGAAGACAAAAGAACAAGAAGAGGCAATAGTAGTAGCAGAGCTACAGAAAAGAATAGGAGGACACAAGACAGTGGAGATGGTAGGAAGACATTGAGAGAAAGAATTAGAGTGCATGAGAGAGGGGGTATGGAAGAGAGTAAGTAAGAGTGAGAAAGCGTGAGCGAGTGTGACATTCATGTGAATATCTAAACCACAATTAAAAGCTGCACCCCTAATTTTAAGATTTAAATTAGGGGGGGAAAGTACAGACAATATGGTAATTGACAAAAATATTCAGACCAAGAATAAATAATGGACTCATACCCAGCAAACATTCTATGATCCTAAAAGAGAGAGAGAACCAGGAATGTTTCAACTAGTTTTTTATGTTCCTACTATAGTTTCAAGATTCCTGTAATTTACCATATTATGTTTCACATTATGCGGTTAGTATTATAATAAGTGTTATGCATCTCGCCCTTGAAAACATTTTTTTAAACAAAGTCCATCAGTCAAGCAAAACCTGGAAGATTGCTGAACCGATGCTAATAAAAAGTAGATGTTAATTTTAGCTATAAAAAGTAAAGCTCCTACAATCCTTTTCCTCTGATGTGAGCAGTGCAGCTTATAAAGGAGACTCCCTGTGAAATTTACAGCATCTGAAATCAGTCAGCACTGACTTCATTGTGTGATTTTATGTACTTCGTTCATTATAGTACTGGTTTATTCACCTTCGACGGAACACTGCATAGGAATCCGCTGGTTGCTACGTCTGTCCAAGAGATACAAAGGTCCTTTGTTGATTTTGATACATTTCAGTTGATCGTTATGCTTCATTCGTATGTAAATAATTATCTCGCATATTTCTATCAAATGTAGAACGTTTGTAAGAGTTTGTATGTTATGATTTTTATTTTTCATTCACCTGTTAAGAAAGATATGTAAATGGGAGGTAACTGGTTCCTATTAGACACGTGATCTTTAATTAAATAATCATTGTCAAAACATTCTGGCTTTGTTTTGCCTTGATCAATATTGAAAGCCCTTGACCTTTAAAATTACACAGTTTGATCTAAGAGGTAAAAGTATACTCTGGGGCCAGCCACTGTTGTGTAGGGAATGCCAGATGCCGTCTAGAGGAGGTCAACAAAGGCCTTTTTTGTAATATTACCAATAAATCGTGCCTGTCCACTCCAAGCTTGATTAAACGCAGATTTCACTTTTCAAGTCTTGAGGCATTATACAGCCAAATTACAATAAGTTGCAGGCCTCTGCTGGCACATTTATTTAGTTAACAGGTGCAAGACATGTAGAATATAATACATAATGTGTTACTGCCTCCTTGTGGAAACATCATGTACTACACATGCTTATGTGCTTTATGATTTTTGAATGTCCTTAATATTGGTGATCTTCAGGGGACCTGCACGCCTAAAATATTTTTTATTTCAGATTTGTCAGATAAGCACGTGATGGACACTATAGGCCGGTGTATACCTCATCCTCCAGTTTTGAACATTTTTATATTTTACCGTTTATAAAATAATGATTGTTTAGATGACAATGTCCCCTTAAATTTGCAAACCCATCATTACCCGTGGGATAATTTGCAGATGTTTTTAATTTACCTCTACCACTGTGGAACCTTGAAAGATGCCAAGGCTAAACTATCAGACCTTATTTATCCTCTAACTTTTTCTTGTCTTAGGCTACAAATTTCAATATATCACAGGATCACTTACACATTATTAACCCACCCATATCTTTTTAGACTTATTCTACTCTTCTTTTTTTCTGTCTTACTTGCAACACCAGGGAGAACGGGGCATGCCTGGGATGCCAGGGAAACATGGAGCTAAGGTATCTTTTCCTGTAACAGAGTATAGTTAATGCTAGGGCCTACTAATATTTATATTTGTCTCCCTCGCAACATGTTCTTTTTACTGTTGCTGTGCTTGTTTTTTGTCACCTTTCATGCTTCAGTACACCCTTATACTCATTTCTTTGATTTACACCATCAATTCTATGTATAGTCCCCTGGCATCATCACCAGTAACTAAAGAGTACTGACGCCTCTTTAACGAGCACATTGATTTTCATCTTGTGTCCTTTTTTCCTTTAGCTTTACCCATGAGTTCTGTTTCTGAAAGTTGAGAGGTATGACCCTACCCTTCCTTTAACAACTACAATCCTTCATATTTTCCTTCAACCTCATGTTTCACAATGGCCAGGGTTTACGACCTTTGCTACCCATATACACGAGTCATTGCCACCGTCACGTTCCCACTAACTGCCCAAGATCATATTGACTTCAAAATATATCTTCCCTATCAGTACAGCATGTGTCCTGCACGTACCCAATTAAGGAACTTTATCTGCTTCACCTTATTCATTTTCGCTGCTTAGTAACTTTTTAACTATGTGTTTGATGAGTAACCTTGTAAAATATGAATATTAATGAATACGAAGGGTGTTTTTTAAAAAAAAATATTGAAACACCTTATTTGTAAAACGGCATTTTTAATTTCACTATAGAACTGTGTTGTGTTTCCTGCATTGTTGTACTCTTAGCTTTACCACATTAACCCCTTAATGACAAAGCCCATACATGCACGGGCTCAAAATGTATTGTTTTCAATGCGTTTAGGGACCGCCCATTGTCCTTATGGGGTTAATGTGATCAAGGAGTTATCTGCCGCTTACAACCAAATAAAGACCTTGAAGGGCCCTAGACAGGGTAGCCTGCTGATCCCCGGTCCCCATTTGGCTTTATTAAAAAAGAATGCTTGTATTTCATGGCACAGATGCTTCTCACCTCTATCTTGACAGCTATATGTCACCAGAGGAAGCAGATCATCGGGATAAGACCTAATAATCCAATATTGTGACATTCAAAATAGAGATCTTCCTTTGGTCTGGGTACTTAAAATCACTCAAAATGATTGCATGCTTATACACCATATACTTAGCATTTTAACACTAAAATTGCCTCTAGGATCCTTCACTGTATTGCAGCATATCTACTTAAATAAAGCAAAAGCATGTACTCCTTCAATCAACAGCATGTAATAAAGTGCAACTGAGTTCCCACAGCCATACCCAAGAAATAGGCTATGTATGAGCCACTCACTCAAAAAGCTAATGGTATTGGGCAATATCGTATATGGGTGACCGTGCTACTTTATGTGAACTCCCTGAAGCAAATGTAGTTAAAGAGATGAAAATGTTGCTGTGTTCCTGAGCTGGAAGCTGGAGGTCTTCCAACAGAAAGAAATATTATATCTGAGTGATGCTGTTAGACCACTCTATGGTTCTTGTTTTAGGGGGGGAGCAGTAGGACAAGAAAGAACCCTGCATGACACGGGAAGTAGAAGTATACTAATAACCTATAGTAACAAAAACTTGCAGGAAAAACCACATAAAACATGTCCATTTCATTGTAAACGTTTCTTTTATATTATTGTCTGTTAAATACATTATTGTGCCTCATAATAAAAATATATTTTATTAAACACAGTTCCACCACGCATCATGCTATATACAAGTTTCCTGTATTAAATCAGAGGTTGTGCACACAACGGAATTTTATTAGATGACTTCTTGGTGGTCTTTTGGTCTGCGCTGTTATAAATTGCTGAACAAAGTTACAGGACAGTAGCAAATTCTGTCTGATATATATCAAAATAATGTAGAAGTGCGGGGATAACCTGCCATTAGGGTTCTGATTAGAGTGCAAGCACATTGCTATACATGAGAAAATACTAAGCATTGTTTGGATTTATGTTCAAATTGATGGGGTTTGCAGTACCTGGTAACTTAAACATTTTCACACTGCTCCAAAACAGGCTGAAACTTCTCCAGTCTAAAGTGTAAATGTGTTCTCCCTAATAATATACAGTATTTGTAACCGACATTCAGAACTGTTTGTGATTCAGATCATTTTAATTTATTTTCATGGAATAATCTCAGTGATATCTAACATCTATATTGTTCAAAGCATTGTACCCTATGCAGGCGTGGAAGAACAGTATATATATATATGTCTTATATATTTCAGTAAGCATGTGTTTCATATGGGCATCCTTAATGTCTTATGGCAAAGATTTGTCTCCTTCTCTACGCTTGCATGCTTTCATTTACTGTAATGGCAGATTTTATACAGTTTAGTCTTGTATTCATAAAGCAGAAGTTACAACACTTGTGATATCATCAGTACTTTATTTCATTTGCCTTTGTGTTTGAATTATCTGAATATCCTGTACAGTTTTGGTTTCTAGTGCAATGAAGTAAATGGATTACCTGCAATGTAATTATATTTATCTGTGATTTATTGTTAAAAGCTAGTGTGTGCAATCCTTCCTGCCATGTAGTAACGCAAACATGATCATGAAAGATTTATTGAAGTATCTGAATATGCAAAAACAAAAAAAATCTCATAGACTTCCATGAAAATCAGTGTGTGATAATTCACCTTTACCTTTTCTTTTATCTAGGGCGAGCCAGGACTTCCAGGATTAAAGGTATGTTTTATACACTGATAATGCAATACGCACACTTGCATGCTATATATATATATATATATATATATTATATATATATATATATATATATAATGGAAGGCACATGGTTAACCATCATCTCTTTGGCTATTGAAGAGCTTACAGTTAGACAAAGACTGGCTAAGGATCATCAAAGGATCATCAAAGTTGCGATACAGAAATAAGGCTACCTCTTGTTAGGGTCGCATGTCCTAATGTGCACAACATATTTATTGAATGGACACAGTAGATGCGTCCAATGTTTTCATATTTCACTATTCCACTTCATTCTTTCTGTAACATATAATATGGGTTGATGAAAGGTAGGTTAGATAAAGTGTAAACTTAATGTAATCTATGGAGCCATTTTCTCATCACTGCAAACTTCTCCGACCTTGTGATAAACCAATTTGTTTGTAATTTCAAGCATAACTTTTGATAATTAAAACAAACAGAAAGACTTGGATGAGTGCATTTTTTGTTTACTTAAAATCGCAATGTTTCTTGTTAAATATTAATATTATACCCAGAATAAATATATAGACATCAGGATGTCATTACTTCCTACTGAGCTATGTAACAATATGATTACAGTGTTAACTTACTTATATAAATAATGCAAACCAATATCTAATGCTTCCTATGGCAAAATATATAGGGTTTTTTTTTACTAAACGTTAAACTGCAGGGGTTTCATCTCACCAACTGAACCATACATAATGAATGACCAGCCCCAACTACCCTTTACTAATACCGCTGGATATGTATTTGAATTTAATGTATAGAATTTCAGTGGACCTGTTTCATTTATCATGGCCTATGATATTAGACAGCACTGTACAAATTAAAATATTTTTTTTTCTCTGTGATAGGGTGACTTTAAAACTGTTTTATTTTTATATTTATCATGTTTTTTTCATGTAGGGTGAAAAAGGAGATATTGGTAATGCAGTTGGTGGAGAAAAAGGTGAACCAGGAATTCCAGGATTTCCAGGAGCTCCAGGACCAAAGGTTTGTTTGGTCTTTGCGGAGATCACCAGGTTGGCCCTGTATAAACCAGCACACAGATGTACAACTTGTACACAGAAAATAATCTCATGGAGGGTTTTTAAATGATTTGCAGGCATTTGCAAAAGGTACCACATAATAGGATCTTTCTGCTGTAATATACATTAAAGTGCATATTATGGCTGGAGTGTCCCTTTAACTTTTGTAAGTTCCCACTAAAGGTTGCCGATCTTTATAGAAAGGATGGAGTGTGATTTGGGTTGAGTAGAAGGAGATCCAGGAAATGTCCTGCTTAATCCTTTTAATTCAATACGTAAAATTGATCAACCAAAAAAGCAACATTTCGCCTCTGTTTGCACTTTATTTTATGGAATTAATTCCTAGAGTTCGTTCGTAGATATCCAATTATATAACTCTCTGCAGAAATTCTGCTGTGTTTTAAGGTATCAATGGTATTTAATAACTGACTCACTGAATCCTGGAGCCCTAGCAATGATGCTGTCCAGATTACATTTGAAGAACGGGTCTATTTGTAATATTATTGAATTCCTCTGATTTGTAATCCACCTTCTAATTTTATTTCCCAGACATACAGTTAAAATGAAGTTCTATCTATTTATAGCCTGAACCACGTTTCATCTGTTAAAGACTGTGATCTCGGATTTGGAGAATCTTGTTAGAAACCAAATACAAAGAAACTGAAATTATAAGAGACCTTTTATTTAAAAAAAAATGTCACTTTTCTTTCAAACCAGGAATTTAACAAACTAGGGTATTATAAAAATCAAAGAAAACCTATATTCTCCTGTTTCATTATTTCTATCACACTGCAAAAGGTGGGAATAGGTCAGGGAACAAAGAACAGCTAACTTTACTCTATGAACCTTTTCAACTTGCATGTTCTAGAAAAGGCTATGCGGACAAAGCTTAGGAAGTCATTGAATGTTTTATCTTTGTTGTGTCTAAAGCAGTGGTGTAATGGCTAGTACTGCTAGAAAACACACTGAGCTACAGATATTCCCTATTTTCTAAACTGGAAACATCTCCTAAAAATGGAAACATTTTTAGGGATTTTTAATTATTTGACACACTCCACTCCAAAAGAATCAGAAACCCAATATTTTTGGACTGACGAAGGAATTTGTGTTTATTCTTATTCAATATGCTGTAGTTTTCTTGTAGCCAGTAATATGAACAGACTGGCTGGATTTACCTACCAAACATACAGCCACCAATGCCTTCCATTTGCCTTGTTGAGTGGATATGGTATGGGTGAAAATGGGGCAGTATGGTCAAATTGGATGATTAAAAGCCCACTTTATCTAATGTATCGATTTGTCTGTCAGTTATAGTTTTGCGTAATTGTTGGCGCAGTTATAATAAGTGTAGCTTTAGTGAAGGAAGGCATTCTGTATCTCCTTACCTTGAAAGTTGTGGATAGGTGTTTTCTGGTCATTTACCGTGCCTATTTAACATAATTTATTCATGGTTAATTTAATATAATCCCCTCACATACATTTAATACAAAGAATGATACAATGGGTTTTTTTTTCTAGTAACGATAAGTTTCACTTTGATTTAATCTTATTTGTACAGGGAGAAGCTGGGGTTGTGGGCCTTCCTGGCGTTCCAGGGCAACAGGGCGAAAAGGTGAGCCTGTCTATTGACATTATTGTGTTTTGTTCAAATGCCTTTTAAAGTCAATTTCACCTCTTCTATCAAAGCAACCATACCTGGGAGCTTTTGGACAGTAGAGAACGGTGGGCAGTCCTGCTGACACACTCCCACTTAAGGGGGGAAATGGGTGGGAGTGGGGCAACCCAGAGGATTCGGGTATCGACCCGGAGAACTGGAGAAGCAGCACAAAAGAAAATAAAAATTGCAAAATTCTAAATTAGAGTAAAATGGATTTTTGATGAATTTTGCAATTTTTTTGTTCCTTTTGCGCTTGGGGGTTCATGTGCGGAGCCTCCATTGAGTTGTATACAACTCATTGTTTAGTGAATAAACTCAAAGTGCAGTTGTCTTCAGGCTCCCCAGTTTGGAACAAACTTGATTTTTATGAGGTCTCTGTTTGCACATCTCTTATTTATCAAAGAAACATTTAATTATTATGAAGAAGTATTTGTATTTAATTAATCATCATAACAACCATGAAATGTAAAACCTTCCAGGTGATATGACAGATGATATGACAGATGATATGACATCTCCGTGTTTATCTTTGCAGGGCAATACAGGAGCAAAGGGAGACCAAGGAACCCCAGGACCACGGGTAAGTATTGCTGCATTGAAAAGGGTGTATTTATTTTAATCAAATATTTTAGAGCATTTTCAGAAGACGTAATGTACCTGAATAGCTATAATTGCAGTAGAGATTATTAGATTTAATAATCTAATTATTTTTATACATCTAGAATGCCAATGTAGGCATTGATCTCTTTAGTATATCCAATGCTTATTGTGTAGACTTCTATAGCATCCCTGTCAGGTACCAAACTGACCTGTAAACATTGAGGGCATTTCTATAATTACTGCCAGCACCATGATGGTCTTGACTTTTCAGCCCTGCTTTTTGCTCCCTGCGCAGTTTAAAGGGATGAGGTCAGTAAATGTGAATTTTATAGATTGCGATGACTAAAGTGCAGTCAGGGCATCTGTACCCTACATATTACTGTGCCAAGTTTGTACAGTGTCGCTGTGCATCTTTTCCTTTACATTTTGACACGATTGGCACTTTGGTCGCAGTTGCGTTGTTCCAACATTTTCAAATAGAATGATAGTAATAGAAGTTTTGTCACAGGGTCTTAAGGGGGAACCAGGAAAGTCTGAAATGGTGGAATATAATGGCAACCTCAATGAAGCATTACAGGTGAGATATGTATATCGGGCTTGTGTTTAGACATACACTTCTTGTAACGTTACATGCATGTTCTGGAAATGTTAACCATCATTATCATAACAAATCTCCACTGAATCCAGAAACAAACAGCATATTGCTGTTTATTTACTAAGCAAAATGTAAAGGTACACTCCAGCCATTGTACACAGTTTATAGAATACTCGCGTGTCGCCTTATACGGAAAGACCCGGACTTATGTTAGTGGATAGTCTTATTCCCCACCTTCCGCTCCTTGCTTTGGAGGAGATGAGACCCCCCCACCTACATTTGGTGCATGCATTGTTTTCAGTGAGATCTCTTTCCTGACCGTGATTGGCTGCTGCTTTGAGTCAAATCTAGTTGGAATCACAAAAAAATTATGAGATTTGCGTCGTTTTAAAAATATATTTAAAATAGGTAACAAGTTGTTAACACTCCAGATATCATATGCACTGTAATGTCTGAGTGGCACCTTTACGAAACTTTTTTTTTTACAAGCAAATTTCATCGCAATCCCCTTTCTACTCTTTTCTGCTGCCATTTATTTGAAGATGACACATTTGAACTGCAAAGCATCTTATGGCAGAGAATGAGTTAAAAATAAGCTTAAAATTCTCCATCACTAATCGGTCAGAACATCCTCAGAAATGTCTGATTGTTTGAAATGCAATTAAAAGGAGGCTTACTTTACTTTTTCCCACCAGAGACCAATAAAATGCTTTAATATCGTACTGCTTTTCACACATCTCTTTCTCGTGTGCTTTCCGAGCGGATCCACATACAGACGCCTAGCAAATGCGGTGCAATCTAATTCAGCAGATATTGATCAGCTCAGAAAGCAGAGAAACGTAGGGGCGACAGCAGGGTTTAGCCCATTTTCTGCCTGATAATAATGTAAATGCTCATCATGTAGGGGAGTGTGTTTAAAAAAACATTCAATATTTATGTAAAGTAGTTGAAATTAATAAGTGTGTGTGTAGTTTTTATGCGGAACAGAAACATATATTTAAAGTTTGTTAGAATTGTTCCAATTTCAAATTTACTAAAATCTGCTTTTGTTATTTTTGCAGGAAATACGAACTCTAGCATTGGTAAGAACCAATTTTAAGGTACTTATTTTTAAGAGGCATAATATAACTTTAAACTTGTGTGAATATGGACATGAAGATGTGTAAGTAAATATTTGGACATGTAAGCCACAGTGAGCAGAGCCCACCAGGTCTGATGTCTCTGTAGAGATTGGGAAAGATTAAGTGAAGCCATTTAAAATGACTTCTGAATTACCACAGTTTGCCTTCATTTAAAAAAATATATATTTTATTGACTTGAATATGCAGAAACCATTTTGCTGATTTTATGGTCTACTGTTTAAATATAAAACAATTATTATAATTTTTCTCGTCCCTCAGGGTCCTCCTGGGCCTCCTGGGCCACCAGGGTCACCTGGGCTACCAGGGCAAAAGGTAAGATATCTGGTTATATACGTGTATAGTTTGGACTGGACAAATGTATAGCAAGAAAGGCTTAATTTCTATCATCTTTTCTGTTTTAATATTTACTTCTCAATGGCATATTAAACAAACCTTCAGCTGGTATTGAACTAGACCTGCCAACATCCTATTATAGTTCACTAAAAGGACTGTGTTTGTTTTAATCTAGTTTAGACACCTAAAACATTGGTAGAGTTGGGTGAAGTTGGACTCTCTCCATCTCAGGTTGGAGCATTTGGAGAGATCACATTTTTCAGAGCAGATCCAGGATCTATGAGTTGTTTTGAGATGAATCTCCGATGACTTTAATTGAGGATTTGCTCATGGATTCCGTTCAAGTAAAACTCAGCAAAACAAAGCTAATAGCAAGTTCCCCTAAACTCAGGGACCTGTTTGGGCAGAATCCCAAGAAGTTGTTTTCTTAAGATCTATCACATATTAACATATTCACTGGGCACAACTAGGGGTTAAGTGAATGGACTTGATTTCGTTTTGGAGAGGTAATGTTTTATGCATCAGCAGGTTACTTATTAAACCCACAGGATGCTATAGGTACACTGCTCAGTGTACATTTAACTACATACTGAACAAAATATTGTTTTTTAGGGTGAAATTGGATTACCAGGTCCTCCTGGGCATGATGGGGATAAAGTAAGTTTTACATAAAACCTGATGTAAATGACAAGGTAGTAGCAGAGAATTTGTTGAACCGTAGACTTTTCAGTAGGTTGTCTCTTGTACAAGCTATCATTATAAAGAATAAACATGCTTATGTATAGCTGCAATGCAGAGAATATAAGGTGCCAATTTTACATTAAAATTCATGAGCAATTTCTTTGAGTGGTGCTTACCTTTCAAACAGTACTTACAATGAGAGAGCGAGAGAGCGAGAGCGAGAGAGAGAGATCAACCACCATATAAGCTACATGGCAGTTATGTTTGGGTTGCTTTTCTCAGTTTATTGCAGAGATTTTACATGGATACCTTTGGAATATTGTTGTTGTCGTCATGAGTTAAGATATTAATTATGTTCTTTTGATAGAGGACACTTAGTATAATGACTAATTCGTCATGAAAAGAAAATGCTCATGCTTGAATGTTCAATTATAGTACATTATGTATTAGGAATGTAACGAAAATAAATCATGTTGTACATTTGTAGGGGCCCCGGGGAAAACCTGGGGAGCCTGGACCTGCAGGCCCATCAGGACCTTCTGGACAAGATGGACTTCCAGGACCAAAGGGAGATGTTGGCCCCAGGGGGATCCAAGGGCCAAAGGGAGATAAAGGGGAAGCAGGACAAGCAGGTTCTCCTGTAAGTATAGTGCACACCTTTTACAGAATAATAGGTAGGGCCATTTGGTTTTACAAGGCACAGTAAAAAGTTGCATCCAGATCACACAATAGACTAGGTTATGACAACACAACATGCAAGCAATTGAACAATACATCTTGAACATTATGATATGTAACTGAATGATAACATTGAAAAGTGTGTGACAGCTGAAGGACACTACTGTCTTCCCATGAACACCACATTACCTCATTATCTGTGGAATTTAAGTGACGTAACTGTTGTAAGATGCACTGCATAGTGAGCACACCTGTGCTCCTTCCGCACCTATAAATCCCCAGGATCCCCTATAATCCATTCCAAACACTGTACACATCTAGATGCTGAAGATATCTTGCATAACAAACATAAACAATGCATGTTGTGTTATGCTGTAAACTTTCAATCACAGAAGAATGCCTTTTCTTTTATAGGGTCTTGATGGCCCCACTGGGGAGAAAGGCAATCAGGGTGACCAAGGTACACCAGGACCCCCAGGACTGCCTGGCCCAATTGGACTTCCAGGGCTCACTGTAAGAATATAGATATATATCTGGCAATAATCTACTAATATATAGTCATGTGTACATTAATACTAGAGTGTTAAAAGTTTTATGGAATTCTTGTTCCATTGTATATTAAATTACATATAATGAGGTAATTCCGGTTTAAAGTGTTTTACATGTGCTATTATAATTTTTTTGTTACTAATAGGGGGAGAAAGGAGACCCTGGGGAAAAAGGAGATGCTGGGAACTCGGTAGGTTCTTTCTTTTTAGAGAGGAATTTATCCATATATTTTACACAGCACAGCTCACTGTATCCTGGTGCAAGCATAATAAGTGAATAAATTAAAGTTAATGCTGAGCAAATCAGCATACTGCCATTGTATATTAAAGTAAAAGACACTGGACCACTTTCACGTATAAAATAGTCCAACAAATATCCCCAAAACAAAATAATAACACAGAAGTCTGGCTACTTCTGGCTAAACTTTGCTGGCCCAGACTGACAAGCCTAACTATACATTAAGTCAGGCTCTGGAAACCTTCCACAGGCTTGGACATCCTGTCTGTTGCAACATTGGAGTTGGAGCATTGGCTCGATGTGCTTTCCATGTGCTCCACCTCATACACATAATTTACACATCATCCTGGCATAGAATCAGCACAATATAGTGTTCTGGGCTGCATAGTGTCACTATATATGTATTTATTTAAAATGTAATTTTAAAGCTCAGAATTTTTGTCTGAAACTCACACTCTCTCTCGTACTCATTCTCGTTCACTCTCTCTTGCATGCTCTCTTAATGTTTCCTACGTTCTCTGCTAACCGCTTCCACCAACCACTTCTGCACCCTCTCTTTGCATCCACCTCTCTGCATCTGTTCTTTGCATCTGCTATCTTCACCCGCGTCTCAGCAGACATAACCCCGTGGGAACTTCCACCAAAATGGCGGCGGTTGCAGTGATGTCCTCTCCCTGCTCCCCCACAGAAAGCACCATCATTTTGCCATGACTTGAACTAAGGGCAATATGGCAGTGCGTCCAGTGAAGTCCTCTCCCTGATCCTCCAATCAGTGGAGGGGACATCGCATTTTACCCTCAGTTCAAGTTTTGACAAAATGATGGGGCTTTCGGATGTCACCATTTTGGCAGAAGTTCCGGCCATGTTATGTCCGTGGAGAGGTGGATGAAGTTAGCAGAGGGAAGATGCAGAGAGCTGATGATGCAGAAGCTGAACTGGTAAGCAGAGAAGGTAGGTAAACATTTAGAGAGCGTGAGCGAGATAGTGAATGAGAGTGTGAGAGTGAATGTGCACACAAATTTTGTCCTCGAATTAAAAATGCCCCCAAATTTTCGGCCGAAGCGAATGGGCAGATTGACATGCCTACATTTTCACATGTCTACTGAACAGTATTTCAATGTTTGTTTATAGCAACATTTGCTTGGCCACTTAACAAACTCCATTATGTTTTTCAGGTATCTGGTCCGCCTGGCCCTCCAGGAGTTCCTGGACCTCTGGTAGGTTGCAACAGCTGTTCTTTAATATGCTGTCCAAGTAGAGCCTAGTGTCCCCATATTTCCCTGCCACCTCATTATATACACTCACTCACAAACATGCACATGAACATACTCTTACCTGGAGCCTGGTTGTACTGGCCCTGTTATAAAAAAGTTGACTGGGAAACACCTTGGCTCATTTAAAAGTGTGTTGCTTCTTTCCACTCACTTTTCTTCCCCAAGCTGTACATTTAAGGTTTTATACATTTTTTATGCATATGACCTGTGCAATGTTACTTTTTCGCAATTTTACTTGCCATCTTCATGCCCATTAGCTCTGTTTCAAACTATTTCCATTAAAAAAGAAAAAATGGTTCAGCACTCAACTCCCAGGAAGCTCGGTGCTCGCAGGAAAAAGGACAGCAAAAAACCCTCTTGAAGTTTAAATAGTTTTTGTGTTCAAACTATTTCCAAACCTTTGTTGCCCTCTAGTGGATAATCACTGTCAATACTCATTTCATTGCAGCATAGTTCCTTATGGCTGCGAAATACTCCTGTGAGCAAAACAATCAGTTTGTTCTTGTGGATCCATTATAGACATTTAAGCCCCTTGGGGATGGGACATGAGGACTAAGTACCTCTAAGTTAATCTCAACACCTTTTTGCTTAACACGACATTCTCATTTATAAAGGACATAGGAACTTTCATCAGAACCATAACAATTCAACAAATATAATGCTTAGTAAATCTTCTCTATCGTTTTCAAAATTACTATAACCTTTATTTCCACATATAATAATCCTTCATATTTTTCATACGATGATACAACATAATGTTTATCGCTAATATTTTTTTCTTTGTTGTTTAAAGGGTCCACTGGGACCTCCTGGCCCAAAGGTAAGGTCTCTGTATGAATTGAATTCTTTATGTACCTTAATGATCAAGACACATGACTTATAATACTCTAATAAGACTGTTAAGGAGAAAACAGACCAGGTTTGAACCTCGGAGGCACTCCTAAAATCAGGCATTCCCCGGCAACGGCTTTAAGATGGCATTCCTAATATTTTTGCCTAATATCCCTTTAAATGAAACGACAAATGCATTTATTTTTGAACAGTTATTGGTGCTTTGTATGACAAGTCCTAAATAGAGTAGACATTATTCAAGTAACAAAAACTTGTAAACTTGAATTTAAGACAATTTGCAATCATCTTTTTCAATTGTTTTGTTTTCTTATGTGTTATCTGTTTTGTTTATAGTCTTTACATCTCGAAAAATGGGAAGACTGGATGGGGCAAATGTTTTTACCAGACTTACTTTGCATTCCACATCTTATTCCATTCTTTGAATCTTTATTGCTAAATAAAATGTTATGTTGTATATTATTTTATTGCATGTGAAGTCCTCATAACCTTCTATTATTTCAACACGGGATTATTTAATTTTCTCCGGGTCATAAATGTGTATTCCATTTCTAATGTTGTCTATATCTTCCCCCTGCTGCCTGTCATCGCTTTGGTGCATATCTATGTTACTCTTGTTCCAGGGAGAAGCAGGAGAGAGTGGCCTAAAAGGGGAGAAAGGCAGCCAGGGAGAGAAAGGAGATAAAGGTCCACTGGGTTTACCAGTAAGTTTAATATACTTTTATGTTATGTTATTATACTACGAATTGGACTATTGCCATTTTATTCTTTCTCAGCTGGAAGAGAGGAGTTAATCAATGGTCCTCCTAAACTATGTAACACATTATTTTAAAGAATTGTACCCCAAAATATATAGGGCTTAATGAAATTATATTAAAAAATATCTTACCTAAACATTTTTTCATAATCAATTTGGCATCATCTGATGTGTATTAGCAAAATCGCAAAGCCAAATTTACCTAACTGTTTCATAGACTGAGCAAACTTCTTCAACTGTACATTTTTTAATAACATTTTATCCAAAATGTTGATAAACTGAGTATATTCATTTACCAAAATTACAACTGTTCAGACAACTAGCAACAAATGTTACACAATATCAACTAAACATGGCAATGTTTCAATTCCTGCACTGTTTACCAAGTCCAACACATACTGTGGATTTCTTCACTAAACCTCTAGTAAATTTGGAGTGCACTACTTTTTTTGTTTAAAAATCTATAGAGAGTGTTTTTTGTTTGAAAATCAATAGTTACTAAAGCAAAACTAACCTGCAACACAACTGAATATGGAAGAACTTCTGCTGAGTTTGGTTTTATGTGGTTAAAGAACTGTGGAGTTCAAAGATGGCAGGTTCCGTGTAAATGCAGCATAGTAGAAAGCATGCTATGGTGCTATAGTGTGGTTGGTAGAATAACTTTTAATGCAGACATTTTATTAACCTTCATATTGGCATAAAGGTTTGGCAGCATGCTTTGGTGGAGGCAAAGTGTCTATAGATCATAATATGCCCTTCAATAACTCTTACTGTATTACAATTCTCATATCTGTACCACCTCCATATAAAAAAATTGGTTAGAAAAAGGAATGTTTAAATGGCGTCTCACTTAGTGTAAAACCCATTCAGCCAATATCATACATAGCATACAAAAACAAAGTCAATAATAAAAGGACATTGACCATGCTAAGAGTTAGACATTGTTCAATGTCTTCCATGTCTCCTTGGTCTGCTGTGACATGTATTTATCTGCTAGTTGTCACCATATATCACCAAATGGCATTATCTGGACTATAATAGTCATGATCATGCTCCTCATATGGACTGGTTGTTGCTGCCTTTAGGGGTGACATGCTTAAACTATATCGGGTTAGTGTGAGGTGAACCATATTTTAAGGATTGCGAAATTTAGGTAGAATTGGGCTGAAAACTATAAACCTTATGCTTCACTTGAGTTAATCATTATAATCCATTAGAGGACAGGAAAATAAGAAGAATGCATGTTTGCTGCTGAGCTCATCCCCCTTCTGATACTCTATAATAATCAAGATTTCTTGACAGACACAGCCCACATATCATCATATGATCCTAATAACACAGGTTACAGGATGCTTGTATGACTCTTTCCTCCACACAATTATCTGAAATTAGGTTACTGTTTAAGACAGAAATGTTTGTCAGGGACAAAACGCAATAAGTATTCTTCGTTACAAGTGTGGCTTCCTTGCACCACTTTTTATTATGGAGTCATATTTGGAATTTAATTTTAGGGCTCTACAGCGGGAACCTAGTGTGTTTAGTAAAAAAAATACATTATATTGTTTTGTGATCTAACTACAAATGTTGATTGTAACAGATTCAAATGGTAATAGAAATCGGCAAGTCGAGCAAAAGTGGGCTCAGTGTGAAAAGTTTTTATATTGTTTAAGCAGGAAAGATCTTACTGATCCACTGGGGTAGATTTACTGATATATACAGTCCTACTTACAGAGAACACATTCAGGGTTTTGCATCACACATTTGAAAATACTCAAGGTTTTGGTATTTGGGTTAATCAGTCCCTTTACACTTACAAACATGTCTTTACATTTTTTTTAACATGCTGATGTATGTCTTTACCAGTTGAAATGTGTTTGTGGAGGTCTGGGTACCATCACATTGTTCGATGCACTATATACAGACCACAGGCAACTAAGACCTGCAGAAAAATTACCAGCAATGTATTTTATCTTCTATCTACAAAACATTTGCAATATGGCCAATATATGGACACTTGATATTGATGCAGTAAATTGATGTTCGTGGTTTTCTTAGCCCGTTCATTTCCTGGGATTATGGATTATATCAATGTACCATTAGACAATCTCGATCTATACCTATACCCTTTGTTCTCAATGTTCACCCTATTTGTAGGGGGATTAAAGTGTATGTATGTCTTCAGTTGCTGCTCCACTCACCTCTCCCCTCCCTCATTGTCCCTCCCACCCTTTCATTCTCCTCCATGTTTCATGTCTATTCACCCTGCTATCCAGGGTGCTTCAGGTTTAGACGGCAGACATGGTCCACCGGTGAGTTCTAAGTCCATTACCCTAACCTACATCTCTCCTCTTACCTTGCCTTGTCCTGTCTGCTCATTGCTATCTGATGAATCCCCCCAACCTACAAGCAACACAAAAACACACAATACTAGGTTAACACAAATTTTGATAATCAAGTTATAAGAATTAAAGGTGTATTATTCTTTACCTTACTAGCAATGAAACATACATACTAAGCTTAAAATGGGTAATACAATGGGTGCTATCCATTCAGGCTGTTCCCATAACTAGAATTCTTTTCCAGTCTTTGAATTTCTGCTCATGGCCAGTTTTGTTGGCAGTTTTCCTCTTGAGCAGGTAGATATTATTCACCCTAATTAGTTATGAAAACTTTTTATGTTGCACCCTTTGTGAATGCATTGGCTTTATGCCAGTTTTCATATTATACAACCTTAAATTTCATCCTTTTTGACATTTGTATTCATAAGATTATAAAAGTACATATTCCAAATGTGAAATGATACTTATTATTAGTGTTCACATTAAAGCGGTAGTACTAGAGAGTATAGTTTTAATTCGGAAAACCTCACATAGTAAATAATAGTCATCCAAATAAAATAATTCCCATTAATTGCTAGTATTTACATATTAATTAATTAGATCTGATTATAATGTTTATATATATATTATATATTTTATAATAATGACCTATTTAGAATGAGACTAGTTATAATTGGCCATTAGTTATACATTATGTGTGTTAATTGAGAAGCGTGCTGATGATAATTACATAGATAGGCTGTTACTGTATATTAGCAAAGACTTATAACGCAGCTCTTTCTTTTCATCTCTGCATATGCCCATAATTCCTGCCAATAATTAATAATTATGTATGGCAGATATTTTAATTAGAAATATCTCTTTTGTTGATTACTTGTCACCTTGACAGTCTTTGATGTTACTATAAGTCTTATGCAATGGACAAGGTATCTTCTATACCCTGCACATCTAATAGTAAGGTCAACGGGTTGAAATAAGCATATATTATTATTATTATTATTATTGCTAAACTGGACATCACAGCGAGGGTCAAACAGCCATTTAAGTCTAATGCCATGTTTTCATTGTATGTCAAACAACCATGGCTACAAACTCTGGCAATAAAATAGACCCCACTTAACATCTGCTTAAGAGTGTTTTTTTATTTAGTAGTTTGGTTTTATGCAACCTATTTGAGTATAAGACACACCACGGGCTAAATGTACTATAATCCTAGGTGTGATTCTATGTGTTCCCTAAGATAAACAATTTACCAAAGCTTCTTATGGACCTATAACTAAACTCCAATATAGTCTGGCATATTGGGCATATAGTTGGCATAGCTTCACACAGTCTTATAGTCCATATTATACACTGCTGTTCTATACTGGTGTTATCCAGGTGTTCCTAGTGTGAGGGGAATCATTATAAGAATTAAGATCATTGCAGTATGTGACTTTCGTATACGTTTCTATAAATGCATCCATTTCTGCGGCATGGTAATTTCCAAACTGCATGCTAAGCTACCTTCTTGAAATGATGCAAGTTCCTCTTTTATAATCCATTTTAATTTGTACTGGTGACGATGCTTAAATACAACTAAACCAATGTTTCTTCATTAAGCTACCTTTTCAGCTTTGAGTAGACAAGATGTCAACTAAGATTTCTTTTAGCAGGGAGTTGTACCAAAGCAACAAAAAAAATACATTCTCAAATTGATTATACTAAGAGAAAGTGATCAGATTACCAGGATGAAGACATTTTAGGTTGTACACCATATTTGTTCTAGAGCAAATCAGTAAAATGATAGCATTCTTGTGTAAATTATATCATCTGCTCATATCTTTATCCACCATTTCTTGATTAAAAACATGTAGGTTATTACATGTTTTTTGCTCCAATAGAATTCAGTGGCCATACAGGCTTTTACATCCGTTACAGTTGCACCACTTTCAATAAGTAGCATCCATGCTTTGAAAAACAGAAGTAAACCATACCCAGTTGGTAACAGAAATACATAGTTTCTAGGACATGGATGAAAATGCATCTGCCCGATTAAGCTGTGATTGGGGCATCACCTTTCACAATTTGCCCTTTCCCCATTCTTCTAATTAGCCCTGGTAGTACTATTAGTCATGCTGAATACATTAAGGTCTGTAGAGTAAGCAATGTTTTAACGCAGTGAATGCAATTTCAAGTTTTGGTGCAGGTTCCCTCTATGAACTTGACATTGTCTGTCTCTTACCCGGGAAGGGTAAAGTTTTTTGTTAGTTGTCCAATCTCAAAGCTGAAAACTGTAACTAGCCAAAGATAACTTTGTTGCCTGCATAATCGGACTGCCTTCTGCTTTTTCCCTCGGTTTCTGGAATTCAAGACAAAACCAGATTCATACTGATAGCATTGTTGTTTCTCTGTAATAAATTAGGGGATCCCAGGGCCAATTGGCGTTCCAGGACCAGCAGGACCAAAAGGGGAGAGGGTAGGTTGACCTAGTGCCCTTGGCTGCTGGCTTAAGACTTTGTTGATTTATTTTAAAGTGAATTATACCAAAATTCTTGCAGGGTAACAAAGGAGATTATGGGGTTGCAGGACCACCTGGACCATCAGGTCTCCCTGTAAGTGTTACAAAATAATAAATGCATATGTATAATGATACAAATGTATACATATATATCATTTTTTGTACAGTCAATGTAAATGTCAAGAACAACTTGAGGCAATGTCTGTTAGAGGTTTTCTGTACCCTGGCGAATTGCAACTTTGGGTTCCCGCCATGTTTTACACCATGCAAGAACCATGTTGCAATCCTGTACACCTCCATTTACCCGCTTTTGCTTTGCGTCAAGTTAAAATAACTGATCTGTCAGCTGTAGTTTGCCTTCCACATAGATCATCTATTCTAAAACATTGTCCACTTTGTTTAAAATGTATGCATGTAAAGGTTAAGGTTGCTGGGTCTTTTTTGTGTTCATGCTGACATAATCATTTGGTTTTGTAGGGTTTACATGGACCACCGGGTGAGAAGGGAAGCAGGGTAAGAATTGTGTTACATTTAGCAGTTTATTTAATCAGTTACTAACTCCAAAAACATAAGGTGGAATGATTAATGTCTTAGACAATCCAACCCTCCATCAACATACCTACAAAGGCTGCTTGGCATGCACTGATTCAAACCTCAAGGGGGGTCTTAAAAACCTTTAAGCTACTACCGATGTACATAAGACATGAACATAAGACAAGGACAAATCCTGAGGGATAGATTTATTCACGTTTTGCATGTTTGCTTGTGTTGTGTTACTTAAGAATAGTCTTTGAATCTTGCAAAGCATGTTACAGCAATTATGCAGGTTAAATTATGTTTAATCATTCCGCCTAATACTAACTTTTTTACATTGTGGTTTTGTATGAAAAAAAAAGTTACAGAATTTTTAGTTGCTTTCTCCCCTGTTTGCTCATGCAAGAGAAATGTAAACATTTGTTTTCTTAAACGATAAATACTACTATATACATATACAGTTCAAATGTTTGGGGTCACTTTCTTTCCTTGTTTTTGGAAGAAAAGCAAATGTTTTCCATTAAAGACATTGTTAACTCCCAATGGCTACTAATTAATGGCTATTATAACTGGAAACGGCAGATTTTTAGTGAAATATGTTCATACGCATACAGAGTCCCTCTATCACTCCCATCACTCCTGTGATTGAGTTAGCTCATCCACGTTTATGTTTGAAAGGCTAATTGATCATTTGAAAACCCTTTTGCAATCAAATTTAACAGCTAGACGTTTCCTTGTTTTTCATGAAATGACCCCAAACTTTGGAATGGTAAGTATAGATATATATGATTTTATTTCATTATTTGCAATAGAAATTATCTATTTGACATGAGTACCGTAGCACTTTAAGGCTGAGGCTAGTTCTGTAACATTAAAGGGGAAGTCCATGGAAAAAGCATCCCTTCTCCTTGGCCATAAAGCACAATGCTGTATAGAGAAGTGTGGGTTAGTAGTGACAAAAAAATGTGGGGGGGTTTTTTCCCAATAAACATTTATGTGCAGATCTGGAGGCTGCCATTGTTAGTTATTTTTGAAAATCATTTTTTATGAAATCTAGTAATGGTGGGAGTTCCCTTTAAAGTGTCAAGAAGCTTAAGAGAATTGGAATCTACAATAGTATTGACCTTGAATAAGAAATGAGCTCACAGTATAGAAAAAAATCCAAATATAATCTATTTAGCCCAAAGATATAACTTCCAGACGGGAAATTATGCTAAACAATGTAGTTATCTTGTATGGTCAAATGGTGGGAGACATCAACTGAAATCCTCGTCATTTTGTGTGTGTTTTCTTTGCTTTCACAGGTCCACCTTTGTCCCCTTTATATCTTTCCTTTACTTATGCCTTTTACCTGGGTTTTTCCTCCTACTTCCTATGTGGCTATTCCAATTTTTCTCCTGGATTATCCTTACTGTTAAAATGTCTTACCCTTGATTTTTCTTCCCTGCTTTTCACCTCCTGCAAGCTATTCACTTGCCAACATTCAATTGCTTAATACCTTCTGTATTTTCTAACCACGTCCAAGCAGGCACTTCTAAAATCAATATATTTTTTTACCATTAGTAACCATTCTGCTAAATAATAAGAGGTCACGGCATATCACATTATATTTTCCTTAGATACATGTTAGATTTTTTATATCCAAAAAAATTGTGTTGGAATTCCTGTTTTATTGCATTTTTTGATACATATATCTCCCTGGTAGGCTTCCTAATTTCGAAACTCTTAAACATCAATTCCAAAATTCCTAGGAACAACGGCTTAAATCAAAAGTCGGGTTTTCACAATTTTCTCTTTTGAAATATATGATTTGATTTTTTCTTGACTTTTCTATATCATGATCTGTCCCTTCCAGTAGCCCAAACCTTAGTCACTGAACTCTCCAAGAGGCTTCTAATTATATTAGTACTGACATTTAACATCAACTGTGACCTCATAACTATAATCAAACACATATAATGTAGTTAAAATTCTAATCATACCTCAATTAAGATAATTATTTTAACATTCCATCATCTGTAAAGGCTTTACTGACCCCTTTAGATATTCAAACCCACCTTTGTAAGTAGAAGCATACTTTTGTCCATTTTACGGGCAATATGTTTTTCTTGAAGAATTTTGAAATGGATGATCCTTTACCTTATCTTTTTCTTGAACTCAATTATTATTTGCAGGGGGAGAGGGGAAAGAAAGGCTCTAGGGGGCCTAAAGGGGATAAGGGAGACCAAGGCGCGCCTGGATTAGATGCACCCTGCCCGTTGGTATGTTTGACTTTTACAATGTGTTTTATTTAGGACTTGAGGACGGGAAGAACTGAGTTGGGACTGTTGTACTTTGTATAAAACTTTATGAAGATACATTCATAATATACTGAAGATAAAAAAGTGTGTTTTTGAATATCACTAGAAGGGAGTAACTCTTTTGACAGCAATAGGACTGTGTTGCTCTCCCTTCTGTTATTCAAAGTGTTAAAGCCTCTATGTTGGTCACCGGAACGTGTCTTCACCAAGGACGCTTCTTCCTTTCCTCAAGACCACAAATATCAGGTAGTATGGTATACACGTGTGGGAAAGTTGTTGGACACCTAAACCGATCTCACTGATTTTGAGAATACCTATAAATCTCCCAGTATATAACACAGGATACAACACAATATGAACAATTCATATATATATATATATATATATATATATTCGCAGATATTCATTACTGCCACTTTTATAGTGCACACAATAAAACAAACGTTTTGATCATGAGCATTCAATATAAAAAGGTAAAGGGTTCTCAGATATTGGTGTCCTCCAGCTTTCTTGGTGTCGGACTGGCAAAAATGCCATCAAAGTGTCAAAAGAATCTGATGGAATAATCAAAATAGTTGATTTTGTAAACAGGGACACCGAGGGTTTAAAGGAGAAAAAGGTGATCCGGGGTTACCAGGGCTGGATGGGCTGGATGCCCCATGCCCATTGGTATGGTTTAATCTTCCCTTTTCCTGCATGCTTACATTTTCAAACGCATGTCCTTTGAAAGACGTAACTAACCAGTGCTACATCCGTAACTTACTATGTCTTCATCCCTTTGCTAAAAGTCACACCAGTGATTACAAATCAGTAATAGTTGCAAGGTCCCTCTGAATAACACCCCCTGTTTCCATTTGTTGCTAACTGCTCCCTATAATTTTTACCAAAATGTAATTGTCCCTCAATGTGGATAATTGAAAAGAATTTGCAATCTCGCACTCTGAGAGCCCACTGAGCCATTTTGTTGAGTAAGACCTTAAAATGTTCTACTAAACGTATCACCAATTCAATGAAATGGAAATCGACGTTAATGAAAAATCATGAAATGTCTTCTCTCAGCATGAGCTTAATGAATTCTCTTGACAGAGAAAAATACATTCCTTTGACATTAATTATGTCTGTTTTCATTCATTGCATATAATTCCCTACATTCTGCAGCCTTGCATGCTTTGTACAAGAAAACATGTTGTGAGTACAGTAGATGCTTATTTGCATTCATATTTTGAAATTTAGTATTTTCTATAGGAAATATAGCTTGTTTTCCTTTAATGCATATATAACAATACATGACCACAACCAAGAATATGTCCTCTTACAGGATAATATATATAATATTATTGTTTTTAATAAACAAATCATCGTTTATTCTTTGTATATTCTTTCTTTTTTTTTTACCCGACCAACTACTTAACAAACTGTACTTTCTTTGCAACCCCACCATCTTTCCCTTTTTCCAGCACCATAACCTTTATCGTTTCATGAAACCAATAACCCATCCTATGGGGGTGTGAAGTACTTTGACCCTTTGAATGTTAACCTTATGACAAAACCTATAACCGTCTCCACCTCCCCTGAAATAGCATAGGATCTACCGTTACATCTGTATCACAATAGTTTGATCATTCATTATATAAAATGTGCAGAGTTTCAACTACCTTCACAATTTTTTGGGGTATTCTTAAATATAAAGCAACCAACAGCAAAACTGTAAGTTTCTCTTATATAAAGTAATACTGTTATGTGTGTGTATGTTTACAAAAACATACATATAATACATATATAATACATACTATGTATATAATACATAATAATTATTTGTACTATATTTATTGAATCCACTAAAAGATAAAACATTAAATAATTATTAAGTAGTATAATTCCAACTATAATTATCTACATATACAGTTATGTTAACAGATATGTTTATTATTAAAAATAATGTTATAGAAGTAAAAAAAAACCCACAGAAGTAAAAAATATTAATAATTGAATCTTGTTTTTAAGACATTTTAGTAAGGTTGTAATATTATATGGTTAAATATAAAATAACGTGTATATTCCTGTGTATATGCGTATTCATTTAATCAAAATGTTGGAAAAATATGTGTTTTAGCTATGATTGGCATATAATTGCACATGGTTTTTTTTTTGTTATTTATTACTGGTACTTTTAAAATATTCATTGCTTAATATATTTGCTTGCCAAGATGTTTTTCTTGCATGCTCATGTAAGATGGAAAGATTGATCTTGAATGCAATGTATTGTAGTTTTGAAGCAAAACATAATATAGGCTTGCATTATATAATTTCCTAAGTAGTGGAAGATCAACACGGCCAACATACATACATAGGTATACATACATAGGTATTACTTTTTGGATAATTTGCCTGGCATATCCTAACCCTTGTACTCCCCATTTAAATAAATCTAAACAGCCATATTCTGTTTCTTGCAAACACTGTATGAAAATCACTCTTTAACTTGTAGATTAACTAAGATACAGTTTACATTACTATTTTATTATAATCATTTAATATAAATCATTATTATTACTGTTTCAGAATATGAATGAATAAAAAGAGCGGCAGAAGATATAATCATCATTCTTTTAGTGACAATTTAGATGGCAATATCCTATTGTATTTTTTTTATCAATTAAAACAGTTGGCATAATTAAAAAAAAATAAGACTACTTTATTGGTACTAAAAACTACTGGTACCAAAAAAAAAAACGTAAAGATAAAGCTGAGATTTCCTTAAAAGTATACCTGTGGTTTTGATGTAATATTTGTATGTGAATGGTAATAAAGCTGTGCCGTATGTTGTGTGTGACAATAAAATGCAATGCTTTGGGTTATTTTATAATGCATGTTGTGCATCACTTACATTAGCACACAAAAGACTCACAATATTTTATTTTCATAGGGAGAAGATGGTTTACCAGTTCAAGGCTGCTGGAATAAGGTACCATCTGTTTGATTTTGGTCATCCACTTTGTTTTGCATTGTGCATTTACTGATTCTTGACAGTGAAAACTGCTAAAATTATGCTGTTTTTTGCATCAATACATTTTAGCCTTTTAAGCTCATTTTGGTCCTGTGTCTAAAGGTGCTCCGCAATGCTGTTGTTGAATCCGGGGATAGGCAAAGTGTACCCTAATACCATAGACGATGATTTAGTCTTCATAATGAAAAATCTTGCTGTCTACCTTTGATTCAGTTTTCACCATGAATGAGCATAATAAATAATTCCCTGCATTACGCAGTTACCACTGCCCCACCAAAGAAGATCTTGATCTTTGAGCGGGGATCATATTACATTACATTCCCAAATTGAGATGAAAAAGTGTGCAAGCGTTCTCGGATGTTGCACAAATTTATTTTAATGTTGTATATTTGTGCTTCCAGTTTTTGATTCCACTTTCTTTCTTTAGCCACTGCACTTCCTGTTGGCTAAAACTGACAATGATAAGTAAAATATGCTTGTGGCTGAAACAGGTTGTGTAATCTGAAATACTTTCAGCATTCTGTATCAAATGCTACAGATATTACAAAAGAATATATATATGACCCGGGATACTGAAGAACATGACATGACCTTTCAAGGGTCAGTTGCCTAAAAACTCTCATGAGTTGACTTTTTCCGCATATGCAGGGATGCGTTTGTCTTGCATTACCACAGGAGGACCTTTTTTCTTAAATTAAGGGTACATGATTTCTGTCTCTTCCAGATATGACATTCAGTTTTCATTGTCAGTACATTGTTTGCCACTAAAAAAAAAATCCATGCTTACGTACTGAGGAATGTAGTGAATATCGTTGCATGTATGGATTTGTCCACTCAGGACCTAAAATTGATATGGTTAGATGTCCTTTGGTAGAGTCCTTTGCCAGCCTAAGATATTTCACATGCATATATATATACATATATGTGATAGACTAACCCAAATGACCAGTGATATTTTTTTCTTTGTGCTCTATGGTCATTTCAGCCTTGTGTGCACCTCTATGAATATGGGGGATAGGCATATCAATGATGTGTGAGGTGTGGGGTATGAGGTGCTAGCTATTAAATATCCCCCCCAACTCTAGTCCTCCATGCCTCATACTGTTTGGGTATCCAGTATAAGCTCACGTCACCCCATTCAGTATGGGTTATAAGTATAAAAAATGTATGTGGCAACATTTTAAAATTGGCCATAGCAGCCAGACAATTTCATTGGTTGCTGTATTGATACGATCACTTTTTAAACTTAAGACCAGAATCTTTTTTTTCTACCTAACACCCAGTGAAATGTACTACGGCTGTACACATACGGTTATTGAATATTCTTTTGCCGTTGGCAAGAGTTAAATAATGTAATTTAATAGACTTGTAGTTTTCTTTACATTTTTGAGCCCCCAACAGTCTGTTTCCCAATCAGTGCGTAAGATTCTAGAACTAACCCAAGTTTGTTTTCTTTTGCAGTGATCATTCTAACCTGGGATTGTCCTGTGTGTCTGTATATAGAATATTTATTTTTATACAGTGTTCATTAAAAGAAGAAATACCAAACTTTATACATTTTTGTACATAAAATACTAAAATATTTCTCATTTTTGACTGTGTATGTTTTCGTTTTGTTTTATGCTTTTTATCTAATAATTGTCAAAAGTGCTGCTGTATTTGCATGATATTTGTGCACAGTTATTAAAGAACGCTTATTAAGTTATTGTACTTTGGTGCCAAAAGTTCATTAGGGAGGTTAAAGGCTGAGTATGGTGTTTAATAAAACCCTTCCACAACAGTGCTATGTAGAGCTAAATAATTTTTCTAATGTTTCTTCTGACATTATGACGTGTGGCTTGTGTGTTTCAACGGTCATGAAAGAAAGGAATTCCTCAAGGTTATAATTGTGAAAAATTGTTTAATTAAGGCAACAGTACATTCAGCTTGATCCAAAAAGTAATGGGTTTGTTTTTAAGTTTCAAAGTACTACTGAAAATTACATTTATTACAAATGACTATTAGTTTTCCTTGGATCTCATGTTGATCCTTTATATATGCTTTTGTTTATATTTGCTTCTATTTCTTCTCATGGCCTTTAACATGAATACGTATCCCCAAATATAAGCTGAACTAGTTACCATAAAAATATAATTGTTTTACTATATAGAGCAACGCTTTGATCCATACTTTAATAAATATCTCAAAGTCTCTTCCTCTTAATTAAAATGCGTATATAATCTTTTGTCCTTCACGCCATAACAATCAGTATGAATTATTGATTGTGGGTGTTGAAAACAACACGCAGGTGGATATATATATATATATATATATATATATACACATTTACAGGACCTTCTACCAATTAGTTCCACCTCTAATGTTAATGGCTTAGAAATGTAAACAGAAAGGTCTGGCCTAATATTGCGGCAAGGGCCATCACACCCCATTTCAAATAGCGCTATATATCTAGAAAAATCTGTCTTGTAATCACAGTCCTGTAGAATGATTTTAAAATGTAAATTTATTATGTGGAACTATTAAATTTTCATTCCCAGCTTATTTTCATTGTTTGATCACTGAACCCATCTATATAATTAAGTTCAACCTAACAAAGAAGTTATTTAATCAACCCCGAAACTACAAAGATGTTTTTATTTTTACAAGGGGGACAAACATGACGTTCCTTAACCATGAGCATTAGAAATCAGTATAGTTTGTTATATTTTAATGTATAAGTTAAAATCGGATGTTCTCCACGGAATCTGAAATAGCATTATTAACTGTTTCACATATTTGACATGCCTAAACTTGTTTGACCAATAAAAATGTATTATTCCTCCCAAGTGTCCCTGTTTTGCAGGCACAGTCATCTTTGGGACTCAAATCCCATTGTTACTCTTTATTAAAAATCTTTTTTTCTAGCAACTCAGAATGTTTGATGAGTCTATTTTTGTAATTTAAAACCCTCAACATTACAATAGTGTTTATGTGAACGGCAGAAAATATGTCATAAAACATAGTTACCTCGTAATTTAAGTAAAAAGAAATGTTTATGGTGTTCAGCCCCACTGGTGATCCACGAGGCAAACCCCCCACATAGAAGTCCTTTTTTTATTGTACCTCAAAAAGAGGAAAGTTCCTTATCAACTCCAAAATGGCAATCATGTCTACGCACAGAAAAGCAGGTATTGTACAGGCCACTAAGTTTAATTTTTAAATAAAAAAATATGGAATGCAGAATGCTAGGAAGTTTCAGGAGCACCAAAGTTCAGAAGCATTTTAATTATTGTTTGTGATTTGTCTAACATTTTACTTGCCTTAATGCTTTGGTTTGCATGTTTTATTATGTGTATTATTCAACTCTTAATTAATAATTTATTTTAATTGTTGTTTATCTACCATGCCGCAGTGACGTTGCTTCATGAAAATTTAGTATTCATCATTCAAACAATATAATTATGCAAATATAAATACTTTATGGTATATAAATATTTGGAACGTAAAATCTTAATGTATCACAAAACCTCAAAATTATACAAAATGTTACTTTGTAGTTTAAAGATTGCCATAGAAAAGGTTAACTATTGTATATTCTTTGAGACCCCTTTAATTATTAGCAGCAGAGAAGAGACAGCTTAGCATTACCTAGGGTTACTGAAAACGGTCAATCTACTATGTTGGACTGGTTCTCTGGTAGTAAGGGGATTAAAAGCCATATGGCCATATTTTCATGTTGACTGTCATCTTTTTATTATTCTCTGTGTGATTTTTGGTAATTAATAAACAAAGTCTAGTCTTATTATAATGCATATGTTGAATAGCATTGTTGCTGCATTGGGGAACACAGCAGGTAGTATACTCAATTTTTTTCCACTGGAAGCAGAGATGATGACAGTGATGACAGTGATTGGCATCTATAAATTATGTGGCTACCTTTGTGTTAATACAGATGACAGCCTTCTAGGCTGCTTGAAATTCAATTCCATGACCTAGCAGATAATAAGCAGTTTGAAAACTTCTAATCCAGTTGCTCAAATCAAGAAGGCTGCCAGTCATCTTATGGCTTTAAGTAATTGAACTTAGTGTATGGAATTTTCATGGATATCAAATTCTTAACTTATGGTCCAAACACATTGACAATAAACATGAAAAAGAAGGCTAACGGAATACTTGTATTGCTGTAGTACACACCGAAAAAGGTTTATTTACATGAGCTACTTATTTTATTTTCACGTACGTGTTACCACTTACCATAATCAAAATTATACTGGCAATAAGGGACATATAATAAACCTAAAATCAAATCCAGACCATATAAAAGTTTTTTTTTGTGATAACCTGTATACTTATAATTAAGAAAATTTACTCTAAGTACTTAGCTGCTTTTAGCCAATTACGAGTCTCCAGTTTGTTACCACATGATATTAACTTTTCTTCTGTGGTGTTTTTAGTAAATAGAGTTAGGTAGAAGAAAATATTTACAAAATTCTATAAGGTTACAGTGACTAAATTCTCATCCATCCATTGTCTTTATATTGTATTGTGGGAATTTCATTTGTCTAGTTAGAAGCCTTTGATCTAGGATGGACCTACAAGCTAGATGACACCACAATCATGGTGGTACAGAGAAAACAATAAAGATATTGATGTATTAAACTCTGAGAACTTTTAATGAAGCAATGTCAGTGCTGCTAACTTTGTGGGGCACATACTCACAAACAAACTTTATTTGATATTTTAAGGGTCAGACACCATGGTTATTAGCCAAAAAATGAAAATGAGATGAATGCAGGAATTGAGAAGTGTCCTGTGAATCTGAAGGATGAAGAAACATGTCCTCCTTGGAGATCTCATGAAGCCTGAATAACGAGTCATCTTCTGGTAGAAGATTAGTTTCCTGATTTGAGTTTAGTTGCTACTAGATGATCTCCTGGATAGCGATAGATGGAGAAAAGGAGACAAGTGTAATAAATATGGTTATTGTTCACTTGGGGGTTTCCCATAATGCCATTGTACGTTTTTCAAAGATTGATACGTTTGGTGGATTGGGAACCGGATGTTCCTTTTAGAAAGAGAGCAGGTGATCATTACGGAGGAAAAAATTCCAATAGAGAATATTTGACGATTCCATCTTTAGCCCTCCCACTGCCATACAGCTTTCACTTTGTTGATTTTGTAACGAGAATGCAATTCCATGTTCTACTATTTTCGTTATGGCTACAGAACTTTGAAATAATCTGTAATGTGACACTAAATAGAACTCAAAGATGTTACAGAACTTTAATCATTTTTCAATGCCTGCCTCACCTCCAAAACACAACACATTTTGATACATTCAATGTATCCAATGTTGAGTATTTTGGGGCAATAGGCTATTTTGTTTGGAAACTTTTGTAGATATGTTTATAATTAGTGATTTTTTTTGTACATTATTTTCAAGCATAGTGTGCTGACGGGTGATTCCTACTTTGTGCAAAGTCCAAGACAAGTGACTTTTATTATTATGCAGTGCACACAGTGCTGTAGGACACATTTTAACCCCTTCACTGCCAGATGTGCTTGGTTAGGCACAGTTCCAATATGGGGTTGTCTGTGCATTAATGCAAAAAAAGGGAAAATAAACTGTTGCGTAACATTAATATAGGGTAATTATATCATGCTTTTGTATGATTGTTGAAAACCAGCATATTTGTTAGCTTTTAACATCGCTCAGCATTTCTTCAATGGGACAGTAAATATATGTTTATATTATTTCTGTGTTTGTAGAAGCCCTCTTAAGTGAGTTTCTCAATGTAGGTCCTAAAGAGATCTTTATAATGCAGGTTGAACATGTGGAAAAAGCTCTACATGTAACCAACATATCATGAAAACCTGCTGTGATGACAGTATTTTAACCTGGGAAGAAACGCATCTCTCATTTCGGTGTTAAAGAAGTGCTCACATCAGAACCAGCTTTTCAATAAAGGTGTTGTTACCCAGTGGTATCTTTACTTTATTATTATTATTTATTGGTAAATTCCATAGCTCTGTACAATGGGTGGACAGGACACAACAAGTAACATAACAATTTGACTTACAGAGACGACAGATGAGGAGGGCCCTGCTCAAACGAGTTTATAACTTAGAGGATGCTATTCTGTTTCCAATCCGTACTATTCTCTTCCCCTAATACCATACTTTTTCTGAAGCGTTTGTCATAGTTTTTATTTGTATTAAGGTGCATGATTAAACAGATTCAAGAGTATAAGGCAAATTTTAAACGGGGGGGGGGGGGGCATTGTGAACTTTATGCACCCACCTAAGACCTTATAGTACATCTAAAAACCTCCCATAGTTTTTTAACATACGGTAATGTACGGAATCTAAGGTACAGTGACAAAAAATGCCCGTTACAAAGAAAAAGTAGTTACCATGTATAAATTGACCTTATTCCTTACAACTAAATGGGCATTAAGTACTACAGTATATCTTACCAACAAAAGTTAGAAAACATAGAAAGCAAAATTTAGCACCGAAGTGAGAACTGCAGAGCATTATTTAAGTGTAAAATGTGCATTTCCCGTTAAAGGTGACTTCTAAGTGTACAGGTGTGAAATATATTGTGGTGTTATGCATTAAAAGATTTTCTTAAAATGCAAGAGAGGGCTGGCAAACATGGAGTCAGTTAGGGGCAAATGCCCCCTGGTCCTAGTGTCAGCTCTCCCATTTCCCTGATCCTGTACACTTGGGCAGGAATCTCATGCACAAGACCGCAAAGTTTCTTTTCCAGGGTTCTTGTCTCATTCTGGAAAATATATTTGTTCTACTGAAATAGTTGTGGCATATAAAAAAAAATTAAGTGTACTTTTACAAAATGTTTTAATATTTAAAAAATATATTGTTTTTTTGTTGAAACTGATGTAATTTTCCTTTAGCCTTTTGTGATTACTTATGTGATTTATTAACGTTAATATATGATGTACAACATTAAGACGCATTTTTATTATGTAATTTTAACATGTTTAAAAGTGCAAAGTGGGCATTTTGTGTGTATAAAGGTCTCTGACTTGATGCAGGGTATGTTTTTTTTTTAATTTTACTGATCTAGTACATAGCAAAAGTCTTTCAAGTGGCATTTATATACATATATATATGTGAAATATTTCATATTTTTGCTGTTTCTGATATGTCTGAATAAGCTACTTGTAATGTTGCTTTGTTCTTATTTTCCTAATTTAATTTACTTATTTATGTTTTTTAACAGGCATTACAGCTGTAATTTATCTTCAGAATTGTTAAGGAATTCCTTGGGGTCCTTGGTATATATTTTTTAATTAGGGATTTAAAATAATTTTGCAAATTGAACTTTGCAGCACAAAGTACACATAGTGTCATGGCGCTGACAATATATCAGTTTACATTTAAGGCAAAAAAAAAATTGTTATTCATTTTAACACATGGGAACTTTTCTTCTATTTTTCTATATAAAAATAATATGGAGCCTATTAAAAAATTAATTATTGACTATTTATTGTATATAGACTGTTCTAAAAAGTAATCATATTATCGATTATTGTATTACATATCACTAAACCTGAAGTTGGCCAGAGTGAGAGCTACCACCCTCAATATTAATTCAAATTATACTAAGATATTTAAGTAACCAAATTATTTGCTAAGAGCTACTTGTTCAATACTGAATATATAAATGTATATATATATATGTATATATATATAATACATATATATATATATTATATATAGTATATAATATATATATATATATATATATATATATATAAATCCCTTCTCACCCCTATGAGCGGTATGTGTCTTTCTTCACCTCCTGGGAGTTATATATATATATATATATATATACACACACTCTCCTTCCATGTCCCTATCTCTATTCCGGCAGCTCTGCTTCTTCTCTTGCCTCTTCATTTTCTTCTGTCTTCATTCATCTTCCGCTTCTCCTCATGTCTTCATTCATCGTCCGCTTCTGCATGAACCAGGCCTCCCGGGGCACTTCCACATAAGGGCAGAAGTACTCCGAGAGGCCAGAATAATGGAGACGGATTTGAAGAGAAAAGGGCAGAAACACATACAATGTAATCCAAATGCTAAACTTATTGAAATAATGATAAACATATCTTCAGAAAGTATCACATTTAGAAGTCAAGAGATATTAAAATACAATTACAATTACAATATTAAAAACAATACAATATTAGAGATCAATTATAACTAAAATACTAAAATATCATTACATTTTATTTAAAGAGTGCCAGCAGATTCCATAGTATTATTACAATAAGTTAGAATATATTATATCCAAAACTAACATGAACACACATCAGACATACTGGTACGGAAGGGAAAGCAAACCCTGCTATTACAACAGCAATTTTTCTTACATCTCAAATTTTTAATAAACAATAGTTTTGAATAAGCCCCAGTTTTTAGGGGACTTTTTAGGGGGTCTGTGGCTTAAATATAGCCAATCTTTACCCATAAGCCACCCATTCCTACATGCATGATACTCAATGCCTAGGCACCTGGGTAGTGAGGTCTACATGGACTATGGCTTCCATTGCACCTGGATCTCTGAATGCGTTGACATTCCTTTATTCCGGTAAATTAGATTTAGTGAGAATTTGCAGGAAGTATAACTTTATTGTTTACTAGCTCTCTGGATAGCTCAAGTCACTCCAAGTGAATACTCCTTTAATATTTATTTTATTAGCCTCTTTGACACCGTGAGATGTTTACTGCTTTATTTCTTGTGGGAGTAAATCTATAAACCTAAATAGTTACCCCTTTGGAATGCTTTGGGAATTTCTTTAACAGCATATAGTCAGATTTTTTGGCCCTTGAAAGGACTAACTCAATTCTACATATTGTGTATTTATGAATAAATGATTTTCCTCATGTTTTTGTGTTTTAAAAAGCATAGCATTATCTAGTTGCCAATACCAGTCTGACAAACGTGTACTGTAGTGTGTTTCCCTTTTTTAATATGTAATATTGTACTTTAGCTTTACAGGTGTATTTTAGGTGTACATATTTTTTCTGTTAAGGTTTTTTTTTTATAAACTATCTATTTTTCCATTGTTTATAGTCAGTAGCTGACAATAAATTCATTATTCACATGCAAGACTGGTGTGTTTTATTTATAAGAGCTTTAATGTGGCTAAACACTCAAATTCTGGATATATAGGACAGCTTCCTTCAAGGGAAAAACATCAACAGCCAAACTTCATAAAAGGTAAGGATTCATTTTTGTCCATTGCAAAATTATTTTATTTAGAAGCATAATATAGCTTCTAATAATCAACATGCAAGCATATGCTCATAGCCTTTTAATTCAAACAAGCTGGAGTGGTGAAAAGCACAGCGCCACTGGAGCACTGCAAATGAGTTCTCTGGCGTGATGAATCAAACTCCATCATCTAGAAGTCTGATGGGCGAAAATGCGTTTGTGCACAAAGCAAGGTCCATAAAGACATAGTTTAATGAGTTTGGTGTAGATGAACTCCAGTGGCTTGCACAGAGCCTTGACTTTAACCTCAGTGAAAAATTTTGGGATAAACTGGAAAGCAGATTGTGATCTAGGCCTTCTTGTCCAGTATCAGTGCTTGACCTCACAAAAACTCTTTTGAATGGGACAAATTCCCAAAAACATATTTACCCCCAGAAGAGTGGAGGCAGTTATAGCTGCAAAGGAGGGGGCTCCCTATTAATGTCCATGGTTTTGAAATGGGATGGCCAACAAGGTGTGATGGTCAGATGTTCACATGCATTTGCTAATACAGTGTATTTAAGTATGATAGTAGTGTTATCATACTTAAAATACACAATATACCACTAACATACCTTGTTAATGACCAATTTCTATTTCCACGTGTCAACATGGTTCCTTTCTAAAAACTGTTCCTGGGCCCATATGCAGCCTCTACATTTCTTTTCTGGTTTCTTCTAATGGCCTGGGACAACTCTTGCCATATATCGCCAAGGTTTTTTCCAGTGGGCATGAAGGCATCTCTGAGATGGTGGACAGTCTCTTCTGATCTGTACAGGGATCTTCACGCACAAACTTGGATAGTGATTTTCCACAGATGCATGTCTTTCAGGTTGGAGTTCTACCCTTTAAGGTGGTTCTGTTTGTGGAGAGCTTCTAGTAGTTGAAGGGGCCTCAAGCATCAACAATCACACAGGGTGGCAGTTAGAGTTGATGCCTTGAAGTTCTTATGACAAGAATCTGCTTGTCAGATCTTCTGGAGCAGAAGAAAACTTTTCCCAACTCTCTGTTGACTTGGTTTTATCTCAGCTTGATGTCTTCACCTTGGTCCAAGGTGCTACTTCCATTTAATGATAAGCTGCACTCTCTGGAAGTCAATGTTTCTTTTGATCTATTTGTGCCTTGTGTAGAAGGAGGACTAACGTTGAGGGAGGAGTAAAGAGTTGGCATAAGGTGGGGTAATTCTGGAAGTGGACATGCATGTGGAAAGCTAAGGCTTGCTCAAAGAGCCATTAGCTATAAAGACAAGCCTGATTCTATTGTTTCCCACAAAGCAGTATAATAAGGACCAAGGGTGCTATTCTAGTTGCTTGGTTAATGATATTGGTAACAAACCACATGCATGTAGTAAGTATGTAGCTGTCAAAACCATGTTCATATTCCTTAGAATAAAACAAAAAAAACGGAGATGTGGTACAAGCTTGTGAAGCCATCAACTAAAAACAGAAAACTTACAAATCTAAGAAGAAATCAATTACTTTATTACAGTAGAAATCAGGCATATGTAAATAACTTTTTTTATAATGGTTTAAATTATCGTTTCTTTTTAATGACTTAGTATTACGGTAGCTCTTTTCTGATTTGAGGCTAAAGCACACATTTTATTTATTATAACATTGACAAACATTGACTATTTCATATTGCATGTCTTTTTAATTTGCCTCAGTTGCTGATCTGCTTATTAGTCTGTATGTATTACTCATTGCTTAAACTATATCATCCGCATTACGTTTCATTGAACTCAAAGCTATAATTAATTTGCATTATGTAAAAGAAAATCTCAGTGCTTACTGCACTTAACATACAAGTGTAATGGAGCTGACAGGCTACATCGACACATCACATAAGTGAAGTCACCACTTACTTAAGTGCACAAATTTAGAAAATAACAGAGAAAATATTTCATGCTTTAAAGATGTGTTTCAGTAAAGCGTTACTAGTCTATGACTGACATGCAACCTCAAAACTCCATGTCATGTTAACCCTTTAAGGCAGAGGACTCATGGGGTAAATTTAAGTTAGGGACTGTTGCATTTCTGGGGAGGCTCCTTACCTGCCTGTCCAGTCCCTTCTAATGTCTAAGTAACCTGTGCTTAGACAGACTCTCATGCCCTAGCTGGCTATGGGGACTCTACAAGCCAGGAAACACTCGATGCGCCTGACCGTGACCTAGCCGGCTAGGAACCGCTGCAATGCTCGCTGACAATTGGAACAGCGTCACTACAGACGCCCTTTGCCCCACCAGGTCGCTCTTTTAAAGGATACAGTAAGCTTGTGGTGGGCAACACTTGGTGGTGGTTACAGAGAGGGAGCTCGTTCTGGAACCCTGGTTTTATTACTAATGTTTAGGACCGGAGATCACCCAGCTGCGGCTATGGAACTTTGGCTCGGGTACCATGGGGACTCTTCCCGGTGATGTTTCGGACGCTGTCGCTCAGGGTCCCAACATTGGATCATGTTGCTTTTGGGATCATAACATCTTCGGACCCTGAGCTCTCCATTGGTAGTGACTTTTTGTCGGATGGGCATTGCTGGCCATAGAATTGTATGGCGGCGCCGGGCTGTCTGGTGATTGATGAGATTATACCTTTAATCCTATCGTGTTGGCTGTATATATATTTGTGCTGTCCTCAGTAAAGAGAGTTCTGTTTTACCCCTACACTAAGTCTTGGCTAGTGCTTTGGGGAATATGAAGGGTTAATCCCTTGAGCCAGGCCCAGACTGGCTGTAATTGGGCTGTAACGCTAATAGAAACGCTTTTTTTTTTTGAAGCGGAGGAGACATATTAATGAATATGTGTAAATGATTTGTGAGACTGTGTGAGAGAATAAATGATTGTGTGAATGAATTATGTGAATGAAAGTGTGAATTAGTGAGTGACTGTAAAAGTGTTTGTGTGTATCAGGTGTATAATTGTGGAAAGGCAAAAATGGCACAAGCAAGGTGTTGGAGCCATGGGCACCAAGAGATAAATACTTATTATGTAGTAAAAAATGCATGTCTAATGCGTATTTGTGATGGGGCCATCACATAAATCAATAATAAAGGGATGGGCTTGCTATGGGCATTAATACAAATAGTGTAGGCTGGAGGCGATGTCAGGGTCTGGGGCACCACATTAATCTATACTAATAAGATGCTGGCTGAGGCATCAATACACAAGGGACAAGAACACTAAGGGGGGTATCAACGACAATGCAGTGTGGAAAATCCATCCTGGTGTAGATGCCTATGTCGTAGATTGTGTCCTGCTGTTTGTGTGTTTTTGGTTATCAGTATAGCAGAGCCTTGTGTCCCGGTGTGTATGGGTGTTAGTGTGGCAGAGCCTGTCTTGTGTGTGTGTGTGTGTCAGTGTAGCAGAACCTGTCCTGGTGTGTATGTGTGGTATGACAGAGCCTGTCCTGTGTATGTGGTGTATGGGTGGTTGTGACAGAGCTGTCCTGGTGTGTGTGTGTGTTTGGGGTGTCGGTGTGGCAGAGCTTTTCCTGGGTGTGTGTGTTTGGGTGTCGGTGTGGCAGAGCCTGTCCTGGTGTGTGTGTTTGGGTATCTACACCAGGATGGATTGGGTGATTTCAGCAGCAAGGAAGATCTCTACAGCGGAGCTACTCAGTCCGAGTACGGGTCTCCGTCACACTCCATGTCCTGGAAATCGCAGGATGCTGCCCAGGTAAAAGCCTTGAAATACAGCATCCATCTTGGGTAGAGCCAATTTTGTGCACTGTAATTGGGCTGATTTTTACTTACAAAAACTTCCAGGTCTCCCAGTTTTGGTTGATCACTAGGTTGATACTCCCTGCTTGTTCACTGATGTCCCACGCATGCTATGGTCTGATGCTGACTCTCATACATACATTAATCTTTAGCTAAGTTGCAGAGAAAGGCATTTTTTTATTCCTGCTTGTCCACCTTGCATGACCCTGATTTTGCAGCATCGCGTGGTAATTCAGTGCTCGCTAGCATGCAAAGAGCCGCACCGTCTCTGTGTACATATTCAAGCATGGCAACTAAATCATATGTAGGGTGACAATTAACTCTTTGATTACCAGCAGCATGCGATAACCATTGGCACCATCAAGCACCTACACAAAATCTGTTTTTAGCACTAAACACTGGGCACCTCTGATCGTAGGCTAGATTTGTGTTTGATTTACACTAATCGTGTGTGTGTGTGTGTGTGTGTGATATTCTCAGTAAGTGCAAACCTCTTATGCTTGGCCAGTAGATGTAGTTCTGCTTATGTGGAACCGAATACTTAGAAGATATGACAGTTAGAGACAGAGGCACACATTGCTAACCGAAAGCAAACTTTGCTTGTAATAGCGATTGCAACTCCTCCTAGGGGTGGTGTTCTATTTGAATACATGTCCTCTCTTTCTCTCTCCTCCTCCACTCTACCCCATCCACTCTTTTTTTTTCTTTTCATCTCCTGCCCTGTGTCCCACCTCCTGGTTTTACTATCAGCTTTCAGAGCTTCCATTTACACACTGGCAGGGGGGGGAGGGAAGAAAACAAAATAATAGAAAAGGATACAAAAGGCAAAACAATAAGAAACAATAGGGGGGAAAAACAAAAACAAAAGAAGACCCGGCCTCCTCCAAGTTGCAGCCTGGCATCTCCTTGAAGAAAGAGACAGGAAGGATAGGAATAGACTAGAGAGAAAGGTAAGGCGAGCCTGGATGCAGATCTCTTTCAATGAATGGCTTCGGCTCTACAGATTAATAAACACGAATAGAGCAGTTCGAATAGTAAATGCGATGTATTTAAAGGGGAAGTATCACTCCTGCAGGCTGTGCATTACATGGGTGTGATAGATGTCACCCTCACATAGATTTTGATTTAAATATAAAAAAATGAAAGCCCCCCCAGCACCACAGAGGAGGAGACTGCTGGATATGTACATTACCCCTTGAAATGCATATTATTTCCACTTTAATAACCCCTTTCTTCACAGTTTCTGTTGTAACCCCCCCTCTGTTATTTACATTGCTGGGGGGAGGGGTGATATTTAATGTAATCACACCATAACCATCAAAATACACATGGCATTTGCGGCGTAATTACTTCAGCCCCTGTTTATTAAGTACATCTATTTACACTTATTTCATATCCTGCTCATCAGCTTTTCACTTATCAGGCCTGTTTATGTTTTGATATGCATTTTATTATTATTATTTTTTTCTAATTAAATCATAGCTATAATATACAGAAAACATTTTCTGCTGCATAATACAGATTATTATTATTATTATTTATTTTGGTCTGCTGTTGCATTTGACTTTTCATTTGCAATGTTTTAAGATCCTCTGCATCGAAAGCACTTTTTTGTTTACTGTAAATTTACATTATTGTTCTTTTATTTTTCATGCTTGATCTCCTTTCTCTTTCCTTTTTTTTCCATCATCTATTCCCGCTTTTTCCTCTTAAGAACCCGAGTGCACAAAGCTAAATAAAGCAAATAAAACCGGTGTATTTTCTCTGGGACAAATCGCCTTTATTTTGGGTTTATTTATGTTATTATTATTATTTTTATCGAGTATGTCTGTGTGTCTATTCTCTCTTGGCTTTATACCCCCGGGGGGGACTTATCACCAGCCCCTATGTGCACCCCCTAGAGTGTTCCCAATATAGATATATAAAATATATATTTTCCACACTTTATTATTATTGTTGTGCTTATTGCTTATAAACGGGGGGGGGGTAATGCAGTGTGCACCAGGCACTTTCTGTCAGGAGAAGGGTTTGAAGATGATGAGGATTTCTTTTAATATTTCAACGGGTAATCCGGATTTGAAGGCTTTATTGGCTGTGGTTCTGCAGCTAGGCCTCTTAAAGAGACAGGCTCCTTGTGTATTCCAAGCCTTTAGAAGCAATTATACACGCAGGGTTTATAGGCCTTCATTGCAATGTTCCATTACATGGCTTCCCCTGGGTAGGTTACACGCCCAAAAAGGCTGTGGGCAAAACCCTGACATATCGGTGCAAATACCTTTTCTAGTATTGCTTTTGAATGTTTAATTAATTAGATTGTAAGCTTGCGGGCAGGGCGCTCTCCACCTAATTTATCGGTTTGTTTTAGTCTGCCAATTCAAGTTTTGTCATACCCTTTGAATGTAAGAAGCGCTGCGTACATTGTCAACACTATATAAATTAAATAATAATAATAATTCCCATTTATTTATATATATATCTCCAGCAGATACTGTAGCGCTGTTCTAAAGGGGACGGTGAAAATATTTACCGGTTTAGACAATTTAAAAGGTATAACATTAGCATTCATTAAAACATAACAATACGGCCCTGGCCCTTGTGACCTTTCAATCTATTATTCGTGTAAGCATGTTATAACTATATTAATCCTGTTTAATAATAAATTGTGCTTCAACAGTGAGGTGTTTCAATGTTATTATTATTATATTTTGTTTGTATAGAACCAGCATGTTACACAGCGCTTCTTACGATACCCTGAATAAATGTATGTGACAATACTGTGATTGACAGGTCGAGGCAAACCGATACATTAGGTAGAGAGAGCCCCGCTCGCAATCTGGAGCATGTATTTTGTATGACTACGCTGATTGGGGAAAAAAACGTAGTTCACATATGCATTAATGTACTACCATGTTCAGATTTTGTTTGTGTATACATATATATATATATATATATATATATAACACATAATAAAATGCAAGCATGTTTATATAACTCATTCAACCTTAACAAGAAATATATATATACATTTCGGTAATGTGTGTGTGAACGGAAATTAGAGACGTTGATATCTGAAATATTGCCTGCACAAATGGTACCTATCATGATACCTCTGTGTGCATTTTCCCATTTCAACATAGTTATTATCGACGCGCTCTCACAAGCAATACTATTCTTGTACATTTTCTAACATAACAAAATCAGTCTGTACAAAGTGCTAGTACATCCTCTAGCAAAGTATTTACCCTTTTTATTATTTTAATCATTAAAGGGAAATCTAGTAGAAAAAAAGAAGTCTTCTTTGGCTATGCAGTGCGATGTTGTTTTGAGTGTATGTGGGATTTGTTTAGTTAATGGACGTCATTGTAGGTAGTCGTAATTTTTGGGTAACTTCTACAGTCAACCTTTATTGGGCTAATAATGGCAGATCTGCCGGAAGACCCTTTGCCCATAAATTTTCATTAGTCACAGGGATTTTCTAACATAATTACTGTGTATTTGTCCAGATAACAGCTTAAAAACCTACAGCAAATCAAAATGCTGTATTATGTGAAAACTGACACATTTTCATAAAACTTATCTAAATTAGATCTTTTTTTTACCCCTATACTGTTTCTGATAATGTCACAGTTGCAGGAGGATCTAGCCTTAGCAGCATTTTTTCTATTGACACTGTACCTTTAAGAGTAACAAATGGCAGTGACATGTTGGACAGCAGTGTATTAATGCTATTCTTCAGGCTGTCAAAGACAGTCAATTATATGTTTAAAGCAATTTGTACATGTCAAAACAATATGATTTGGTAAGTTGTAGATCTGACAATTGAAGGCCGTTGTGCATTGAAAGATATCAGCATTGTAGCGAATGCATTTTGTTTTGGTTTTATATACTTGTATATAATGTAGTTATAATATTAAAATGTTAAATGAATATACACAAGGAAGACATTTTTTGTGGGGGTTAGAAGAATGTGAAAGTACCGTATTTGCTCGATTATAAGACAACCCTGATTATAAGACGACCCCAAAAATCTGAATTTTAATTTAGGAAAAAAAGCCTGAATATACGACCACTATAGGAAAAAAGTTTTACCAGTAAATGCTAATTCATGTAAACTATTTTTTTTAATAAAAAACTATTTCGTTTAATTCCTTTATTTTCAACCTGCCCCCCAGTTAATCACATCTGCCCCAGCTTTTCACTTGTTAATGCCTAAACCCCCTATATGCCACTGTGCCCCCATGATATCCTTTTAACCTCTAAACCACTGTGCCTATATATGCCTTAAACCCCCTATATGCCACTGTGCCCCATGATATGCCTTTTAACACTCTATATGCCACTGTGCCCCATGATATGCCTTTTGACCCCCTATGTGCCACTCTGCCTCCAGAAATGCATTATACCCCTATATGCCACTCTGGCATTTAGGGGTTAAAAGGCATATTATGGGGCAGAGTGGCATATAGGGAGTTATAAGGCATTTCAGGAGGCACAGTGGCATATAGAGGGCTAAAAGGCATATCATGGAGAATTCCCGGTGAGGACGGCGATGGACGCAAACAACCCCCACTGCAGAAGTTGTCTACACGCTGCCCCGGCTACACACCGGGGACCCAGAAGCACCGGTAAGTTGGGAGAGACAGGAGGATCCAGGTCCCCTGCAGCGTTGGATCTCAGTCTCATAGTAAAACCTATTGGAGGTCTGATTATAAGATGACCCCGACTATAAGACGAGCATTTGCTCTGGAAAAAAAACCTTATCTTATAAACAAGCAAATACAGTATATGATAATACCTCGGGTATTTTATATAGTATATACAGCCCTTGGGGCCCCCAACAGACAATAATTTCAGATATTAATGACACTTTATTTAAGAGATTTCATAGCACTATTACATTAGGGGAGAATAAAAAGAATTAACAATATTAAAATTACCAAACTAATAAAAAAACATCTATTTCCAGAAAGACTGAGCTACTTGCTATATTGAGGATTCAAATTAGTCCGTGGACAATACTATATACAGATTATATGGAGATTAGGTGTAACCAATGTGCTTCTGAGCTGCATTTGGGGGATTCAGAATTATTAATAATAATAAATGTGAATGAAAAATGTATAAATGAACAAGGTGATTTTGTTTTAAACTTGTGTAAAATTAATTTTGACGCAGATGCCCCTCCCCCTCTTTTTGAGGGGTATGGCATATAATGCCTATCCTCTTGGTTGGGAAGTGCCACCATTTTGTCTTGTTTTCCTGACACAGTATTTCAGTTGGGGTTCTCCTTTCGTGGGGCGCCTTGACATAGCAGGTGAACTTATGTGCTTTAAAAATGCTAAAGCAGTACCGCTCTATATATTTGCCATGAGGATCTCTGTAATGTCATATCAAGGTACTTTGAAAATGACCTCCTTCTTGGGGCCTAATTAAGCCTTACCACACCCTTGCTGTTCTCCCTGGCTGAGGAAAGACCTTAACCGATACCTGCCACGCCAGGGCTTAAATTAGATTTAATTCAGGTGTTCATTCAGCACCTACTTTATTTTCATTTGCTAAACGCACCCAAAATAGAAAGCATGTGCAGTGCCGTATTCACCTTTGGCACTGCCCAAGGCACAACATAGGGCAGCATCTTTAGCCGGCCCGTTCTCGACCCATCTATACTTCTCAGTGCCAGTGTATGACATCATATCCCAGCACCCTGCAGCTCCTGGCAGAAATGAACAACGGAGGCTGTACTGGCGCGGGGCAGTCCTCCATGATGTTAGTGGGTCGGTTAGGGAGATCAGTGATCTGTCTTGCAAGTAGAGTAATGGTGCTACAGGGAGTCTGACCGCCCAAGAAGGCAGTTGGCTTCCTGTTATGCGGCAGAGGGGTTGATGTCCATGGACCTGCCGGCCTAGGCCAGAATAGACCACTGAGTGTGTGCAACGCTTATGCAATTCTGTTCGGAGATAATAGGAAACTAGTGTAGGGTGTTTATTGTGTGCTGTGACAATGCACAATCATCCAAGTGAACCATAGAAAAACATTGCCTAGTGGCTTTTAAACTCGTTCTACTTTTAGGTCACTGCAGACCATGACACCATTTCCTTAACTTAGAGTAAAATAATATAAATCTTAAAATAGAAACATAGCGTTTAGCATCATTGATTTATTTATTTAAACTAACTATAGCTTGTCTGGCTATATTTTATGTAAAAGTGGAAGCTGAGATCTAACCCAAAGGTTTGCAGAACTGGCCTATCAATTGTTTTAAAGTTTCCTTCTTCTCCTCCATCAGCCGTACAAACGCTGACACAAAAAGGGAACTGTCTTCAAAGAGGGTGCAGTAACTTCACATAATGGTGAGACGGCTTAACTGGGAGCAATAATTACGTAGATCCAGGGAATAGTAAATTAAGATGATGTTTTCCATGGTATATGCATAAGGTCAGTTCCTATTGCATATGTATGGTTTATTAAAGTCTAAGCATTTGCTCTGAAAAAAACCTCGCCTTATAATCGAGCAAATACGGTATGTAGAATCATGCAAGTTTCCAAAAATGTGCTTCTGTTTCTTCTTATTTTGTTCAAAGTAGTTTAATCGTTCTATTGTGGAATTTGCTTCGTCTGTGTATTTATTTGGGTCTTAAAGCTTTTCCTTTGTCACAGTAACATTTTACTTTGTATGGATTATTATGCAGGATAATACTGTTAAATAAATAATCAATTATTATTATTAAAATGGGAAAACCGACCATGTGCTTAACTCAATGATTGAGTGACATACAAGCCCTAAAGCAAGCTTGTCTGTCCCATTCACAGAAATAGAATTACCCCCTTGGGTTATATTTATTTTGGCTGTTTAACTTTCCTCAAGTCAAGCAATCAAGTGTATACGCATGGAGTGTTCATTTTTTAAGAGTGCAATTAGAGTTGGCAGTAGGGAATTTGCTGGCTGGTCCAACGTGTGCAAATTTGGTGCTGCAACTATCGCCATAAATGATCGCTTTAAAACATTTTGGTAGTGTAGGATCATATTGTATACTACCATTCCGCTTCTGAGCCGATCAGCACTACCTTACCCGCAAGGTAAGTCTTGCATTGTTTCCTTGTACATATGAAGTCTTTTGTACAGAAGTCTCATGTGTGCTACCTACATGTGTGCATGTAGGGATCAGACATTGGGATCTAACTGGTGCAAACCTCCCCACCACCTCCATAAATACATTATAAAAAAGACACAAAACATGACTAGTGATCTTCTTGGTCATCTAGTCCTCTTTTTTTATTGTTATTAATATTTTTATTTATTTTGTAAGGCAGAAGAAACTTCCCAGGATAGACTTCCTGAAGCTCCCCCTCTTCTGGGGGAGTGGCTTTGTGAAGGGGTGGTGCTAGCCCCAACAATCTTTAGTGGATGGGGGGGACAATCACTCCTTTGGTTGTCTGCTTTGGTGCAAACTCCATCCAGACCCTCCTAAAAACCTCTGATGATCACCCCCTGGCTGATCGCAGGTATTGCAAGGGCCATCTTTAATGTGAGGCAAAAAGGGCAGCTGCCCTTGGCCGAGTCATTCCTGGGGGGTCCGTAGCAGCTGCGCCTTGAGCCTGCAAAAAAAACACTTCCGCATGGGCCAGCAGCTTACCTCTGTGTTGCTCGCACATTGTACAAGTAACCTTTCTTGTGCTGCCCAAGGGAAGCAGTAACCCAGCGGGGTCACCCTACAGGGAACTCTGCAGGTGAGGTAAGGAGGTGCGGGAGGGAGTATAAATTAGTATGTGTGAATAAATGAGTATGTATGTATTTTTGTATAAATATTTACGTGTGTGATGGCATGGATATGGATGTGTAAGTGGGGGCAAATATGTCAAAGGAAGGTGGTATGGGGACAAAGATGGTAAGATTTATGCGTCCAATCTGGGTTTCAGGGCTAGTCCTATGTGTGCGATCTGGGTTTCAGGGTTGGCCTTTGGGGTGTGTGACCTATGAAAAACGTCTGCGATTTAGGGTTTCCATGCATTATTTAAACTTTCAAATGCTGAGGGACAAAGGAACTCTGAGAGTGATGACAGAGGAGGGGACACAACGGGGGTGGCCTGCATAGGGCGCCTAAACCTCTAATGCAGGCACAGATCATGACTCCTGCGTCCATTTAAATCACTCACCCGACCTGCACCATTCATTTACCATACGATCATCATAATATTGTGCTCCTCCCCTGTGCAGAGTCATGTGACAGTCTCCTCCCAATCTGTGGAGTCAATGTGCCAAGTACTTGTTTTTTTGTGGTTATTGTTTTTTGGTGTTCTGGGTACTACAATAAGCAATGCAGGGAAATGGAGCCCAGCTTACTGATTACTCTGTGATAAGCAGCAATACGAATAAAAAAATATTTGAAACATAAATAAAAAATTTAAAAGTATTATAATTAAAGACATGACACCATAAGGAGTATGCCATTCAGTTCCAGGAAAGGTCGTTGAGGTGTTTAAAGTCCTGAAAATGATCTCCACTAAGAAAAAAGTAAAACAAATAATAAAAATGAGAAACAAGTTAAACATGTAACAATAGGTGCCCAAACACTTTGTGCCCCCCCCCCACTAGAAATATACATTAAAAACCATTTTGATGCCCCAAGCCACAATTCATAAATACAAAAAATAGTGTAGTATATAAAAAATACAAACAAACAAACAAATGCACGTGAGGTATTATTATACTATTATATTATTATTATACTATTATAGATTTCAGTACTTTCTTGCCACTGATTGGCTGATTTAAGTAGCCAGTGAGTAACAAGACAGAATTAACCATGCAGCAACCACTTCTAGGTCTAGTGGGTTTTTTTTTTGTGTATTGAATAATCCAGAAAAAGCACTTACAGAATACTTACATATGCATTCTTCTTTAATTGGGATTAACTGTCACTCTCACCTTAATGTAAAGCTAAAGAAGGGGTGGAAGGGGAGAAATTCCAGTTTCCTACCATCGCCATTAGACAGTTTACAAAGGTCTGTTTTAGGATGTATTCACTTGCCAAAAGTTTTTTTGTACAGCACTGCAGAATATAATGAATCCTGATACAAATCATAAATAAATATCAGCATATCTCACATATTTACCTAATTTGCGTATATTTTTGTAAGGTAAGTGATGTGTTTACCTTTGTAATACGTTTCCTTACTTAAGCAGTTCCAAATCAGTAGTTTTCTGTATAAAACAAGTGTGCGTGTCTTTTCTTTTCAAGCCATTTTAACATTTTATCAAAAGCTGCAGCTTTCAGCTGATTGAAGCAGACACCAAACAAAACCAAGATGTCTGCTCGAGGAGGAAAGAAGAAAACTACCAAGCTGTCCCGCTCAGCACGGGCAGGAGTAATCTTCCCGGTTGGTAGAATGATGCGTTATTTGAGAAGAGGGACCCACAAGTACAGGATAGGCATGGGAGCACCTGTCTACATGGCTGCCGTCATAGAGTACTTAGCAGGTACACTGAAACTATTGCTTGGTAGAGTATAGGATTAAGATCTATATGTAAACCTATGCTTAGAAATGTGGTTGAGAACTGATTTGTTGTTTTAAATGAAGTAGATTTAGTAAATGTTATGTGTACCATCCTGATTTACCACTGAGATGCCTGTTCAGATAAGACCTTGTTGGCTGTTGCCTGGTATTCCTAGGTCCGTTTAAAGAACAGTGGTGGCTGGTGAATAGCTAAACAGAGGAGGTTGCTGAGTTTCTCTTCGAGTTGTTACACAATCTGAACACACCTTAAACTTAATGATGTCAGACCTTGGCAGCTCTGCACACAGCTTGGTGAATAGTGAATTCAGAGCTGTGTACATTGAAGACTCGCTTATCTGCATAGCTAAAACATGTCTTCAGAGCATATAAAAATGTAGAACCTAGAGGGGTCATTATGAAAACAAATCTGACGATTAATAAAACAATTTCATTGTTTTAAAAGTGTTCATTTATTAAAATACCAGGATGAAATAGCTTTTAAATTTTGGGTGGATTTTTTTAGTTAGAATTTTAATGGTGATTTTCTTTCATAAACTTCAAAATTCCTAGAGGTTTTGGGGTTAGATGTAAAGATGCGTACATTTATTTTATGTAATAGATTTTAGGCAACACAAATTCCTGTTCTAAGTAATTGCACTAGCTACCATGTTCAAGTTGTCCTGTTGGTATAAATAGATAAATTGGTTTAAATGTTATGCCATGTCATGACGTTTCTGGACTCATTTCAGAAATTTGATGAACATGCAAGTTTTATAAATAAAAATACAAAACTAACACTAAATACATTGTTGTGTAAAATGTTTTTTTTTTTTAAGGTCGATTTATTAATATGTTGGTTTGGTAATTATTACTCTTATTATTTTTTCACAGCTGAAATTTTGGAGCTTGCAGGAAATGCAGCCAGAGACAACAAAAAGGGCAGAATAACCCCAAGACACATCCTCCTAGCAGTTGCCAATGACGAAGAGCTCAATCAGGTACAAATTTGATCTTGCCAACAAGTGGTGCTCTGTTTTGGCTGAGCAGTTCTTCACTGGGATTATAATGTTTTACTACATTATAATCCCACTAATAAATTAATTCTATAGTTCTGTAACAGAACAAAATGAATAATCTCTGAGTTTTAGGTAGGTTAAAAGATCAGGATAACTTTGCCCTCCAATAAAATAAACTAAAGGAGTATCTCCACGTTTGCTGGAATCCAGAAACCTCTTGATGGATCACTATTGAGTTTCAATATTGTGACTTTTTTTTAACATCCAAACAAAAATCCCGATTGCACTCATTCTTTAGATTGTAAACTTGTGTCTCAGTCATCATTCCTCTTAAATATATGGATTGTAAGAAGCACTGCATACATTGTTGACACTATATACATAAAAGATAATAGTCAAGGTGCATATAGACACAGGTACTATTCTATTTGTATCATCAGGTCTGATGTATCCTTCTGTAGCTAGCTTCCTTTCACATACCATATAAGTGTTGCAAGTGGCAAACCACATTGTGTGTGGTTCAACGGAGTTTGTGTGTCATACAGCAGCTGCCTCTGTGGTCAGTTTATGCAGATTCATGCCATGTATTTAGGTTCATTTCCTTACGGCATATGGACACAAATTATAGTAATTTCCCCAGATAAGTGAGATAATGTTTCTAACAAAGTTTCCAAAAAACTGCCGGGAAATGATATTTTATCTTTCTCACAGCTTAGGAATCATGTGGTAAAGGTTTAGATGTTTTAATGTAGTAGACCACGCTGTATTGATTCCAGGTCTGTGTTCCTTGTGAACCATAGCAATATATATAAACCAAAACATTAAGCTACCCGCAATAAAAATATAGGCAAATCTCCCTAAATATATGCAAAAGATACGCAAGTTTTTACAACAAAAATCTAAGATAAATAAGGTGTACATATGACATATATGCTTATATACAGGTTGTCCTTACAAATAACTTGATACCTTGAACACTGAGACTCATTAAGGTTCTGGATGATAGAAAAATGGAGAAACTAATATCCTGATATTTTTCTCCCCTGTAGCTGAATTTAGTTCAGTATCTTAGTACCTTAATGCAAACATATTTTCCACTACTTAAAATATACATTAACTGGCATAAATTGTGTGCAATAGTTGCTAGTTATATGCACTTCATTGGATCGCTCAAAACCTTTGACAATGTTCAGAAGAAGTAGAGTCAGCCGAGAGCAGCTGAACAAAGGAGGACCTCACAGCCAACTTGAATCCAAAGAAGCTGAGCTCTTTTTATCAGCTTCAGCTTTCAACCTTGGCACATCCCTTGTGGTTTTCCGTAGAGTGTTATTGCGTTAGGCCTGGGAGAATTGCAAATTTGGAGCAAAATGTATTATTTTCTGTGCTGAATAACACATAAATACAGCTTTCCATTATACCATTTTTACCTTTGTTGAAGGTAATTTTATAGAAGTTTTAGAAATAGTTAATTTCAAACAATTATTGAAAAAAAAACATGTTTCTATTGTTAAAAAATAAAACTCCTAGATTTTTAGCTGGTGTCTTATTTTATTAATTTCAGTTACTCAGAGGAGTGACCATCGCAAGTGGTGGGGTTCTTCCAAGAATTCATCCTGAGCTTCTAGCAAAAAAACGAGGTTCTCGTGGTAAGGAAACCATCCTTTCTCAGCCAGTGGAGAAAAAAAAGAAAAAAAGTGGCAAATCAATTGAGAAGGTCCTCGCAAAAAAGCCAAAATCTGGAAAAAATAAAGTCTTGAAAAAGGTGAGCATGTATTACAGAGAATGTGGCAACAGTTCCTCTCACCAATGCATTATCTTTAATTTGAACCTAGTTCAACTCTGTATTTAACGGTCAAGTTACGTAAATAAAATTAAATACCCACACATGGATGTATACAATACAAAAACCATCAAAACCGCCAGCTGCCCAATGATTTCTCCTTTTCATGCTTTACTTAGAGCAGGATTGCTCCTGACCAAGTGAGTAGGAATCGCTAAAACTAATGGAGAACATTCCACATTTTTTTGCTGCAGAGTTAATACTGTTACTGTTGGGTGATATTTAACACTATTGTTGGTTTATAAAAATATAGATATTATTAATATTATTAATATTATGTATAAAAAAGCTAAATCACAGCATTAATATTGCCTCTGGTACGTTGACACTTTAACAAACAAAGCAATGTAATTTGACTGGAACTTGAGGTAACATTCTAAAATTAGAGGGTTTTAGGATTACATGTAATGTAAGCATATCTCATAATCGAGGGAATAGTGGATGTATAGAATAGAAGGAGACGCGGTAGATGTTAATACAACAAGTATTGTCATAAATATAAGACAGCACAAAAGGAATAATAATGTTGAGGTTTTATCATGCAGTGAAGTGCTGGCTGAGTATTACATATTATTCCTACTAGCTGGTTCTTTAACCAAACTACGGGTATTTAACCTAGCAAAAGGAACAGTAATTTAATAGCTGAAACCAGTATAACCTTCATGTGCCAGCTTTTCATTAAAATGCTGTATAAATGACCTTCTCTTTTTTCTTGAAAGGACAAACAAGCAGATGGAAAAGAAGGCGCATCCAGTTCAACATCAGATGATGGACCTGGTGATGGGTTCACAATTCTCTCCTCTAAAAGCCTATTGCTTGGACAAAAGGTAGACATTCTGGACAACATGAAAAATGAATAGATTTTCTTTTGTTGTTGCTCTGTAAGCAACACTATAATTTGTTTCTTTTTTAATTTTATCCGCTGAACACTTGGTATGATTTGATAACAAAATGCCTGACACAATAGATTACTGATGGAAGTGGTAATACAAATATTATTTAGGTAAAACTATTATTACAATAAGTTATCTGGAAATTGTTAACAACTTCTACCATAATCACCAAAATGGACATGAGTCCACTTTTCTAACTCTAGTGTGCTGGTTTGTATGCTGTAAGAAGCATTGGAGTGGCTGCTGTGATCTTTTATTAATAAATAACAAAGTAATTGTCTACTTTTCCCTTCAATGCATACTGTAAACAAACACATATGCCTCAATAAGAAAAGGTATTATTCTTCATTGTATACATTAACTCATGCTGTAAAGGTGTCAAAATAATTGTGATTGAGCCAAACATTTAGGGGCTTAATGTATTTCTTTTCCATTACCCAGCTGTCCTTGACTCAGAGTGATCTTGCTCACATAGGATCAATGAAAGTTGAAGGAATTATACACCCAACAACTGCTGAAATTGACCTCAAGGAAGACATTGGTAAGCTTTCTGCTGTCACAAGCAAATGGCAAACTAGAATCATTTTGGGACTTGTTTATGTTTATCAGTATCAACAAGCTCCATATACTTTGAGATTCTGTGCAGAGCGGCAGCTTTAGGGGTGCATGGTTAATTTGCTTTGGCAGCTCTATGGTCCAAAGTATAAACTCAAAATATATGCCAGCGGGATCCGATTTAATATACCTCTAAATGCGGTGGACTGTATCCTGTCATCCCTACCATGGTTTTACTTCCATCGCTCTCACATTGTAATTTTAATTCAGCATCATTATGACTTCAAATGATTAAAACATATAAATGTCATCAACTGTCGTTACCAATTAAATACACTGCAGGGGTGTAGGCATTCCACCAAGTATACATGCTGCAGTAGAAATACCAGCATGTTTTCTTATGAAATATGCAAAAAAAAAAACTATATTCCTATCATTATGTAGGCAATAATCATCTGCATCAAACAGTAATAGATTAGCAATTGGTATCGATGCTAATGATTATCAGTAACCAGTCAGTGGCTTGTGAATCCCCACTACATTATGTTGCAGCCCAAGTTGTTTGACATTCCCACCTGCAGCTGGAACCTACTTTGAAATAAATTACAATCCCATCAGTTGTCAAAAGACTTGACATATATTGTTGTTTAGGAAACGCTCTAGAAAAAGCTGGTGGAAAGGAATTCCTGGAAGCAGTGAAAGAATTGCGCAAAGCTCATGGACCATTGGAACTCACTGGAGGTAAAACCCATTTGATTCCTTCTATGTAACCCATGGGTTTCTTGTCTCAGCGTTACACATACAGCTATTAATTTCATTGCATACATTTGTAGACAGAGTGGAGCAGGAAGCACATGTAATGGGTTTTTGCTTTCTCACCTTGTTTGGTTATTACATAACATTTTAACATGGTTCATGGGAAAAAAAATAATCCATGACAAGCAGCAGTAGCGTACCTAAAGGGGGGGTCGTCCCGGGTGCCAATCATCAGGGGGGTGCATTGTGTGTGGGGGGGGTGCCACATACTCTAGGTATGCCCCTGAGCCGTAGTCATCATAAAAACCAAGACATTTTCTACTGACTGCTCCAAATTTATATTTTTTTTTTGAAGAGTTGTCCCAGGTTTTGTTCTATAGTACCAGTTTTCAATCAGCTAATACTGTCAATGTTCTTTAGCTGCCCTCAGTCAAGCCAATGGACTAGCAGCCAAGTTTGTCATCCACTGCCACATCCCACAGTGGGGATCAGACAAATGCGAAGAGCAGCTGGAGAAGACCATCAAGAACTGTTTATCTATTGCCGAGGACAAGAAACTGAAGTCTGTAGCGTTTCCATCTTTCCCTAGTGGCAGGTATGTGAGCCACTGATCGTGTCGCATTCACTTCTGAAAATACTATATATAAAAAAAAAAAACTATATAGCAATGATAGACTAGTTTTGTATTCAAACTAACATTTATAGGGATTTATAGGGATCAAACTAACATTTATAGGGATTGAAACCCAACTAGAACATTTGGCATTTGTCTTATTTTGTTGCGTTACAACCTGAAATTAAAAAGGATTTGTTGGGGGTTTGTATCATTTGATTTACACAACATGCCTACCTCTTTGACGATGCAAAATATTTTTTATTGTGAAATAAGACCAGCTGCAAGTCTCATGGGGTATGTCTCTATAAGCTTGGCACATCTAGCTGCTGGGATTTTTGCCTATTCTTCAAGGCAAAACTGCTCAAGCTCCTGAGGTCAATCCCAGTTTCAAATCTCTGGAAGACTGAAACAGAACTCCCTTAAGAATGTCCTTGTATTTAGCACTATCAATCATTCCTTCAATCCTGATCAATTTCCCAGTCTCTGTAAATGAAAAACATCATCCCCACCACCATGCCTCACTTTGGGGAGGAGTTCTCGGGATGATGAGAGGTGTTGAATTCGTGCCTGGCATAGTGTTTTTCTTGATGTTTTAGTCTCATGTTACCAGAGTACCTTCTTCCATTTGTTTGGGGAGTCTCCCACATGCCTTTTAGCAAACAGCAAATGTGTTTGCTTATTTACTTTTCTTTTCTTTTATTTATAATGGCTTTTTTTCTGGCCACACTACCATAAAGCCCAGTGTATGGTTTAAAGTGATCCTATGGACAAGTGCTCCAATCTCCACTTGGAGCACCTGGTTGGTCTGTGAGTTTTGGTGGGCGGCCCTCTCTTGGAAGGTTTGTTGTGGTGCCATATTCTTTCCATTTCTTAATGGATTTAATGGTGCCCACGTGGGATGTTCAACGTTTTGGATTTTTTTTTTTATAACCACAGTATTGTTCCTGACCTGCTTGGAGAACTTGCTTGGTGCTATTGCACAACTTTAACGTTTTTCTATATATTTTTTTTTAAAGTTATTTTCTTCATTTCACTTCACCAATTTGGACTATTTCGTGTATGTCTATTACATAAAATCCAAAAAAAAAAATCTATTTTAATTCCAGGTTGTAATGCAACAAAATAGGAAAATGCCAAGGTGGGTGAATACTTTTGCAGGGCAATATACAAAGTACAGTTTGCTGCAAAGATCTCACAGTTTGGATTTTATTTATTACATTGTTATAACTGTTTTAAGAGGTACATGGCATCAGAATACAACCTTAATGCTAGAGCATAAAAAGTTGTGTGGGGATTATGTAGTAAACACTGTGTTTATTCTATGGTTACATGCATTTGTGACTGGAATGTACGTGAAGAAATGGCTTGTGATTCTAACCGCATCTCTTATGTCAATATGCAGAAACGGGTTCCCCAAGCAGACAGCAGCTCAAGTCATTCTGAGAGCCATCTCTAGCCATTTTGGTTCCTCCAGCTCTTCCACCGTGAAGAACATTTACTTCTTGCTATTTGACAGTGAAAGCATTGGCATCTATGTGCAAGAAATGGCAAAGCTTGATACAAAGTAAAAAGACATAACAGTGGCTTCACAGACCAGAAGAGTTAAATACCTGGGAGGATTAAAAGACCTAAAGCTGGTGTTTTAATGTATTGAAATAAGAAGCTGTGAACCTTGTTTGAAGTTTCTGTGATTTGAGGACAGCATTTGAATTTATTTTTTTTCTATGGGTGAGGAGGTATGTTTGCCTAAATGATCGTCGTCGTGAATTCCTTCTCTTTCTGTAACAAGCCAGCAACCCCTTTGCATTTTTATAGAAGTTGAAACAAAGAAATATATCCCTCTGTTGTTGTCACCAATGTCTTTTTTTTCAAGGATGCTGTTCCCATTGATCTCTTACTTTCTCTCTGTTATTATTTTAGACTTCGTGTTAAAAAACAAAAAAAGACATACTTGTTTTAGATTTGTAGTATTGGATTTTACAAGAGAAATAAGACCATGGGATTATTTAAAAAAAAGTTAAGCAAAAGTTTTTATTTTGTGTCTTTTATTTATCGCGTTACATATATATTCTTAAACATACACACAAAATACAAGCAAAATACTGTATTGTTAATTTGGAAATGAGATATCAACAAACCATAACATGACATTCCATATACTGATCTTTTTTTAAATCATATTAGATTGGGTGTACATATTAAAAAAAGTGGGATGATGAATACTACAAAGACAATCCACATGCAGTATAATATGAGTTCCTTTGCAGTCCACAGTAATTACAAAACATGACATTGTATTGTGACGAACACGCCATACATCCATCACAAAGATCTTAGTAGATTCTATGCTCCATGGTTCCATAGCAGCTTGTTGGGCAGGAGTCTCTGCCCCATATCATCAGCCTCTGTCCACCTAAATACATAACTGCCTGTGTTTCATTGAGAAAGTTTCTGCCAATACCTTGTCTCTAATCAGTTGTGCACTGCTGATTTATATTTATTTTACAAAACAGTCATGGATTCATAGTACATAGTAGCAAGCACAGTTTGAGACATTTGTCACTTGAAACGTAAACAAGGTTTGTTCATAACAAGCGATGCAAACATATGACAGATGAAGTTATGCAAGTTTTATTTCAGTGTTCTTACAAAATAATTAAATATGGATCCTGCGAATAAAAGTTCAGGTTGCATTTGTTTTAGATTAGTTTTTGGAGGTATTTATAGGCATACACATTAAACTCTATATCACATTTCCAATATTGTTTACTTACTTAATGAGGCATTTTCTGACCCATTTCTTTCCAGCTTTTTGAAACAAATATGTCCTTGCTTTTAGCTTTTGTCACAATAAAACGACCTACGTAACAGCCATTGATCTGACCAACGCCGTCATCTCTACCCATTGACAAGAGCATAGACAGCGAACCTGAAGATAAAAAAAAAAAAAATGGTACTAATGTATATATACACATACACGTGCACGCGCACACACCCTTATCAGCTAGTCAAATGTAATTGAAATTGCATTTGCCATTAAAAGTTCTCAATAGTTGCTAATCTATGTGGTTGAGCAGGGCCTGTCACCAGTTTTAGTCAGGCCTTCACTACAAGCTGTTGTATGGGGTGCCTTTCCCATTTTAGCTTTAGCTTTTTTGGGCTGCATGTATGAAATTGGTACTCACTTATTTATGGTTATGTTGTGGAGCAAATGAAATTTCCCATTTTGCAGAAACATTAAGCTTTTGATGCTTATGTCTGGTAATACATAAGTGCAGCACTCATTAGCAACATACCCTAGGTTGATAGGGGTCCTAAGGACCCCCATTTCATATTATTTATATTTTGTTAAACTTTCTAGTCTCAGCGTGCAAGGGACGCAATGTTAAATGTTTTTTTTTTATTTCATGGTTTGTGGTGGATCAGTCATTGTATGTACATCTTTGCTAAGTATGCTTTAATTGCAGCTTTATAGAAATATTTAAAAATTAAACATTCTAAGACATTCCAGTAAGAAACATTCTGAATTAACTGTTCTGTTTCCTTGTCCTTAAGTCGGTTGTGGAAACTCTAGATACAATTGTGATCATATACAATGTCACTATCATAGACATTAACAAGAGAATAGAAAATATTTTGATCTATGCGAAATATTAACTTATTTTCTTTTCTATAAAAAAAATAAAACATTTGTATTATATACAAAAAAAAAAAAATAGTAGCTAATGACTAACAGACAAAACACTAAATGTCAGATTTCTGGCCCAAAGTGACAATTACATAGTTTATCAATTTTGAAAAAAATAAACCTAAAATATTCAATATAAAAAAATATGTTCAATATAAACACTCAATGATGTCCCTCATACCTGGTTTCAAAGGTTTAAGAGGCTTATCCCTTAGGCTGTTGAGAATGTTGGTCACAGCAATTTTGGCATGCAAGCCAGCAAGGTATGCCATCTTGGGTCCTTTTAGATTGGCACAGTCACCAACTGCATAAATATTTGGATGTCCATCCACCTGTAGGAATTCATTAACTATAAGGGAACCATCACTGGCAACTTTGTCACCTGAAACAGAAAATAATAGGTCAGAATTCTGTTTAGGGGATATATTCTTAAAGTAATCATAAGCTCTATGTAGGAGGGTCAGAGGGATCAGTGACATTACTTAAAAGAATAGTAAAACATAGTTTGGAAATGATGGGTTAAGTTTTCTTACATTATGCATGCAATAACAGACATTAGAAGTCATAATACACTTACCTAAAGCATTACTGTAGCAAGAGGAATTGATCTTCAGTCCTGTGCAGCAAATTACTAGGTTAGTGCTGACGACATCTGGATCCTTGTCCAGTTGCAATTCTATGTTCTCAAGAGCTACATTCAAAGTTACCTTATCCAGATTAGTGACTTTCTGTGCTGTTTAAGAAACAGGAAGTGGATTGGGATTTAATTCATTCTGCATAAAAAAAAGCATACATTAATGTTGGTGTTGTGTTATATAATCCAAGTGTGCTCTTCTATGGAAGAAGGTAGCAACATTGTCCCCAGACACCATTTAAAATGGCAAGGTATGTGGAAGTACGTGGTACAAGGTTTTTTTAACTCTGAGAAATGTCCATGTATAATATTGTAAAATATCAATTTTGCGTACTTTGAAAAACTGAATTTAAGCTAAAATAGGAACATATGACTCACATTATCACCTGCGGTGCATTTACCCCAGGTGCTGCATCAGGCCTGACTGAGGACAAAGCCCCCAGCCACCATCCACACTGCAGACATCTTGTTCCGGCACTCCATGTCTTAAGAGCATGCATCGTCTTTACAGTATTGTATAAAGGCTGGTGGCTTTGCATAGTGTTCCTTAGTGTATATTGGCTGAATGGAAAGCTCAGCGATCTCCCGGCATTAAGCAAAGGACCAGCAGGAAGCCTAATTAGCTATGCCGTATGCCTAGTAATCCCAGGCCAGAATACATGACCGATTATGAACGTTTAGCTATGTTCAGTCCTCCTTGACGTTTTGTGCTGAGGGATTGAGATATAATTCTTTGTTCTCTTGTTATGTTACATTACATATATCAACATGGCGCATCTAGGTGGTTGACAATGATAGCTTTTCGATGTGAAAAGATCTCTCCAACAGACACCACCTACTTGGAAGTTTTTTTTTTTATAACTGTTCAATGAAAGATTTAACATTGCTTCATGGCTTTAAAAAATAAAAATATATTGTGTTGTGGTTTACATAAATAATTAAGCAACATCATACCCAATACTAGCTTCACCCCTTTTCTTAATAGGATCTCCTTTACAGATTGCCTGACACTAGGCTGCAGATCTGCATCCGCTAATGCAACCTTGGAATGGATCAAAGTAACCTACATGGGCAAAACAAAGAGTTACGCTTTAAACAAGATGCTGTTATGTCTACAAAATAATGTAAAAACTCTGAGGGAAACATCTCTCCTTTTCAAAAATGCATAAAAACCAAAGAAAAAGTAGAAATTACCAATTCCAATGTAAATACAGCATGTGTACCTTGAATGGATCTTTAAATTAGCTGTCAGAAGATGCATGTTGGCTGATTTGATTTGGGATAATCTTTAGATTCATGTGTATATTATATTATAGTTTTCTTATATTTTTACGTCAATAAGAAAACATATCAGATCCCGATCAGGTTTGGCATCCCTGGGACATAAACTACTGACATTATTCATTGTGTACAATAAAAATGAACAACAATTAGTGAGTGTAGTTTAAATGCACTTACAGGGTGCACACCCTCATACCCTCTCTGAACTTCGAAATAACATTCCTAGCCTTACTTTAAATTCCTGATGTACAGACATCCTAAACTTTAGGTCATGTCAGGTGCTACCTCTGATTTTGTATTTTTTCAATTCTTTAAATTTTACAAAGAAGCAGAAAGTACAAAATAACAAATTCATAAATATGCGAATATATTTTAGAATTCTCATTAAGATAGTTCTCATGGCCTTTTAGACAATTAAATAATGCAAGCTTGGAGGGCAATTCCAAAGTTGCCAGCGAAAAACAGCACATAACATAAAATACTTGACCGGTATGAATGTGGCATGGATTTCTAAGTTGGTGTAAGAGTACATTGGAAAGAGTTTATTTACAAAAGCTTTCAAATAACTTTTCAAAGGAGTTGAAAGGTCACACTCCCACCAAATATGAAGAATATGTCCCGTTTTACTTAAGCATCGCCAACAGTTACCATATACCACTGATTTGTGATTAGTATATAGTTCTGTTTGATCAGTGTAATACAATGTAAGTTCCTTCTATAATAAGAGATATACTCTGTTGCCACTACCCTATAGGAAGGTGTACCTCTGTTTTGTTTTTGGCTTCCATTACAACCAGTGGCATGATTCACAGCAGAACATACTAAAATATAGTAAAGCAGATGAGTTGGTAGCCAGTCTTACCGAAAGTAGGATATAACATTTTAAAAACACTCAAACCATTTTTTGATAGAAGGGATGGGTATCTGAATTAATATTTGTTCAAGTATGTTCTAAATTACAATTCTAGCACATTTTACCTCTTTTTCTGGATAGTCTGTTTTGATCTCTGCAGCCATCTCCACTCCAGCTGAACCGCCGCCTACTACCGCCACACGTTTAGCCTTTTGCATCTTAAAAGCATTCAAACAAAATTATTAGTGCTACAATGTATGCCGGCGAGGTGCGCTCATCTGTCTTGCTAATGGCTTTAAAAGTATTCTGATTTATTGTGGCCAATACAGGAGCAGAGGGATAGACTTGGGTCAGAGGTGAGGGTCTTTCCTTAAAGCAAGCCTCTGGTAGCAGTCCAAGGTTTCACTTTATAATATAAACAGATTCCGTAAAAGATAAATATCCACAGATGTACAACATATTCTATGTAAGGATAACTAGGTGGTTATCATTATATCTCCCGAGACCCTTTGCACCTGCTCCCCGATCTTAAGTTTCAGTTGCCATGGCAATCCAATAGGGAGACATATAATTAGCCAGGTAAGGATTGTAGGAGTAGTATTATTTTCTCATCTACACAGGATAACTTTGTGACACCTTCCATTCTAAATTCTAAATGTAGGACTCCCCACTAATTTGTATATTAGGGTTTGTAAGGTGCTTAGTATTATGTTTCACTAAAGTTTTCAGCACATGAGCTCAAATAAAGATACAGTGAGTTCTCATTGAGGTGAGATATTACATCCTAGGTGCGTTGAATCCCTGAAGCAGAGACAGTAAAATTGTAGTAGTCCCTAAAGAATTCATGCTGGCTGACACAGTACATTTCAAACCATGCAGAAAATCAATGAGCAACGCATTGGTTTCCAATGATAAAGAATACAGTCATGGAAAATAATTAAGAGGTATTTTCCCCGAAAATAGATCACTCTAAATTATTATTTATTGATTCATATAGTGCCATCATATTCTTCAAAGCTGTACAAAGGGTAAAATATCAAATTAACCCAAGAAACACATCTCAGTGCTGCATTTCAAGGACACCAATGTCTTTGCTTACAACCCAGCTAGAGATCTACATTTCATGTGCATGGATAGGTACAGAAAAATGTTTAAGTACTGAATTCTCACATTCAATACATATATCGTATTTGCTCAAATATAAGACAAAGTGTTTTTCAGAGCAAATGCTTATATTTGAGGTCATCTTATAATCCGACCTGAAATAGAGGGCTGACTATAAGACTAAGATCCAGCGCTGCAGGGGACCTGGATCCTCCTCTCTGGCAGCCGGTGCATAGACAATCTCCGCTGCTCCCCAGCATTTCTGCCGTGGCGGCATGACATGAACTTCTGCTCCTCAGCATTTCTGACGGAGCGCCGGCATGACATGAACTTCTGGTGCTCCACCATAGAAGCCCTGGCGGAAGTGCCGGGTAACAGCAAAGGTTGTCTATGCACATCACGCAGACGTTCAACGGCTGCCCCCACTCCACTAGGCTGAAGCACGGGGAGTCTTGGGATGCATTGGTAAGTCTGGCCAGACAGAGTGGCAAGCAATGGAGCAAATAAAAGGAAATGCATTTTTCTCAATCATGGTTTTTATTAAATATGAAAATATAGTTTACATTTGAATTCATATTTACTAGTAAAACTTTTTTCCTATAGGGTAGTCTTATATTCAGGCGTTTCCTTTCTTTCTAAATAAATATTCACATTTTTAGGTAGTTTTATAATCGAGCAAATACGATACCTTACCCATACAATAATAGACTTTTTGTTTAGAATATCACCACCAGGTGGCAAATGCCTATATGCAAGCATATCATTCAGTCAGTTACTTTTATTGGCTAGGGTAGGCCACCAGGTGTCAGAATTGTACATTTTAGCAGACAAGTTCCTCATTCCATGACACACAGGTCTGAATGTTCTTTGTGTCAAGTGTCCCTGAAATAGGTGCATTTGTCATTTTAACCATTTTAGCCATACTAAATAGGAGATCAACTGAATCCCTGTTTAGTAAACCGGACCTATTGAGTGCTTGACTGAGCAATACATTATATTCTACTTATGTTCAATGTCCTTCTGGCCCTGGAGAGAGTTCTCAACCTCTTTTTGACATTTTTACAATAGCTCACCTCTTTGACAAGATCTTCATACATCTGAATTGCTGCATCCTTGGACAAGGTTTGGGTGAATTTTCCAGGGAAAGGGCCATCACTCCCAGTTGCAATAATGAGGTGGGAAAAATGAAGCTCCTAAGGAAGCAGAATTTGAAAAGGGCAATTGATGGTTAATTACAAGTTTAAAATAAAGCACACATACATGGGCGTAGGAGCCTCTAAAAATCTGGGGGGGATAGCATTTTACTGGTAGGGTATACCTGATCATTTTACCAACAGGGAATTTATGACATCACATTATAAATACACAGACATTAATACAAAGTTGGTCCCCCTTTGCAGCTATAACGGCTTCTGGGAACGATTTCCACAAGATTTTGGAGAGTTTCTGTGGGGACTTTTTGCAACCATGCCTTTATGGACCTTGTTTTGTACACCGGGGCACAGTCATGATGGAATAGAAAAGGACCTTCCCCAAAAACTGTTCCCACTAAGTTAGAAGCATAGTGTTGTCCAAAATGTCTTGGTTTATCACCTTCAGCTCACAAACGCTCTACTGGATGAATGGGAGGAAATTCCCAGAAAAATCTTACAACCACAGATGGACACCACTGGACCCGGCCACAGAGACTACTATGATGCATTGAAGGAACCATC
>VKOC01000007.1:11308902-11368793 GCA_009364415.1 Spea multiplicata
CAAACCACACATATACACCAATCCACACACATCCACTCTCACTTAATGCTTTCCTAACTTTCCTTTCTTCTTTCAGCTTCTTTTCCTCTTCTTTTCAGTTCTTCTGTCTTCTCTCTCTTCTTCCGGGTCAGAGGGCACGGACAGCGGTGGGCGCGGCTTCAGTGCTGTGCGCCGGGATCTGACAACAGACCCCGGCGCACAGCAGCTGTTGCCGTGCGGATCACAAGGGAGCGGTACCGGAGGTCTGTTAAAGACCTCCGTTACCGCTCCCTTGCGAGCCTGCTCCTCCAGCGGCGGACATTACTGTCCGTCTCTGGAGGGGTGCCGGGTGCCGCAAGTTGGCGGACCCCGCGGCGGCGCCCCCTGGAGTGTGGCGCCCTGTGCGGTCGCACAGGTCGCACACCCCAAAGGCCGGCCCTGTATTCACAAATCAGTGGAGAAGAACGTTATCCTTCAATTATTACACAATCATGAACACTGATGATAAAGAGTGTCCCAGGGTAAACAAGCAGTAGCTTATATTGATGGAGATATATAAAAAAAAGTAGCCAAAACGCCAGCGGCTACAACATGCTGTTTAGGTGCTGTAGCATTTCTAAATAGTGTTCATAGGACTCATTCTTGCACACTACAAGTCCTCATTAAGAATATAACAGTAATAGCTAACATGTTGATTTCAGGATGTTGTTACTCACGGACATGAATCTGGCTTATCATCAGACTTAGCTTGTAAGATATGTATAAAAAGTTGCATGCGATTGATAATGATAATAGCCAAAGCAACCCACAGTGTTTCAAGATGATCTCTTTGAAGGTACCACTGCAGTTCACAAACATCTGGACAACTTTGCATTCAGCTTCCAAAAAAAGCATCACATGGCACTAATGATTTCCTGTTTTTTTTTGTTTCTCTTTCCTCTTTTAAACACCAATACACACAATCTGAAGTCATGAACATTTCAAAGGCATTTTGTATTTTATGTGTGTTTCCTTTTAAGAACGACCTTCTCCCATCGGGACCACTGCTGACATGACAGGCAACTTGATGCAGAGGCGCCAAATTGTGGTAACTGTAATGGGTTTCCCTTTCCCATAAAATCTTTCAAAATCCTTCACGTTTAATAGCGAAAGTTACAAGCTTATAAAAGTCAAATGGTACCTCACCCCTCGCAAAAATTACTGAAACTTGTGGGTTACTTAAGGATAAGGGCTAAGAAAAAAGAATAAAGACAACTAGGAAGGCTACGGGTATTTTGAAATATCCTGAAACACTTTGTAAACAATGCCAAACACTCTAAACACTGCAATAACAGAAGTTATTACACTTTGCCTCCAATAACTTGTGAACCTCATAATGTTAAGTGTTACACCCAAGGTGTAAAGGATACAGAGGGTACAGTAGAGCTTAATACGCAGGTCACATCTAAAGTGATATTATGTGACTAAAGCTCATCGATTGTTAAAGGTCTCTGAGATCACAACCTGTCCACCGGTTATACGGTACAGAATATTTTTCTCACCTGATGTCAGTTACTCTACTGAGAGCCATTTGGTTAACACAATCACTTTGGTAATTTGAGATACTAAATTGGTGGTTATGTGTAAAAAGTAATTCTGGTGTCTTTTACAATGTATCTTGTCATGATAGCAGTAGAGCGGTCCAGTCAGTAGAAGAAACATTTTATCCACTGGCAAGTTGATGATGCCACTTTTCAAACTTTGTACTAGTATCATATTTTAAACCTATTGAATATTTGTAGCGATTAAACGGCTAAATTCGCAAAGTCGCATTTGCAAATTTAAGAAAAAGGCAATGCTGGTCACCATGGCAACAATGAAATGGTCCAATCGGCAGAAATATCTCTTTGGTTGCTATAGTGATAAAACCACTTTCAAGTAGACAACATTTCTTTAGATAACCCCCTAATAGGTCAACTTATTTTTAAATGCTTGTCAGCTTATCTTTTCCATAACTTTTCAATGTTGCTGTAATACATTTGCATTTAAATAACAAAATATAATTCCGTAACATATTCCTGTATGAAAAAGTGGAATAACTTAAGAAAAACCTCTTTGACCAAATTAAACTAAAATTTACATGGAGGTTTATACTAATCACTTAGCAAAACCAAGGCAATCAAATTGCTACGTGCAAAGTATTTTAAGAAAAAAAAAATATATGCAAGTATCATTTGTCTACACATTTTTCCAGCCCACAGCCTTGTTTAGGATACCTAGTACCATATAATTAAAGTAAGATGTAATCTGTACTGCCTTAACTGTACATAATTACATGCAAGCATTGATTCTTTGAAAATGATATATAGAAATGCTGAACACCATTGTTGGGAGTGGGAGTTAACCACACGAGAAAGGCGAAAGTAGTGGGCAATAGCAATTTATGTCAGTTTCCACTTCCTTTATCAAAAAATGTTGTGTGCGTTTTGAAACAAATGGCCAATAAAGTTACCTACCGGAAGACCAGGTCGTCCACTAGGGCCCTGAAATAAAAAAAATAAAAAAATTAAATGGCTAGAATTAATTAAGAACTATGTCCTTTGGACTAGCTCAATAAATGGCAAACAAAACCCCCAACAATGTTCCTGAAAGCAATGTATTTTAATATGGGAGAATTAACAGTACCACTATAATAATATATATATATATATATATATATATATATATATATATATATGATATATATATGAAAGGGATACATACCAAAGCTTTATGACATAATATGTCAATACCCTTCTCAAAATAATCTGTCAATTCTAACATATAATTGTACCCATTTATAACCGGTGATTTACTGGCTTATTTAATTATAGTTTCATTCAATATTTCCTACAGACTGTACTTTATGTTGAAATGATTGGCAGGCTAACTATGTGGAGCTTATCCCTTCCTACCCAACCCTTATATAAACCTGTTACCGACAGGAACACACGAGAAATACAAGAACGGGCGCCAGCTACTTACAGGAGGTCCTGAAAGAGAGGAGAAAAAGAAAGAAAATTAAAAATGTGCAACTCACATAAATAAAAAAGCAACGACACAAATAAATGACAGTGACTGTAGCTCAAATAGCAACATTTTATTGGAATTAAGTAGACATTTCTGCTATGTAATACATATAAACTGATTGACAAAGGCCGTTTTCAATCACTCAAAATGTTTACAGGGAATAGCCGAAGGGAAAATCTATGTTGTCCTGATTCTGGATTCTTGTACCCCAAGTATAGCAGATGCAAAATGTAGTTAATCTTGGCTTCTGAACCTTCCAAGCTTAATCGTGTGCGTCATATGCTTTAAAAGCCGCAAGGCCCATGTGGTGAAGAGATGTTAGGATAACATGTTCTTCTCCCTAATTAGAAACACAGCAAGCCTAAAGAACATATTCTTTCCATTGACACACTACAAACAGAAGCGGCCAGGACATGTTAATAATAGCGACACCAATTTTTCCTCTCATTCGCAGGAAGAATTTTTTTATTTCCTGCAGCTTAAGCATGAGGCCTGAGCGTTAATCTCCCATAACTCCATTGTAGCAAATGTTAATATTTGGAAGTAGAAAAAAGGCCAACTTTATACTCATGTAGAGAATGGAGCACTTGTAAGGGAAGTAGTTTACAGTGTGTATGGCAAAGCCCAGTAAAACCACTTAGTATAGTTCTCATCGGTTCACACTGAAAAAGTTGATGTTGGAATAAAATAGTACCATTATAATTTTGCCTTTAAGTCTACTCATTATGAGTTTTAGCTAATGAGTTATGTCACTAAACCTCCATGCAAACTTCTACGGTCACAGATACTTGCTGCACATGGCTACGCTAACAACCAAGCTGACTCCCAGTTAACAAAACTCCATGGGAGAAATGACAACATTAAGCATTGGGGCTCTATTCCAGACAGATGGCGCAGTAATAAACCCGCTCCAAATGCCCTTGTTGAATATTCATGCATAGCAACATATATAAGGTAGAGTTAGTGAGTAAATTCTTAGTATTATTTGTTATTCTAGACAATGCAAATAAAACACACAATAAAGCTTTAGATAGTGGAGTCCAGGGGGCAATTGCCTCCCTTGCCAGGCTCCATCAAGGTACCAGTGATCCGAAGGGCAATCACACAACATTTATCTTTCGGGAATGCGGCCTACATATAGCAAGCAGGATAGTAATTTTATGCAAGCAGCCGCGGGTAAATCTACCACACAACTTAACAATTACACAACACTTTAACTATGGGTACATCATGATATGTACACATACACTACATATACTTCCACTACAGGTAGTTCATCCTTCTAATTCTAGTCATTTATTATTGCAAACTAATTAGAGCTAAGGATCAAATTAGAAGTGCTTCTCAAAACCCAATTTATTTTCAATTACTCATTTGTGTGATGCGTACCTCCCAAGAGCATCTGACTTATGAAAGACCAAGCTAAGATTTGTTTGTTGTAGACCACATTGGTGTTTTTATCTAAAGAGATCCAAAATCCATATTTCTCTATGTTGGCCTAATAAAAGGTATCAAATTAAAGACTCCATTTCCTTGTGGGTTAAAAAAAGTACATTTATCTTAATAGTTGATTTTTTTTTGTATTCTCGTGTTATCTGTAAATTTACTCTGAGAACTCTATATGCTATGTTTCATATGCCATGTTTTTTTATGATACGCTGTATTGTTGTTGTTCGACAACAATGTTCAAAAAAATAAAGCAAGGTGCGGTTAAGCTGTACGTTTGTTTACATTTTCATCTGCCCAGATAATGTGCTATAATTTACTTGCACAGATACAAAAAAACATTAATGACAAGTCCTATAAACAAATTTAGTAAAACGCTAGCCTTTTGCCATACACCTGACCACACCTTTTTAAAAAAAAACATTAAAAAAGCCAACAATGCTTAGCAGTTCCAAATTATTTATATGTGGTTTTGTTAGGTAGATGTTTTTAGAAGTAGTACTGCCTATCTTTTCTATGAATTATGAACATACACTGTATATACCGGTAGTTTGTTCCATTTCAAACTAAGAATTATTTATAGAGGCATTACTCACCATATAGCCTCTATATATATGTTTTGTACAGACAGTTCTGTCCCTTAAATTGCTATACTTTGCGACCTGAAGTTTTACGTTTAGAGTTTCAAGACAGCATTATTTCTACTTTATTTGGTTGAGCCTGCATATGGTACCATTGTTGCACCGTAAACTTTGATAATGGCTTGGCTCTCTGTCATTCACCTGGATACCTGTTATGACACTTAGGACATGAAGTATAATTCTTTTTAAGAACTTTGTGAAGTATTTGGAAGGTCTTGTCGTCCATGGTTATATTCACACTTTACTAGTAAGTTGCTGGTGAGTATCTCAGAGTGGGATTCTATTAGGAGTTGGTGGGAGTTTATTTTTGGAAAGTTTTAGAAATCAATATGCGTTTCTTTAATAACCGTTTTAATTTGATTTGGAAATCATCTCTCAATTTCTGAAGCAACTTCTTTGACTTTTGTTTTTGTGTACAGAAACCATTACTGTTGCTGGTTAACAAGTTCTAAACATCGACTGCCTATTACTACCAGTCATTTAACTGTTTCATATTATGAATGATTTGTCTACAGATTGTAACAAATTGAATATTAATACAAGCTTGTGTGTTACGTCACGTAAGTTGTTACCAAAAGCAAAATAGATTCATTAGAATATGAAAATCTATCAATTAATTACTTAAAATAAAAACTCAAGTTTTTTTTGTGACTTTATTATATGTTCCAAGGTAAAAAAAATAATTTTGCCTTTACCTGCAATTTTGGTGTATTTGGAAACTGATCTTTATGTAAATTATTGCACGCCAGGCTAGAAATAACAACAACATAATTGTGTAGCTCAGCATAATTGCCGTAACCTTTAAGAGAGAAACATACAATACCTTTCTCCCCATTATGTCCTCTCTTGCCCCTTGCTCCAGGAGGCCCTAATTCGAAAAAATTCAACCGGTTAGGAGGGAGTAAATTATATTCTCTTGAGAGAGTTAGAGGTATGAGAGTGAAAATGATCTGGCATGATCTCCTAGTTACCATATTGGGACATCACATCCGTGACTTCTACATTTCTGCATCATTTATAAATACAGATTAGTTACAGGACTTGATGGAAATGGAAAAGATGCATGGAATGGGCTTAAGCATAAAAATGGTTTGATTGTAAGGCAATGCTATAAGCATGTGTAAGGCAGCTGCGTATTATCTTGCGTTTTGTGCATGCAATGGTAGATGATGAGGAAATCTAAAGCATATGGCATAATATATGATGAAGAAAAATGTTTTTAATAGGTTGCAAATTCAACTTCTAAAGTGATGCTTCTAACATTTCACATGTAACACCTTTATGTTTTAAACTCAATGGGTCTATATCAGGGTAACTCCTGTGTGAAAAGCTAAAGTTGTTAAAAAAGCTAGCCTTATATTAAACGTATCTGTGTTTGTGTGTTAGCGTGACTGTGTATATGTCAGAATGAATGTGTGTTTGTGTGGTAGCATGAATCTATATTTGTGTGTTAGCATGAATGTGCGTATGTATGTGTAGGTGTGTGAGAGGGAGTATGTGATAATAAGTGTGTGTGTATAAGTGTGAATGTGTATGTAAGTGTGAGCAGGGATATGCCACGGACTTGTGATGTTAACTATAACTGAAACATTATAAAGCATCCTAGATTCAAACCAATTTAGTATCCTGAAATATATCTACATTAACGCAATTATACAGAATCTTATGTTTTCTATGCACATTTTATGACGCTTGATTTTTTAAGATATCTATTTCATATAATTTTTTGCCCCTACTTGACATCATCTACTGCTCATCAGAAGCAGACCCCTAGAACTTTGATCAAGCTCTGTATGGTTAACGTTCTCAATGTATTGATTGCAGATGTGTACAAAGTTAAATCCAGTTGTGGGACTGCCATTTAAATTCCAAAGTTCATAAATCAATCAATCTCATAGTAAGTGCATGTTATTCAATATACAACTAAAGCCATTTAAAATCATTGTTGTGCATCCTATGGTATTTCAAGTGCTCCACTGCTGTCTAGTGAGAGAAAACCCAATCCATGATGTTATTTGAATGCACAACAATGTTTCTGCTGGACCGTTTAATCTCCTATATGTCAGCTATATTGAATGTTCCTCACACACCCAAACAGAAATCAGAAGAATTGAAACCAAGGAGAGTGTATGGAAATTCACATTTCAGCTTAAACCACATGAATTGAGAATGCTGAAACCACGATCACACCATTTTGTTTTGTCCTGTAAGCCATTCTTGATTCTAGAAAACAATTAACAGAAATCTCTAGTAGAATTGCAAAATGTAACCACGTTTGTATATTGCTAAACCTAGTAATAAATAGCATAATATTTTAGTATATTATATGTAGAAATGTATTTCAGTAACCGCAGAGGCGTATAAAGACAATTTCTGTTTATAAAAGATGTGATCTCCAGTTTGCAAATTTTCCTGCCAAAGAACAATCACACCATATCTTTCTCACCGTTTCATGGACAATGAATGAAGGCCCAGATGTAAAATAATGTAAAACGCTTCAATTTTCTAAAGTGCATGGAGTTCAAACAAACATTTAATAAAGTTTCCCTTTATGCAACTACTATTTTTTAAACAGTTGAATAAACAAATCAGTGCGCAACTTGGCACGCATTCCTTATTTTTTGTATTTACGCAGCTGCATATATTCTGCAGCTACAGATCCTTGAATGATAGAAACAGGAATCTTATTTATTTTGATCTTTTACATTAAATAAATCCAGCATACAAATCCAAACAATCATATCGACATATCGAGGTTCTTACATTTCAAAAAGTTCTGAGGACCTCATACCAAGAACTTAAAAAGAACAAGTATAGAAACCTGTTTCTTAACAAGTGTCTGAAATTGGGATTGTGTAATGTCCTCTGTAGCAAACAACATATGCTCAAGCGTGTAACCGGCACCTTCACAAGATACCTCCTGCCATGCATACAAACCAAAATATCATTTTAGGGATCTACAACCATGCTACACTCAGGTTCAGGGTCTGTGGTGCCACGGTGCAGACCTCCAATGATTTCAGATCTCCATAGTCTGGTCATGGGAGATGGCTTTGATATCCCCAACTGCCCATGTAGGCATCTGCTCAAAACTCAGGTTTGTTCTGAGCAAAATGGGACACTTGAGAAAAGCTGGCATTATATGTTATTATCTGGAATATATAGAATAAAATGTTGTTTGCGGTAACTGCAAGGACATCCGTATTTCAATTACAAATTGAAGAAAACAATATTCTAAAATGTATAATTTTTACAAAAATACATCTGAACTATACTGATTTTTATCTCAATATCGAAAAGAACACGGTGTGTTCTCAAGGACACAAACTTTTCTTTATCAGAAGCTTTTTTTTACATGTATTTATCCTGCTGCCAGCTAGAAAGGTATTCTAATGAAATCCCTTCGTTTAGGCGGACAGCAGTTCAAGGGAGGTCACAAAATGACAATCACATATCAAAGGGAGATGAGCAATACTAATCCTTTTATAACATACAAATGATTTCCTGAGGATTTTAGGCCTCTCAGCTGGCTGTCTGTGAAGCGAAGCTGCTATCATATAACGCCGCAGATATGCTTTCATATGCATTGCTGCTTTTGATGTATAGTCAGAGGTTTATTTTAGTTCTCCGAGGAGGAAATTAGTATTTGTCACCTAATGGTCCTATCGTGCATAAAGCTGGAATAGAAAAATAATGCTTCATTCCACATGGTGCCTGTGTTGTGGAAACTGCTTTAATAGCCCATCTTGAATCTAGACCATTTCAAAAAATGAAGGTCTTGTTAGACCATGCAACTGGCTAGTGGTAAAAAATTAGAACGCATGCAAGTAGGAAATGTGTTTAGCTGAATGCATCTCCTGCAAGTTAGAGGATGGAGACAGAGAAGAGGCAAATACATAAGGGGGACTCTGCAGAATCTGCATTTGCAAAGAGGATCAAATAAAAAAGTAAAAGGACCACTCATATCATATGTATTAAAGTGCACATGATGGCTGAGGCATCCCTTTAATTATTTGTTTAATCAAATCTCAAGTTTTTGCTGATATAGCACAGTGTATATATATTAAACTCCAAAAAATTTAATAAGTCAAGGCCACTTTGGCGTTTACTTTTCCACTTCTGTCCCATTAACATATGTCTCTGCTTTTTTTAAATTAAATATTAAATATTAATTATGTTCATTATTATCCCTTAATGCAATACAGTAAGTAACATTCTGTATATGTTCCTATGCCTTTTAATTCATTCATATTAATATGAGACTGAATAATTAGACACACATATTTATTATATGCACCGTTGTTGTCGAGAACTTCGTAATATACTATGAAAAGGTTCTGCAATCTGAATAAGAGCAATATCACTTTCAGACATGCCCTGGCAGAAACACAAATCCTCCAACACTTAGTATTATACTTAGGTTTAATGATTTTTCAATCTGCTTCTGGATTCCTAGAAGTTGTTTTTGCATCAAATCTCTGCATGATTACACTTAATGTAAATAAAATACAAAAGTGAACCAAGAAGTCTCTGTACTTGTAGAGAGTATATTCTTGTCTACAAGAGACTCATGGTGTGGTCACAGATCTGCATAACTGGAAATCGAGCAGGCTATCAAGAGCTCTCCTACTTATGGGGAATGGATTAGCAAGGGGGCGATGGCTAGTCATACATATCTGCATGGTGACAAAGTGACAAGGCAGTGGACACGGTCAAACACCGCTCCCATGCAAAGAGAAAGAGCAAAGTGAAAAAGGAAAGACGGGAAGCAGGGCTTCACCCAGAGAATTTGGGTCAAACCCAGAGAGTTCCCAGATATGCAACTCTCTGTGCTTCCTTGTCAAAACAAACCATGAAAGAATGCCTAAGGTCTAAGGCACATGCCCTGATATCTTTCAATAAGCAATGCAAAGGATTCTAGCGCTATGCGTCCTTCCCAGACCAATTTCAGTTATAAAGGTCACAAAGTCTTCTGCTAAAATGGAGGCAATAGAGAAAACCTCTCTCCTTTTGGGGTTTCCACATATAGCATATAGTTGGGTTCCTGGGATTTAGGTGCAAACTTTCTTAGCTACCATCAGTCCCCTACAAACCACTGCATTCAATTATTGAAAGCTGCACAAATATTTAACTTTTTTGTTACTGATAGATACACATATCAAATCAAACATTCAGGTCTTAAACAGATAATAAGCAATCTGGGTCCTGAAATCCTTTGACATCTGCTTATACTTGCGTAATCATGATGACTTACACATTGACTGTAACTCTTTACAACTGATCTCTATTAATATGTTGGTGCTTTATATATCAAGGATAATAATATAGAAAAATACATAATCCTTTGTGTCTCAATAGAGAAATCAGTTAAAAAAATCTGTTGGTTGACTCCTATCATTTAATGTAACTTTTAAGTCATAGGTTGATAACAAAAAAAGTCATAATAATATTTAAAATCAGAGTTGGAAATGTGTGTAAAATGACATCAATCACATTCCTAAGTACATTAAAAATGAATTTGGTGGAACATTTGTAGCAGCTGTACACCTTTCACTTATATATAGTGAAAGGTGATATATATATATATATATATATATATATATATATATATATATGCCTTGAAACATCTGGTCTTACACATTCTTGAGTTCACACAATAGGTACAGTAAACAAGCACAATTCTACTGCAGTATCTTTCATCAGTAATAAAAGTGGAATTTCCAGTCCTCAAAGAGGACATGCTTGGACGCACACAGATCTATAGTTACTGGTGGGGAATAATATTAGGAACATCTATGGAAAAAGTATGGGACTGCATTCTCTTTGATCTTTCCCACCTGGTTACATAATTGTATTTTATGTAATGTACATATTCAATGCATAAATAAAAATCACTATTGGAATAAACAAGTAAAAAACCTACCTACAAAAGACTTAAAATCACATGTTTATGCAGCTCTATAATATACCAAGCCAGAAAAGAGAACTTCTTGCCCTGCTAGATCTGCCCATTCCACTGTAAGTGCTAATATTGTGAAGCAAAAGATGAGTAACCACAGCTCGGCCACGAAGCGGTAGACCACACATACTCACAGAGCATATCAGCCGAGTGCTGAAGCATGAAGAACGTAAAAATTACCTGTGTATCGCTCACTGCAGAGTTCCAAACCAACATCTGGAAGCAACATCAGCATAAGCATAAGGCGAGGATCACTGTGCACAATGCCAAGCGGGGGCTGGTGTGGTGTAAACCACACAGTCACCAGACTCTGGGGCCGTGGAAATGTGTTCTCTGGGGTGATGGATCATGCTTTACTATGGTTAAGTCTGAAGGATGAATCTGGGTTTGGTGGATGCCAGGAGAACATTACCTACCAGAATGTATAGTGAAAAGTTTGGTGTAGGAAGGATAATAGTCTGGGCTGTTTTTTTAGGATGTGGGCTAGGCCCTTTTGGTCCAGCGATGGCTAATGTTAATGCTGCAGCATACAAAGACATTTTAGACAATTGCATGCTTCCAACTTTGGGAAAGGCCTTTTCCAATTCCTTGGTGTGATGCTGGGGGGTCCACATACTGGTGATATGGTTTATTTATACATATATTGCTAGAAATCCATGTTCCCACAACCAGCTTTAACCTTTGTTCTTAAAACACTGGTGGCTCTCTCTGTCTAACAATTTTGTAAGATTAAAACAGCTGAGATGCAAACGTTGTTATTTTTATACCCTAGATCACTGTTTTTTCAACTCCAGGCCTTGGCATAAATGGGCCAAGAATTCTTTATATCCTTGTTGTGAAGCAAGTAATTATTTTTTTTCTATTCTGATGCCTGTGGTTGAGCAGATTACCCAAAAATTGTGGTCATTTTAGGGCCCTTGAGATTCTAGATTTTTTAAATGATATGGCTCGCTTCAAAATACGACCAATGAGGTTTAAAAGAAGGCAAAGATAGATGATGAGATTTATCATCTAAGTAGCATTTGGCAGCACTATTTTATTGTAGATGATCCTTAGAATTATCTTGAATTCTAACAGCTGATTGCAGGGGCCTGTAGACAGTGGCTTTTTCTCAGCTAAGAGTGTCGCAACGTACACTCACAACGTACCCTACCACTCCACACCTGTTTCTGCCTACTTCCTGCTCTTTTCAAGGCATCCTTGTCCACCTGTTCTATACCCCCTTCTGAGGATGTATGGCGGTAAAGGGGGAAAACAAGAAAGAATAGGATTCGGGGACACTGACTTTTCACAGTTAGTGACAACTCTTATGCATTTAAAGTGATTGTATGACTGTAGCAACAAACAACTCGGTAAAGAACATCCTATCAGCTGCTATGGTGATAAGACCACTATTAATTTCACCAAGAAAGGTAATGCCTTTCACTGAACATCTAGCTAAATGTTCAACGGCGAAAAATGCTCAGAATTAGCAATGTTTTTGTTTTTCACCACACATTGAGACAAAAATCGGACCAAACGTTACAAAAACACCTGTGGAATGCGCTTACATTATTCTTTATTTCAAATCCACCAATGGATTATACATTTTTGAAAAGCAATAAAAACCTTAAATTAAAATATCCAAAACCCTTGTTAAAAATGTAAAATAAAAATCACATATGTACAACGAGTAAAACAGGATGTAACAATTAGAGCATTGCATAACAATTTGGAAAATTAACAGAAACAAAAGGCGAGGAGGGTTCTGCTCAAATGAGCTTGCAGTCATTGAAACATTTATTTTTTTTTATTACTGAAGTATACTTATCAGAAATAATACATCTTTTCTAGACCTCTACAATTGAGAAACTGAAACAGATATAATCCCCTACAAAGTCATTGCTCTGCGTTGTATCAATAAAAGCATATGCTGTCCAGAAAGATCCAAAACACCTGATGTCTGTTTATCCGATCCTGATCCCAGCCCACGGTGTCTGCCTCCTATCTAGAAAAAATGCAACTGTGACATCTGGTGTACTACCCCGTTCTGTTCTGTTCGCCAATTGCAAACAAACAATAAACACCAAATTCCATTTCCAGTTCATTCAGTAAATGAGTGTTTTAAGCACGTCACCTATGTGCCATGCGAGTGCAGCACAGACGGAAATATCTGGCTTCAGTTCCCTGCACACTGTGGCAGTATTGATAACTATGATTGATAGACGACATAGATTCAAATGGTAGCGATTGCCTGCCTCAAATAGTTTCCTATCACAGCTAAAATCATGGGACAGTTGGGGAGGTCCTCTGGTTTCTCCTTACTTGCCCACTGAGCTGTGAAATTGATTGAGGAGGTCTGAGCTGTTGGAGCACAGATCTCTATCATAGCTGCCATGTGGCCTCCACAATGTAGGGAAGAAAAGTATAGCAGTATCACATCATATTCCAGCATTTGGCTTCTGTAAATCTTAATAGGTAAGGTAGGTACCCTGGTTCTGCCCTTGTGCCACCTATAGCCCATCCCTAGCCACCTACAGCTCCAAGCCCAATGTAGATGTCCCAGTTTGGACATCTGCAATAATACGCTAAGTATTATATAGACTTAACAGCCAATGTTTTCTTGATAATTCTGCCTTACACTTACTAGCATTTAGTACTGGGCAGTGTAAAATTTGAGAGGGAATGCACACAAGATCCCATATAGGGGTACTCCCTATAAACCCTACAATAAACCTAGTTGCCTCTTATTCTAGGTATCCCACTTTCTTAACAGGTTTTATTAACTGACTTATTTTCAGATTTGAATTCATCTTATAATCTCACTACAAACTTTAGTTAAAAATGTTTTAGAGACCCGTGGTGAAAAGATGTTTGACAGGTTTTGTATGCTACAAACACACTCTGCATGGCTTCAGACTTCTTCCTAAATTTCCCCAGCTGAACCAACAAAATTAGGATTCTTCCTCATAACATCAGAGAAAAACATGTTGAAGAAATTGTCTAAAAGTAAACAAGCTGGGATGATTTTGCAGTGTTTGCATATAGACAAGACAGATGGGACAAGAACAGCATGAAATTCCTAGACCTGCTGCCTTAGACATGCATTGTTTTAATCAATTATTGCGTGTCTAGGACAGATTGTCTCTTTGCCATAAAGGAAGATATTCATAAAACAACACATAAGTGTTTAGTCTGTTATATCATATTGTAGGATCATTTCTTATAAGCCTTCAGGTCACAAACATAAAACCTGTTATACAAATGCAGCCCATGCAACCCATGGTTTTGCGGCAGGGGGACTGTTGCTCCCCTCGGACCTGCCACCCTAGACCCAGGCCTAGTCAGCCTAGGCAAGAATACATGGCTGACCCTACCTATTGAACACCTGATATGTTTAGTAGGCCTTTAAACCCTATGATACACTCAAAGCCATCAAACACCATGAACTCCTAGAAATTAGGACCAATGGGGTAGGAAAGAGAGGGATTTGGCTCCCAAAGAGTGTCATTTCGAAGTGATACTATCTATATTTTATATCAAATTATAAGTTCGGCAAAATCTAACTATCTACTTAATGACTAACGTCTACTGACATAAAAAATACGGTTTGTAGAAATTGAAAGCAGGAAAAATACAGTTTAACTTTTTTATATCCTACATTTTCTGTGTTTTAAATTGTCTTCTCTGGTAAGCAGAATAAAATTTGTATTTGAATTCTACTACAAGAGCTTACAACTGCTTAATTATTAATTATGTGCAGGCATTTCATTTAAAGGATCTCAGTCTCTCTAATGACCTGTAGCGATGGGAAACTCTTTGGAGTGTGTATGGACAGGGGGGAGTTAAGGTGATTAACTGGTGCTAACAAGTTTAGGATGTGAAAGAACTATTTTGTTGGACGGCCATCAAAGAAAGGATAGAATGTTCCTGGGGGATGGGGAGGAAGAGTAGCAGAGGCTATGTGTTTAACAGATGATGTTTCTCTCAGTGCCCACTCTTCTCCTAGACTTGCTATACCCTGCTTCTACCGCCAGCCACCTCCCAACCCATTACACACACACAGGCACCAGACATAAAAAACTCAGTCAAGAATACAACCTGGCAGCTGATCTGAAAAGTGATCACAGGCTGGTAGAAAGAGGCTTCATTACCCTTCCTGTTGATCTCAGCACTGAGGACACTGACTGCATAATTAAACCAGTGCATTTTACCTGCTCTTACACATTACCAAACCTAATCTGGTTCTGCGTTGGAGAAGAGTTCACAAAGGCTACAACTGCTATTTAAAGGGGTGGTTATTGAAATATAAAAGGCAGGAATACATTATTCTGCCTTAAAATAAGAAATATTATTATTTATCGTATCAACATATTAGACAGCCCAGTGTGTTCTATGACAAACTCAAAGTCTAATCAGTTAACGAACTACCTCTTTACAAACTGAATCAAGGCAGACCCTAAGGTGTCTAGCACCTACCCTGCTCCTCTCCTGCAAACACTTAATAACATGGGTGAGAACCTGGCATTGCCATCCCCGCCAGATTACCACCCAAGCTAGTTCTATATAGTAGTCACATTTGCTTCCTATTCATATGTAAAGTAAATTCACAAAAATGTTTACATAAGTTCATATGTAAAGTTTTATATAACACAGTTTGCTTGTGATGAAGTCAATGATTTACTTTCTTAGTAACCTTCTCATTCCTATAAACGAATCCACATTAATGAAGCAAAAAAAGGTAGATTTTGGGCTTTTGAAAAATCTTCCTAATTTTTCATATAAACTAACTGAACCACCCTCAACAACAATTGGAAAACCAGGCTTCCTTTCACTGTCTCACAGGCTGCAGGTCACTAATGTCTTTTGCATGATTTTGTCCTGAGATGACAGATGGGATCACCTTGCAGTTGGTCTTGTGGTATTATAATCCAGTATACATATGGTGTCAAAAGAGGCATTATACAATAACCACTATATGAAACATTCAGGTATATTTGGAAAATATGAAATGGTATACCTACCCCTGAGAATCTATGGATTTATATGAATTTATTTTGGACTAACATACCTCCCAATGGTGTATCTTTAAGAATTACAGTCTTTTGAACCCAGATCCCTGAGGTCACTGCTTTCTAGGAACTCAAAATAATTACTGGATATGGGTGTATCACAGTGTTATACAATGGGCATGTCAACAGCAGAAAATGTTTATAAATTAAATAATGTAAAATTATTTTTCTTCTAAATGCTTTATTTAGTTACAAAAATAGCATTCCATAAGTCACCAAGCCCCTGTCCCTAACTCCTTAAAAATTGTCTTTGTTTAGCACTTTCAAATGTTGGGGGGTATGGACTCTGGTACACTTCCCAATCATCTCTTTTTTTAGTCACTGTCCCTCCAAGCTGCAATGGCTTGACCACCATTTCACCATTTGAAAACCATTGCCTAATAAGTGTTCCTGAACATTTTCTTTTTTCTTTGGGCACAGAAACAAAGCACCATTTTTTTATTTAAAAAAAAGGCTTATAGTTGCTATATCAGCATTAGTATTGTCAGGTGAACCCAAAATGATAAACTGCCAGCTCAGGTCATGCTTTTTGATTGCATTTGCCCTTGTGATGTCATCAAGATTTCCTATAGGAAGTAAACTGTATAAAAATAGGACAAGCTACAATCTGGCGAGATACCAGAGTCCATATTCTTTTTACTGGTAGAAAATACCAGCACTGCAATTGTATATAAAGGAAGTAAATCAGCATTTCTGTTTTGACAAGTTCACAATGTTTGGTTTATGCATTTTGCCTGGGGTAGGTGGTAGTAAAGTAGTGAAGTTCTTGTACTTTCTCCAACAAATCAATATTGCCATTGCCTATGGCAGGGCTTGTGAAAGAAACTGGTGTAATATTGCTAATTGTAACCATTGGAAGGGCCAGAGCACAATATTTACGTTATCGTTTGAAATGTGGCATTACAACTGCTTTGTACTATAATCGATATATATATAATAAATGTGCTCAAATAGCTTAATAGACACATTAAGCCGACCTTGGAGTAGGTGAATTTTAACAACTATAAAACACACAACATTTTAGATTATAGGTTACAAAAATGTGATGAAATGTTTCACTGAGCCCCATAGGGTGGATGTCAAAGGACACATCAAGGCAGACCAAAAGAAGGTCTCTTGGTGCCTGGGGCAGGGTCAGAGATCCTGGCCTGTGCTGACATTTTATCCACATCTGAAAACAAAAAGGGGGTGCAGGAGCATTGCCACTGGGCAGCTGAAGCACACCTCTCACCTTTTGGCACCAGGGACAGCTTTCCAACTAGTCCTATGGGAGTAACAGCCATGTACTAAGGCAATGCCCAGAATGATATCAAAAGCGTGAAAGAAAATTTCATAGTTGGACATAGTTGGCAGTGCTTTGATATTTGTGTTAGAAAACCTAATAAAATACATGATAAACATAAACATGGAAACAAAAACACATCTACTTGTTTCAATCCTTGGAAAAACCACTCTTGGCAAGCTTTAACTATGTTTCCAAAAAAGTCCAGGACAATTCTGTCTATTTCACACTAAACACCCAGGCGACCTAGAAGAATCACACACTGCTCCCACGGAGTCTAGATTTCATACAGTACATTAAAATGTACACGCGATGGGAACTCAGGGGTGCCTGCTCACTGGCTTCCAGCCATGTTATCTGCAATCTACTCTGAATCTTCCTCTGTAGAATATCTCTACATCCCATGGCGTAATGCCCTAATCTCACAATTTCCCTTAATGCTGTGCAATTAAGATAAATGGAGATTAAATACATGCATCTCTTGGATATTATATCAATGCATTTCCTGCCAGCTGCATGTTTTGGGTGTATATATATTAAGTCACAGTATGATGACACGGGTGGTATAATCCTTCCAGATTGGTGACACAGGAATAGCCTAGCAAATAGCAAGGGTTTCTGGAAGAGATGATTCTGATGAATCCCTCCATGCATTTACATGTAAAAAAAAATTTTAATTTAAAGGTGACAGTCCACTATCATTTGTGTTAAATTGTTTACGAGGGCTGGAGTCTGCATTTAAGAACAGTGTTGTGCACGCACACATTTATACATATTTAAGAAGTCTTCCTGAATTCAATAATTAATGCCTCCTGGCAAGGTTTCTGTGTGTATCCCTGGAATGAGGCACTTAAAAAAAACCAAAAACCCCTTATCTGTACACATTCATTCTATTTAGCACAGAGTACAATGGTTTAGGATTTCAGACATATGATGGTGCTATATAAGTCAATTAATATATATAATGTTCATTTATTGATATCAAGACAGTAAAAACAATACAATTTTTAACTTTGAATAATTATCTCATTTTCACTGAAAAATGAAGTGTTATGCATTTATCATGCATTCTACTGGAAAAGTCATATTTAATTTGCCATGGAAAAGATACATGAGAATCAAAAGTGATATTTCACTTCCATTAACTCTGGGACGGAAGTCGCTTGCATGCATGGACACAAGTTACCGTATATTCCTTTGGATAAAGGAGCTGTTAATTTTCCATGCATGAAGGATAACAAAAAAAAAACCTATTTCCACGGTGAGTTGTGTACAAAAGTTCATGATTTCAAAAAGAGGAGCTCTGCCTAGTTGACGTTCTACTTGGAATGTATAAGACATATAGTGAATGACAAAAGCCTTGTGAGTCTCAAAGAAGCTAAGTAAATATTCAAAGAAAACCTTTAGAAATAGCCAAGCAGAAGTCATTGTAATGAGGATGCCTTATGGGAAAGTTAGGATGGAGCATATCCCAAAACTGATCTGAAGTTCCAGCTGGCAAATCCACTGTGTTCTATTCTACAGACAAGGCCTGTAAAGCATCCTCTGCCCCCGCATGCAAGAATACTTTGAACAATTACCATACCACTAAAACAAACAGTATACAACCCACACTTAGCACAAGAAAAGACATGGCGAGGGGTGTTAAATTAGGCTGCTGTTTTGTTAGCATTCATTTCCTTTCATAACAAACCATTGTGGGTATTTAGACTAATCTCTAAATGCCATGTCTCATTAGCTATAAGCATTGCTATGCAAATGATAATGGTACTTTTATCTTATACTGGTTAACTATTCAAAGTAGAGCGCTATATAAAAATACAATGAAAGAATAGCAGGTTTGTTGCTTTCGTAATCTAAATCTGGGGCTGTCGGCCTACAGGGGTAAATGGTATGTCCAAATGGTTCATTAAATGCACAGTTCCAAAAAGGATCAAAGGAAACCATATGGAGTATTATACTTAGCTCAATTGTTACACATCATAGAAGGGCAATTATCTGACTTGTCTCAGAGAATGCTCATGCTAAGCAATGATAGTCACACAAAATGCCCTGCCAGGACGAGTATCCAAAAACGACTACTTTTAATGGCATATATATTTATATATATATATATATATATATTATATAATATATATATATATGGCATTTGTTACCTTGTTTCTGGATACTCTACACATTTGCTAAATCCAATATGCAATTTGCCAAGTGTGGGAGGTTTAACATGTTATCCAAATTTCTTTGCGCAGGGTCAGTAAAACAAAGCAAGAAAAAGCTGCGGGACTGTTGGGGATTTATTATTAAGAAGCAGTCCCGTAACACACGATGACTCTTAATAATACATTGCAAACCATTTATATTAGCTGTATCTGTTTAAATAGTCTCTAACAGCATAAAGACATTTATTGTAAAGTCAAAAGAAAATGTTTCAACATACAATAAATCTTAATGTGTCCTAGACTTAATGCTTAATGATTCTAAACATTTATACTTTTGTTACCCATATAAATAAACTAAAAGAAAATCACTGTATATACAAATACCTGACTAGTCATAATTGTAGTAATAAATATACTATTCTTAGTAACTAATAGTGCTTGTAATATTACTGCATATAGGGAAATTCTTTGATAAATGAGTTAATTATCTTGAATTATCTCCCAGTTAATAAATTTATTTTCAACATTAAAGCAGCTTTGGAGAAGGTCTACATCTACTTCAAGAGGGCAACCTTAGAAACATAGAATTTGACAGCAGATAAGAACCATTTAGCCTGTTAAAGTCTTGGTTTAGTCTGTTAAAGTCTTGGTTTAGTCTGTTAAAGTCTTGGTTTAGTCACTGTGCAAATGTACATCAGATGCTTACAATTGCCTACATTAATGGTCCCAGAATAAACTACCCAGAAGTAATTAACCTTCATTCATCTCAGGGTTTTAGAATAAATTGGATCCAGAGATGCCGCAGAAGATTTCTTTCTTCTTCGCTTCCTATTCATAGACTATAGTGGCCCGACCTTTGTTATTCAGTTACACCACTGTAACAATAATCCTATCATGGCAGCTGTATGAAGCTTTAACCCATACTTTGCCAAGCATACCACTATAGCAGCCATGCTTTATTCCCTTTGGTGAAGGTTTTACACTGTGAACTGAATTATATGAACTTTGGGATGATGATTTAAAAGAAATAACTGTTCAGTGCCAGCTTCCAACATAGCAGAGATAGCATTGGCATTTTTAAGGATCATCCATAAGCAAAAGGGAAATGACGCAGCTGTGAGTCTTAATCCGTCGGTTTATGGGTAGTCTCCAAGACTTCTGTATAAAAGGCTGCTCAGGTTTCATACTCCTTATTTCTCATAAGCACACGACAGTAAAGCCCCGACAGTAAAGATCTGAAGGTGTGTAAGAACAGCCGGATTTGGTAACTAGCTTGGAACGATACCAGCACTGTAGATAGATACCCATCTATCACTGACAAGCTCAAGGAATCCATACCAAGAAACAGACAAGTACAACACGCGCTGACTGTTCACAGAGACATTGGAAATCTTATAGCCCTTATAACCCTTTCTCAGGCCTTATGACGTTGAATTTTTACTTTTAATATTGCTGCTTACAGAATATCTGGGAGCATTAGAAATAAAATAGCTCGATAAGGGAACTGTTCCAACTTTACAATTCTTTAACACAATTAAACACATTACCTGGTACACACAAAAATGCATATTTCTCAATCCTATACCTGCCAGTTCTTGAGATGTCTTAAAAGAGGACGGTCTGGGTTTAGGAATGGTCTTACTGGTGGGCATATGCCTGCCAGACAGTTATTTGAACTCCGACCACACAGCCATAGCAGCATAGAAGGATTTAAGTCCCAGATTAGGACCTTTGACAGAGAATGGCAGTTTTTAGTGGGTAGACTGTACATTTTGGTGTGAAAAGGACAAGGAGTGTGACAGTTGAGCTCTATTTTACGTTGGTGCTGCTGAGAAAGGCAAAGGGAACACTGAATATGGAGAGAACACTAAAAAAGTGTCAAAATAAAAGCCATCATTTTCCCTACACAGTTATGTCACAAAAACGTCATTTTGTTAAGCAAAAGTAGTCTCACCCATTTGTCCCTGGAGAACACTTACAACTCAAGATTGTAAGCTTGCGAGCCGGGCTCTCTCCACCTAATGTATCAGTTTGTCTTAGTCTGTCAATTCTCGTCTTGTCATACCCCTTAAATATATTGTATTAAGCGCTGCGTAAATTGTTGGCGCTATATAAATAACAGATAATAATAATAATGATAATAATAATATAGTGTTTTTGTTGTTGTTGTCTTAGCTAGCCCATGCTAACAGTATGGCAATATACTTTAAGATTATGAATGCTTTAGTTTAAGTTGATGCTCCACAAGGGAATGTTTTCCAAAAAAATTGTTATTAAAAGATCCACAGTGTCCAGTGAAATATTTAAGACATTAGTTACTTTTAACAGTTAATTGAGAAGAAAATACAAGTTGGTCTATTTCATAAAATCAACCCTATTAGAAGATAACAACTAAAGCTTGTAGTATGTGTCACGGGTCTGGAGATATCACACAATTGTGTAGCAACATTATAATGGAGAAAGGGCAGTAAATCTCCATAGTGCCCCTAAGGAATGGCTGGCATGTATGAGTAAATATACACAGAGCATGTCTATAAAGAAGAGGCTTTCAATTCAGATGTCGCATGCTTAGAGAAATTTCTAGCAAAAGTGGAAATGTGATAAGACATCTTAGCCTAATAACTGTACCCTCTAGCACACAGAATGTTATTTCAAAATTATACATGGTACATGTATATATCATTTGCAGCCGTTTACAATGAGTGCATATTGTTGCTTACAATTGAATTAGCTACTAATGATTTGGCTGCCACAAGATGTTACAAAATGTTACAGAGGGTCTCCATTTCCACTCTGAAGGGGTTAACACATACTGTGGACAGGATGCATATTTTAGTCACGGTGTTAACCAGTTCAAGCTGTGCATGTAACACCCCCTAAAACATTGCATATTATGACATAATAAATGTTCACCTGACATATATGTCATTACTCACATGACGTATATACCAGGAGCAGTGCACACGTGGGATTAAGGTTTGATAAATTTTGTACAGTGCAAGATGATATATATAAATTAATAAATTGTAATTCTACAAAAATAATATATATTTTTTTACTTATCTTGATGAGTTATTTACAGCATACATAATACATTTTTTGTATAAAAGGCAAAACAATTATTACTACAATGAATGCATGCATGGTACAATGTGAGTATCATTCAGATGTAAAAACCAAAGTAATAAAACTGTGTTATTGAGAGGAAAAAGTTTATCTAACAGCAACAGCAAACCCATGCCCTATCTGAATCTGGAAATCTGGTGACATCATGTGAAGCATAAGCTTCCCAAGAATAGGCTCTCATGGTCCCGTGTGAGCCTGAGATTTACTGTATGTGACGGAACATTATCGTGTTCTATAAATAAATACTGGGGTCAAGAAAATCTATTGTTCTGTGACACAGCTTCTAACAGCATGGATACGGATGATTATAAAACAGTTGTAAAACTTTATTTCCCCGCTGCTTCCTCTTGAACGGTTTAAATGCCTCCCACAGATACCTATATATCAGTGTTTGAGTAGTAGTGCGTTTTTTTTTTATAATCCATATCTTGTAGAAGAAAGAAAAAACTTTAAGGCGGTTGATTAATTTGTTTGAATTCTACTTCTAAAGAAATCTTTTCAGAATAATCCAATCAAGATAATCCCACAACAAGTCGCCACTTTCCATAAATGGCCAAAAACATAAAAGGATGTTGTACCGGCATCATTATATTTTCTATTGCCAATTACACAATCTACCACAAGGCCAGTCTTAGCATCAGGCATGACAGCCATTGGCGGCAGCCATTGCTAGAGGCAGATCACCCTACTGACACCAACATCCCTGGCTTAGAATGTTTGGTGCGTATGAATGTTATCAGAACATCTATAGCCCTAAAACAGGAAATGTGCTTATACATTTTGTACTAAAAAAAACCCAACATAATGCTACTTAAAATTGAAAATAAATGTGGAAGGGCATAAGAGAGTATTTTTGCTTTGTGTGTCATTTGGTCTAAGCTTGGCCCCAATCTACCATACCTATACCCAAAGAAATAATATAAAATATACATAGGATAAAATGTGGCCCTAAAATACTTTTCTATTGTCCTCGATAACCAAAGAACCCCATAGTATTTATATTACTATTTAAATATATATATATATATATATATATATATATATATTTTATTTTAATACTAAAGAACCAAGGTTGAATGATTAGATATATTTTTCTCTTAATGTGGTCTGAACTGATAAATATAATTAATGTATGGAGTTATACATGCTGTGAACAATTCCCTCTCTCTATGGTTTGTGGATAGATCTAGACTTGTATTTTAAATCTGGCAGCATTCCAGTATAATAAAATTGTTGTTAGTTTAACCTAGTCATTATACCCTGCGTTTTTCTTTGCTTAAATTAATACGGAATTAAGCACCACATTACCAAATGCAATAATAATATACTTGTTTTCCTGGCAGACACTAAAGATAACTGGGCTACTTTAATGCACAGTGGCAAATACCACATGTTGTATGTTATGTTTTTTCATGGGATGGGATATCATACATGTTTATTCATATAATTCCAAAATATCCATAATTTCCATCAGGTATTAGTGAGAGGGAAATTGCTGCCATGTGAAACAGCAACTGGATAAGCTAGGTTTTTTTTTTTTTTAAACATGATCTGAAGGCGTTGTGGATGTAACCCAAAATCAGATCCTGGAAAATCCTGGTCCAGGAAACCATTAACAGAATCATCCAAGAACAGTCTTTGTAAAACCCCTGTCTAGAAGTGTTTGGCTTTCTCTTGAACAACTATGTTGTTTTCCCTTGGTACAAAATGTTTTTCTTACTAACTGTCTCATTAGGGAAGTAAAAAGCAATACACAGAAATACTCGTATGTATGTAAAATAGTATATTTTTTCCTCTGTTTGTTTTTTTGCTTAGGGGTGGGCTGGCAACACTCAAATGTCAAAGCCATGTGGGTCAGTAATAAAGCCGCCTAAAGTACATTTGGAACATGCCCAATGCGTACTATACATTCTTGTCCAAAACACGTTAACAGAAATGGAAAGCATGATAACATACAAAGGGAACACAAAAAAGAGTCAAAAAAATTGCTCCTAAAGCTCTTCTAAACACATTGGTGGTTATGTGGAATTGCAATTGCAAGTATACAATAATGCTCCAGGCAATAGCCCAAAATCAGAACAGCCTAGGGGGCAATTGCTAGACTGTTATGAATCTGGAAAATGTACCGTATTTGCTCAATTATAAGGCAAGGTTATAAGACCTGAAATAGAGGTCTGACTACAAGACTAAGATCCAGATCCCTGCAGCGCTGCAGGGGACCTGGATCCTCCTCTGCGGCAGTCGGTAGAGGTCTGTGTGAAACTCACAGACAACCTTCGCTGCTGCGGGCACTTCTTCTGGGGCTTCTATGACAGAGCGCTGGCGTCACATGACCTTCCGGTGATCATTCATAGAAGCCCCAGGGAAAGTGCTGGCAGCAGCAGCAGCGGCAGCGGAGATTGTCTGCACACATTGCGCAGACCTTCACCGGCTACCACCACTACACACCAAGGAATCTGAAGCACCGCAAGAAGTCTAGGGAAGTACTGGTAAGTCGGGGGAGGGTAAGAGTGGTTTATGGGGGGTATAAGGACTTTCTGGAGGCAGAGTGGCATATAGGGGGTTAAAAAGCATATCTGGTGGCAAAGTGGCATATCGGGAGGCAGAGTGGCATATAGGGGGTATAAGGCATAACTGGGGGCAGGTTGGCAAATAAAAGGAACTAAAAACAAAATGCATTTTTAATAGTTTTTATTTAATCTGAAAAAATAGTTTACACGTGAATCTAATGTAATATTTACTATTATAATATTTACTAGTAAAACTTTTTCTTATAGGGTAGTCTTATATTGAGGCTTTTTCTTTTTTTCCTAAATTAATATTCAAATTTTGGGGGGTCATCTTATAATCAGGGTCATCTTATAATTGAGCAAATACGGTATATTGTGCCCAAAACATTGATGCACTGAATCATGCCAAAATGCACGATTTTGAATGAACATTTTACTAGACCAAGCTATCAGTACATTAAACTTATTTATATGAACAAATAATAATGATCTAAGTAATAGAAATCATTAATGACATCACTTCCCCTTCATCATAGTTAAAACCAATGACACAAGACTATGGGGGCATTTTGCTTTCCAGGCAAAATCATACAACATCAGTATGACATTCTCATACCCTGTATCATTAATACTTTTATACATACTTTATGTACATTTTATACATTTGCAGTGACAACAAAAAAAACAGATGTTCTTGACATATCCCTACTGAATTACTGAAGCATGAAATTATATATATATATATATATGATTAATAACATAGTTATTCATTACAATATATATGTGGCTCCTAAAATATTTTAATTACACTCCATCTAATCATCATAACATTAGTAAACTTAATTTCAAACATAAACTAATAAAAGCAAGAAACAGAAAAAAAATTATAGAAATCTTGGATCATGTCAAATTAACCCATTGTATATCAGCAGCTGTTAAACATCCTGCTGACACTGCTAATGCTACATTTGTCTATTTGCTAGTCTTAATTTCCGAAACATTATAAAGAAGAGATGGTGATATTACCCAATTATTACTGTCATTTTTAATGTTTAGTGGACACATAATAACACAGTATTAGAATCTCAATAAGGCCGACAGGGTACCATATCAGCTGTGTGTCTGTCTATACAGGTAAGAATTGATTAAATGCTTGCTTGGCCAAAAGTTAATTAGTTTATGTTTGGTAAGTGGACAGACATGGAAGAAAAGTCTCAAAATTCAGTTTCTTACCAGGTGGACAAAGGCATTTTATCGATGTATCTCTTGCTTCTCGAAGCTTTGGTATATGAGATTTTAATTTCTGTAATGAAAAGAGGAAACATATCATTAACAGAGTTTTTTGGTACACTGAAAGATGTAAAATCAGCCAATAAACAATATATAACAACATATATATATATATATATGTATACTGTCTATATCTTGCAGCAAACTGTTTGATGTAGTCACTTTTTGATGTAGTCTTTTAACAGATAATTTGATGAAATCTTAATCCATCTACCATGGAATATATTGTATCTGAGCATTTTGGGGACTAATTTGTTCCACATCTAATTTATATTTCCTACACTAGTTTGTGTGTTACAGAGTATAAAGTGGATCTTTTACTCATAAATGTATATTATTTTATATTAGCATTTAGTGACGCGCCACATAGATATCAACATACGATACAGAAATATTGTACACATAAACCTATACATTCGCAAGTATAATGGCAAGGACAATATATGGATGAAATAGTATCCAATGCTACCATGCCATTTTTTGGATGACAGGTGCATTTTAAGCTGGGAGTGTCCTATATTATTAATGTGAAGATAAAGAAGGGCCTTTATGCAACCTTATCCTTCGAAAATCTGATGCTTAATACTTTAACACATGTTCAGAGATATAAGATCCAGATTACCAACAACCAGGCGTGCGTTAACCCTTTGAAAGCCTTTATGTTCTAACAGTGTAAGCATAAGAGTGCAATATTTAATGCATGCCTCACCCCGTAGGCACATAAAGGGTTATTTTTACATATTTTACACAATTTTTTTAGTTTCTCTCCAGTTTTTAAAACATTTCTCATATCAGCACAAACCGTTTATTTCCTGAGTACACCTGCTGATAAAATGTATTGAATCTTACGGTCTTTGCACCTCTGTATACTGCAGGATACTGTTTCTTACATGAGACCGAGCCAGGCATAGTGTGGGCAGGTGCAACGACCCAGTCCCCTAATATGTGCCAATGCTTATATATTTCAATCTGTCCTGACCTGATATGCTGCTCTGCTGGTAAGCTATAGCACTACAAAAATAGTACACAAAAAAGCAATGTGTTGTTTAAAGGTGCAGCTCCACATAGACACAACATTACCTGAGCACTCAAGCAAGTTATTTTATTATTTCCGCTAAAGGGTTAAACACATTGAAACAATACAAATGCTTTTGTATCAAAAGTAAAACAAATGCTTTTGTATCTCAAGGCTGGTAAGTATCCCCTGAAAAACTATGAAGGCTAAATTCTACCTAATAATACAAAATTCTTGGGCATTTAACAGTGTTAGAAACAAGTAGGTGGAAGAGCATTTTAATTCAGGTTATCCTCCATTTTACAGCAACCATCATGATAAAAATGTGAATATGAATTGTCATATAAAAAAGGAATACATTTATTATTATTTATTGTTTTATATAGCGCCATCAAATTCTGTAGCGCTGTACAAAGGGTAGACAGGACATAACAAGTAGTATATAACATAACAATTTGAGTAACAGAGACAACAGGTGAGGAGGGCCCTGCTCAAACCAGCTTACAATCCATTTGGACCTCACATGCATCCTGCATACTTGCCAACTGTCACATGTCTGTTTTTAGGGCATCCAATAAAAAGATATGAGGGTACATGGCATAACATGCAGGCCCACCCAGGCTCCACATACATTACCGTGGCAGTATAATTTCCCGTGCCTGTTTCATGTATTGCATACACTGTAGTGCTGTCATTCCTGAAATTGAAATAGCCCTTCGCCAGGACATAAGATATCCTGAAAGCAGTGACATTGTTTAGCCGTTGGCCTATATATCCTGAAACTGTAATTTGTACTCACGATAGAAAATAAAGAAGATATTTTACCATTCATTAATAATAAACTGTAGTTTTCGACTCATCATTCATTGGAGTTTTTTTTTTTACTAAGGGAGAGTTTGCAGGAGAGCTGTGATCTGTTATCACTGCAGTAAACAAAGTGTTAGTACGGACCAGCTGAATTGACCAGCACCAGAATCAGTTTTTTATATGTCAAGATAGATCTCCCATTGGCTTTATGATGTTTTATCTTTCTACAGTAGACAAATGTTATCAGATTTAAAGCTGGAAGTATAACATAAGTCAACTAAAGCTACATCTGAATGTTTCAGTTAAAAAATCATTCTTTAAAACCAAAATAAATACTAATACATGAAATTATTTTTTCTCACAAGTCCAATGAGTAGAGACATAAATGGTGCTGGCTTAGAGTACAAGAATTTTCTAGAAGGAAATCAGTCTAAGACAAAAAGACTTTTGAAACATCTTTGCATACTGGGTAGTGGTTATGTAAAGTAGGCCCTGCAGGAAGTGGAAAAATGGCAGCATAGTCCTTCTCTACTGAATGGAAGGCTTCCCATACGTTTTTGTAATGCTGAATAGATGGGAGGAGAATACTCCATGTTTAATGATCCATTTACTGTTTCCAATAACAAGAGAAGCTCATGAGACTTCTATTACAGCATCAATGGAACATAACAATACGTTATCAATGAACGGTAAACTTCAAAGCCACAGAGCACTTTGAATACCACAATAGAGTAATGGATGGCAGTGTTAAGAAAGCTCACTATCATTGGCGTAGTAATAAACTCATTCAACCATTGAGCATCCCTGTTATACCTGTCAATGTAAGAGAATGCAGATGTTCAAAATGAACTCAGTTGAAGATCTGGGAAATTTCTAGAGCACACTTAATAGGAAGAAAGGAAAGTGTCGTTGGGTGAGGTTGGATTTCTGGAGAGTCCAAACAATGAACTAAACCAATTTTATTGCATGAAATTAGATGTATAAACCAACTATTCACATGTCAAACATTACATTTTGCATCTTAGTTCTTAGTAATAACGACAACAGAAAACATTATTCTAAGAACTAATCTATCCAATACATTTGCTGTTCCGCAATACAAAAATTGAATGCTCTAGGAGGTTTAGCAACTAAAACCTTGACATATCTGTTACTCTTTATTCTTTCCACTTAATGACAAAATGCTGTTTTACTTTCTATGGCAACAACCTATTAGTGAAAGCTTTGGTGTCATGTGGCAGTCAAAGATTCCTTGAAAAAATGAAAGATTTAAAGATTTTTTTGGAAAGGACATTCAATAGTACTACATTTTATTGCTTTATGTTACATTTAGTTGCAACAATATTAATTTCAACAGTTACTGGAATAGCACCTTTAAACACACTAAAATTTAAAGTTAAATATTTAATTGGATAAGCATTTCCATATTTTTTTTTTACTATAAAATACCTTTCTTCATTTGTGTCCAAAATCAACATACTTGTGGGATTAAAGGCATTACAGGTTTAAGGTGGTGTGGTGGGGGCAAATGAATACAAATACACAAGAGTTTAAGTGAAAACAGACCTTCATCCTTAACACCTACTGAGCTAGAAAAGGAACTCAAATAATTAGACGGCAACTATGTTTGCATGATAGCTCTGGTGTTTGTTCGACTTGTGAGATTTAACACAAAAACACCATTTCTTATTTTGTTTTAATGTTGATTTGCCCCCCAAGGAATAGGGAAAATGAAATAACATTAATGAAATGAAAAAAAACATTAAGCATGATGTGCTGTATATGTAAGCAACTGTAAAATCCCATGCATATATACACTATCAAGTATTGAGACACCTGGCCATTACACCAACAGGGACTTTTATGATATCGCATTCTAAATACATAGACATGTATATGTATATAAATATGTAGTTGGTCACCCTTTGTAGCTATTCCAGTCTGAAAACATCATTATAAATATAATTCCTAGTACTGTTAAATACCAAAATAATTTTTTTAATCATGTAAAATTGTGCCACATTGGGAATGCTTAATTGTCATGCGATACCAATACAGGTCGTGATCTGAGGACCACATTATAAAAGTTCCCTGACTTTGAAAATATTTGGAATAGAAAACGATGGAATTTGCACAGCCCCTTCCTTGGAAGCTGCCTAGCTGGAAGAAAAAGAGTATTCCCATCATTCCACATATAAGTAGAACCTACATTTTAATTTTCTAACATCAAGTAGGGTCTGTTTAAGCAACATCTCCAGGGGATGGCATACATTCATGCCAGTTGCCTAACCTCTGTCACCTCACACTGACCCAGCCTCAGATGACAGCTGCTGCTGTTCCTCTAATGTTCATACTTGGCGGCAATGGCAGGCACTACTGCACAGGAAAAAGCAGAACTGAATCCTATTCAGATCTCCACAGTCCAAATAGCTTCTACGTCCATGGATGCCAAGTATACACTAAGCATTTCCCTGTGGTGTTAGACCGTATTCTAAGCACATCCTATTAAATACTGGTGATGTCTAACAAGAGCTAGTCTTCTATATGGTTTGCAGAGTACACAGTATAGTTTACATCTAAGAAATGAGGATCAGAGAACTATGCTAAGTTGGGGAACCGGTGAGAACACTGACATTGCAATTCCAAAATAATGCCCCAGCAGGGACAAGGGTAAGTTACAAATAAAAACAAACCAATCCTGTTCCCGGGATCAAAAATACCATTATTATAACCCACCCTAAAACATAACTTTTATTAATATGTTTGTTAAAAGGTATAACCAAAAAAGATGTTTAAAAACACCAGTGTCACCAGTCCTACCATGAAAGGTATACGTCACTGTAACATGAGGGCATATGCCCAGTCGTATAACACTGTTGATGGCTGCAGTCCTAACAACAGGAATAATTGAACTATGACCGGTCACACGGGCTTATTAAAAACTCAGACAAATAGCCCCCCTGACATGTTTCGCTCCTCAGAGCTTCATCAGAGGTCTGGGCTAACTGACATATTGAGATATTTGATCTTCCACAATTTCATTACATTATAGCTTCATATACACTATAGATTATATATACATGAATGCATACATACATGCCTGGAAAATCACAGGAGCCAAGCTGCCTTAGCTTCTGCTAGTTTTACTAAAGTGTCAGAGGTGGGAATAAAACGTTTGATTTTACTGCGAAGGTGGCAGATGTTAATACAGTAAGGACATTTAAATATGCATGTCTTTACAGCAGGAAAACGGGCAGACTAGATGAGCTGAATGATTTTTATTTGCCATCAATTTCTATGTTTCTTCATTTTATGCTTTTGTATCAATATATACATATTATTTTTCAATACATTCTAAGAGTAACTGTATAGTTCTTCCTATGCTTCAACTAAAAGCAAAGCAAGCTCCTACAATTGTGTATCCTACATTGTCCAACCCACAGTATGCTGATCGTAAAACAATATTTAATGTGTTTTAACTAAACTGTCTTATCCTTTCTTCTCAAGTTACCTCAGTTGGGTTTGTTCAGCTTAGTTTGTTCATCATTGATTTTATAGCTGTTTCAAGACAATATTAATCAGTGCCGCAGATTATGAATGCACAGTATAGTGTATAATTTACCATTTAGGTAAATATGCTTTGATGTCATACCATATGACATATCATGACACATGCTTTGATCTCCAATTATTAAAAACTTAATATGCAACATAAAAAAACCCTTTCACTGATTTAAATTGAATTTAATTCCTGCTAACCACAGACAATACAATTTATATATTGAATGTTAGTTTTGTGGTGTGCAGTTATGTACTTTACAATCAAATGTAACATCAGACATAATTCTCTAATAAGTGTAGTGGTCGTGCCTAAGGGTATGATGGCTGTAAGGGTCTTCCAATATAACCAGGGGATGGAGATATGTAAAATGAAGAAAAAACGAAAAATAGTGCAGTATGTCTTATGGAGCCAAGGTGTATAATAACAGGAAACGCTTACACTATATAGAGCTAAATATAGCTCTATTGTAATGGGGTGGGCAGTATAACCCCCCCCCCGTTATTGTGGGTGTGGCTTCTTCTGATGATATACTTCGGTCACAGGTTTTCAGAGTGGATATGTAGAGACATAAATGATACAAGACCGAGTGTACACTGTGCTAATGGGATAGGCTTTAAAGAAATGAAAAAGTACTCACATTTCTCCTCATCAGCATGGGTGGTATTTTCCCCACCAAGGAAATAGCTCCAGTGAGATAAAAATCAGGATAAAAATAAAAATGGAGGTCGAAAATTAAGATTAATCCAAATGTTTTATCCCTTTTTGCTTTTATTATTTAATACATCTTTGGATTATTCTTATTTTTGGACCTCCATTTTCATTTTTATCCTGACCTTTATCCTGTTTTTAATTCTGATTTTTATCTCACTGAAGCTATTTCCTTTGAGGGCCAACTTGGTAACTATTTATTAATTTATATATCAGTGGCATTGTACAGTTGTGGCGGGCCAACTCAGCCCTTTTTATAGGAGAAAACAGTGGTATACCCTTCCCAATGAATATATATAACAAGGAGATGGGAATTTTACTTTTACCTCCACTCACTGTTTAGTGTATACAGCCCTTTTGAGTACTTAAGTGTAACAGATTGCAAAGCTCTCAAGACTTTTATGGGGTCTGTTGAGTCACACCAGAATAATAATTGTCAGGTTTCAATTGCCTGCCCCGATAATAAGAAAAAATGGAGCCCATCTGTGCCAAAAACAAGGAATTTTAATAAAGCAAAAATCCTTACACAACAAGTCGTCACCCGTTGAACTCAGTAGGTTGTTTAGTTAATTATGACTAATTGAATATTAGGACTATGGTGTGTTGCTGAATGCAGATAAACATTCAGATCTTGTTACTACCAGGGTTGCCGATGAGTTCCAGTCTACTCTCAGCCTGGCAAAATCAACTCAGTAAACGTCAAAGCATACAGTTGTTTCCCATCAAAGCTGAACTCAACGTTATGTAAACGGAACTTCTAATGTGTTCAAAATCATTAAAAAAATGAAGAGATCATATAGCTTATGATGCCATTTACTTCACAAAATTTCCTATTGGGATAACCAGCTTATTGAACTGTATGATCAAAGGCAACAACATTCATATTTGAAATTATATTAAAATGATCTCCTTCTGACACCATAATTTCTCCCATTCTATTTATTTTATTATAACTTTTACCATAGTTGACTCTGCATTTACCCAAGGGAGGGCTGATGCCATTCAGATCAGGGAGCTCATTCAGACCACTCTAAAGGCCCAATAACATAGTGTCCAAAAACATTTGTCTAATGACAGCTAGGGCAATTATGCAAAATGTGCACAATTAGGCCCACTCCAATATGAATTTGTCAAAAGCAACAAGGAACACAAAAAAGGATGTTGTTAGGGAACAAATGCTGCCTTGTTACAATGTACATCATGTTGACCATATATTAAACATCTTGGTGACTGTATATTAAACCTTAAATAAAACACAGAAAAGGCTTCTAGTGTGACGGTGTGGCCCAAGATCTCAAAATCAGAGCAGCCCAGGGGGCTATTGCCCTCCCTGCCCCCTTTACCAAATAAAACACTAACATTGGAGGTTAATTTATTGACTTTGTTTGGTTACTTTCTTTACTTTCATTACTTTATTTAAACAAACAATTCATACTGAACAGAGGCTTTGGGGTGATGACAGATAAGAACCACTTTTTTCAAAACCAGATTTAAAGACTCGGACTCTGTTTGACCCTTCACCTTAGCGTTTGTTTATGACAGGAAATGGATTTTCCGACTTGTTTTGGACATATGGATATACACATAAGTTGAGTATATGCTTGGTTGTGAGCATAGACACTTATCTGATGCACCATTTACTTCGATTAATTATCTTATTTCTTTCCACAGAAAAACCCAAATTGACGTTGATAACTTATCCCTTCAAAAAGGAACTAAAATATTTAAACCTGCAGTTATTGAAGTGATAAATTACTACGACTGATCCTTTTAAGGAGCTAAAATCCTTAGGTGATGAAATGGAGACAAAGTATCTCCTTTCATGAAACAGTATATATTAGCATTTACAATGGAGATAGCTTCTCATGTGGGTCACACTAGATAAGGCCGACAAGATCGGTATGGTCAGAAGATAATATCTATAAGGGACCACATTTGAAGCACGGAAAAACAGAGATAAGAAGAAACAAATAGCTTTGTGCTGATACATGTCTTGATTTATAAACTTTTCAAATTATAGTTGTTGTTTTTGTATGTGTTAAAGGTGCCATTCCGCTTACTCTGCTGAATTTTCCATTTTTATAGTTAAATAAAGCACAAGAAACATTAGTTGTAGTACTGATAAATGTTCAAACCCTTCCCAGGAATAAGTTTATTTGCTCTACATTCTAGAGAGTGTAATTAACGATTCGTCTAAGGCTTCTTTAAAGTGCCTATTACATAAGGATTTTTATTGTTAAATGCGTGTTTTTGTTTTTGGTATTGTTTTTTAATAACTTACAGAATTGGATTTTGAACACACTGCTTGCCCAAAATGCCATCTTTGACTTGGTTTTTTTTTGTTTGCACAGTATCCTGCAAACCTCAAACATTTTGTTTTATTGCTTTATATGCATTACAGCAATGTATTGTGGCCTAGGCCATCAAGGTCTAGAAAGGCAGGCCCAGGAGGGTGGCAGGTCTCTGGCCCATTTACACTACGGGACTGGCTCCGTCGATAAAATAAGCTATTTGCTATCACACAGACTAGAGCTTCAAAGCAAAACAGAAGTATATACACTCCTCACGTTAACTGCAATAAGGTGCGCTAGTGTCACCAAATTAACACAGCCAACAATGTGCAAACACTTCGGGGCAAAGGCCCCTTTCCCAAAATGCCTGCCGATGGGGCCTCGATTTTAATACATACACCTTAGTATTCAGGAGCGTACAGTAGCAAATAAAGGATTACTCTGGGTTTATAGATAGCCAAGTAAACATAGAAAAGACAGTTTGCACAATTATAATTGGTAGTGAGCCAGAAAAGCAAGATTAACACACTCTTTCATGTACAACATGTCACACGTTCTTTAATGTCCGGACTGAAATATAGCAGGCCTCAATTTAACTACACATCCATCTTAGAAATCTATTTCAGGGTAGTTATGAGCATCCCACTGCTTGCTTCATATTTTTACAGCCGGGGACAGTTTGATGTATTTTTACCTCATGCTAACATAAATGCCAGGTGACTGCTTCATCCCTTTGCTTTCAAAAGAGGGGCTGCAGGGCTCTGAGGGGGCAAAAGACCGCACAGTTGGCTACTACAGCAAAACTTAAAACCAAAAAATGGCACTGGAAAAAAGACAAACAGCATCTACAAAAGAAACCCATAATCATTTTTGATTAGTTAGTTCACGTGAGACATTGATGTCAGTGTTCAGACCATACAAAAATAAGCATTATATTAAGGTAGAAACTAAGTACAACTCATAGTCAGTCCATTGCATATATCTTTCTTTAAAAGATTTTGAGAGGGACACCTCAGCTATTATACGTACTTTAATGAGTGGTCCATTTCAATTTCCATGTGGTTCCTCTTGCAAATGCATGGTTTAATCAGGGCTGGCCCAAGACTTAATGCCGCCTGGGGCGAAGTTGAAAATGCAGCCCCCCCCCGGCATTTTAAACTTCGCTGATGCCATTATCTACCCTCCCTCCCTATTATCTACCCTACCCCCCTCTTTGTACTTACCTATAAACAGTCCTGCGGCGAGTCTCCCTGCTCTGCCACGGTGCCGGCTTGTAATGCTGCAGCGTCTGGAAATTGACGCCATGCTTCCGGCGCTCAGCATTACAAGCCTCTGGCACGCGAAGACCGAGCTAGAGGGCATCGCAACGAGAGGCAGAGAGATGGGGCGCCGCATGCGGGCTAAGGCAAAAAGCCACGTTCGGCAGCCCCTCAAAAAAAAGCTCTTGGGCGGCATCAAAGTGCCACCCCCAAACAGTGCCGCCTGGCCCCACTCGGCTCCATTGTAGGGCCGGCCCTGGGTTTAATCAATGCATATGAAAGTATTTACAAAGTGACAGTGAACCGTCCTTTTAATTACTAAAGTAGTTTGTCAGTAACTCACTAATCAACATATCAATGTTAATTCTACACTATGATAAGCAATCAGCACAGTGATAACAATAAACATATAAAAATCTATGGACTATAAACCACCAATAACCATAATTAATTTGACATCTTAATATTTAAGATATCAAACTTGAAAAAAGGGTTTGGGATACGTTTGAATGATGTGACAGTGAATTTACGGAGCTTAAAATCTGAACGTCTTCCTATTTTACACAGTACTTAAGGGTTAAGAAGGTGATACTTCTGCTTTCCCCATTTTAATTTTAACAGTAACCAAATCGCAAAACTACTTTACAAATAAAGCAGGAATAAGATTTATAGCTTGAGTCGAAATAACAGTTGCGCAATTTCTTGCGGGTTTAGTTTTAGCAGATGCGAAATACATTACGGTGAACATTTCCAGCATAGTACAATAAACAGAGATTTTGCACAAAAAAACAACATACTTACACACAGCAACATACTTACACTCAGCAACATACTTGCACACATACACACAGTAACATACATGCACACACACAGTAACATACTTAAAAACACACATACTAAAACACATACAGTTTTTTTTCTACCTTTGTTGTCTGAGGACAGTTTGGCTGCCTCTACTTAGTCAGTGTACTGGGACAGAGGGAGCATGGGCCAGCAGTATGTGGAGTATACCAGGGGGTTTGTTGGTGGTTCTGGGAAGAGGGCTCCCTACAATATGGGGACCTTCATTACGCAAAGTACAGTTCTCCCCTGAAAACTATTGGTGCCTGAAAGTGATGGCATCTGGGCTTTTTGCACCTTGATCATAATAATTCCAACATAGCTATAATGTATATGTGGGGCTGACAATGAAGTGAAGTGTATATTTAAAGGTATTATCCAGCCCTCATTTGCACTTTAATGTGAGCACTGCCTTGTCATTAACATTTGTATTCATCAGAATCCTCTCTATGCATTTAGAATGTTTCACTGCCCTCCAGATCCTTTGATGAGATGCAATTATTTTCAGAAAGTTTTTGTTTTTTTTACAAATAAGGCAAAAAAAAGCATATTAATATCCATTAATGTTGGACAAGGCTATTTGGGGCAGTAAACTGTGCCTTTAAAAAAACACTTAATAAAGTGTGTTTGTAAGGGGGTATTTCTGTGACTGCAAGGTTGCATTAACATATTCTCTTGGAAAACATTGTAAAAATGATGCACACCATGAAGTGCGATGTACATTACTACAACTGGCAGAAATCTACTACGCGCTGCTTAATTGTAGCATCCAGACTGCCAATCCTTGAGCAAACCAGCCACATTTCACTGCACATGGCTCTATGACAAGACTGCTCGTAAGTTTAACTACTATATAAAGTTGTTTTACATGCTGGCTTTGGTTTTAAAACATGGTGTACAGACATGACACAGGTCTGCAGTCAAATTTCTAGAATGCAATGGAAATGCAAATCAGAGTAGCAAAAAAAACCCAACCACGTTGAATATGCTGTAGAAATTAGAGCCCACTCCACTTTCCTGGATACAATTTTGGATTTCCTTATGTTTTTTTTTGAACAAAGATAGTTATAAGTCTGTAGGTGGAACAGCATGGTGACTATTAACTGTTTGGGTGCTGGAGGTGGGCAGCAAAGACAAGGCTGGAAAATATATTAATATTCAAACTAAGTATCAAATAAAGTTTGTAGTTGTAGGTTAGTTTGTTAGACAGGAGATACGTTAAACAGGCAATGCAATTTTAGCTAATTACTGTAATTTATTATTGTTATCTCCTGACCTTTCCTGTTCATCCGGTCTTCCCAAGTGTTGGATTATAAACTTAGGTTTTATTGTATACTCCCAGCCACTTTACAATATATGTATATATAATTGTGATGTATGAAAGACAGAACTTCCACCAGCCTTACAGATGATAATATGGTTTATTATTTTTAGCTTTTTTAATATGGTACAGAATCTTTAATCATATACTCTACCATCTTCCTTATAATGTCCCTTTTTAATGTTGATCCTTGATTATTTTACTAATATAAAACTATAAAACATGAAAAAACTACCTATTGTATAGCTCTATTAATATGCAAGCATATACCAAAAATATGGTGAATGAAGTGCATGAACAAGTGTGTACAACAATCAGGCTGGAATCATGGACCTGAGGTTCGCATTTTAATGGAAAAGTATCATCAGTGTTTACCAGCCAGAATAAAAAGTTACTAGCCTGGACCAGGAAAACTTTGGACTTTGAAATTGTGCAGATACCCCCTGCAGGGTAAAGATTTAATAACCCCTCATCTGAAGTTTTTCCTTATTCTGACATTGTAATTTTTACTCTTGATAATGATATGAACTTCTCCAACTGTTCAAAGGCAACACAATGTGTTATCACATTTTTTTTTCAAGAGCCATCAAGAGGCTCAATACTGACTTGGATCACTTTGATGACTTGGATGATGGCTATTTATCTCCAGACATGTCACCGGAACCCTCTTAAAGTAAACCTATTTGCCATAGTATTTGCCATGGTAAAGGATAGGATTGTAAAATATCTGGATGCAAATAGGTTGCATGGTCAGAAACAGCATGAACAGCATGAACAACATCTTCTCAAGCTAACGTAATTTGTTTTGGACTAAGGAGGAGCCATTTATAGAGCCTATGTAGAGTTCAGTTTGACTGTGTCCCCCATAGAAAATGTATAAATCAACTGGAGTCTTTGGATGTCAAACTATTTGAATGCATAATGCAATGGTTTTCCTAACAGAAGGAAAATGTTGTTAAAATATATATCCATAGCCCCTTCATAGATCAAGGATTCTACACATATTATTAGAGATTTGAACTGTGTAGCATGGCAAAATATATTTATGACTTTTTTCATTATACCAATCACAATGAATACAGTTTAGACTTCACTTTAGTAACAATTACAGATTATATTGATTTTTTAGATTTAATATTATACATGAACAACGGGAAAATATATAGTAAAACATTGTTTAAACCTATGGATGGGAAAAAGCTTGATAGACTATTGTTCATGCCACCATTCGAATTGGCTAAAAAATATTCCCAAAGCCCAAATGAGAAAAATTAGGAGGAACTGCTCGGATTTAACATTTATAAGGAGCAAATATAAGTAAGATATTTCTACAAAGACACGATCCTAAACAACTTCTAGAGAAAAGTAAAGAAAAGTCTTAAGAATGAATAGAGATGAATTATTAACTGAGAAAAGAAAGGAAGCAACTACAGAAAATAATTACCTCTATACATTCAAAACCAATTATAGAAACCATGCTTTTAAGATTAAAAATATTTTTAAGACGTATTGGCCTAGAGAAACCAGTTATTAGAGCATCAAATCACACTTCTTTAATTAGATCTTTTAGATTTTTTTAAATGCAAGATGCGTTCATTTCAAAATCAAAAACTGCAGGTTTTGTTTGTACAAAAAAAGTTTAAGATTCAGCAGTTCATTCGTCGTTCAAGAAAAATGAAGTATACGTTTTACAAAGCCCCTGTGGGGCCCAATGCTGTACCATTTGGAACATTGTATACACTGTCCTAGTTTTAAATAAATATTGAAATTGATGTGGTTATCCAAAATTAACGAGGAGTAGGCTTAGTAAAAAAGCTAGTACAACGTGAAACCGGGCCCATATACAAAATGCAGACTTTTGAGAGTAGAGCTCTGAACGTCAAGCTTGATATTCCTCCCCTCAAGTAAAACAAATTTATACTTTTTCACATTTTTGATATGCAAGAATTAATTGTATTCTTTCTGGGGTGGATATATATTCTTCCTTCCATTTAAGATACAGCATTATATGGTGGTGCTCTCACTTTGTTTTTGTTACATATAGATTTTTTCTGACTCTTAAAGGGGGATGTTTGTAGTGATTTGAGTAGTATATTGCACAATTTATTAATTTTTATTTTAGTATCAGAAAAAGCAAGCAGGGTGCTGGGTTGTATAGCAAGAGGCATTAGTAGAAGGAAGAGGGAGGAGGACCTAGACTATTGTGTACAGTTCTGGAGACCCTATCTCAGGAAGGATAGTGACACATTGGAGAGGAGGGCTACAAACTGGTGTGTGGTTTGCAGAATAAAAAATATCTACAGGGATCTAAATCTGTATAGTTTGCAGGAAGTAGAGGGATGTAATAGAAACATTTAAATGCTTAAAGGGATTTAACAGAGTAGAGGAGGGAAGATTACTTAAAAGGAGGAGAAATGTTAGAACAAGAGGTGGACTTGAGTGGGAGTTAATATGTTTGTCATAGGGGCCTCAGGGCTTAATCTGGCTAACCACAGGTAGAGCATGGGGGTAGATACAACCTCTATGCGAAAGGGTACATCAGATACCAAACATGTAACAGTAGGACCAGAATGGGGACATGTGAGAGCATCTCTCCCAACTTCCACCCCTGGTGAATCTGGTCGCCAGGGGCAGAGCTTGGAAAGTAGAGTGTCCCTCAAAGTGTCAGCACGACTTTATGCATTCTTCTGGGTCTGTATGCATGAATGCAGTATGCTTTTTCCATACCTTAATCCTGCTGTAGAGCCAAGATCTAGATCTTGATCTCGGTGGGACAGCGGCTTAGTGTGTAAAAATCAGGACTGTCCTACGCAAAAGCTGGACAGTTGAAAAGCATATGATAGTGAGCTCAGCACAATGAATAATTACGTATCAGTCCACCAGGTATTTTCCCAGACTTGGCTTATGATTTGCAAAAAAAGTCTTTATAACGGCCATTGTATTCACTTTTTTTGCATTTTTCTACATGGACATACACTGAAGATAACTTGACTTGTCCTCTGAATTATTACACAGTTAGATATGAATTAAATATAAATTACTTCAAACATTGTAATTACCTACACAAGAATTCTGAATTCAACATCAGAGGGAAACACAGCACATTCATTCAACCAGATATAAGAGATTACAAGAACATGTGAAATGTCTTTATACTGTTCAGCAAGGCTTTAAATAAGTAATGTTGTGAAGGCTGTGAAAATTTAATTTGAAATTTATATAAAGCCGTTGCTTTTGCTTTCTCGACCCAGCTCCGGCTTTCCTACACCATTAATGGGGTGTAAACTCATCATAATGTACATACCAAATTACAGAGATCCTTGAGCTTTTCTTACTGAATGAGACAGCAGATTCCATTGTTGAATAGAATACGTATTACCAGAACTGCTTACCAAAATTATGCAAACCTTGTCTCTACTCACATATTTTGCTCCCACAAACATGACTCATTCTATGTATGTCTGAAAGCAAGCAGGGAAGTCGCTGCACTGACAGCTGTCAGCAGACCGAGTCTGCAAGTTTTTAAGGGACTATAATCCACAGAAATAATTTTCTAGGTATCAGTGTGCGTCAATGTGGAAGACGCAAGATAAGGCAAAGAAAGTCATCTCCTCAGATGACTGGTTTGGTAAAATGCCATTAAAGTGATGTATAAATGTAAAGATGATCGCTATTACTGAGAATTAAGTAATGCAAAGATAATCCAATATAATACGAGCAGTGAATAAGGCAATTGATGCCAATATGCATCTCTCTATGTATACATTAATGATTTGGTGAGAAGTATTACATTTTTGATGATTTGTTTTAAAATAAGGTTTCTTAAATTCACCTTCAGTTCCGTTACAAATAATGCATAATGCGGAAAAGTCACATTTCACTGCATTATGATTAGTCATGATTGCTTTTTGAAGTTAAAAATTCTGTGCTACGTTTGCAGTCAGCCGAATCCAGCAAAGTAAACTTCACTGATCACACCAGTGTACAGCGGATACTCAAGAGTTGTAAGCAATGTCTCTACAATGTGGACTTTTTATGGAGTTACTGTTAGACATTATTGTAAGCTCCAGAGCAGGGTCCTCACGTTCTATTGTATTAGTATGTTTTTTTAATACACTTGTTAATAACCCCAAATTGAAATCATACAACACATCAGAAAATATTACTAGTTAATAAGAATTATAATAAAAATAGTAATGTCTTACTCAATACTGTCCGTTAAATACTTAAAATGGTCAATGAAAATGAACTAGTATACCATTTTCACATATTCTTAGAAATGCGCGCATGGTAAATAAAAGACAGTTTGCGGTCATATTCGGAATACAAAGTATTGGAAACTTTCCTTAACATTATAATAAAAAATACAACTTTTATACACTAATCTGATTTCCGTGTAGACAAGTGGTTGGCTTATGCATCTCAGTTATTTTTATACACTGATTTACAATGGCTAATAGGCTGCTATAGTGACTTCTTAATGACAAGAATAGGCTCTCATATTAAGTTGGGCGCCAGAATGCGCAAGCAAAAATTTTTTTTTCCTTTTATGGAAATAAAAATGATCAAAATTAGAAAATAACAGATTATTACTATGCTTTTGTAAAAGCACCAGTGAAGCAAAATGTCTAGTTTTGAATGGAATGTTTCTACAAACTGTTAAATCTTTCCTACAGCTGCTTTCAACAGTTATGCCGAGTCTTCAAAACTTTGAAGGTGGTGGATGATTGTACATCTGTTCTGTTGTGTTTAACACCTATAAAACACTGTATCTTTGTAAGCTAAATATCAGTCACAGATGGATAGGCTACATAGCCTAAGGTAACTAGGATATAAGTGCAAGTAGATAATTTCCAGTGATAACTCCAATCCATTGCTAATCCAATGGTTCCACCAGTTATGAAGACCGTGAATTATTTATAAAGTGCATCTTTTGAACATAGAACAATCAGCAGGGACAGTCAATTAATTTCCATGGTCACTGCACCACATTTATAACTTTGTACCAGAAATGTAGATTATGAATAAACCCGAATGTACCAAAAAGTACCCTTTTCTGTCTCTTACTGGTAAACACCACACGATCTTTCCAAAACACTCATGGCACTCAATGTCCAGAAATGTATGCTACATTAAAATATTAATCATATGTTGCTCAATTAAACGGGGTACGATCACTTGTTTACTCTACCAGTACTATGGTTATTTGTATCCAAATAGAACTCATTCATTGGCTGTTTTTATTTTAATCAAAATGAATAAACTTAACTGGAAACACTTAATTACTATAATGCACTGCATATTCTAGCATGGATTTCAAATTTACTTACTAAAGCAACTAAGAGCGTTTTTATAAGTAATAAAATACCATCCAATAACGTGGGGTCAGCATCTGAAGGAAGCCTGGCCATTTCGCCAGTTTTTGCCTTTACTAATATGCGTAAATGTACATTGTTAAGCTAAAAACAAATATAGCATATTTGGATTAGATTTTTAATGATGTGAATGTTACCCTAATATAGCTTCATCATTGTCATTGTGGTCAACACATGACACAATGATGTACAACATCCTGTCATGGTTAGGATGGGAAAGCCTAGCAAACATTATGCAGAGTTAAAAGGTACATGTGGAACTCAGATGACAGAAAGACAGATTTCCACTCATTGTGAGCATATAAACACCAAAATCTCATTAAAATGAACCACGTAAAAAGATAATTAAGTGAGCGCTTTGTATCATTTGTGATAAAATATGTGGTAGGTGTACCAGATTGTAAGCTTGCAAGCAGGGCCCTCTTTAACTAATCTTTTTGGCTTAACTCAGTTCTAGTTTTGTTATAGTTTTGAATATATGTATTGTATGGAGCGCTGTGTAAATTGGTGGGGCTATATAAATAAAAAGATAATAAAGAATGGATAGTTTAAATCATAAAGTGTATGGATCAAATGTTTTATAAAACACATTCCTAGTGGGGTTAAATTACCTATGATCTTTAATCAATGGAAAACCCCACACAGATATAAGGAGAACTTTCAGATTTCTCCTAGAAAGCATGGGAGCAATTTGATCATTTTCCTAATTTCCTGCATCAGCAATACACACACCCCTTTCCATATTATCACTGAATAGTGGTACTATTTAGAAATAGACAGTGTATGGCTATCTGCATTTTTAAGAGCAGGGTAAAGTGTGAAACATTTCATTGCACATTTAAGTAAAGCAGAAAGGTGTAAAAAGCAAATGTGTACAAACCTCTTCCAGCAGTTGGTCAACTCTTCCCAAAATAGCAGCCTCCATTTGGTCTGTAGAGACTAAGGCAGATAGCTGAGTGTATCTTTGCTTCTCTAAATGAGAAACTCTGGACTGGAGATCTGAGGTCCTAAAATGGACTAGGAGGCTAAGAACCAGAGAAAATACAGATACCATAGCAAACCCACATCCCAAGAGTGCAGGGAACCTGCTGCACTTCCTACAGTCTCCTGTCCTAGGGGGCTTGTCATTAGAACTCCTTGCTAAGGCAACATTGCTAGCAGCACCTCTCCAACCCTCCTTCCCCTCCATATCCAGAAGAGTAATAAATAAATAAATACAAATAAATAATCCACAATCTTAAGAGAAGGAGCAGGATCCAGGGTTCAGGTTGGCATTCAAGACAAGGTGGATCCAATATCAGCTGATCACTGTATGCCAAGGAGGATATAGGAATGAGGTCCACAGGCAACAGTAAATAAATGTCTTCTCCACTTTGTTTAGTTAAAAAGATCCCAAATTAAAAATAATGGAAAAGTTTGAGGAAAGTTCTGTTAGAAGCTGATGAGCTTGACTCTTTTTTCTTTTGGTAACTTCTCTTTCCTTGTGATAGTCAGTGGTCTGTAAGAGTTGTTGAGAAGTCACACATAAAAGTTTCCCACTAGGAAGGTGTAATTCTCAACTGGCTGGGAGCTGTGCTGTAGCTGATCTTCGCTTCTTTGTAACATGACACACTCTGCACTCTCCTACAGAACTGCAGGGATCAGATGAGCCAGCTGGAGACCCCCCCCTCCAGTAACCTCCTCCACTCCTTCTAGCACACTAAGGGGCTGATTTATTTATTTATGCAAAATGCCTGGGAGGACCTTGGGACATCCTAACCCCCACCCACTCCTCCAAATTTGTAAAGTGCCTCTCATCAGCTTCCCTGCTTCTTTGAACAGATTATATATATATATATATATATATATATATATATATATATTTGAATATAATTTCTTAGGGGTCGTTACTCTTTGTGATAAACAATGGACTTATGTTTAATTGTTGGCGGCAAATCTGCTGAGTGATACATAAAAAGCAAAGATGCATGCCAAGAGTAAGAGAATTTGTCCCATCCCAACAGACTAAGTGCCGTGAGAGAGACTAAGGAAGGACATGCCTACTACTGACATGAAAGCCAAGTAAATATGCAAGTTTCGGACACCCTGCATTTTACGCTCATACACACACACACATATATATTTGTTGCTTGGGACCAACGTGTTAGTCCAGTAGTGTAGATGTAAAAGAAATATAAAATAATATCATTTTTTATTGGACTAACAGAAAGAGCTCTCAAGAGTATCAAACCTCCCTTTTATCAAGTCAAAAGCAATAACTCATGCATTACGCATTTCTTTTACATACATATATATATATATATATTATATATATATATACGCATATATAGATACACATTTACACACGTGTATATGTACATATAAACACACATATTGTCATACGTGCATAAAAAAGAAAGCCAACAGAATGATTTAACTAGAAGTCTACCTTTGTTACGTTAATTGTGTTTCCAAAACTCAGAATTTTTTCTGGTGCCATATGGGGAAAACATGACCTGTTTTATTATCAATTTACATAAACATCATTCTTAGTACTAATCAATGCCCTGAACCCTCCCAGAAATATAAATGTAAACAGGTAAATATTAACATCTTTCTTAATAATGAATGGCTTAGACGCTGGTAGCTGGTTGTTCTTGTCTATTGTTTCTTTGTGATTCATTCTTTGGAGGTAAGAATATAATAAAAGGTCTACTGAAGTTTAAATGTTTAGTGTTCTAGAGAGAAAAATATTGTTTTGTCTAAGTGGAACAGCACCTTTAAAAGATTAGAATCCTGATAAGATAATAAAAATAACAGAAGGTCATGGGGGTGTATTTGGTACTATTATCTAAGACTTCATGTACAGTTGTTTTTGCTTATATGAAAGACCACCTGGAATAAAAGCCATCACACATGTACTAGAGATATGAGGCCCTAAAATGCCAAATCCAAAATGTTTCGGGGGGGGGGGGAAATATTTCCTTAAATTGGCAATGCTAAAAAAATGAAAATATTTGCTCTGGGCAGATCTTTCTGTTTGTAAACATCCTAAAAACAATACATAATTTGAAACACCTGGTCTTTTAATAATTCTGCACATTGTATCTTAATGTTAGAAACAAAATGTGGAAATTTTACATGGAAAAAAAACCCCCAAAAAATTCACACTATAGATTTTTAAACATATGAAGGTTGCTGTAATGAAATAGTAGTCTAGTGGATGTTGGCGAGGAATTTATTTAAGGTGTTGCTAATGATGTGTTTTAATGGAAAATTGTTGACTTCAACCAGTAAGATGCAAGTAATTTATTTATCAATTTGGTTAAAAGCAATGATGGTTTACTCACAAAATGTTTGAGTCATCTGTGAGCACTGCACTCATAATATTGATCCAAAACATTGTATTAAGGGTTTATTCCAGTGTGAGATATGAGTAACATTATTACTCATTCTGGTATTAAAAAAGAAAGAAAATGAATAAAAGAAACAAATATGCTTTTAAATATTCTGTAACCTGGTTTAAAGATGATTCGTCGTGCTAAATTACTAAGATCTGATGTCATTGTTATATACCTACATTGTCATCAGGCAATGGTTAGAGAATACAGAACACAAGGTATCTCTAAAGAGTTGTTGTTGATAAATATGGGTGTTAAAAAAAGAGAAACAAAGAAAAAGAAACAAAGATGTTTGTAAGTAACTACAGGAAAAGTGACACATTTATTGATAAAAATATTTTATACTAAACAGAATAAACCACCACCTAAAAATATTCTCTCCTGAGTATTTTCCCACTAGAGGGAGATCTATTGCGATCTATGTATTAAAATGATTTTAGTGCTAAGTTTGAAAAGGGGTGTTATTACCATAACAACCAATAAATCCATTGATTAATGGACAATTTATATATAATCCCCAATGTATTACCTTAAAAATCATATATATGATGTCATTTTAATAGTGAAAAACACTGAAGTGCTATACATTTTTATAATTTTTCATAGGCTTATTTTCAAATCTCAGTCCACAACATAAGAAAAGAATTACAGGTTAAAACCCATAGTCTTGACTGCTAAATACAGATATCACGATTCTAACACAAAACAGTCATGAGATAAAGAGACACTGTAATTTTCTCAGTACATGACACTTACAAATGTTTCTTTATTAGTTGAGCGGGCAAGCCGTGTGTAAACCAATAAGCCTAGCATTCTAGCAGGTGTTTTAACATGCTTTGTAAGTATTGTTTGCCAGCAGCAACATCAAAGGTATATAATAAGACCTTCATTTTAACTTTGGCAGGACCAGTATTTAACCTGTTCATTGCTTGGGGGGGGGGGGACTCCAGACATTGCTCAGTTCAGTAATAAAGGCTGGACGCAGAGAATTATTGCTTGTGTTTCTCCTCCTAAGGGTTTTTTTTTATAGCACCCTAGGTGCAACAAAAGTCCTTTTCTCTTTCCCATAATGACCCAACGGAACTCATACTGCTATTGACATTAGCCGTTGAAAAAAGTAAAAAAGATGACACATCAGGTTATAACGTTATTCGTCTGGTTTTTTTTTTTTGATGAAGAACCGTTAAGGCCTTTTTAATTTCCATGACAACCTAATTTTATTTATATTTAATGACAAACACATCCCACTGGGATGACCTAAAAGCCACTCTGGTTATGCAGTCCGCCCTCCAACAGGGGTTTAAAAAATGGACTGCATTGTACGAAGGAAACACCTGTTTTTATCACAGTTGCAGGCTATTGGATCGTAAAAAAATGTTTAATGTATTTCAGTGTAAAAATGAATTATTATTTCTCTAAGAAGGAACATTCACCACAGTAATACATTTTGAATTTTTTTACATTTTCTTTTTTCTACACTCCATTCATTAGAGGGGTATGTTTTTAATTGGAATATAAAGACTGAATAATTTGGGCATTAAAAATTTGTAACATTACCTACAGTATGTGTGCAAAAATACTTCATATTACACATAGGTTAATTGCATATTTACATCTCCCTTAGACAATTGATTTAATGTTGATGGGTCTAGGTGCTGAGAGCTGATTTTGAGATCTACCTTGACTTATTGGAGTAATGAGCTTTACATGGGTAATTCCATTATATGTGAGCCCAAACTTTACAGTATAGAATGTATAGATAAAATATAGGACTGTACAAGATATCTTGCTAAGAAAAAATTATATATCCATGATTCCATCTGAGCACCCAATCATTGGCAAGCGTATGTCAGCGTCCCACCCAGGGACACAGTCTAATAGTGGAGTCTTCCAAGCCACAAATCACACATGCAGTGAGTAGGCACAAAGTCAGGTCCAACGTCATGGTACAGAAGGATAACCAGACGTGTAGTCAGACTGTAGTCAGCTAAGCAAGCAAGGAGTCAGTTTCATATACGGTAATAGCACAAGCTCCACAGACAAAGTATAACAGACCAAGGAATCTGGGCTAGAAGCAGGTTTAAATAGCCTTCTAAACAGGTATCAGGTGCAGGTGATCAGCACTCAGTGGCCGCAGATGGAAGTACCCTGAGCGCAGATAACAAAATAGCAGAGCAGGTAGTTAACTGCAGTACTATGCATCAGCAGCACATCCAGACAAGTGGCAAGCAGAGCAGTGATCCTGCCTGAAGATTTGGGGTACCAGCTTCAAGTCCTCTGCCAGGCACGGCCCTGGTGAGCTGTCTGCAGGCCTTTAATACAGGCTGGGGCATAACCCTGACAGGATGCACTCCCACTAAAGTCAACAGGAGCTCTTCTGCACAAGATGTTTTGTTAGAAACCCTAGAGGAAAACAGTGCTGGAGCTGTCTGGCGGTCGCCGGTCGGTATACCAGCATGCGCAAGGCAAGCAGGAGTTGGGGAGTCAAGCAAATGCGTAGAGGGATTTTTACTTAATACCCCCATACATTTGCAAGGGGGGAAATAATAACTTAAAGAAAAGGAAACTTGTCATATACATTACATCTAAGATTAGGTAACTATTGTTTTATTTTTCCAACAAAATGTTCCCATATTATGAAGGAAACAAAACGACATTTAATACAAATTAATGATAATATTCAAGTTGCAATTTAAGTAGATTTGACTTATGTTGGAATTTAAATCGTTTTACCAGAGAGGCTCTACTTTAGATTACATCAACGTTCTATGATATGATTGCTCTTTTTAAGATTCATAGCCTAAAGGTGAAGCCTTTACAGCTTCTGCTTGTATCCTCTTCGTCTCCTGCTTCTGAGTTTATTTAGATTAACATACAGTAGGCAGCAATGTTGTAGCCGAGGAAATTTACGTAAACCTGAGAAGCATTAGGGATTTTTAACAAAACTGGAACATCCTGTAGTAGAGGGAAAAATGAAATCAACATATTTCTATATCCCGGGGCTATGTTTTCCAGGAATGCAAAAAGGAAAAAAAAACTATAAAATGTACTGTATGAATAAATACATGTAAATAACGTCCTTGATTTTTACTGTTCCCACATCATAATTCTTATAAGCATCGGAATCTTTAAAAAAAAACATGTTTTTCAAAAGTAGTACATTTTTGGGGAAGATACCCCATCTGACCACACATTTGCTGCAAAGGTGCCATTAATAGTGCCATGCTACTGAAAACGTGATTAAAAATATAAAACATAAACATACTCAAATAATAATTATTAAATACATACATTATTGTTTACTAATTACTTATTAAACAATGATAAATTACTGAAATAATATGAATACAATGGAACATCTAAGAGAAATTTCAGGTTATTAGATTCAAAAACGTATTAGTTGAACTTGACTGAGCATGCGGAAACCTGCACATCTAAATATCTGTTCACTGGAGTCAATAAGCCTCAATTCTGCAAGTATTTTATCATCTTGCCAAAAAGTGAATTCATACAACTGGATGCACTTAGATCAGCTTAAGTCTGCTTATGTTCTCATGAGTTTACTCCTAGGTGAGTACCGTTGGTGTTTTTCACCTGGCTCTGCAGTTCTACAATGGCTCACATAGATGTCTCTTTACTTATGTGATTACAGAGCCCTTTGGCGCAACTGTAGGGAGCAGGCTATCTGCTCACAGCTTGGATGCCCTTGCGTCAGCAGCAGCCGCTAGCGTTTGCACCGAGTGCTGCAAATGAATATCAAAACATTTCAGTGCTTAGCCTTCCATTCTCTGGTAATGCAGGCGATGTACAGAGATGTGCAGACACCCTGAAGGGTGTACACAGATGCCACTGATCACACATTGCCCAGGAAGCAGGGAGCCACAGTCCTGCTTTCCTCATCACACTATGTAAGATTAGCAGCAAGGAGAATCGAGTAGGAAACAAAGATTCTTCAACTTTGGAAAAAGATACTAATAATAAAACCTATAACATTGAAATAATATGTGGAACATCACATAACCTAATCTGAAGCTGGTTAAGACAAACATCTGCGACACAATTGTCAGGATTAACAAATACTTCCTCAATAGCTTGAGTACATAATGAGTACACAATGAGATAGTGAGCTGTTAACACCACCTAACTTTGACAAGGATCACCTGCGCCTTTAAGAGACGCCACTTACCTCTACATACACACTTCTTTGGTGTAAGTTAGTATGATGTGTGCACACAAGGAAGCCTGTTCTTTCTCTACATTAATGGCTAACATTGTGGCTCTCTAATTTCTCATACACCCTGCTTATTTAAAGGTTTTATTCTTTCAACAGTTCTTCATTTAACGTCAAGCCACTTGGCTTGTTCCCCCCCCCCCTCAGGTAATGAAAGTATATTCAATAGACACTCATGATGTTTCAAGAGGAATATAAATTACGCCACTCAACTGAGTGATGTTTCCTGTAGCTAAAGGCTTACTTTCTTAAAAGACAGAATTTGAAATTGTTAATTCACACACACATGCATTTATACTAGGGGAAAGGGATGCTTATTATTAATGCACACAAGGTATCGGTAAGTATACATCCTACTTTGTACCAGACGGACATATGTAATTAAAGTGTATGTGATACCTGTTTAATTTACGGTAACTTGTTGACACATTAAAATAACGTTTTAAAAACTTTTATTCTCATGCCAAGACTCTCTAACTAGTAGCACTGTTTTACAGATGCCTTCTTCTTGAAGATGAAGTATCACTTTTCCCACACACCACCTTTTGAAGTTGTATACACTAAATTAACGTATGTGATAATGTTTAGCTATGTCCATTGACAAATATCCATTAACAAAAAAAAAACAGTAGATCCCAACAATTCTATGCTCGAGTTTCCATAGAACACCATTTTCTGGGATAATCCATTACGTTCTTTACGCATTGAAGGTGTCTAATGACACTTGATGACACTTAGTAAATACAGCCTGTAAGGTTTTCATTAGAAGATTGTGGCAGGAAAGCAAATATCCTCCAGCATTTCCATGCTTGGTGTATTAAGCACCTTAAGGCTTTTTCCTGTTTGTGTGGATTGACTGCATCCCTCATCTTCAGGCAGACAAGAGTAGGGACAGCAACTAACAGGGATTGTGACCAGTAACTAAATCTTTAACCACAAAAAAGACAAAACATGGACCTTTCCTTTACAGCTTAAAATCAAAGAAAGAGGATATGTGTTGAGGTGATGCTACAGGTGATTTTAGAGGGGATATCTCAAATTAACAATATAGAGTGGGAGACACGAGAAAGAAGGTGTTAGATATGATATTAGATCATAGATCAAGGGTCACCGACCCTCCTTGTTCTAATCTGTTTCAAATGTTCAATAGCCTTAGGCAAAAGACTACTGTCTGCTAGACGACATTTAAAAGAGCCCCTACCTGTCCTGACAAGCAGTTCATATGTGCTAAACGTGCAGAAAAAAACTTGCATCAGTAACTAAGCCCTCTTTTTTGGATACAGGTTAATTAAATGCAGGATGTGCTTCCCTAAAAACTTGGTAATTCCGTCTGGGCAACTTCTGTTTCCTTCCTTTACAACACAAAAGTGCCAGAGGAAACACAAAAGTATTAAAAAATACAAAAGTATAAAAAAAAGTCATTTAGATATTGAGTATTAACATATTCATTGAACAATGCTGCAGAATATGATGGTGCTTTATAAATCAAGTAAAATAATAATAATTATTATTTTTTTTCTATAAGAGCCCATCTCTTTCATTGTTTTACCTGGAAATGTGAAACGTCATGATTTTATAAAAGGTGCTTTTCACTAAAGGGACAGTTGAGAGGAGAATTTGGAGGCTCTATTCATTATGAAGGGTCAATATTGGCAGATTTCTCTGGCTAGAAGGGCTGAGCCAGCCATATATATTATATGAATCAAAGGGTGATAAGGCTTTGAAGATCACTGATTTAACTACAATAAGTTGTACAGGCTAATAGAAAAGACTAAATTAATATTGTTTTTCTCTCTCTCTCGCTTTTCTTTTGAGGTCCCCAGACTGGCCCTCTTCGAGTATGGTAGGTAGGTGCTCCTGTCCTTAACCACTCTCCCTACCAAGGGGTAGTTATGTCCCTCTAGCCATACTTCCCAACACAGGTGTCCTGATTTAGACACCTGAACCGTTGGGGGAAAGTGTACCCCCTCCAGAAAGGCTTTGGTGCAGCATCAACATTTTATGATTATCTTGCACATTACGTCATATGTGACATAATCAGTGCATTGTTCTGATCTTCAGGTAGAAGATCGAGGGTAGATGAGGTTTTTTTTTTATCCTACATACATAGTCCATAATAACCTAAGCATATAAAAATATGGTGGGAGTTGCCCTTGAAATAGGATTCATATATTATTAATATTGAAACAAGGTCTTGTGATACAGTCACTGGTACAAGTTGATGTAAGTTTACAATCAGTTATGAAATATACATTCATGATGATCCATTACAGAAGTGAGGCACATTTTATTTCACGAACTTAACTTCACTTACTGCTCTCAAAGCAGAACTGAAGAAAGAACTCATCGCTAGTGAGATAGCAAATGGTTTGGAAAAGCCTTAATTATCCCAGAGTTAGCTGTTAAAATGAAATATGCTGCATATGCTTAGAAGTAAAGTATGTTTTATTTTCTATTCATGCATTTAATGATAAATAATACTGTGAAAAATCATTAACTTAATACTAGTATTGCAGTTAAAAATAAACATTATGGCATAATGTATAATGAGAGAACAGAATTACATTTCTATTAACTCTGTCTGCTATTCCGTGGTACATGCTACATTCATACTGTTTCTTGTTTTCATAGCGGTCTTTGAAAAAGAATCATAAATGAATAAATAAAAAAAAAAAATGAATGAATAGTAAATCAGCTAAATGTGATCTGGACTATAGTAAGTAAGTATAATATTGACAGGCAGCATTAAGTGGCTAAGAAATAAAATAATTTATGTTCAGGCATGGATATTTTAAATGGGCGATCTATTCATTTAATGTTAAAGAAAAGATTTGAATAGGAGTATAATGGATGACAAAATATTTAGACATAAATGTATGAATGTTGAGCTATTGTATGTATTTTATTTACTAATGCATCCTTTGTGATAGGAGCATTGTTAATTGAGAGCATACCTGGTTTAACCTGGAGTCTCTGGGTGATGCCCTGCTTCACTGAGTCTCTGGGTAGAAGAGCAGTATGTGGCCATGTGCATGCTCAGGGCCGGCCCAAGACTTAATGCCACCTGGGGCGAAGTTTAAAACTGGGGCATTTTAAACTTCGGCGACGCCATTATCTACACCCCCCCCCCGGTACTTACCTTTAAACAGTACTGCGGCGAGTCTCCCTGCTCTGCCACGGTGCCGGCTTGTAATGCTGAGCACTGGAAATTGACATCACTTCCGGCGCTCAGCATTTCAAGCCGGCACCGAGACCGAGCTAGAGGGCTCGCAGAGGAGATAGAAGGGCACCGAACGGGTAAGCGAAAACCACTCGGCGCCCCTCTCTTTCCTTCAAAAAAAAAAAAAAAAAAACCTTGGGGCGGCAAAGTGCTGCCCCTTCTAAAGTGCAGCCTGGGGCAATTGCCCCACTCGGCTCCATTGTAGGGCCGGCCCTGTGCATGCTCCATCCAATCTCTGACCAAGTTCCTTGATCCCCACTCACATTCTCTCCCACAAAAGATATTCTGGAGCAAGCTCAGCCCCACGCATAACTAACCCCATGCCACATTCCCCTAGAAGAGAGGGAACTCTAAGAACAATAAGCAATTACTTTACGCTGATGGATTCAACGAAGACAGACGTCACTTAAATCTCTACATTTATTTTATACAGTGATTCAATACGCTGAAGAAAAAAATAAATAAATTGTGACCATTTCTAAGCAATTTTTATTACTTTTAAATCTGTGCAAAACCCCCCCCCCCTATATTTTGTTGTTTTGGCTTTAATAATTTAGTTGTCCCTGCTTTAGTAATGGTTGTTTTGTCCTGTAGCCACCAACATTGCAAACATTTAGACTAAAGTCTTCTATTATGTTCAGAAATAAACATCTGGAATATTTTCAAGACACAGAAAAACCTGAAGTTCTCCACATACGGTGTTGTGCAACAGGTTTCTGAATGTATTTTACAAGTTCGGACAAGAGGTCATTCTAATTACCAATGGTGCAGTCTAACTACAACATATAACTACATATAACAGTATGGTCTCTCGCCAATGGCACATACTGACATTTTAAACATCAGAAATATATTCTGCAAGCTTTTTTAAAATGCATTACAAGAAATGTTTTGCATATTATATTCTATAATAACAGACCCCATTATGGAGTTCTAGAATCTTTTGTGTATATTGCTGTGGAACTGGATAAAAATATCTGCCAATGTATTTTTTTTTACTGGGATTTCAGAAAATTGAGGGTACAGAAATGAAATTGGAGAGGGGCAAGTAGAACAAGTGTCAATATAATAATGCTTCATTTCACCTTGATAATCAATATATCATGTATAGGTACCCCTGAGCTTCAGTGGGCTCCTTGTGCTCTAATGGATAATTAATTCTTAATGGTCTTAAAGGGTTTTAATCCAGCACTGAGCAGAAGGGCACTTACAATATCTCTTCCAGTCTATCCTAAACGTGTGTTCGATTTGGGCGAGGTTAGGGCTCTGTGCAGGCCAGTCAAGTTCTTCCACACCAAACTAATCCAACCATGTCTTTATGGACCTTGCATTGTGCACTGGGATACAGCCATGCCTTCCCCAAACTCTTCCTGCTAGGTTGGAAGCATAGCATTGTAGCATTGTCTAAAACGTTTTGCTATGATGAATGTGATATTCCAAAATAGTAGAAGCTGTTATAGGAGGACCAACTAAATATAAGTGTCTATGTAGTTAGAATGCATTGTCATAAAAGTCCCTGTTGGTGTAATGGTCAGGTGTCCCAATGCTTTTGTCCATATAGTGTATATATGTATGTATGGGGGGGGGGGTATTATGGTTGTATATAAAAAGTATCATGGATAGACACAAACAGCTGCAATGCAGCTAACAGTGGTGTTGAAAGTATTCACGGTATCACAGGAAGGTATTTGAAGTTGCTATGTGAGGGTATATCCTAATACTGTACCGTGTTAGTACAGCTGCTCCCGGGGTGTGTGTAAAAATGCCTTACTTCTAAAGTCACTTTGTAACCATGAGTCCAGTCAACATTAGATTTTATACACAAAGTAGAAGAGTCACCCAACCTTTGTGAGGTTACTATGTGGAGTTATGTACTTATAAAGTTTAGGATGGTATACAACTCAATATGGCAAGTGCATTAATAATGACTGGGGCAGTTTGAATGTACATTGTCAGTAACCACAAAAGGGTTATAGACCACCATCGCTGTCACGTCTTCTACTACAAATACAAGGCAACATAGGTTATCTTTGTTTCATCTATTAGAACGATCATCTATTAGAACGATCTGGCACTGAGCCTTTTAGTGTGAAACTGTGATCCATTCAGGAGGATTCCTTAAAAAAATATAGATATTTGAATTATAATGTAATTTCATTTTCATGTAGAAGTAGAAGTTTGTGAGTAATTTAATAGTAAAAATTTGCTGGAAAAATCTGTTATTTGAACTACTTTACTCCAAGACCATGTATGGACACATTTAAAAACACATAGCCTAGAACCGACGAACTATAACTTTAACGCATATGATCCATTTCCCTTTTACATGATCTTTTTTTTTTTTTTTTTTAAATATAATTTTTCATTTCTTACAGATGCATGGAGGTATTCAACAAAATCTCCACAGTGCATTTGCCTCTCTGCCCACCCTGGCTCTGTGGCTTGCAGGGGACGTGTTTGGCTAAACATATCTCCTGTTAGTCACTGCGCACATTTGCTGCACTCACCACCCGCCAGCTTCAGCCCTGGCACATGCAAGCATTCCAGGGGGTCTTACGAGACACCCCGCACACATATGCAGAAATCACTCCTATGGATTGTCAAAATATCCCCAAAGCTAGGCTAATAATATCTGAGATTGGCACTCGCACACATGTATTAATGGTTAATGGTTTCATTAGTGCTGCAAACAAACAAATACAAACTATATACTTTAGACTTTATAAGGTTGAGTAGTTATGAGTGAATTTTCCTTGATGTGGTGTTCATAGTACATGACAAACGTACATTATACATTATAGTGATAATTGTTTACATTTTGAAGAATATTATTGTGCTTGGTGCCATTTGGTATTTGTTACGGAATGATTTATTTCCCCCCCCCCCCCATTTGGCCAGCCATTGTTTAATTTTGGCAACATGAAGTCATGCAGATTGCACCAGATATAATGTGTGTATTTTGGAGATTAGTAACAATGGTTCTATGATGTTCATAATTTCATTCATTGTGTTCTCTTACAAACTGTCTCGTGTGTAGTGGTTATTTTATCTCGTTATTAACCATCATTATTTTGAACACTGGCAGATAGGCCTTTCCTTACCTTGTTCTGATACTTTAGTATATAATAGGTTTGAGAGAGGGCTTCCTGGAGTCTTTGATACAGCACCTGTGTATGAAACACGTTGGGCTGCTGTACATGGTATTATTATAGGAGGAAAGTTACTTTTTTTCCGATTGATTTCAAAAAGAGAAATTGGAAAGGTTATTGTGCAGAATAATAGGAGGATTAGTTTGATGGCAGTCTGCCTAACAGCAGCTGGAATACATCATCCTCGTTCAGGAGACACCAACAAAACCAGACAAGGATACATTTTTTAATGAAACAAAAATAACCATTTTTGTTTACATTTCAGATCTGTTTGTTCATTACCAATACGGATACCATTTATGCTTCAAGTCGTGTAAACCTGTATTAAGACCAAGCTTATTCTAGGTGTGTTGGTCTACCCAAGGTGGTTGTACCATCCTCACTAAAACCTTGTTGAGAAAACTGCCTAAAACCCCAATCGTTTTGTATAGACCGGCAATATAATCATGCCTTCTCCAACAGGATGAGTGGGGCCTTGGTATCCACATGCAGGGATGTCTAATGCAACTGCTACCTAGTCCTTTAATTCATTTCTGTCCAACATATACTTAAAACAATAAGGTTATTATCAGCACATTTTATAACAGTTGGAAATGCGCAGATTGGTACTTATCTGCCAACAGATTTTGTGTTTCTATTTTTCTATGACCTGGTGTTGCTTTACTGACAGTCAGCACCAGTTTTCTGTATTTTCTTCTTTCTCACAATGATTTAGGTAGTGGCGGCACAATTTCACAGCACATCAAACTAGAATTCCAATATGCGTTGCAGAATATTCATGTACCTTTGTTTAAGGTGTCTGATTAAACACTGTGTAGCCACAGACCGCCTATAAAGGTCTGGCGTTTTTGTATCCTGTTGAATTTCACATCCTGCGTAATGGCATGATAAATACTTTTCATTTTACAGCATAGCAATCGAGCAGGTGTTATTGGCACCAAACCTTCTTGTTCTGCCAAGGCTATTTAGTTCAATGTAAGTTCAGTCTTTTATATTTTCAACGGGTTACTGGAAGCAGCCGGCGATCTCTGGTAAGGGCAAGTATCGAGTATATTATTTGTAACTCTGGAAGAAGCCACATGAAGTGTGTGACTAAATCACGTAAATAAAGAATAAAAGCAAACATGACTCACTTCTAGCGTGTGCATATGCTGTTTACACAGGCGCCTCGTGAATTTCTGTTTGGGAAAACATTTGTTTGGATGTACTTGTCTAACAGCATAAAGAGTTGACTACAATCTTCAAGCAGTTAGGGCATTGCTGATACCTTTATCTGGTTTCTCTTAATCATTTACTTTAAAGAGACAGTAATTTAATATGCAATCTTCAACCTGTTTTGTTTTTTTTATTTACCTTAAGGAAAAGCTGCAGCCGCAGAGCTGCAGCGCCCTGTCCCACCTTTCAGGAGCAAGAAAGTGGCAAGGTGCTCCAATTATAACAAGTGAGCGGGCTTTCTGCACATGTGCATGGGGTTCTGGTTAGGATTCTTGCATTAGCTAGTGCTGAAGCTGGCTTGGTGTTAATATACCCAAGTGGGTATAGTTGCAGCAGGAGATGTGTTCCTGCTGCTAAAAGCTAAGGAACTGGGGTGGGGGAAGAGGCAAATGCACACAGAGGGATTCTGAAGACCACCTCGCATGCATTTCCAATGAGGAAAATTATTGTCTAAATGTCACACAGCTAATATGTGCATGAAAGAGAATATGAAGGCTGGAGTTCCCATCTAAGAAAATATAAGGATGTAAATTTACTAACTTTCTGATGATGTGTTTAATTAAAAAGGACCAGTGCAACGTTTTACATAAAAACAGTACAAAATCTATAAACCAATTAGTGATAATGAACTAGTAAGTGTTACTCACCCATCGTCAGTTCCCACACCGCAACAGCATCTGCCACGAAGAAGAGGGAGACCCCCCTCCACCGCACGGCCACCTCTGTAGCAGCCGCCAAGAAGGAGAAGGAGACCCCCCCCACACCTCACGGCCACCTCTGCTATCTTATTCTGAGGAGCCGTGCAGGAGAGGCAGACCTCCAGCTGCACAGCATTCGGCACTCGCGCTTTAGTGGCGAACTCCAGGTCTTTATGCAGGGCCGGCCCTACAATAGGGCAGACTGGGGCAATTGCCCCAGGCGGCACTTTGGAAGGGGCGGCACTTTGCCGCCCCGAGCGTTTTTTTTTTTTTAAACGGAAGAGAGAGAGAGGGGCGCGAAGTGGTTTTCGCTTACCCGCTCGGCGCCC
>VKOC01000007.1:11372494-11441354 GCA_009364415.1 Spea multiplicata
TTACTAGTTTTTTACTATTTTTTTTCTAATTGTTATTAATTTTATTTTATTTTTTAATTTATTTTTACTAATCACACTGTGATTAGAAAGCTGGGCTCCATTGACTTGCATGGTGAATGCAGTACCTGTATTCAACCTGCAAGTGGAGCCAAAGTTCTCTAGATGGTCTGGACCATCTAGCGAACTTTTAAAATTTGTGGTTCCTGTTACAGGACGGCGGCCATCTTCCTTGATGGCGAAGACTGCCGGCAGCTGCGGCTGTGACCGCTCTCCGGAGCGGTCACAGCCCAACAAAAGGTTAGTGTTTGGTGTCGCTGGATGCCTCCTGATCGAGGCATTCCAGCGACACCATTTAAGTTTAGGAGGCGATCGTCGATCGCCTCCTAAACGCTTTTAAAACGGGCGTCCGCCGCCATACAAAGTATGGCGGCTGTTGACGCCCCGTGGAGGGGCCAGAGATGGCCCCTTCGTTCCGATCGTGGCGTTGCTGAATGCCTCGAGGTCGAGGCATTCAGCAACGTTTTTTGGGTGCAGAAAGCGAAAACAGATCGCTTTCTGCACCCGTTTAATGACGTGCGGGTCCTGGCACGTCAATTGTCATAAAGCACATGCTTTTGCGTGTCGTGCCAGGACCGGCAATTGTCATCAAGGGGTTAAAAAAAGGCAGAGTTGGTTCTAAAATTGAACCAAAATATCAGCTGCTTGTTTTTTTTTTTTAATTTTTTTGTAACGGATCAAATAATGGTGGTCTGTCTTTTCTTAATGAAGTAAAAAAATACAAAATTTGCAATACATACATATGAAAACCTTTTTGGTTACATTCAATGTATGTAGGAGACAGAGTGTCAGAGGAAGAGATATAAACAAACAACCCCAACTCCCTTCTTATTTTAAATCCTTGCCGTGTTATCTTTTAATCGAGGATTTTTTTCTTTTTATTACTACCTAAAAGATATGGTTTTACATTTTACATTTTGGGTTTACAATAGATATAACCCTTTAAATGTTAGTTAATAGTGTTTTCTTTCTAACCCAAAAAATGTCTTTAGGTTGTTTTACCTAAAGCTGGCCGGATCGAGAGGATGTTTGCTTGCAGTAGCCATACCCAGGTTTGACAGGCGCTGCTCCTCCGGTTCTCTGGGTCCTTCAGGTCGCGAGAGTGGGGTCTTGACACGCCCCGCTCCCCGCCCATTTTTTCCTTTACATGGGGGTGTCCCCCCCCCCGGCAGGGACCGCCCACTGACGTCAGTGTGCAGTCCTGGCCGGTCCCGCAAAGGAAGGCTCTGGGTAGCCGGAGCCGTGAAGTTCCCAGGTATACAGAGAAAAGGAGGAGTGTTGAAGACCAGTAGCAGAAGGGAATATTCAGGGGAAGCGAAGGGAATGGATAACAATACTTCCCTTCTTTTTGTTAACCGGATACCCAGCTGCAGCCCACAAAGAACACTCTCCGGGTGTCCAAGATATGCAGAAAAGTTCCCATATATACTCATACATGCCCATCAGTTGGTCTATTATTTCTCCTTTAAAGGATTTATAGAATTGGTGAAACCATCTGGGCCTGGTGATTTTTGTTTTAACAGTTTATCTATTGCATAACTTCTTGTTGTTTCTCTGTTATAGTTGGTAGTTCAGTTGATTTTAAATATTCCTCTATTTCTATGTCACAATTTTAGTTACTCTATCCTGGCTCTTTTCTTTTTAAGTTGATTACTCATTAATTTATCCGGTCTCTTGCTTTTTTAATAGTATCTTACTCTAAGTTTATCCATATAGTATCTGGTCTTCTCTAGTTCTTTTTGGTTTATTTTTTCTCTGAGCATATTCAACTCATTTTTACGTTCCTGGGTAGGGTCTACTTTGCTGAGTTGTAGTAGGTCATGCTTTCTGTTAAAACATCGGAACATTTGTCTCACTCTGCCACCACTCAGTGTCCTGCTAGTTTAAGGTAACTTTTGGGTTAGAAAGATCACACTATTAACTAACATTTAATGGCATCTCTAGATTGCAAGCTCATTTGAGCAAGGCTCTCCTCACCTGTTGCCTCTGTAAGTCAATTTGTTATGTTACATACTACTTGTTATGTCCTGTCTACCCATTGTACAGTGCAAAGGAATTTGATGGCACTATATAAAACAATAATAACAATTGTAAACCCGAAATGTAAAATGTACAACCATATCTTTTAGGTAGTAATAAAAAGAAAAACAATCCTCTATTAAAAGATAACACTGCAAGGATTTAAAATAAGAAGGGAGTTGCACTCACATATGGGGTTGTTTGTTTATATCTCTTCCTTTGACACAATGTCTCCTACATAGCTGCTGATCGCGGCGATGCAGCTATTTAACGGCAGCCCGTACATGTACGGGCATCGTCGTTAACACGTTGCACTGCAACCCCGTACATGTACGGGGATTGTCGTTAAGGGGTTGTACAGAACACCACAATGAACTAAGCCCCACCCTCAACTAATTACACACTAAAAAAGGGAAAAAACAAAAAAAGCTAACCAAAACACACTTTCATTTTATTTTCACAAACCCTTCAACCTACTTATTGCAGGCTGAGATAAAAACCCACTGCTGGTATATTTATAATGCTGTAGTGCACACACTGGCCACTTACAGAAAGCAGGCCAGTTGGACAAATGCAAGCTCTTACTTTAATGTTTGAGGAATCACACAGAGTAGATTACCAATGCCTAAAATTACATGGTATATACTGTATAGTTAAGGCAGTGGAGAGGAAATTTAACACATATTGCAGGGTCAACTCAGCATTGAGATATTCACTGTAGTGAACGCACATCACATTTGATGAGATGAAATATTTCTCTTATTGGCAACTCATGGTTTGGTCAATACATCATTATGTATTCCTTGGTACAATAGGTACAAAGCAGGACAGCAGTGAGACTACAGCTAATTGTGACTAGTTGAGCATACTGATCACAACTGTGATTGAGAACTGTGTGTTTTGCTGTGACTGTTTTATGTAAATAACTCCCATTGTACTGTTTAACCCCTTGATGACAATTGCCGGTCCTGGCACGGCACGTAAAAGCATGTGCTTTACGACAATTGACGTGCCAGGACCGGCACGTCTTTAAACGGGTGCAGAAAGCGATCTACTATCGCTTTCTGCACCCAAAAAGCGTTGCTGAATGCCTCGACCTCGAGGCATTCAGCAACGCCGCGATCGGCACGAAGGGGCCATCCCTGGCCCCTCCACGGGGCGTCAACATCCGCCATACTTTGTATGGCGGCGGACGCCCGTTTTAAAAGCGTTTAGGAGGCGATCAACGATCGCCTCCTAAACTTAAATGGTGTCGCTGGAATGCCTCGATCAGGAGGCATCCAGCGACACCAAACACTTACCTTTCGATGGGCTGTGACCGCTCCGGAGAGCGGTCACAGCCGCAGCTGCCGTTGATCTTCGCCATCAAGCAAGATGGCCGCCGCACTGTAACTGAAACAAACAAGTAAGTTTTAAAAAAAGTTCACTAGATGGTCTCCAGACCATCTAGAGAACTCTGGCTCCACTTGCAGGTTGAATACAGGTACTGCATTCACCATGCAAGTCAATGGAGCCCAGCTTTCTAATCACAGTGTGATTAGTAAAAATAAATTAAAAAATAAAATAAAATTAATAATAATTAGAAAAAAAATAGTAAAAAACTAGTAAAATGTAAAAATCATTTCCCACTGATGTCACTATCAGGGGAACCTCCAAGTTGAAAAAAATGTTAAAAAAAAATGTTAAAAAAATAAAAAATAAATAAAATATATATAAAAAATATATTTTTGTGAGCAAGTCCTAAAATTAGCATATTAGCTTAAAACAATTCTCGCATGGAAAGAGTTAAAATACTGGCATATTAAATGCCCGTGGGGTGTCTACTTTTAAAAAAGGTATGATTTGATGGGGTAAATTAAATTGGCCAGGTTCAACAACGTCCCAATTAACACGGGGGGAAGGATGGCCACACATCTAATTTCCAATTAGAAAAATGCACACGTACCAAATGTGGCCTTTTAGTTCCCCCAAAAAATGACACACCCATGCATGTGGGTATCACTGCACTCAGGAGATGTTGCTGAACCCATTATGGGGTGTCGTGTGACAGCGGCATATACCAGGAGCTGTAAATTCACACAAAAAATACACACACAAAAATACTACTGCAAACTTTGAAAAAATGCTGGTGGTAAAATGTGTGCATGCAAAGAGTTAAAATACCAGCATTTAAAATACCCTGTGGTGTCTAGTTTTGAAAAATATATGGTTTTGTTGGGCACACTGAAATGGCCCGGCTCAAAGATGTACCAAATAGGGCATGGGCAGTGGATCCCCAAATGCCAAAGTTCAACATTGAAAAATGCGCATGCCCCAAATGTGGCCCTTTTGCCCCAAAACAGCGAGGCAAAATCATTCATGTGAGGTATCGCTGTACTCAGGAGATGTTGCTGAACACATATTGGGGTGTTTTGTGATAGTGACATATACGAGAACTTTTTAATTCATATCTGAAGTAAAATGTGTGTGGAAAACCAAATGCAAAAAAATGACTACCACAAAGTTTGACAAAGACTGGTGGTAGATATGGTGCATGGCAAGAGTTAAAATACTAGCATTTGAAATACCCTGGGGTGTCTAGTTTTCAAAAATATATGGGTTTATTGGGCACACTGAAATGGCCCGGCTCAAAGATGTACCAAATAGGGCATGGGCAGTGGATCCCCAAATGCCAAAGTTCAACATTGAAAAATGCGCATGCCCCAAATGTGGCCCTTTTGCCCCCAAACAGCCAGGCAAAATCATTCATGTGGGCTATCGCTCTACTCAGGAGATGTTGCTGAACACATATTGGGGTGTTTTGTGATAGTGACATAAACGAGAACATTTTAATTCATACCTGAAGTAAAATGTGTGTGACAAAACAAATGCAAAAAATGACTACCACAAAGTTTGACAAAGACTGGTGGTAGATATGGTGCATGGAAAGAGTTAAAATACTAGCATTTGGAATACCCTGGGCTGTCTAGTTTTCAAAAATATATGACTTGATGGGGTCAATTGCATTGGCCGGGTTCAAAGATACCCGAAATGGCACATGGGGGGAAGAATTACCAGATTTGGGAAAAATGGCTTTGAAATGGCAAAACGCTACCTGTACTTATTGCCCCATAATGGGTAGAAAAAAGCAAAAAAACATAAAAACATTGGGTATTTCTAAACTCAGGACAAATAGTAGAATCTATTTAGCAGGTTTTTTCATTACCTTTTATAGATGAGTAAAAGATTTTTCAACTAAAAGTTAGAAACAGTCATTTTTTCTAAATTTTTCACCATATTTTATAATTTTTTTAATAGTAAATAATATGATACAATCAAAACAATGTCATCTAAAAGAAAGCCCTTCTTGTTCTGAAAAAAACAATATCTAATGTGTGTGGGTTCAGTAAACGAGAAAGAAGAAAATTACAGCTAAACACAAGCAGCGCAGAAATGTTAAAAGGCCATTGTCACGAAGGGTACAAAAAGTAAAATCAGCCTTTGTCACGAAGGGGTTAATAACTTGGGGTGTATCCCAACAGGCCCCATCGACTTATTTGTCTTTACCTTAGACAACTGAAGTAGAACCTCCGCCTCGATAAACTCATATATTTCAAATGATTCAGTCTTTTTTCCCAACTGATTCCCATTCCCTCATTTTCATTGAGGCAGTCAGCTAAATCTTTATCCTCTTCTACATATATTCCTTTTGTTTTTAGTCTAACTAATACTTTAACAGATTATTTTAATGACACACATAAAAAAGCATCAGATATGAGAGATACAAGTTTAGGATTGCTAAGAAATGTATAGATGAATCCATGGATACATATGTTACACAAGGATATGCTTTTGCTGATGAAATTATAACACAAGTAATTGTATCTAGCACATCGTCCACTATAACATGCAAAGTGTTACTGATTACAGTAAGATTACTCTCTACATGGCCTTCTTAAAATGGCCCGGGACATAGAAATTGCAGATTATCAGGCCCCTACAATGGAAAAAGGTGATTATTTACATATGCATAACCTTCAAAATAAAGTTACACCAAACAACCAAACTATATTAAAAAAATGTTACAGATGTGGAGAGGATTTTCCTCATACAACCAAATGCCCAGCTCTAGGCCACACATGGGGCAAATGTTATAAAGAGAACCATTTTGCTGCTGTGTGCAAATCCGCAAACACTAAGTCACCCTGAAAACCCGCAAAACAAGCTAATTTGAAAGTCTTGGGTTAGGCTACAGGGAGACATCCACCACAACAGATGACTATGTTTTCATTACCTCTACAGATATATTATCAGCCTCCTAGTGCTAGAATCACTATATTCAGTGCAACACTGGAGCATCAATAAATATCATAGACAGTGATACATACGAGCTATTGAACATGAAGCCTGTCCTAGAGAATGTTCATACTGAGATTGATGAATTGATGGTGAAATCAGTTATGAGGATAAAATGCAGAAAACAAGTTTTTATATCCTACAAGGCTCTGGAGGCTGTATTTTTTGTTGCCATACTGCCATGAACCTGGGTCTCATTTAGCTTATTCATACGATAACTGATCCAGACCTATGATTAATGATATTTCTTCTTTGTTCAATGTACTTGGAAAACTGAAAGACTTTCAGATGCATTGCCAAGTTCATGGGTGCATTCCATTTCATCTAAAGAAAATGTTTGAGCGCTCGAAAGCTTAGAAGTTCAAGACTTTGTTGAATGTGTCACGTGTCCAAAGAATAGGATTGTAGTGGCACACCTATAGAAAGTCATATAAGAGTAATATGAATGGTGCACAACGCTCCCACCTATACCCAACAGGTGAAATATAACTGAAAAATGATGTAAAGGAGTTGCATTCAAATTAACAACCAGCCAAAAATTATATAAAAAGTGAAGATTTTATTACAGCATAAAAATTTAAACTATATAATACACTTACTTGGTCAGAAAGAGCAGAAAAGCGGAGAGCATCTGAGACTCCCAACTTTTGGGAGCACTATGTGTGTGACAAGGTTAGAGCCCAACCATGGCAACTGGAACGCAACCACAATGCATGCAATAGAGACCTAAGCAAAAACATACAGTCCTCTAAAATACATAGGATACATATTAGAATCATATGAATGATATCCATAATATCATGCATGGCACAAGGAAAGTACATAAATCGCCATTTGAAAAAAAAAGAAAGCTAAGTTCCGGATACATGAACATGAGTATATAGTCTGACCAACATATAAATCAACAGCATAGGAAGATATGATGTGATCCAGACTGTATTCCATGGTACACAAAAAATATGCACTTAACATGGCTAATTTCAAGGCATTGTCCTACCCCATGGGTCTCCCCAAGGTAAGATTTTGTGTTGACGTGCACCTTCCAAATGTTCCAACTCAGTGAGAAAGACACTTCTCTCTCACAATTAATTACATTATCCGTCTGCTGAATAAAACTGGACCTTAAGGCTAGGTTTCCACTTGGGTTTTTGTCCTGCGTTTTTTCTTGATGAAAAACGCCAGGAAAAAAGCCAAGAAAACTGCCACTGCATTTTCCTGCGTTTTGGCGTTTTTTATGGAGTTTTTTCTGGCGTTTTAGCCTTTCTGTGGAAATTGCTTTTTTTGACCTTAGGCAGTTTTTCCAGCCTTTACAAGTTAGATGTTTCACCCAGCTAAAAGGGATTAGGATAAATGGCAAGTATCTGCCCTCTCCTGATGTCATTTACTTGGTTGAGTTCTACTTAAACGCCCCAGCGGACCCTTTTGTCTCTTTTCTGTGGTTTGCTTGCTTTATTCCGAATATCTGCTCCTCTAGGAAGATTGATGGTGCATGAATGATGGTGCAAATTGTTTGCTGTTGATTTTGGCACGCAGGATCCAGTTGATGCGACGGGTATGTTTGTTTGTAATGGCATGTTTGTTCCAAATGGTGTAAAATTCATTATGAACTTTGTTTTGTGTGAAACTGTTGCTTTCCAGCCTATTTCTCGTAGGACACACAGATACTGGGTCCATCCTCTGCATTGTAAAATTCTGGTCTCTTGATGCACTTCTGCAAAAGGGCAGAGTGACTAGGACAGCCTCTCCCCATTCTTCCAATAGGTGGAGAGGGTGTGCCTGGCAGCTCTGCCATTTAGCAGAAGTGAGAAAAAAGGAGGGGGAGGGGGTAGATTGTGAGAAAGAGGGTAGTAAGAATATTGAAATAAAGAGTGAGAATGAATTAGTGCCTGGATGAATTGTGCGAATGAGTGAGAGAATTAATGTATGGATGAATTGTCTAAATGAGGAAGAGAATTAATACATTTGTGAGAATGCATTAATTATTATGTGTAAATGATTTGTGTGAAGGAGTGATGGAATAAATGATTGTATGAAAGAATTAGTGGATGAAAGTGAATTAGTGAGTGACTGTAAAAGTGTTTGTGTGTATCATAGATGTATTATTGATTTGTGGAAAGGCAAAGATGGCACAAGTGGAGTGTTTGAGCCTTGGGGACCAAGATGGCACAGGCAGAGTGTTTATGGGACAAAGATGGCACAAGCCGGGCTGTTAGGGGACAAAGTTGACTCATGCTGGGCTGTTTAGGGACAAAGATTGCAAGTCCTATGTGGTCAGGTTCTATGTGGGCAATGTGGATGCCAGGGCTGGCTTTGTGCAACCTGTGATATATGCCTGAGTTTTTGTTCTATACCTGCAAATCTGGGTTTTTACACTTGATCTATACCTGAAATGCTGGGTTAGTGTGTCCTGTTTATCTATACCTGCGTTGCTATGTTTCCATACATTATTATTGTATACCTGCAAATACAGGATTTGTATGTCAAATTCTGATTCAGTGTGGCAAATATTTTTTGGTGGGGGAGCGGAGGAAGTGATTGCATGCTATGGAGTGTGGAACGGGGCCAGGGAAAATTGCATAGGGCGCAATTTTTTTCAATATAAAATGTATTGTTAGCAGGGGCTGATAATAATATATATCGGTAGCAGGGGCTAATATTAAAGAATAAAAAATAGCTGCCAGTTAAGCTGTTATTTTAAAAATATTATAACTTTAGTGTGTATATATATATATATATATATATATATATATATATATATATATATGCACACTTGTGTGTGTGTGATCTCATGCACTTCATAGTGTGTCCCTGAATGGCAGAAATAAAATGTGGTCACCCTATCCTGTACATATTTCAAAGAAACATAGCAAATTTCAATACAATTGTCATAATTATAAAATCAAACTAATAAATAGATTTAGAATATTGAAATTTAAACATAAATGACTGGTTTATTAGATGCAAAAACAAGGCAAGACACGAGTAATGTCCTAAGTTGTGTTTTGCTGTCCGCAGGGCTAAGAAACAAATTGTGACCGTCCCAGGGTCAGATGTCTGGACTGTTGTCATGCTACATGAAGATGAGATAGATGGTACATGTGGCTGCTGTTTGATGTGCTGGCTGTTTGAATAGTTCCATTGTGTAAGCTGATCTGCAGCTTATCATGTATCTGTGGCTATTTCTTATGGTAGTGATGGTTGCCATGTGTGCGTTAACCCTTTTAGTGTCCACCACGTATGTGATACAAAGTTGAGAAAATGGACCCAGGACGTAATTCATGTGTCTTGTACGTGGTGGCACATCCCGGCTTCTCTCCATGAACACGGAAAATGATTTACAGTTAAATGATTACTGAACAGAGGTGAATACAATTCGTCACAGGTTGATCAGCAGTTTTCCCAACAATACAAATAAGAGAAATTAAAGTCTAATTGCTACCTTTAGCCAGCACTAGGTCCATAGAGTAATAAGGCTGCTTCCTACCATGGTAACTGATGCTATAATCAAAAGCTAAAGTAACACATGCGGCCAGCCAATCACTTGTGAGATCAGCTGTCTAACTTGCAAATGGCTTAGTACTTTAGACTTATCTTTTTACGGTAAAGATAATATAATGCTTGGTTACAAAACCTATTACACTACTCAAACTCAAATGAAAGCTTATTACAACAAAGTGAATATCTAATTAGATTACCCTATTAGTACTCATTAATTTCTTGTGGGCTTTGGCTATAATGCTTTTCCGAACAGCAGTTCTCCCACCCCTTTTCTCTGCTGCCAGAGAGCTGTGTGCTCCCAATAATGTTGCACTGCCCGGGAACGCTATCTTTCCCTTCAGTCCCTTGCTTGATGTATTTGCTCTGAGTTCCTGTGAGGCTTTTCAAGCATTATACGTCCCATTATAGCCCTTACTTGTAAAAGCCATACTTTTTGCTGGACTAATACTGCCCAAACCCCATTTGAAACCCTGAAGAAGAGATTTATCACGGCTCCCATTCTGATACTTCCTGAACCTAGTCAGCCATATACTTTGGAGGTTGATGCATTTGATTCAGCTTTAGGAGCCATTTTGTCACAAAGACAGGATAGTGATGAACAATTACAACAAGTGGTATTCTTTTCACAAACTTTAACCCCATGCAAACATAACTATGACGTGGGTCAACGAAAACTACTGGTAATCAAACTGCCTTGGAGAAGTGGCAACAGCTTCTCGAGGGGGCGAATTACCCCATCACTGTTTTTACTGATCATAACAATTTTAAATATCTACGTTCAGCTAAATGTCAATAACCAAGACAAGCTAGATGGGCTATCTTTTTTTACCAGCTTCACATTATCGTCCAGGTTCTTCCTCGTATGACAGATCAACCTACTATTTCATCAGAACAGACTGGCACTATCCTAAAACCCAGCAATTTTTGGCCGTAACTAAACCCCTTTGTAACCAATCTTCTCCCTCCAACATTCTGACACATCCGACTTCATCAGGGATTATATTACCATCAAAAGAAAGTATATGTTCCACCTGAGGTTTGTCCTACAAGTCCTGACATAGAGGCATAGGAGTCACCAAAGAACTGATAAAACGCTCCTACTGGTGGCCTATGTGTCAATTTCTGTAACTTGTGCTAACTGTCCCTAAGAGAACCTGGGGAGACATCTCTATCAATTTCTATTACGGACTTACATTCTTCTCAATGATTTACCACCTTAATGGTAATAGTGGACCATTTTATAAAGTTTTTCTATTTGCCTGCAGGACTACTGGTCCCAGTTCCTTCCATACCCTAACATAACATAACAATCATATCCACGGCTCCATTAAGATGGCTACGTCTTTTTTGCCTGCTACGGTTACCATCCATACTCCCCGGTTCCCCTATTCTTAGCACCGTCCCTTTTGCCACTGAGCACATTACCAATCTCACATGTACCTACGCCTTAACTCACAGAACACTGGCGAAATCACTACAATGATTTGCTGATGTGCATGATTCTCCAGTACCCATGTACCAGGTCAGAGGCAAAGTTTGGTTATCCACAAAACATCTTAAAGTATTCAGCCCCACAAGGAAATTAGGTCCAAATTGTATTGGCCCTTACCAGCATATTCATGGGACTATCAACAGAACAGGCAATGTCCCCAGGGCCCTGAATAAACAATCTCCTTTACTATACTGTAAACGCCAGAGCAAATTGTCCAAAATTCAGACAATGTAGCTTCTGTCATTGTTCATCATTCAAACCTAACCTAACTCAACCTCACCCGGAAACTAGTATTGTTTGGATTGGGATCGTCAGACAGACAAAAAAGTCATTTAGCCAAACTCGATTATACCTGTTTTAGAAAGACTGAAGGAAAATATGAATTTATTGGAAAGCATACATTAAAATACTCTATGATGCACACCACTACAACACCGACGTAACGTGACGCTGCTGTGTTCCAACCTAGTTCAAAATTGTTTAGAAACGGCCCTTCTGACCTGGATCGGCCTTTTACAACAATTTTGAAGTGGCACGAGGAGACAGGAACAAGTGGTCGCAGGGTCGCCTGGGTCCCCTAGAGAGTCTCCTTAGGGGCCCAGTCGCGACCGATGCGACCCCTGTAGTTACGCCTCTGCTTCAACTAAAAATTTATCAATCCCCCCCCCGCCGCATCCTATCCCAACAAGAACAACCAGAGGTCTCAAACTGCATTTGTTTACAGTTATCAGCGGTGGTGGTGTATTTAGGTTTTGTGCTACCCTAGGCCTAACTAAACTCAAGCGCCCACTAATCTTTATTTGCCCCACCCCTTTCTGCCCATGCTACACCCCTTCCACTGTGAACCCCACCCTTCCTCTCTTTAGGTTCCACCTCTTTCTCTGTGTATATAAAGGGTGGACACCCAGTACCTACTTGTATATTTTGCTGTTTTATGCAGCATTTCAAATGTTTTACTATTATTTTAAGAGATAATAATACTTAATTAAAATACAAGAATGTAAAATTCAACCCATTCTCCAAGATCAGTAATCTATGTCCCAGAGCCTGCCACTTCTCACTAACCCCCCTGCCCCTTCTCACTATCCCCCTTCTGCCCCTTCTTCACTATCCCCCTCTCCCCTTCCACTATCCCCGGGCCCTCTGCCTTCTTCTCACTATCCCCCCCTCCTGCCCCTTCTCACTATCCCCTCTTGCCCCTTCTCACTATCCCCTCCCCCTCGTGCCCCTTCTTACAATACCTATCTACTCCCTCTCCCCACTTCTCATTTACCTTTTTGCCGGAGTCCTGCTGTGGGACCGTGAGGCATCCGTCTTCCCGCTCTGCCACGGTGCTGGCATTTCATGTTGAGCGCCGGAATATCAACATGAAATCACAGAGTCACAGAGAGTGAGGAGCGCCCGCTTGGCAGCCCTGTCCGGGACTTAAATTAAAGCATTGTTTTTTTGTTTTTTTTTTTAACTTTATTTAACATGAAGGATGTTAAATAAAGTTTAAACAAAAACAAAAAACGATGTTTTAATTTAAGTCCCGGGCAGGCACCCCTGCTGCCATGGCGCCCTGTGCGGCTGCACAGGTCGCACACCCCTAAGGCCGCGCCCTGTCTATGTCAACTATACTAGAAAGATCACAGATGCTCAAATTGGTTGAGTTAACATGTGGTCAGTCCATTATCCCCAAAAAGCTTAATAGTGCCAGCTTAATCCCCAAACAGCTCTAAAGTGCTAACTTTGGAGGAATGGAAAGAAAGGCAATTTTTTGTTTTGCAGAGACATCAATTACAGCTCCCAATTTACCACATTAATTACCCAATATCAAGGCACTTGATATCTGAGGGGTATGTAATGATGCCCTGTCTGTTTTTGTACCCCTTTTGCAGAGCCGGCCTTAAGTGTTCTTGCACCCTTTGCGGACTACTCCTCTGGTGCCCCCATCCCAAAAAATGAAAGGAAAAAAATCTCCTCCCTCTGCCCCTTCTCACTATCTACCACCTCTGCCCCTTCTCACTGCTCCCCCCTCTGTCCCTTCTCACTATCTACCCTCTCTGCCCCTTTTCACTATTTACCCCCTCTGCACCTTCTCACTATCTACCCCCTCTCCCTACATCTCATTATCCGTACTTACCTTGTTGGTAAGTCCTGTGGTGGGAGCGGGAGGCGTCCGTCATCCGGCTCTGCCGCGGTGCGCGCTTTACAGCTGAGCGCCGGAATGTTCTGTATTTAACATGGAGGCTGTTAAATAAAGTTACAAAAAAAAGTTTTAATTTAAATCCCGGACGGCGCCCCTGTTGCCATTGCGCCCTGTGCAGCCGCACAGGTCGCACACCCCTAAGGCAATGCCCTTTTGTAAATGTCACACACAGCTCTGTAGACACATGTTATCATATCCCAGCACTCTGTTTTAAAGGCGTGCAGCGCCTTTTAATACAATCTATTGAAGTTGTGCCAGCTTGACTGAAATTTATCCAAAGAATTCCTTCCTGTTTTTCTTCTATTCTAAAATAATATATCTGTTGAATTAATAAAATGCTATTAAGAACACAGAGACACAGAACACTGAGGCATATTTACTCCATATGCAACTGAGTAAGAATGGCTGGGTTTTATTCATTCTTAAATGTTCTCTCGTTGTTTTGCTTTCTGCCTTTTTTTTTTTTTAATCAGAGACATTTTTCCCACAGGGAAAATGGCAGATGTCCAGACTCCAAGTATTTTCAGGCTCTTTTACTAACAATGCTCCTGAAAGAGAACAATAATATGAGGTGGAAAATTGGGGAGGGGGGATAACGAAATGGATAACAAGCTTTAAGTTTAAGACAGTCATACAAAGAAAACTCCCACCAAAATATGTATTTCTAGTAGCACATAACAATACATTTTAAACAATATTGTCCTATTTTCTTTTTTATAACAGTTCCAGTTATAGTTTTTACATAATATAATGAGTTCAGACCCCTTCATAGTAGCCATTTTAATGTTTTCTAGCTCTGTTATGGTATCTAAAAGACAAACACTCAGACACTAAAACCCAGACTAATTAAAGTCTATGTACAAAATTAGTTTATTGGACAAGCACGAGATTTTAGAGAACTGAAGTAAGAAAAGAAATGTTTCTTTAGATTCCTTAAACACTAATCACAACATAATTGCAGTAAATTATCAAAGTCCTCCCTCTAACTGGCCCCAAATGAAAGAAAGCGCACCGACTATTAATGGCGAGCACAAAGATATGATGCTATATCACAGTGCTCAGCATCAGTGGGGTATGTATGGGGGGTATCTGTCACGCATGCCACTCACCAGGGAGCTGCTACAATTATCTCCCCAGGCTGCTCCAAAATTGTTTACAAAGGGCCAGACCTGGTCCAAGCGAGATAGGAAAAAAGTGAGGTAAAGAGAAAGAGGAGGCGCAATAAAGAGGAAGAGGATGAGATCTAAAGAGAAAGGTGGGAAAATCAAGAGAACACAGTGGAATAAAAAGAAATGGAATAAACTCCTTCAGCGCCAGACAGAACCAGCATTGTAAAGAGAAGGGGGATACCACTGCAACAAAACTGTGTTGGCATTGCGGCTAGCCATAGCTTAGCATATTCAGCACATGTACTGTCCTAAAAATGGACAGTGATTTATTACAGAAGCCCACCCAAAGCATCAGACAGCACCAATGTTAAAATGAAACAGGACTCCCTTTATTTGGAAACATAGCTAGTTATATACAGAATTGGATACCCTGGCACCTTCATACAGTTCTATGGCCAGTAATGCCCACCTGACAAAGAGTCACTATGTTGGGGTGATCCAGATTGGCATCAATCTCGGTGTACCAATGGAGAGCTCAGGGTCAGAGGATGTTATATTCCAAAAAAAGCGACTTGATCCGACGTCGAGACCCTGAGCAACAGCGTCGGAAACATCCCTGTTTTTGTGTAAGGGCAAGTGTGAATGTGCATGTGTATGTATATGTGTATGGGCAGGCATTTGTAAGAGTAGAGTATATAAGTGTATTTTGACAGGCTATTCATTATTGCTTTGGGTCTAGAAAGGGTATAGAATGAATAAAGTGTTGCATCTGATCCAAACTAAGAGGAGACCTGAGACTCTGAGAGGAGACTAGTGTTGGTACGATCTGGGTGCTGGGTAAATGCTGTGGATGCAATCTGGGCCAATCCTGTGGGTGCAATCTGGAATGCTGGGGCAAATCATATTCATTTGTATAGGGCTAGCATCAGACGAAATAGGACACAACACCCATAATCAAATACATATTAGTAAAAAGTGGATCTAGGCATTTGTGCTGATTGACTGATTAGAGGCATGTAATCTGGATAGACTAGAATATTTGTCAAACCAATTTGGCTGCCATCTACCTCCAGTCGACCTCATCTGAGCTCACGGTACAGGGCAGTGCCTATGGCCTGCCAGCAGGATGGGTTTTAAATGTGATGCCAGTAGCTTAGTTGGAATTGACACACATTATCTAAGCGCACATTGGACTGTTATTTGGAGGAAGGATGTATTATTGTAGATGTCTCTGCTGGTGTTTACCCAGACCCCCACCTCCAGACTGTGATGGCTGTTGGGGGTCCCAAGAGACAACTAATGTGGACCCCAAAGTTAATTATGACCCCAGGTCAGCTGTCTGGTTTGTCATGTACTATACACAGCCCTCTATGAGTTATTTTGGGGATGTTTTTGTATTAGCTTCCAAGCTAAACAAGATTGTATAAAGATGCTCCAGTTATTCACACTACTTTTGTCAGCAATGATATCAATGGCTTCACAGGTATCCAAAAATCAGGAAGCACTACACTTCAGAGTAAAAACCCGTTTTAAAATGTGCCAGCAGTTGGAAGAAAGAAATGCCCATTCACTCTAATTCAATAGAATAGAAAACAGGGCAAATGTATCGCTCCATATTTGCTTCCTTGCTTTCTTTGATGACTAATGTCCTCCATGGATTTGTTGCCAAGATAAAAATGAAAACCATTAAAAGGAAACATTAATTTCAGGATATTCTCTCTGGAGTGTGGTTTCTTGAGGTTTACCTCATCTGACCTTCTCATACATGATGCATCTTGAAAGGCAATGCTGGTATAGTCAAAAGTAAATAAAATGTATTGAACTTGAGTCTTCTACATGACAGATTACTCTTTCATTAGTTATGTATGAACTGTTTTTCACCACCAACTTTGGTGAGAAAACAGCTTTAGAAACATGCCAATATGCCCCTAGGTAAATACTCAGGGCTTTCTAGCTTCCACAAATATACAGTTTTCTTGGGTTAAATTGAAATATGGAATCCCCAAACTGCCTCAAATGAGACATGGCCCCAGTAACTCAATAAGTAAAAAAAGGCTCATTGTGTTGTTGAATACCAACAATAAGGTTGTTGCAATAGTCAAGGTGGGAGATACTATGGGATTGAACTAGGGTTTTTTGTGGCTTCTTAATTAAGAATGCATAGGTGAAACCAACAGGATCTTGTGAGGGGTTGAATGCGAGGGATAAAGGAGAGGTCACAGAAGAAGGATTTAAGGAAAGATTTTTGTGTGTGATTACAGCATGCTTTAAGGTTATTGGTACAGCTCCAGAATACAGGGATGAATAGGTTGATAAGTGATGGACAAATGGAAGAGGAGAGAGACCTAGTGAGGTGTTTGGGATAGGATCAAAGAATAGGTTGTTGGGTGAGGAAGAAAGAAGATTTGGATTGTGGCAGCACATCTGAAGGAAGTGCATGTTTTTAGTACGCAAAGTTGACAGGTAGAGTATGGTAACTGGAGCAACGCCGTCAATAGATGAGGAATGTGCGTTGTTGTAAAAAGAGACTGCTGCATCTGGACAGGAAAGGGTTAACATAGAAGGCACAACAGGTTGCAGTGAGGCTGAGAGTTGGTGAAGGATAATATTTGACAGTGGTCTATTATTTTATTGCTCAATGCTTGCCATCTCTTTCTCCCTTTATCTCTGATATTCCTCCATGCCTTCCATCTCCATCCGCCTTTATGTTTGAGATTCCTCTATGGAATGTGTCTGGGCACATTAACACTAAATTTAAATTCTACATGATTATTTTTTTAGAATTCACTCGTAGTGCCTGGATCATGTGTGTATGAATAATTATGTGCATTCAATAGTGTTAAAAATTTGCAACACTTAGATCAGACAATGGCAGCTTGATCCTTCTGGTAAGCTTTTGCATCAGGTTTCTCAACCCTTTACCTGTGATAATGACTACCCCCCCCCCCTTCATGACATGATCAAAAAGGGGCGGGGCACAATGAAATTAAAATGATGCCCCCCCACCGAAAAAATTCTGCGGACACCTATGTCCCTTTTGCCCTGTGTTAAAGACAACATTGACAGCTAGCAAGTAACAATCCAAGAGCCAGAGTTTTTGGTTTTAAATAATAGAAATAGAAGAAATATGAATAATAATTGAAGAAATAGAAATAAGAAGTCCAAAAGTTAATAATATAAAATTAAAAAGTAAGTATTATAATTATAGTGTGTATACACATATATTATTTTGGTTATGTATAAGGTCTTCGATTCTGCAACTACTGCTTTTCAGCTATTTGCAAACAAGTCTCTCTTAGTTTGGTATCAATAATTAGCCGGCTAACTATTAGCCAGTGCTACAAATGCAATCTTTAAGTTGTCACAAAAAAGTTACACTTTTACTTGCAAGGAATATTTATTTTTTATGTTTCTGCATTTACATCTTTCAAGCTACCCAAAAAAAACAATTAATTATTATTAATAATGATCTAGAATATGTTCTTCACCCTACTGGCTTCTTTATGATTTGTTTCTCTTGAAACAACAGCATCTTGTCTCTTTTTAAATTATAAACGAATAAAGGCATGTTTTAACAGCATCTGATATATAAACGCACCCTATATATTGAGGCTGAACTGGTTTGTCTATTAATGTTCACTTTGAAAGCATCCATCCCAGGGAGTATAAAATTTTACAATATTTAGTTTGCCTGTCATATGACAAACATTCCCTGAGAATGAGATTATAATTTTATTTGCAACCATTAATCAAGCCGTTGTAATGTGTTTTGTAAATTATGATAAGGGCTAGGTATCTAATTTCTGGAAGTTAATTATTAAAGCTTAAGGATAAGGTTTGAATGCTAGTAGGCAAGTACAAAATAGGTTTATACAATATTTAGCAACACAGTGCACGCTAGACATTTAATACAACCCTTTATGATCCTTAGCTAAAGAAAGGACAATTCTTTAGCTAGAGATTTATTAGGGGAGGGCTGGCACCTTCTGGCTTGGGAGATAGGTAAAGCTGAGTGGCCCCTGAACACCGTGTGCCCCTTTCAGTAACTAATATACACATTGGCACACACGCTAACACACCACTAACACATAGACCCCCCCACACAAATAAAAATACACACTTTCTAAACACACTTACAAATGCATACTCTTACTAAAACATGCTCACCTCCATCACACTTCCACAGATGGTTTTATAGCAGCTCCATTACCGCAGGGCCCTGTAGCATAGCGTCACGTGGCCACCTTTAATTCCTACCTCTACATTTGAAGAATTTGGGGCTGGCTCAAGGGCCAAATTGCCCCATGCCCTCTGGGCCATACCGAACCTGTGAACATATATTGATAATAGTTACTGAATTTGAAAAAGACAAATAAAGTTCCAAGCTGTTCCAAGTATCGACAGCTGTTGATCCAAAAGACACACAAGACTTGTAGACAATGTTGTCCCAAAGAAAAAAAAATGTACTGGATATACAAGACGTTGTTTTACCAATGATATTACAAAAAATGTAAGATTAAGAAACTGCTTGGGCCCCCTCAGAGACTATGGGGGGTGAGTTCCAGATTATTCTTTAATTTATATCTGTCACGACCACGAACACCTAGGCACTCACCGCAGAAGTTCTTCTGCTCCGAAGCCCCTCGCCAAGGGAGACCCTTAGAGATAGGGAGTGGAGACTGTGATGATTCCAACAGTGAGGAGGCCTGGTGCAGGTGGATAAATTTAAGGGCCGAGTTGGTGTGCAGGGTGCAAATGTTCTGACTGCCAGAGCCGGTAGGCAACAAGAGCAAAGCCGGGGTTAATTCCGGTAACGAGCACAGGATAGCCAGGTCAGAAACAGCGCGGGTAGTCAGACGAGCCAGGTCGGTAACAGAGCGGGTAATCAGACGAGCCAGGTTGGTAACAGAGCGGGTAATCGGACGAGCCAGGTCGGTAACAGAGCGGGTAATCAGACGAGCCAAAAAACTGGTAATCAGGATAAGCAGGATAAGGTACAGAATCAGCAGGCAAAAGGAATGGTCAGGCAGGCAAAGGTCAAAAAACTAAAGAAAAAGTAACAGTAGCGAAAACTCTGGATACTCAGAGCACAACAGGGTACAGACTGCAGCATTTCCTGGGTTTTTAAACTTGGCGCCTTACAAGCTCCGCCCCCTGGACCGCGTCATCATAGTTCTGGGTAATCTTCCAGAACTCTGCCTCCGAACCCGTCCAGCCGCGCCCCCATCACTACAGACAGGAGGAACGCCGCTGGACCGGGAGCGGGTAAGTACATAGTACTGGGGATCAGTGCTCCGTCGGGCATCCTGATGCCGGACGGTAGCACTGTCCCCAGAACCCTCCTGTAACCCTCGATGCTGACGATCGGAAACCCGATCGCCTGCATCGCAGGAAACCTCCGTCACCCTCGGTTGCGGATGCTCGCGAGCGGCGCTGTGCCCGCGAGCACCCGACACCGAGGGCGAGACCAGAACCCCTCGACGCCGGCGATCGAGGACTCGACCGCCCCCGTCAAGAGGGACACCCGTCACCCCCGGTAGCGGCCGCTCGCGAGCGGTGCTGCGCCCGCGAGTACCCGACACCGAGGGTGAGAACGTGACATAAAGTATCACATTATTAGAGGACCAACAATTTACAGTTTTATCCACACTCTGTCCTGAGCTATGAAAGGATTTATTATAACGTCCAAAGTACTAGATAATTTAGGGATTAGTGTTTCCACATCTTGAAAATCTACTATTCTCTTGGAGTGGCTTCCAGTTGTATCTCAGCTAAGGTACTCAACCTGTGGAGTGCTATCTGTATTGTCGTATTTAGTCACAGGAGTATTTGGGTTGGTGGCCGCCCTAGGCCTAGTCCACGCTAGTGCCCCAGCCACCCCGGCACTCACTTTTGCACAGCTGTCCCCTTTGCTCAGCGCCAGCATATAGCATATCTTAAGGATGCTTCCAGCCCCCACTGAGCTTCTGCTGCGGGAAGAGCTTGGCCGGCCCAGTATTAGGAATACTCTCTAGTTACATCATCAAGATTTCATCATCACCTCCATACCCGGCCGGCTCCTCATTGCAAGAGGAATTTGCCATTGTTGCCCCCTCATAACGAATAGGGAGTTAAAACCACAACTCTCCTGAAAACATTCTGGCCGACTCTGCCTTTAGTGAATGGACCCACACTGGTTTCCAAAAGTCTAAGAAAACCTCTAAAACTTCTGAACAAATGTTATAATGTTGCTATTTGAAAAAGCACTATTATGTGAGATACAGGTTCAATTTTAGAGCAATATGAGTGCCTTATGCAGATAATTTTACACGTCAGCATGAATAACTCGCTATTTATATATTGCAATCTTCTAAATTACCCGTATACCTTGTTCTGTTCCTGAGAGGACTGATGGTGAAACAGCCATGTCCGATATACGTTGAGAATAATGTCTTCACTGTCTGGCATTTTTAAATGAAATTAAAATATATTATTATCAAAGACATGGTTGAAATATAATTATAAGCCTGCAACACTTTCTAGGTGCATCTCTTAATAGGTTATATGAATATGCCTTATATGTGTTGCTAACAGGCAATACTAAAAACTATTTTTCTTCTTGAACATTTCTTGTATAGATACTTTTCATGTATGTTTTTGTATATTGCAATCCATGTATTTGTATCATCGTTTGGATAAAGAGTAGGAAGGTTAGGTAGAAGACTTGATTTGACTTAGGTCTTTTTTCAACCTTATGTACTATGTAACTTATTTTGGGAGTTTCTTGGGGTTCTGTAAGTCACATTTTAGCTTTGGAACAGTTGATATCAGCCAACAATGTACATGTATATAAAATCTTTAAAAATTCCTATATAACAAACAGAGTGGTAGGGTGGCTAGACAATGCACTTCTCAACACACAAGAAATATTATGAGCTTAAATTCCACATAGTAAGGGAATGCCTAGTATAGTTCAGGAGCACATATAGAGAAGGTAATAATACAAAGAACCTCATGAGACAATCAAGGTATAAAATGCCAGTATAGATATAGGAACATAACGTATCTTTAGGCTACTTGTTTACAATTTGTGTGACTGTTATTTCTTCCCACAGTAGCTCTGTGTGTAAATGTTCCTCTTTAAATAATTCTGTCTAGGAATATCGATGAATTTCCGTTTATGTAAATGTACCAGGTAATGCTCATATTCACTTATTACAACAACAATTGGATGACACATTGACCAATATCCTTCTTGCAACTTTTGAATTTCTCTCTGCACCATATATAATGTGTGTGTGTGTGAGTGGGGGGTTGTTAATAATCATGTAGATGTAGGGAACAGTAAGCTATGATATATTTCCCCTTGGTATACACAAAAGGTAGGGTTTTATACATGTCGCTTATTTGTTTCTGATAATATCATTACATAGTTTTGTTTAGAAAGGACAAAATGCACTTTACTGATGGCATTGCATTGTGAATTTTTTTAATGATATGATAAATAGAGGAATTGTAATTAAAGCACTCAAGAGCAGAGTTGGAATGGTCATCCTTTTTTAATAATTTTGTTAATGCTGATACAAAGAACCAATTCATGTAAAAATTGTATTATGCAAACAGTGACATCTAGTGGTCAAGGTCTTGTAATCACTCTTTTTTTCAATTTAGTCTAATGGGTGATTGAATACACTTGTGAACATTTACTTGTAAGAAATAACACTTCCACCAAGAACTAATGCTCCAATGGAAATCTAGCACTGGGAGACTGGCCTCCCAAATTGCCAGGTTATACCATTTAGAAAGCAGGCTTACATTTTGGATGTTGAAGAATAAACAACCACCCAAATTCTAAGAACAAGAAGTTAAGATGACTTAGTTTCTAATTTATTGCTTAATAAACCTCTAATTTATGTGTGTATTTAGCGCCCTTACCCGAATTAGCAAATGTGATTGATCTACCCTTACATGCTTATGTGTGATTTAACACAAAGCCCTATCTTTTCCAGAAAAGGAAATAAAAAGCAATTGGTATGGCCTCTTACCGTCCTGCGATTGGGCCATTTAATTTTGTTCTCCCCACAAAAAATTAGACAGGCTTTTAGAGTATCATTGTATTATTGACTTATCACATGTTGAATAAAGTTGGCACTTTGAAAATATTACAAGCATCTGTTTATAAACACACCCCAAACCTTCTAAAGCTGCTATGTGTAACAATAAGTTCATTTTAGTTGTCAAGAAAGAAACAATGAATTGTGATTACTCTGGAATTGCAGATTTCAAGGGACAAAATAAGCCACACTAAATAAGAATGCATATTAAAGTACTTTAAGCGCCACTGATCAGTTACAAGAACGCACTCCCACTGAAATCAATGAGAGCATTCTCCGCACATTTGCACAGCGCTAGCAGTAAATATATCATGTGCAAGGAGATATGTTCGGCCGACCACATCTCCTGCATGGAAAATATCCAGGATGCATGGAACGAATCATTTGGTAGACAAGGTCTACACTGCATAAAATTAAAGGGACCTCTCATCAATCATGTGCATTAAAGTACATATGATGGCTGGAGTGTTCCTTTAATCTTCCAATATGACACATATTAGTGTGTTTTGTTTTTCGCAGTACTACATTTCTGCCAGCAGATGCCACTAAAGTGCCTCATAATTATTGCACAGGTGTTCTTAAAGCAGATCTTCCACTTTCCCTACTTTGTAGTTTTCCATGCAAAGTAAACCTTATGTATATAGTGCTGTAGAAAAGTATTTGCCCTTTCTTGATTTCTTCTTTTTTTGCATACGTATCACACTTAAATGTTTTAGATCAACAAACTTGTTTTAATATAACTTAAAGAGAAACAAGAGAGCGCCCTTAATAATAACCAAAAAAAACCCATCTCCACAAAGAATAAATATTTTAATATAAGACAAAGACAACATGGGAAAACAATATGCAGCTTTTACATGTTCATTTAATTTATTGAAGGTAAATAGTTAATTGAAACCTATATCACCCATGTAAAAAAGTAACTGGCAACCCCTTGCGGCAACAACTGCAGTCAAACTGGCAGTAATCCATTTACATCACTCTGGAGGAATTTTGGTCAGAATTGTTTGAATTCAACCACATTGGACGTTTCGAGCATGAACTGTCTTATTAAGGTCAGGCAACAGCATCTCAATCAGATTAGGACTAGGCCACTCCAGAACCATAATTGTCTTGCTTTTCAGCCTTTCAGAGGTGGACTTGCTTATGTGCTTCATCATTGTCTTGCTGTATACTTGAACTTTAGGTGAGAAATTAATGGCCAGATATTCTCCATCAGCATTTTCTGGTAGAGAGCACAATTCATGGTTCCATCAATTATGGCAAGTCACCCAGGTCATCAAGCAGCAAAGCAAATCCCAGTTTGACTGTTGGTATCATGTTCTTATTGTGGAATGCTGTGTTAACTTTACGCCAGATGAAACGACACATGTCTTCTAAAAAGTTTAACTTTTAAGTTATCGGTCTGCAGAATATTATCCTAAAAGTCTTGGGGATTGTCAAGATTTTTGTTCCTGTCAAATGTGAGACAAGCCTTTGAGTTCTTTTTGGTTAGCAATTGTTTTTCCCTTCTAACTTTCCCATGGATGCCATTTTGCACTTATTATGGAATCATAAACATTGATCTTAACTGAGGCTAGTGAGACTTGCACTTGTTATGCGTTACTCTGGGTTCTTCAGTGATCTCCTGGATGAGTCGTCAATGTGCCCTTGGAGGAATTTTGGTAGATTCCCCACTGTTCCAAGACTTCTCCATTTGTACATTATGACTCTCACTGTTGTTTGCTGGAGCCTTAGATATGGCTTTGTACCCCTTTCCAGACTGAGAGATGTCAATGACTTTGTCATCTGGTCTTGAATTTCTTTAGATTAAAGCATGTACCGTTTTTTTGACACCTTCGCTTTGCAAGACAGGTTCTATTTAATTGTTGTTTAGATTTAATAGGGCTGGCAGTAAGCATGCCTGGGTATGTCTAGAGAAACTGAACCCAATAATTACATTTGGTTAATTGGTAGATTTAGTAATTAAGGGGCAATTACTTTTTTTCACATAGGGCCAGATAGGGTGGATAGCTTGTTTCCTTCTATACATGAAATCATCATTTTGTGTTAAATCACATTGTCTTTGTCAAATATTAAAATTTGGTTTATGATCTGAAACATTTAAGTGTGACACATATGAATAGGAAGGGCTGTTCTTACCTTGCCCCGCTGTGCTGCTGGTACATGGCGGGGAATCCTCTTCCCCTGTTGTAATCATGCGTGACAGCTTTTGGCGTGAAGTAAGCTTTGCAAAGACTTAAAGGGCAACACTTGCTCTATATTTTTAAAGGGGAACACACACCAAGTTTTAATTGCTTAAATTCTTTCCCCTTAAACCTATATATACCATCATTGGATTCTGAACCATGCACCAGACCTCTGCCTTCCCTTAACCTTCATTCTTCTCTTATCCCCCAGGGATACTGAGGTCCCAGGTGCTGCTCAGATACATCTAAGGTGAAAACGTCTGCATTTACTCTGCATATTGCATTGTTAAATCTGCATGAGTCTAATCACATTAACTACTATTAAGCAAGGCCAACTCTGCTCGTCTTTCAGGACAGTGTAACTGTATTGGTGCTTTTAGAACAGAAACACAATTAGGTAATGTGACATGACACCATGTACCCCGACTGGGTACTCCTGCCAAACTGCACTTCTTCCTGCCGGGAACGATTAACCCCTTCAACGTCAGCCAGAACCAGCGCTGTAGAGAGAAGGGGGAGGCGGCTGCACCAGAGCTGCATTGGCGCTGTGGCTTGCCATAGCTTAGCGTATTCAGCACATGTACTATTCTGACAGTGAGTTATTACATCAGCCCATCTAAAGCATCAGATGGCACCAATCTTGGCGTAAAAAGAGGACTCTGTTTATTTGGAACAAGCACAGCTATTTATACACAGAAACGTAATTGGATTTTAATCCCATCATTTCCAGACAACATGGCGTCTTCATACAGTTCTATGACCAGCAATGCCTACCCGTCAAAAAGTCACTATTTCGGGTGATCCCGAGGAAGCGGTGTCAATCCCGGAGTACCAATGGATAGCTCAGGGTCTGAGGATGTTATATTTCAAAAAGTGACTTGTCGGGACCCTGAGTGACAGAATCGGAAAAGTCCCCAGGAATAGTTTGTGCGGTAGCCAGGCCAGAGTTCCATAGGCGCATCAGGCGTTAATGTGCATGTAGAGGTCCCATAGCTAGCTAGTTCATGGGAGTCTGGTTAGGGCAGACCAGACAGCCCCCCAATGACCACAGGGTTACTTACATACGATGGGACTGAGCAGGCAGGTAAGGAGTCTCCCCAGGAATCCATCAGTGCCCCATCTAAACTCAAACCTATCCCCATGTGTCCTTAACCTCAGGGAGTTACCGTGACATGTAAGTTTCCTCCTAAGGGTAATGTGAGTAAACCCTGTGCGCTTGCACTATTAGAATTCATTATGTAAAACAAAATCTGAAATCAAAGCATAATGAATGTACAAAGGATTTTTTCTGATAGATGCGCTGTGCAGTGGCATGGATGGATGAAGATGTTTCTGGCACCTACCTTTATGCCTAACCTTTTGAGAAGTGGTGTTTAAGAGATTTGTTGACTTACACAAAGACTCTATGAAAAATAATGAGGCAGAAAACCATGAAGGCATCACATTCCACTTGATTATAAGCTTATTACTGGCCCTATTCTTCTTGATACCCTTTGAGTAGATCGCTCCAAGAGCTTTAACATTACATATGGTGGATGATAAAAATTGAAATTTTGCTTGGAAGGTGCCTGTTGGGCGCTGCCTCACGAACATGTGGTGTAAGCGGTGAGTATGGATGCCCTGGATTTAGCCCATGTCACACTTGAGGGGTATTGTAAAGTATACTATAGGCTGAAATGTAAACCTTAATTCCCCACATATATCTTAATCATAAACCTAATCATAAAATGTAGACATTTGTAACACTTAGATTTTTTAAGCAAGCGGCATACAATCCTTTCATTTCCATGTTTCTAGATAAAATGTTTTCTTTTATAAACTAGGAATTATCAAACGCTATTGCATTTTTCATTTGCCATTAGCTTATCTTCTGTATTGAAATCATGGCCTTCAGATGGCAAGAGCATCCAGCATGCCACAGCGAAGAGCTGATTATCACTGGGTGTCAACATAAAAAGGGGTGGAAAGAAGGAGACAAAATGTGAAAGAGACACTTTAGTGGTCCTTTTTATTTATTCTTTAGAGGAAGTTAGGAAAGCAGAAGCCTCAATGCCTCATTAAGAAGTGGAGAATGTGTTGGGTCTTCCAGAGAAACAAAAATCTCAGAAAGTACCCACAATATTGTGTTAAGTGTCCGTTCACAATCATTCCTTTCAGAGAGAAACATATGGTGGAGGGTTTGTTTAAAGAAAGAAAGAATGGAAGTCACATAAAAGAAATAAAGAAAACTTAAATAATGTATGGGGGGGGACTGTAAAGTGTTGTAAACACTCTGGATCAATGAAGAAGCTTTTGGTGCTTCCAGATCAATTCAGAATTTTCTTTCATGCTGACGTGTGGACAGACAACTTGTCTGCTTTTTTATTTTATTTTTTGTGTCTCGCTAAGTATGCAGTGTGGGGGCTACCTATTATTGATTTATTCTTGGCACATGTACAGCAAATAAAATTAAATCCCCTTGGTTATACATATTGATACTTGAAAAAGCATGATGTGTACTGGCTCTGCCTTAATAAAGGTTAAATTAGCAACTTACTGCACTCACATTATGGGCTGATATCTGCATCTTCTACATCTTATTCTTTAACATCTGATATTCTGCTGGGGTTATACATGAGAAAACTAAATGTTCCTGTAGCAGCTCTGATATTAAGAGAAAATACTCAATTTTAATGGCCCCCTTTACAACATGTAAATGTCATTGCCTAGAAGTCTAAAACATCTAACTGTCTTGCAAAAACCTAATTGCGCTGCTAATTTGTGGCTCTATGTCATGAATGGAAGGCATGTTGATGCCTCTGAGGTGGAATACTCACCTAGTGGAACTAGTAGTGTGCAGAACTGCTGACGGGTTGTGCCTCAGTCACAGACACTGGATGATCAGAGAAGCCAAGGTCAGGATACTAGTAGTTAAGTAACTACACTGTGGCTAATCAGGGTCAGGATGCCAGGTATCAGGAACAATGCAGCTAGGAAAAAAGCAAAACAAAAACCAATGTCAGAAACTAGAGATTTAGTCAATGAAAGAGCATGGGGACCAAGGAATATGAGATCACATGACATTGAGTACAGATGAACAACTAGAACTGAGGAATAAGCATTGTAAGATCAGTACCAACAGGAGCCCAAAGATTTAGTGACAGGCTTTGGAAATGAATGAATGGATGAATGTATAAGTGAGTGAATGAAAGTGTTTAGGGGTAGAAATGAGACAGGCAGGCTGTTAAATAGGATAGCAGCTCTCATATACTAGAACTGTATTGAAATTGTCTATAGTTTGTTCTCTCTAAAGTAGTTTTGCACTGTCTTCTAATAGTTTAACATCCATCTGCTGTATTTGCGTAGGTTTGAAGGGACAACTGAACTCCTAATTCTCATATGGGTTTCGTAATACAAAGTGATGATGGTAAAACATTCATAAGACACATCAAACCAAAAGTTAAGGCTTTTTGTAAGTGGTTCTTTGAGTTTATGTGGGCTGTATAGTTTGTACATATAAAGATTTTGACTGTGTTAAAAATTGTGTCACTTGGCCTTAACGTTTTAATGTGAGGGTCAAATTCAGGTAAAGTGTTGGTATCCAATAATGAAGACAGTCACACTTTCCTGCAGTCTGCATGCAGCTCTTGATATTCATTTGTCTTTTGAAATAAGCTGCATTGTTTTTCACGTCGAACTTGCTCCCTTTGTTTGTGTCTTTATACCCTTGCTAATAACCCTCTAGAGCACTTACAATTGAAAACAAAAAGATGCCGGACAATAAAACCTTCATTTCATTCACAAAGCCTCACACCCTATTAGGTGGTCTTAAGATTCTCCAGGGCTGGGTGGCCTTATCGCATAAAAAAGACGTATAATTGTTTTTATTAAGTGTAGTAGGAGAATAAGTCCTTTTTTGGTGATATATGCCATTATTGGGGAGGAAGTGAAGATTCTGAAGGGATGGCCAATTTTTCTTCTTATGGATATTCTCATCTCTCATCACTGGAATATCCATACTTTGTATTAATTCCAATTCTCCATGGACACACTGAAGCCCGCAGAGGCCTTGTTTCAGTTCATGGATACCTTTATGAGACAAACTGGTACCCATTCAGGAAACTTCGGTGTGGTAACTTGGGGTTGCTATGATTGAAGTAACTGACCAGTGGTTAAGGAAACTCAAATGGCCTTAAAATTTATATAGGTGATTGTACCCAAGCATTGCCTACATTGCTATACACAGATAATTACATCTTTATAGTCACATGACTACCCATGGTATGAAATTAAAGGGACAGTCCTCAGAGGGGGGGGGGTATTTATCCCAAACCCTGGTAAATTGCTTTGAAATGCATTCCTGTCTTCTTTGAAATAGTCACCTCTGATATTTGTGGTCCCACAACTGGGATGACTTTTGGAAACCCCTATTGATGGTTAATTTCTCTTCCTCTTGATTGTATTGCCTAGATGGTAAATATACCCATATATGGTTAACTGGTGAAGCTAGAACTATTTTGTAATAATATGACATCATCACTAGAATGTTTGCTACAGCTTTTTCTTCAACAGGACAGCATTTAGGATAACATTTTGCTTGTATTGGGAAGTGGGCAGCATGTACCCAATATTATGACTCCCATTTATCGAGAATGCCGGGATGATTGTAACATTTCTTAGCCGAGTAACAATAGAAATGAATATCTTCACCTAAGTACAATTTAACAGTGATAGCAGATTGATCTCCACCCTTAATGCTGATTTTAGTCTGTGTCAAAGATTTCATGTGGATTTAGGATTTTTTACCAGCATAAACATAGATGAGGCTCATGCAGAAACTGTCCTATAATATACGTAGAATGCAAAACAATGGGTCTTTCTCGCTTATAAAGCAATATCAGAATTAAGGTATTTAACTGAATGCTATTTAGCTCATTAACTCTAATTATTTTTATATTTGGATACAGTAATAAAAATGAGACTGTTACATACCAAAAAAATCCACAAGTGCACACAAAGATTTCTTATTGATACTGTTTGTCTCTGCTTGGGTAAAGAATAAGAAGTGTAGAATTGCATTTCCATGAGTCGCTTCAGGTATGTTTAATTTAAGTTCCTGTTCTAAATAATGATGTTATTCACAAAGGCCATTCCTGTGACCAGCAGTATTATCACAATGGCAAAAGGATACGACTTTGGCAGGTACGGTATATTACTTGCTGAGCAATGCAATTGGGCTACGATCAACACAACCGAAATTGAAAAAGTGTTGCATCTTTATTCTATCTACTTTTGTCTGTTTCCTACAGTCTTCCTAATTTACCAATAATGTCATATACGAGATGCTTGCTATTGATGAAGGGATTGCCATCCAAACCCCCTTTTTGCCTCTTTTCATCATTGGAAATAACACATTTTTAGTTTATTATGTCTCCTCGCCACTTCCCATTATGGTCTTGCTTCTTACTACATCCACTTGCCTCGACCTTTGTTCCTATGCTGGCCCACATTTCCAGCACTTCCTTATATTCTTGCACATTCCTCTTTTGCTTTAATAACATAATGGTTAAGTTCATTCTGAAAAAACTACCCTCGACCTGTCATGTACAATTCTCTTTTCTGCATTGTTGACCATCTCAGTTCCCATAACCTTTTGGACCCTTTTCAATATATTTTTGTGCTACACACACTTCTATCACCGTGTTGACCATAGTAGAAAAAAATCTCCAGTTTAATGCTGAGGGCACTCTTCTTTCTTAATCCTTCTTGACCTAAAACCTTAAGGTTTCCTTAATACTTATCCTTTAGTTCTTTCACTGTTTTTTTTTTTTGTGACGGTGACAACACATCATATGCTCCTCTGTCTGCTAGAGTGGCTTAGTATAGAAAGTGAGGAACATAGAACATGGTGGCTAATAAGAACACACTGGCCCACCTGACACTGACCATTTTACTTGCCTTCTCTTTTCATGTTATATATATTCCTTACTGATAAACTGTGAAGACTTATTTGCACTTCTCCCCACTCAATGTCTTTTTTTTAGGTTAATCAGGGTTGTATATAAGGTAGGCTGTAGAAATCATCCAAAACCCAGAGTCTGGAAGAAAAAAGCAAATTGCCCTGTATCCACTCGTGACTTCAACAATCCACTCAGATAAGCAGATGTGTTATTGCCTATTTTTATATAGTGCCCAAGCTTTTTAATTAATTTAAGATTTAAAAAAATCCAGAGTGAGTTATAACAAGACATCTGCGGAAACAAAAACATATATCTAGGTTTAACTAGCACTGCACTTAAACGTTCTGGTACAAACCAGTCAAATATTATTCAGTAGAGTGTGTGTTAAAAATAGGTACTTTCAATGAAATGCACATGTTCTGTTGCAAAAACAGTTATTCTAGTAAATATTCCACATATCACACATTATAAGGTTTATTATTATATTATTATAAGCTAAGGTTTATAATTTAAAGGACCAGACCTTTTTATGTTAAATGCATATTGGAGTTAATATTGCATGGACTTAGTGAGTTATTGGAGGTTTCTCTCTCATTTCATGCCTCCTCCAGCAGCTTCTACTGAATGCAGGAAGTATACTTAAGTACACTTCCTTAACATACTTATTAGCACTTCCGTTCTAGTTAATGGGAATAGCAGAGGTCACTCTTATGTACGTTGACTAAACTGAGCTGTCAACCAAGAAAGTTATTCAGGAAAAAATATTTGGTTTGTGAATGGCATGTTATAGATTTTGCTTTTAATGAGACTAGCAGCATTTATGCAAATTATGGGAAAACGTCTAGAATTTGATTGTGACGGTTCCTGTTATGGTGGTCACAGGAAAGATGGGATCATTTTCTATTGGATAAAGTTTACCCGTGGTCAATAAGAATCGATATTTGGTTGTAAACATCAATCCTGCTGATCATTTGGATAAATTATGTCAATTTCTGGCAACTGTTAAACTCACAGTTAAAACGATATAAATACCATAACCATATGAAACTCTGATTGGAAAAAAAAATAATCAGCTGTTTCATCCTGGTCAGAAGTGAAACACTTTTGTAACCTCAAAATGAAAGAAAATAGAGTATTTTCTGCTGCTACACCTGAAATAGCATTATCTCCTAACAACCAGAAGGACACTATAAAATAAATCAATAAGATCCCTGATATTTGCAGTCTGCTACATGCGCATTGCTCTGAAGACCTATGCATGCGATCTGTTTATTTTACTAATTGCCTTGCGGGCTGCAATAATGTATTAATAGTCTGTAATCAGTGGTTATATTCTAGGCAGACATGAGGTACATAAGGAGGAAGGAATTTAAATGGTGTCTCTACTTATACGGTCGTTAAAATACTGAGATATCATATAAATATCCCTAAAATAAAATATTCAAAGTAATTTTCAAAAATAAATTCACCTTCAAAAATCAGATTTTTTGGTGCTTATAATATTGAGATCAACGAGGCTACAATGGAACACATACTTTACGTGATCCCAAAATAAATCATTTTAAATATGACCATGTGTCAAGGTTTTGATGAATGACCAACGTTCCTTGGTATGAAAACCAAATCTGATCTGTAGATCATTCCTCCCAATTGATTCTAAATCCTTAACTCACTAAATAGAAGAAAAGCTACTCTGATTTCCTCAACTTTCTAGTGAAATATGATACATTTTCAAAAAACATGAAATTGTACCTAGCGCTTTTTCTTCTATAGGGAACATTTGTATTTTCTGAAACTTCCAGCAGCATTACAAAACGCAAATCTGTGCCATGGCCTCGTACTCAACCCAGTGATGTATGACAGGCACACGAATTACATTTATTATTAGCAAGGGTCATGCAGGAGAAGGCCAGACCTCTTGACATTTAATACCAGGTGCACACAAAATCTGCATAGAACCATCGCGCATGCATTTTCATGAGTATCCTGTAAGAAAGAGGAGGCCTGACCACCCCAATTGCACATGACCTATGTCCCCTGGGCTGCATTCGATGACAGACAGTCCAATTTACATTTAAAACTGTATGATTTGGTGAAAGGACTGTTAAAAGAGGACACTTGGAAATAAATACAAATCGCTTTATTACATCAGCTTTTAAACATTCTTTCTTGGTGGGGTGGACTGCCATGAGCTGCAGGAAAGTAAAATTGGAAGACAACCACAAAAGATTTGTCATAGATGAACCATGGTTTTATATGTACAGTACTTACATACATAAAAGAATTGAACAAGGTATGGGAGAGATCTCAGAGATATATGTAAGGAGGTTTTACTTTACTGAAAGGTTGATGGATAAGTGGAACAGTCTACCAGCAGAAGTGGCAGAGGCTAATACAGTGAGAAGTATAAAGAAACATGGAATAGGTATAGGGCTATCATGGACCTAAGACAATGCATACTTAAGGTATGTGTCTTTACATCAGGAGAAATGAACAGACTTGAAGGGTCAAATGATTCTTATCTGCCATCACGTTCTACTTTTCCATGTTATTTACACCTAGTAGGTGCTATGGACATGCTCAGTGCATTGACCTAGGTTTGCCCTAGTGATTTAATATTAATTGGTAAGTAAGAAAGGTTGAGACCCAGGTTCCATCGTTGGTGCTCGTGTATACATGTTATCCCAATTTCACCCATTGGCATTGCAAAGCTCATGGGGAGGAAAGATGTGGCGTTAAGGAAACTCTCCCTGCTCCACACTTGATTAACTGGGATGTGGGCCGCAAGTGATGCAGAATGACTTTGCTGCTTGGTTCTTGGGGCCCAACTGTTAATGCACTGACAATTCTAGCAAGAACAAGGTAACTGTATATCTGTCCAGCTTTTCAGCCTAGACTGCTGTATAACAGGTAGAAGCTAATAGTATTCATTAGGAAATCATTGATTTTAGGTTACTTATAGGAATTGAAGCTTATACTGGCTGTGGAATAATATAGTACTAACTCTCCTGTTCTTCGATAATCTCATTGAGTTAATTGCTCAAAAAAAAACTGGAGGATGGACACTAATGGCTGAATGGCCATTGTATTGTAAGTAATAGTAATTTAGCATAATATAACATGCACCATCCCTGGAATACAAGGCTGAATTGGATACAGTGCATTTATTATTATTATTATTATTATTATTTATTATTATCTCTTCTATATAAATGTTGCTCTCTGGAGGATGATATGACTACTAATGATAGAATTAGGGAGTTACAAGAACACTTTACTGCTGCTGTAAAAAAATCATATTTTCAGTTGAAATACAATGCCAAGAAAAAGAAACAGATAGGGCCATAAACTGATTTTACCTAACTCAAATAAATTGGTAAAAAAAATGTTTTCACAAAACTAACATTGCCACTAATAAGGATAAAACATAGAAGATAGACTAATATTTTATTATTAACAATTAAACCATCTCATTCTGCATGCAAAACATTTTCATGTTCATTTTATAAAACAATTCTTACAGATACATATGCAGAATTCAGAATTATCATCAAAGTCATCTTTACACAATGCATTTATGGACAGACGTGGTTAAATTACTTTTATTTAAATTATAAGGAATAATGGTCATAAAAACATGGTAGCAATTACTTTAAAACAGCATCTATAGTAAACAAAGAAGATATTTTAACATAAAAGTTGACATTAAACTGGTATGACAGCATGGAACAAGGAATAACAAGCAATTTTAGTGGCTACTAAAATACACTGATTGCCACCAAAGATAAGGATCTGAAGATTTCTTACTTTTGTACAGGAGCCTTGATATATATTGGTAGCAAATGTAAGCTCTTGGGACAAGCACATTGCTCACTGGAAGCAAAGCTGTTGGAGAATACGCTAAAATAGGCTTCCAGCCCATGTTTCCCAGGGGCTTTTGACGAACAGAAGAAGCATCCTACACCGTTATTCATGCTGCCAGAGACCTCTGCATTTTCAAAGGTTTCCTAAGCCAGCCCCTTCTGTATCCAGCAAACTTGCAACCTTGTATTTCAACGAGCAGGAAACATTTTAAACCCAACAAAAGAGCAAGATATATAGTTGACTCCATTCTCAAACCTCCACTTGTTTTTTTTTTTTTTTTGCTGGTTGTTTCCAAATAAAATTTATTGTTTGATTTAGCAGTCTTGCAACAAAGAAGGCATATGTGCACCTTGCGCCTGGCATATGGGCTTTCTTGTATCCAAACACTCTGTATGCATTGGGAACAAGGGGGCATCTGTTGAACTTGACAATAAAGTCATGGGATAGGGTCCTTGTCAGCAAGATTAGTGGGTCTGGCATCTTAGAAAAGGGGAGAGAGAAAGATGCTGGCCACAGGTATTATATTATGGATAGGTATGTCAGCAGGAACATCTGCTCCCCTTGTGTGCCTTTGAAGAGCATACACATATTCGCTGAACATATGGCATAAAAAAATCACAGTATGGTTTAATAGTCCCTGTCTACCTCCTGTCCTGGGAGAACCAGTGCACTTAAGGAAGGAAACCCAACAGGTGTCTGCCTGGGTGCGCAATGCACCTCTTCACAACCCATCTCTGTGCCTTCCACACTTGTAGCATCTAGAGTTTGTTTGCCATTATGTTCAGGGTGGGGGTGAACTTTTTGGGGATGTGTAAAATAATGACTGTGTCTACTTTGGAGAGCTTTTTGTTTTGTTTTGTTTTTGTGTTTCTCATCATATGTTTTCTTTTTTTCTTCTGTGCGTTTTTTTCTTTTCTTTTCTCCAAGTTGGCATATGGGTCCCACCTCTTCTCTCCAAGAAGACATCCAGAGCGCAGAGCAAGTCTCAGCAGTTGTGTGTGTTATTATTTTTACAGTTTAAGTGTGTGTGACACAGAATAGGTAAGTGTTATCTAAAACAAACTCCCCCCTTCTCCAAATTAAACATCACCATGTGTCCACAGCAGCCTGGAAGCAAGATCCTGATTGCAAAACCTGTCCATAACTGGCAGATGAAATGCGGTGTGTTCTTCAGCTGTTAACCATATGTTTTCAATAAAATAAGACAAATAGGAAGGGGAGATATGGCTTGCAGTAAACCTGTTATAAAGTAGCATATAATAATCCAAGGTAAACTGTTCCAGTCGCCTCCATGAATGGGTCACTTAATGCCAAATCTATACATAGGCTGCCCAGGCAGGTGTGTGTATATGAGCCTAAGACTATTTTGCCTTACATATTTTTTATCAGGTTTGTGGTAATTCAGTGCTTACTATGCTAACTATGAGTAAACAGAAGCCACCAGTCATTGTAGAAATAGGAAAAGAGTTATCAGACATTGGAAGCCTGAAGGTGATTTAACAATAAACGTGCCTTCTCCCTGAGCAGGTGATACCTGCCCCAAGCTTCATGATTAATGCTGTCCAAAGCACTCCACTTTACAATCTCTTGTAATTATTTATTAAACGCCATCTATTTATTATTATTTTAGCAAACAGTAGTACCAGGTGGGGCTTTCTTTTTAGTCTTTAGCCTTTGTTTGAAGGACGTTTGAAGAGGGTAGCCAAGGCTTTGGAAACTCGCTAACCAGATTTTTTCGTCCATCCAATTGTACAAGCAAGAGAGAGAGAGAGAGAGAGAGAGAAAAAAAAAACTGCCAAGGCTTGCTATTCACTTGTTATAAATGAAAAACAAGGGCACCGAAAATAAGAAAAGAAGAAAAGTTCTTCCTCGAGAAGATGCAGAGAAATAAAGGCTTTCATACCCAACTGTCCCCTTTTCTCCCTACTTGAAAATGCAGTCACTAAGCAGATGCCTCTCCTGGGAAGGTCTAGGTAGAACCCTCTCATTCCTGCGCCTTTGCGGACGCATTGTGCGCACAGAGGCACCTGTGCCGGACCACAGGACGTGCTTTCTCTGGTGTCAAACACAACCCAAAGTTCCCAGGGATCTCTCAGGACAAGGAGCTGTTTCAGCACCACCATGTCACACATACATATCAGTTACACGTTGCTTTGAAACAGCAGATGAACAAAATCATTCCAGATAGTTGTGTTTTGGATAAAACGAATCCACTGTCCAGCTCCAAAACGGCATTTTTGGTGAGCCTCATCTTTCATATGCCCAGAGAGTCTGAAACGTCTATGTAGTGTGATAGATGAATTCTTTCCTTCATCTTCAAGCTAGAAATCCAAGGTTTCATCTTGTCAGATCAGCTAAATATTAGTAAATTGAGTTTCTTTGCGCAAAACACTAGGAAGCTCTTTGCGCATACAGAAAGCCTGGTGTATCTTGGGTTCTTTTACACGTTCCTATGAGATTTCATGGCTACATTTACTTCCCTGGTTTATTTCAAGCCTTTTTGTCATAGGGAACAGCTACATAAAATTCCACACTTATTTAATGAGCATTAAAATAATAAATCCTAAATATTGTGCCAGGCAGGACACTAGGTTTAGATGTCCGGTTAATGAAGGAAATGTGGTGGGTATTTAAAAAGTTAAATGTCTCACTAAGTATACAATATGTGGGTCTGTCACTGTCTGCTCACACCTGCAGGGATGCAACTCTCAATGAAGTCTAGTTAGCTATTTGTAAAGTGTGCTAATGTACAAAAATAAACATGCAATTTGCTGAGCTCCTTCTAATGAGCAAACATGTCTTGGCTCTTTCAATATTTAGAAAGTAAAGATGTAGCATTTTATAAATGTGTGAAAAAAGTAAACTTGAAAGCATCCAAATAAACATCCCATTAACAGAACAGAAAATAAAGTATCATTATAATAAAAATAATTATTATTATTTGAAGCGGTATTAAAGAATATGCATTCTAGCAGATTAAGGACAAGGCGCAGTCAGATGCATAAGTGAAGGCAAATACTGTTTGGAATATTACTTTATATTTTTTTATATGGTCTATGTTTTTTTTAAGGAGGTTATAAATATATAACAGATGATTAGTTTTGATGAGTTTCATCAAACTCTTATTAAAGAGTGTCTGATCGATTATAATAACTAACACATTTCACATAGTTGATTGATCTCCGTTGGCTATATCTATTAGCACACACTGCTCTATGTATGGAACATGCATTATTAAAAATAAATGCAAAAAATCATATTAGATGCAAAAATTGAACCAGAAAAAAAAGTGTTACAACTTCTCAAGCTGTGGAAGCTGATCTTTTGTTTGATCCCAGATATCAGACGTGGAATGAGTGTATCTGGATATACTGACTGCAATGCTGTGTTGGATTTAAGGCACTTTTAGGACAAGGGGTGGGTGAGTGGGTTATCCCCCCGCCCCTTTTCACTGGGCTTTTTTTTGTTGGGATTCCAGCTGTGTCAGACAGTGGGGAGGCTCGCGTGTCAGCCTCGTCTCTGATTGGCCACTTCCCGGGCTGTAATGAGTCAGGCACACTCCATCCAGGACTGATAAGATAAAGTGTGCCAAGGGGGCACACTTTGTATTGATCACTAAATCTCTATTGTCTCGGGACAGTATATATAGGGACAGGAGGTAGTCGTGTGCCTATTACACAAGCCTCACAAGCTACACTTGAGAGCAGATTCACCTCTCACCTTTCTGTCCCAGAGAAGCAGATCGCCAACAACCTCTGCTGAGGTTCCACCATTGCCTGCCTGAGGGTCTCCAGCATCTGATTTCTTTTTCCTGGAAGTCTGCAACATAAAGCCTTAGGTATATTGTTGTTACTTTGTTGCCTGATATTTATTTCTTACTGTTGTGACCATTTATTTTTTTTTGTTACATTTTAGTATCACATGTGTTCAGAAGAAATTTGATCTGTTTATGTTAAATTTCTCACTATTTGCTCTTACAGGATGTCCCCAAAAACCGATTGCCCCCAGATCCAGGCAAGGGACAATTACTACCAACTGTCTGATGATGAAGCATCCTCTTCCTCGATGCCCTGCTCGCCAGTCCCTTCGTTGAGCCAGACAGAAAGTGAGGACTGCCTTTTGGGAGAAAGATTCGCCTTCGCAGACCCTAGAGAGCCCCCCCGCAAGAAGCTGAAGGCAAAAAGAACAAGATCTAAAGCAAGGAGCGACGTTGTCATTAACAAACAGAGGAAAAATCGTAGGGTAAAAGCCAACGACAGAGAGAGGAACCGCATGCACAACCTCAACTCAGCTCTGGACTCTTTGAGGAGTGTCCTGCCAGCCTTTCCAGATGATGCCAAACTAACCAAGATCGAGACTCTGAGATTTGCTCACAACTATATCTGGGCTCTTTCTGAAACCTTACGTATGGCTGACCACAGCTTGTTAACCCTAGGGCACCAACAGGACATGAAGGACTCATTTCAGAATCTGCCCAAGACCTGCTACATGGTGGAACTCAATAGCCCCATTAGCAGCTGTAGCTCCTCCACCGAGTGGGACTCACTGTACTCCCCAGTGTCCCAAAACAGCAGCAGCAGCAGCAGCCCCACAGGACCAGGGAACGACTTCATCCATCACTCCTATCCTGGTCTGGGACAGGACTTATATGCAGAGTATTTGTGAAATTGGAAGTCACTTGACTCTGTCCTCCTGAGGCATTTTCTTTTCTGGACTTTCAAAGCAATACAAGATCCAGGCATCACAACTTAATCATTAATCCACTACATAATTGCAAAGGTTGTTATGGGTGTATATTTTTTTTAGTTCATGTGTTTTTGTGGCATTTTGACCAAGGGAAATGATATAATTCTTCATTATGATTATTCTTTTTAAATCAGTAATTCTGTTGCATCAATAATGGAAGATTAAGATTATGTTTTGCACTTTTATTGACAGATCTTCCTACTGTTTAGCTCTTAAATACAAATTTCTGCTTCTTTTTGATTCTGGGATGTATTTTATTATTTTTTTTGTATAATATGGGACAAAAGCTCTTTGGAAGAAATGCTGATTCCAAGATTTCCAACGAATCAACGTACTTAAATTATATTAATTTGAAATGTTTTGTATTTATTGATTATATTTCCTTATAAATATATATATATATTTTGTACAGATATTATGAATACCTTTTTCGTATCAGGATAAAATTACTGCTACCCAAAAAAAATCTGATGGCAATAAAAAAAAATATTTACAAAATACGAATATTTGTGAAATTTATTTATAAATTATATTTAAAAAAATTGAGAAAGCAGCTGAAGAACGTCCTTTTTCGGTTTTTTTTTACAGCTACATTTTCCTAAAGTTATTACTATATTTACAAAGTGTCCTGTTAAAGGTTAAATATGAATGAATGTTAATCAATAGCTTTAAGTTCCTGGGCAGATGTATAAAAAAAGATGTATTACTGTAATCAAGATCTGGATGGAGGATCGAACAAATGCTGAGTGTTATATTTTTGTAAATAAATAAGATTAATGACTTCTTGGTAGTTTGCTGCAGGCTCAGGTGCTGTTACAGTGAGGTGGATAGGAGTTTGCTGTGCACCTGCCCAGAGCAGGAGGTCTGTACCTTCCCTGTGACTCACCTTCATGGCAAAATAAGTCATGTTATTAAACTGGTATATGTTACAAAGAGAAGCCCTGGGCTTGAAGTGCATGCTAGGATCAAATTATCCTTTTTGTGTCCTCAAGCCATCCCCAAACTATACCAAGTTCAAGAGGAGAAGTGTAGCAGAGATCATGCAAGGAGAAAGAAAATAAAAAATCCTAGTATTCCAGAAAATTGGTACCCTCCACCAGTGTTAATTTAATAAAAATTAAATGAACATGCTGCTCTTATAATTATCTCTCTTTCCTCAAAGAGTTATTGAGGGTATTTCATGGAGGGGTATAGTGATAGAGCATAAAAAAGTAATATACAGGGGGTAATACAGAGTTTCTCATTCTGAGGCAGGTAGTGAGTTTTTCATGGATTTTCATGCAGTAAAAATAGGAAATATTTTCATTAATCCTTTGCAAATGATCCTTTCTCAAGTCACAATATTTTTTACATTGTAGTAAGAAGTGGATGTGGCCTTCCATTACTCTCTGGTCACATTGCTGGCATATTCTGCTCTCCCTCAATGGCCGTTTTTTGTGTCTGACATTCTTTTTTTGAGATTGTGGGCACTTAATTTGTAGGGCGTAAAAATCTTCCTGAGTTTGGGGTTTTGTAGCAGCAGGTATGGTGCCATAATGTAATCCCTCTGTAGAGAGTGGTAGATTATTAGCTTTGATAAATTTATTTTGTTTGTTTTTTTCAGTCTAGAACATATATATGTTTAATTCTACTTATTAGTGGATTTACCTGGTTCTTTGCTAAGGTCGCATGTGCGTTACACTCTCCTTATAGTGAGAGCAGAGCTTGTTATTACTATTTAGCTGTATGATTGTGGGCTGCTGTTATTCAATATTCCATAGCCCTTTTCTGGGTGTTACAGAGACAGGGTATGAGGCCAAATTCTTCCCTACAGTCTCTGTCTCTTAAAAACATGACTTATGAGCATGTAACAGTACCTATTACTGGTGTGTCTGTCTCACTTTAAGTTCAATGCAGCCTTCTCAAGTCCCATTTAAACTAACAGAAAAGGCTGTGTTTCACCCACTAGGGATAGAAACAATAGCTTGCAGAGGCAACCTGGCCAAAAGACTCTATAATACCATAATATTGCCCCAAACACAACAACAAACTCATGCCCATCACACAGTCTACAAAACCCATTTGAAACATGTTAAGGATCCAGTCGTGGTGTACACACAGCTCAAAGCCAATGTTGTCCATTTGCCCCAAGTGCAGACTTATTTGTGAAGTGTGGGCAGTTCACCATTGGAGGTAGGAACATTTAATTTACTACACAGAGATCTACAAAAAATGCCTGCTTCAGATTCTGCCAGCAATTATTCTAATTATTCTATGACACATAACTATATAGCGTTCCCCCATTGTCTGCAATGGAAAAATTAGACAAAAATTATGGTAGTACGGAAGAACTATTTTTTTGCATTTCTTGAAGCATCCTAAAAATCATCAGAGATGACTCCTCTTTGGTGCTGCATGCTCGCAGCAAAGTTGTGATTGTGAATAGACATACATAGTCCAGGGCAGTCAATGGGTAGCAGTAGATCACATATCTCATGATCCACAGCCAGTTTACTAAATTGTTTAATTCTTGCCAATTAATTGTTATTTGGTGCAGATTATGGGTTACATGGTGATGGACGGTGATGAAGACTTCATTGAGGCTTCTTGGTCTACCATTTTGGGTTAAAGTAATAAAATAAACTTTTTATAGAAAAAAAAACTAGGCTATTTTATACTCTATGGGAGCAAAAGCAGGACTGGAATGCTAATGTGGCCAATAGTAAAATGTAGATTGACCACATGAATCTTGCATTTAGCCCTCCACAGAATCAATTTGTAGTAGTTAGATTTATAACGTCTCCCTTTCATTACATTTTCCAAAGAGATGCATTCTCTCACTGCCCCCGCTCCTATGTGTCTTGAAGACAAAGAGATGCTTATAGGCCAAATGGTCATTGTCATGCTAATTGTTGTCAGCTGAATTAATTTAAAGGATGCAGAGAGGCACTGTTGAAGTAATTTGTAAAACAAAAGAAATTTGGTTTTTGAAGACAGAATGTCCCTTACAACCTCACAAAAGTTCAAATTGGTATCTTCCAATGCTACCATTTCAGATACCCAAAATGTAACTTTCCAATTATGTAAAATTAGACTTTTTTAAAAGTTATATTACATTTTATATTTCAAATGAATAACGAGAACCATTTTAGTTACTAGACAAAAGATGCACTATGCATGCTCTTTGGAATATTACATCGTACATGTGGTTAGATATTCAAATTCTGGTAGCAATGATTATTCCTCAAGCAGAAATATAGTAGTAAAAATATAACTATATTGTACTTGAATATATATATATATACGCACACATACAGTATATACACTATGTGGACAAAAGTATTGGGACACCTGACCATTATACCAACAGGGACTTTTATGACTTTGTATTCTAAATATATAGACATTAATATGTAGTTGCCCCCCCCCTTGCAGCTATAGCAGTTTTTGCTGAATTTTATCACATTTATCCAGCAGAACATTTGTGAGGTCAGGTATCGATATTGGACGAGAAGGTCTGGCTCGCAATCTCTGCTCCAGTTCATCCCAAAGGTGTTCAATGGGGTTAAGGTCAGGGCTCTGTGCGGGCCAGTCCAGTTCTTTCATACCAAACTCATCCATGTCTTTATGGACCGTGCTTTGTGCACTGGGGCACAGACATGCTGGAATAAAAAGGGCTTTCCCAAACTGTTCCCACAAATTCGGAAGCATAGCATTGTCCAAAATGTCTTGGTACATCCCCTTCTTGTGGAAAACCATCCCAGAATAGTGAAAGCTGTTACAGCTGCAAAGGGGGGACCAACTATATATTAATGTGTAAGTATTAAGAATGCAATGTCATAAAAGTCCCTGTTTGTGTAACGGTCAGGTGACCCAATACTTAATGATATCCCCGTGTACTTTTTTCACAAAGTAAAAAAGCCCAATTTGGAAAATCTGCATTCATAGCTAGAATCTTCCATTGCTTTCATTAGTTGGCTGCCCATCCCATTCCAGTTCCATGATACATTTTTATGAACTTGTACCCAAGACTGCACTGCATACCCAATTAAATTGGAAAATGTCATATTACATACTTTTCCTGTGCATTCATTCCACTTTTAATACAGGAAAACAACTTGCCTTCTTTTGAAGCACATGCCTGACATTGTGCCGTGTTACAACGTCTGTTATCGACGTCTGTACTCCGATACTCCAAAGAAGATTTCACCAAGAAGTAATAATTTCATTTATAATTACCATGTTTATTTTTATTTTTTCATTTTTGTCATTCCACTATTCAGTCTCCTATTTTATCTAAATTCCATTGGAGGGAGTAAACATTCATTTCCGATTCAATTATCGTACATATGAAAATATTGCTTTGGGTGCGATATTCCACTTGGGGTATTCCACTCAAAACATTTATTCTAAGATGAATGTTCCATTAGCAGCAACCCCTTGTATTACGTCATTGAACCAGTTCTCTGTGTACAAATACTTTCTCTCAATCCAATGTGTTTGAATTCACATAGCAAACTATGGTGGGGCATGGAGTCGAAAGACTTTGCAAAACTGAGGTAGACCGCATCGACTACATCTCCCTGGTGCACACTGCGGCTTAAAGTTTTATAATCGCCAGCGTTCAATTAGATATTCAGTTGCTACATTCACCACCCTTCTTTCTTTTGACATTATCGGTTTAATGGACGAGCAGAAACACTCCAGAGGAACAGGTTAGATAGCAATGGAAGTGTCGGTGCATTCCTAATGCAGCTGCCCTAGTGGCAGGATCCAACACTGACCCATTCCTATCTAATGTAATGGCATGGAAGCCTTCGTCACAAATGTGTGCGAGAAGATATCTTAGGCCAGGTTCTTAATATGGCAAACAAGAGGCGTTTCTAGAGAATCATTTTTCAGGGGGGTCATATAAGCAAAAAAGGTGCAGGCTTGCAGTGGTAACTACCTCCATCCATTCCAACATGCCATTCATTCAACATTCATTTTTCCATTAAAATAATGCTGTGGGTCTTATCTGGTTTGATTACATCAAGGTTAAAAGCCACATTTTAAAACAAAATGAAACCTAACTTTTTTGGAACACTTTTTTTTTTTTAAAAAAACAAGTATTGTTTACTGATACCATACATAACTTTTTGTATTAAGATATCTTTGAATAATTTACCAAAATTTTTGTAAGAAGAATTACAGAAAAACTTATCTTTAAGGTGATTGCTAAATTAAGTGCAATAGAAGAATCTTGTTATTTATTTAACAGATTGCTTTCAAATTTTATCTTAATAATATAGTGTAAGAGTGATAAATAAAATTTTAAGCTAAATAATAAACAAATATGATTACTTTTTTATATTTCACATAATTTTCACATCTTCTAAGATCACTTTGAGACAACTACTAGTCACAATGGGACCTAAAGGGTCAAAGAAATCTGATGGCAACAGTAAAGTCACACAAACTGTACACAATTTAATTAAATAAAAAAAATGTTTTTAGATACTAAATAAAAGAATATAAATAACAAAAAATAGGTTATTACAGTTCCTCACACACTCTGTATTTAGTATTTATTGAATGCATGTGCCGTTCTAAAAGCCAAAATCCATACCACCAAAAATAGAAATGATGCGTCTTTTGTAAGGCCCTGTTGTATTATAAGAGCTAAATAAGAGTTAAATACATGCGAGGAGTCTAAAAGAGTCAGTTCCACTTCCATTATGAGAATTAAAGTGGCTCTAATTGGCTTGCAATTGAATAGAAAAGTTCAACTGAAGGGTATAAAAAGTAACAGATTGGCCAGGGATCCTCATAAGGAGATCTGTGAATAAAGCGTTGGCATGAATTTTACGCTTATATTATATAAGGCTGAAACTCCCAGTGGTTAATGTCAGAGCCAAGATTGATGCAGACAATACGAGGAAATGCACCACTGACCATGGTCCTGAACAGAGTGGTGAGCAGGACCAGAATAGAGCGAGGCTTTCTTTACCGCTGCCTGGTTTATGGCTATTAAGCTCTCCACATTCCCCCCCTAGGGACTAAACAAGACCCCTGTCAGCGTCCCAGCAAACTCCTGCTGCCAGACAAATCACAATTTCCACGCTACATACTTTGTCTATAAGTGTAGCTAAGCTTTTTTTTCCTGAAACCATTAAATTGCAAGGAGCTCCCCACTGGGGCATCCTGCACTGAAAACAAATGTATCGCTATTCTCATTCAAATGCATCTGCTTGTGAAGCTTCTCTTTGATTAATGGTTTATCCAAAAAGGTGTTATTCTCACGAATAATTCTTTTTAACCAACGAGTGACTAAATTATTTAAAGGGCTTTTATGATACTCAATGATTTCCTATTTTTTCCCCCCATTGATTGTGCTATCCAGAAGTTATTTAGGAAAGTTCTTAAGAGAGAACTGGCTGAAAGTTAGCTGAAAGGAACATTTTGCAGGTTACTTTTTACAAGAATTTGGCTAGTGTTTTTTTAATATGAAAGTTTGAATAACGAGCCTAAATTGCGCAACAGATACATCGGGAACCATAACGGTTAAAGTTGTTCTTTAACAGATGTGCCCGTTTCTTGTTTAGGCAGTAGAGCGTCTGCAGACGTGATAATCCAAAAGGAGCTCCAACTGAAATATTCAGTATTGCCTGCCCCCGGTTTATAATAGTGCCTTGACTTCTTTACTGCCTATATTAGTAAGCCTAGTAGTGTAACATGTAGAAGAAACACTGCTTTAGAACATCCTACCAAGGAAACCAGCAACACATGTCTGTTATGTTACCTTTCATTAGGTTTTAATAGACTAGCAAGGGTCTAGTGTGATATATTCATCACTCGGGGCAAACAGATTGGAAATATTTGCAGTACACAACACAGAATAGTGATATAGGCCTAAAGTGGATATCTATAGCGTTATAGGGTAATAAATTCTAAAGTGTTAGCAATATCCAGAGTATACATTTGATTTAATCTGAAAAATGAACAGATATAGATTGGGCCCTAATGATTACTCCGATTAGAAGAAGTCCGTTTCTGTGTGTGGGCATTATCCATCTAAACCCTGTTCGGAAAATTTTCATCATCCAACAAAAACAATGCCGGGGCAGCCACTTTGAGTTTAGCAGTTTATGGCATATGTAAATTTGCATAAATGTGGAATGTCTTACATATGCACCAATGTTGTAATTTCCAGGGCCAGGTTGGCCATGACGGGGCGGACCTGTCCCTTTAAGGCCAGCGGCTGCCTGATGATGTAAGTTCCGGTTGACGGCTGGGTATGCGCTGCCAGGCATAACCAGCCACCGACCGCATGCTGAATTGGCCTGGTGTGTCAGGTGGCCAGTCTTATATATGCCAATAGGTTCATCTTGTGTTCATATACAGTAATTGTAACTCGGTTGCCATTACTAAAGTCGAAGAAAGCTTAAGACAGAACATCTACAAATAAATTGAGTACATGAATTTTTTCCTACCATTCGACTGTTGACGTCTTTGCTATACCCACTGTACACCGATACGGAATTTGATGGTGCTATATAAAACAATAAATAATAATAATAAATAGTATCAGATAATGTTTTGCTGCCTGGATGCTTCCTTGGAGCATGATTAGGAAGGCAGTTTACAATCACTCAAATATAGCAAGTTAAATTTGATTGTTTCCATAAACATATCAAGTACATAAATCATACTTATAGAAATGCAACTATAAATGTCTTATTACAAAATTAGTAAAAAATCTGAAGTAGAATAAAATAGTCTAGTTGATGAAAAAAGTGATTAACAATAAGTTCTATCTCTTGATAGTTTTGGCCAATTAAGATGAAATAGAGCAGGTTCCAGATCAGATTTTTTTAAAACAATTCCACCAGTTTGTTCTAAATATATATATATATATATATATATATATATATATATATATATATATATAGGCAATATACAATATTTCTTTAACTCCCTCACAAATCCACCAAATAGGTTTAAAATTTCCAACGTCAACGTATATTGGAACGGTAAGGGAAGAATTGGATCCAGTGACATAGAAACACTGAATTTGATGGCAGACAAGAATCATTTGGCCCATCTAGACTGACCATTTTTATAGATGTAAAGACATGGTTTTTGGTCTTGTGTTAGTTTAAGGATAACTTTATGCCTACCCCATGCATGTTTAAATCCCCTCACTGTATCAGTTCTGCTGGGAGGCTGCTCCATTTATCTATGACCCTCTCAGTGAAACAAAACTTCCTTACATTTCATTTAAACCTCTGACCCCCTTTAGCTTTGTGTTCCACCATTGGGCTAATGGTGTGTAGTGGGTTGCTATGGAACTTGTTAACCCCAGAGACTTTTGATAATGTCACTGGAAAGCTGTTTCTTCCAAATTTGTGAAAAAGGATTATTTTACTAGCATAACAAAATCACCAAGTCTATATCAAGCAGAAATATGTACTGTATCAATTTCAATACTTTCTTAATATATATATATATATATATATATATATATATATATATATATATATATGTGTGTGTGTGTGTGATGTCTGTATTTGTTTTGTACAATTTATTTTTAATATTTTGATATAGGTTTATAAGCCTTTAATTAAGCAAAATAAGTGAAAATCTGGAACAGTATTGTATCCCATTTATGTTATAAATCCCCATTTTAATATATGTACAGAATTTATTTAATTAGATTCCAAGGGTAGAAAAAGGACGTAATTAACTAATTGCTTGATCATTAATCCTTTTAATTTAATATGGTTCAATTTAATTGAAGCGAACACACAAAAAAAGTAGAAAAAAAGGCAGGGGGGGTGACATCAAGTGCAAAAGAAATCAGATTCTTTCGCATGGGCTCAATTCAAAAGTCTCTTTTTTGTTAGGTAAAATAATGACTATCCAAAGAGTTCCTGATAGGGCTTTAAAAGATGATTATTCTTTCACTGCCTCCCAAGCATGAAAATTTAGCTGGCTCTGTTCCATTCTTAGCTTGGAAGACCTCACAGTGTCTAATTCAGTAAGAAGCCAGTTACCTAAAACTTGTCACTCACACTTTAACTTCTTTTTGTTGTCTCCTGTCTTTATTCTGTTCTTCTTTGTTAGTTCCACCTCCTCCTCTCCAGGAGTTACTGAAAGGATGTCTGGAAAGATCTCTTAGACTGGACATTCGCACGCCGTCCCTCTGTTCTAGAATTAAAACACTTCAGTTCTGGAGGAAGTCAAAATGTGTTATAGATCCCCAAGCCTTGAAGCGCTCAAACAAATCCATTGAGTTTGGAATATGTTATTCCTTGTGCTTAACAGTTAATGTAAAGTTACACTTTTATGGGTACGTTAGGCAAAGATGCACACAACTCAGACAAGAGCTTTTTCATATAGAACATGTCCTATAGAAATTAAAGATGAAAAAAGAATAAAATGTCCTTAATTTAATCTGAACAAAAAAATAAGCAACATTGATCAAAAACTAATTGACAAAAATATATTGTTGACCGCAAGGAAAAAGAACACACCTAGCTGATCACCTTCTTAAGATCCATTATTGTGTTTGGGACCTTATTTAAAGGTATAGAGAATGGAGTATATGCGCATGTGCACATGCCTATAATGCAGGGTGCACTATAGCCAAATACAATATGCCTCCATCCATCGTGTTCTGAGAAGTGCAGCATATTGTGTGTACCTAGATCATTTGTTCACCATTTTTATAGTTTTAATCAGAAAATTTGTGCCATAAAGATATAAATTGAGATACTATGAAATGAAAATATGATAAGGTGGCAGGTTTCATATTAACAATACTCAGAAACAACAAATTGAAAAAGTAACCACTGGGACCATTATGTACCAGTATGTACAATCAGACATGGGTGCTATCAGATGTCATTAGTTATTGCATAGGAAAAATCACACATTCTTCTGAAAAGCACATTGAAAAATATGTGTAGTAAAAACTACTTTGTAATACCATATGTATTTATGTATTGGTAAGTCTGGGGGGCAGAGTGGCATATGGTGGAATAAAAGGCATTTCTGTAGGCAGAGTGGCATATAGGGAAGTATAAGGCATATCTGTTGGCAGAATGGCATACAGGGGGTATAAAGCATTTCTGGGGGTCATAGTGGCATATAGAAGGGTATAAGGCATATCAGGGAGGCATAGTGGCATATAGGGGGTATAGGGCATTTAGATATAAGATATATTTGGGGGGCAAGCCTAGGGGCAGATGTGCATAACTGGGGGGGGCAGGTTGGCAAATAAAAGGAAATAAAAACAAAAAATCATATTTTTTTTTATTAAATATGAAAAATAGTTTACATGTGAATTACTATTTACTAATAAAACGTTTTTCTCATATGGTCCATGACAGCTTTCAGAGAACAGCATTTAATAATGTCTTCTTTAAGGTAAATACATACTTTGCATTATTTTACAATAAAGGTCATATAAATATTAACATTCGAAGTGGAAATATTGGGCATATTTAGAAACAGTAGTGAAGCTGTAAATGTGAAGTAGTCACAAAAGTGATCAATAAAATCTTCTTGCTCGTTGCCTCATACTTACCAGTTTGCGTCATAAATGTGTTGTATAAATAAGACACATTATAAATATGCTCTATAAATTGGATATATTGTTGTTATGTTTTCATAATATGTTTTGTAAATATGACACATTGTATCTGCCATGCTTTAGTTTAAGAAATGGACTATATATTTGCATGCCAGAATTGCTAGGAACATCTCAAGGGAATTGCCTGAAGACCACTGCTGAGATTTAGGGGGTGTTTAGTTTTAGGGTGGCTGGAAAAATTCTGTAAAGTAAGAATGTTTTCACAGTATCTATCTATCTATCTATCTATCTATCTATCTATCTATCTATCTATATATATATATGTGTGTGTGTTTGTGTATGTGTTAGTGCCATAGTCTATAGAGTGTATATTTGATCATCTGTTTTTTCAGAAGTATATATAATTTGATATTTATTATATCAAATAATTTCTTTCCGGAACATACCAGTTTCTGAATTTGAGAAGTATGATGAGAGAAGACAGTGGAAGATTGATGAAACAGGTGTTTTAAGCAGAGCAACTTGGATGTCAAACAATGGTTTTTAGTGATAAATGACATTATTGGTTACAGATCTTGGTAATGTTTAATCTCACCGGTTAGCAAATCACGTACAGAGAAGCTTGTATGCTGCTGATTTATCGTGTGTCTGAAAAAAACTCCTATTGTTTCCTAAATAATTTTGCTAAAATAAATGAATTAACTGATATGTTCTCCTTCATTATGGCCTTCAGTAGTTCTGCCCTGGCTTATTTCCATTTTACTTTGGTTGCCTCTTTTGTTCATAAACTGTCAGTGGTCTCATAATTAGATATATGTAGGTTAATGATATAATAGTAGAAGACCATCGTAAACAATGTGTCGAGGCATTAAACCATGTTGCGAAATAGGACGTCGCTATGTAAATCAATGAATAATAATTATAATAATAATAGCATGGTCTCTCTCACTCTCTTGTGATGACCCCATTTGTGCCATTGTTTCATAAAATACAACAAAAACGATATATCACTTGGGCCTAATTTAGAATTTTTTTTTTACAGGTATGTCTTATTGCAAAGAATACTAGGGAAATCTTGCCCATTTATCTCAGAAACAATCTCATTAGGAGTTGGGGGTGGAAATACACTGGGGATGGCATGTAGTTGTATAGATAATGTCCATCCACCCAAAATATTTTGTCTTGCCATCAACTTTCCACCAAAATATCTCTACCCAGGAATTTTCACCAACCTATTGAAAATAAAGTCTGTTCTCCAAAATATTTCTGCCCACAACTTCATAAAAATATTTTGGTCTGCCCAGGGGCCCAGATAATTATGCCGGAGTTCAGGGCAACCGAATTTAAGCTCAGATCTAATGTATTTGTCAAGATAAAAAGGAAAGCCCACCGATACACAGTTATGTTTCTGAAGTTCTAATATATATATAGTGTAAATTTACAGGGTTGCTGGGAAATTAAACATACAAATGAGCCAAAACATAGGCCTGCTCTGCGCAAGCAAACCAGTATATCTTCAATGCAGGCAGTCTGTTTGCCTTTTATACTAGATGTATTGAATAAAAGCCTTTTGTCATTTTGCACACACTTGGCTGCTCTCTCCTTTTACTTTTGTATCATCCCGTCTGCACCCATGTATAAAATGATCACTACCACAATAAAAAAAGTATGTGAAAGCTGCATCGGGATAGAAGAATGAACGTATGTAGTAGAAATGGCTTCTTTCAGAACATAGTTCAACTCTCAAGAAATCCACTTAAGACACAAGAGTGTATGACCCCCACTCACTTTTTATTTATGCATTTTTATTTATGTCAGACTTGCAAATCTAATTTTCCAAATTAGAATTTTTCATACAAAAATAATAAAAAACAATGTGATTTGAATTATTAGAAATATCAACTTTATTACGTCATACTGAGTTAGTTAACATGTAATTGTACCTATATAAGACAGCAGATGGCAGCATGACGTATATACGGTCATCATCGACACAGTAAGACATTGGTAAATCTGATATCACTGATCTGGCATGCTGTTTTTTTTTTTAAATTTTTTTTTGAAAAAGTCCTTTAAAAACAACAAACGAAAAAAGAAGGGACTGGGAAACAAATTGCAATTTACTACAAAAGTCTACAAAAGTAGACTGGAATCACTGCTGTGGAGACCGTCCTCAGAACCGTCCACCTGGTCTCTCTGCAGCCATCTGCTGTGGCTGGCTAATTCTATTGATTAACATGTACTCAATAGGCCATCGCTCTGGCTAGACTGGGCAAAACCAAGGTTTCAACCTCCAGTCCCCATTAATAATTCTACAGGGGTTGCCAACTTTAAATTTATTGCTGGCCTGTGTCCCATTTAAGAATCAGACCTTATTTATATGCTCAGTTAGCTTTTCTCAATACATTCTTCATTCATTAATATCCCTTTTTTACAACATGCAATTATTTTTTTCACCCTTAACACAACATTTTCGGGTGATGTAGCTTCATTTGATGGCATTCTTCTTGCATATTGCGTTTTTTTTTTCTATTATACTTCATGGATCTGCTGTCAATTGTTCTTATTTACTCTCATGTATTTATGCTTTCTTTTCTTCTCTCACCCTGCCGCAGTTGCTCTGACCCGGTTAAAGGTGACCACTAAATTATTTGGCTTTCACTGGCCCTTTGCTCAGGTTTTACAGGCAATGCCTCAGTAACAGGGCAGAGACACGCACTGCAGGCTTGACAACCGTTTTGTGAGACAAAAAGAGGATAAGTACAGCACGCTTTTCTGGGGGGTGTCTGTTTAAATGTTAAGTGCAGAACCGTGGAAGTCTAGTCCTTGGGGTTAACTAAATATTTCGGTACAATACAGGCTAACGCACACATGAAGATATTGCTTCATGGGTCAGAAGTCAGTCTCTTTTTGACTTGTAAAACCGGTAATTTTTATTCAGTGGGATCTTGGCCAGCACCGATTTTTCAGAATGTCTCAACCATATTCATTTTTAAGGATAACCCAGAAAGGGTAAGAGTTGAAAGATATTACTGTGTTTCCTTACAACCCAGCTGGGGATCTTTGTTGTGGGCTCCTCACCACTTATCATATGCCTATGGAACATCAGTGAGCAAGTGAGGAACCATGACCTACACGATGCTAAGTGAGTAAAGTGCTATGGAATCTGCTGGCACTTTATAAATAAATAAAAGGTAATGAGTAGTATGATCTTAGAACATGATATTCAATTCAGGAGCATATCACATAAAAATGAGGAGCTTGATACTTATGAAGAGGTCATAAATACTTAAATTCCATAAATACTTGTTCAAGCTTCTTCATATAAATGTATTCCCCAATTTTCCTGTGCTTCCAAACACCTGTATTTGCAGCCGACTACACACAGCCGAAGTAGTATAAGGATGAACTGGGTGGAAAAAGCTAATAAACTTTTTAACATGAATAAATTATAGCCTATTATTGACCATTGTTTACACACTGATAAGAAGGTCAGAAGTGCTTTGGATCTGAAGGTCCAGCAAACCGTTTAAAGGTTCAGGGTTACTACAGGATGTGTGAAAGCAAATGTTTAACTCAAACGGCAAGTTAAAATATCTGTCCATTTATTGATTACAAAGTCATGAGTTCGCGCTCTTCTTGTGTAAGGATACACAGTGGAGTATAAAAAAGGACCTGCTGTTAAAGGTCTACAGTCTTTGATGAGCAATGTTAGCATTTTGAGCTGGTGATAAAGCACCTGCATTCCCCATGCTTTTTAGTACATACTTTACAAGTATTAGACGCAAGAATATGGACCCATGGCTAGATTCGGAGTAGGCTGAAATATTTAGAGCAATTGTCATGCTTGAGTAGCTTTTATAGTACTAGCTGACACAGTTTTTTGTATTTTCCAAGAAAAGCCAGCCCCACTATATTGGTCACTTAGATAACTACCTAGCGTAATGACCTGGTGGCGACGCCACTGCCAGGTTCTCCCCTGTTAACAAACACATTAACAAATTCAAGGGGTGCTGGATATATATCGCACCTAGGGCATTAGAAGCGTTAGGGTTTGGCCTGCTTCCAAGCAGAGCGCTAGAAGAAAGTGGTCTCCTGTAGTCCCACTCTCACAAAAGCAAAGCCTATATTGTTGTGTATTAAACAAAATTTATTGGAAGGCATTGGAACCCAATGAGGACCCTAAAGGAGTAAACTCTTGTTTGTGCCTTACAATCAGAGCTGTATGAAAAATCTTCCCCCTCTCTGAAAGTTGGTAGAAAGTAGCCCTTTTATAAGCACTCTTATAAGTGCTCTTTTATAAGCCTTGTATAAGAAAAAGCCATGTTTCCACATATGCATTTCTGTCAATGTATACATCATGAGCATCTTTGACTTTGAATAGATTGGCATTCTTCATTTGCAAAGACAATGAAATATAATATTTCTCTAGGTCCATACAGTATTCTTGCTAAAATGTGCATTATAACACCATTAATCTTAGTCTTGTGCATGCTGACTAGGGTGGCCACATCTTATTTCTGCCATTCAGGGACACACTATGAAAGGCATGAGATCACACACACAGGTGTAAATACATTTTATATATATCTCACATACACACTCATTCACATATACTATTATATATTAATTATTAGGAAGCCTTGGAAACCATATTGATTTCAGATTTAATAATATACATACACTCATTACAGACTTGAGCAAATTCAGAGTATTAACCCCTCTATTACCAGACATGAGCAGATTCAGAGAATTAACTCCTCTATTACCAGACATTACACACACTCCCCTTTGTCCCCTCATTTACTAAGCCATACACTCTCTTTTACTTACTCCCTGTATTTCAGGTATAGATCAAATAAACACATAAAACAGCACTTGCATGTATAGATCAACTGAATAAGACAAACCTTATATTTGCAGGTATACATACACAATGTATGGAAAGATAGCATAGCAGGTATAGGTGAACACATAAATACACAAACCCAGCTTTGCATGTATAGATCAATTGAAATTTACATGTGAACATACAAATCCTGTATTTGCAGGTATGCAATAAAAATGTATGGAAACATTGCATTGCAGGTATAGATCAACTGGAAATCACATGTAACTCAGCACTGAGGGTATAAAGGGTCTATTTTACACAAATCATTTACACATATTCATTAATGCATTCTCACAAATTCATTAATTCTCTCACTCATTCACACAATTCATATACAGATTCATTCTTTCATGCTCACTCTTTATTTATTTGAATATTCTTAATACCCCCTTTCTCACCCCCCCCCCTATGTAGTTCACTTACCTTGTAGAGGTCCCGCTGCTCTGCCGCGGTGCACGCTGCTTTACTGCTGAGCGCTGGCATATGACGTCATATACCGACGCTCAGCATGAAACGCTGGCACCGGGACCGAGCTAGAGGCCTCGCAGAGGAGAGTGAGGGGCGCTGAGTGAGTGCTTGGTGCCCCTTTCTCTCCTCCGGGCCAATCAGTGCTCCCTCTGCCGGCAACACTGATTCTGGGGCAATTCATTGAAGCTGCCCCATTGCGGGACTGTCCCGGGCAATCCGGGACATGTGGTCACCCTAATGCTGACACATAGGCAGTACCTTGTCTTAGAGGAGACATTGAGGAAAATATTTGCTGGGGTATAACAGCAGAATTACTCTGAATGTTTCTATCTGACTTGAGAGTCAATAGTCAACACAAAGTTACTGAACCGCCTATTGTCTATCTATCTATCTATCTATCTATCTATCTATCTATCTATCCACAAACCGTTGGCTCCTTGTAACTTCGATACCATTACCTCCCAGTGTGTCACAATCACATACATCACTAATTACCACTTTATAGTTGATGATAACATTAACAGCAGTATTCTAATGTAATGTTATGAAATCAGCATGCAGTATGTTGCAGAAATAACAAAATTAGATAATCTCTTCCATGCGTATATAGAAAATGTGTCAAAGGTCTCCATAAAACCCTACAAGGAACCACCAAATGCCTAGCCTGGATACCTTGCTTTTAACCTTTTAACCTTTTCCAATGCAGTGTGAGACCATGGCTCATCCATCACAACTACGACTGAAAAAGGAGAATAATCCTCTCACAATTTAATTCTGAACTCTCCCCTCCTTCCTTCCTTGCCTGTTATTCCCCTTATCCCTTTCCACTTGCCCCTCATTTATCTATTCATTCCAGAACAGGAGATTTCAATTAGTTCACTCATTCGTCAGCTGAAGTGAGATCACAATAGACCACATTGAGTGGACCTCACCCCAGCCTGCCATAGCTTTGAAGCAGTGATTTGCTCACCCAGTGGAGGACCAAACAAATGCTAATTTCACATGCGCCTTGGCCCTTTTTTTCCTTTTTTTTTTTAAAGGGAACTCTTTCTTGAACTGTGCTTTTTTAAATGAATTTACTTATTTTTCCCCAGACTGGCGGTAAATGGATGAGCAGTCAGGCTGGCTCTAGCAATGACTATTGGAGAAGGAGATTGCTTTTTTAATAGATACCACACAAAATTCAACAAGCATTTGAAAAAGCCATTGGCTATTTTAACAAATGGTTGTGATGCATTGTTGACTGTCTAAATCTATTCATGAGCAAGTTAGATTATTTATTTCAGAAAACTACCGACTGTCTCATTGTATGCAATGTAATGCCAAAAAATATATTCTTCTTCTTCTTCCTATTATTATTATTATTATTAACAACTCTGGTATGCTCCATTGCACTAGAAGGTAAACAAGTTAGTTTTGTTTTATAGCGCCATTATCCAAGGAATTATATGAGCTTTAATAGGTGGGGTATAACAAGTTAAGGATAGTAGAAACACAACAGTATAAAGGCAGTGGGAGAGATACTGAAGCAAGTGTTACACTTAAGGAGACAAAAGATAACGAACATGAAATGACGGATCTGCTACTATGTTAGGCTGGGTAAAATGCATCTTTCCATTTTACCTATCATTATTTAATAGCTTTAGTAAATGACATAGGTAGATTTATACCTGCAGGTATTAGGCACAAACACTATGAACCCATGGTTGGATTCAGAGCATGCTGAAATATATAAGCTTTAATAGCTTTTACACGGATCCACTAGCAGGTACTGTTGCAATATATAGACCACTTACACAATAGCCTTAAATTCCATTTTTGGGAGGTGGGTGGCAGGGGTGGAGATCACCTGCAGTAGGTGTTCCTAATGCCTATAGATATCCATATGCCTATAGATATCTGGGATGCAGATGTGAGCATGTAACCTTAATATACACTTGTGAGAGACATAAACTATACCTTAGAAGAGGGTAGACTCCTTCAAGTCTGAACTTGAAATCACTCTAGGTTCTCAAATGTAACACTTTTATTTATCCCATTCTGTTATATATTTAGGGCATACTTGCATGTATACATATCAAGTGCATACTTGAAGTAAAGAGAGCTGTAACATACTATGGATCACCGCATTTTGTACACTGAGCTCCTACAAGGCTGGCTTCTCCTGCTGAGTGCTAACATATGGCCCTAGCCCTCCCTCCTATTCATTCCCTTTGGACGGAAAGGAAGGGACAGAGCTGGAGAGAGTCGTATCCATGGCTTCTATTCAAATTGTTGTGTGTGGTGCTTGCGCAGAGAGAGAAATCAGCTCTTTTCAAAAGAATGGAAGTAACATATTTTTAATTGCAGGGAAAGTGATCTCGCTGTATGTTGGAAACATATGCATCAGGTTGTATGCAGTAAATAACACATGGCCCAAGTCTAGTAAAAGCAAAATGCCAAGTAACGGAATATAATACTAAAGATCACACACACACTGTGTTATTAGTGCATATTCATTGAGGTGAGAACAGCCATGTAATGTTGCCCAGGCATTATTTTTTAAACAAAGTGGTGGTGTGGATCTTCCACAGACTACTTTATATTTTATATGAAGACATTCACAGATACTCTTCAAATGGCATTAATCACTCTGCCCTCCAGCCAGAAGATTGTGTCAACTAAACATTTCTGCGTTACTTGTTACTAAGTCCCTATTAAGCTCTGTGTTGTGCCTAGTTGTTCCTACATAATAATAATCTTGGAGAGCATTTTTTTAATAATATCTACTGTGTCTGGTATTAGGGTGCTTCTATTGACTACATAAATTTACCCAATCTCTTATTAGGGTGACCACATTGGCCATGTTTTCCAGGACACATATCATTTTTACATATTGCTGATCAACCCAGATAAAATGCTTCCCTCCTATCTGCCTCATTGTGTTGTTGTGCAATTTCAAATGTGTAGTCCCTTTGGAGAGCTGTAAGCAATACAAGTCTTGGCTATCTGTTATATTTTCATGGACATGCCCACACACACACTCAGCCAGGCAGGCATGAGTTGAATGCTATGTCCACTATTGACCCCCCACCCCTTTCCTAGCATCCCATGCTGAATGGTCTATTTGGTAATCCCTTTTGTGATGTAATTGGATTTCCCTCCTTGTTAGCTGCAATGAAAGTGTCATCTATATAGGTGGAGTCCAATTCATCTTAAATTAAGGTTGTTCATTTCTTTTGTGAGTTGTGAAACTATTCACTCTGACACAGCTGTAGAGAGGAGAAGCCTTGCACCAAAAGACATATTCCCCCAAAGTTCCTATCCTGCACTATTGTTGTGAAACTGAATTGTGTGTGTAATTTACATCACCTGGTGATTCCCTCTCTGCTACATAGGAAACAGTGAATATGTCAAAGGATAATTGTATTAGTGATTGCAAAACACACAGGAGCGCACATATTCATCTCCTTAAACGGCATTGTGCAATGGGCCACATTCCTGAATAGACAGTGACCGAAAAGAACACATTTTGAATGGGGTAAAGATGAAAGATGTGTGGACGTTAAGATCTGGGGCTAGAGTTGCCATTTTTGTTGAAAACATGTTGCATTCATTTATAATTGTTTTCATAGTTTACTATTGGCCACCACAGGACTGCTGGTTTCTGTGACAATAAGTAGTTTAAATGACCCAGTGGCAATAGGGTCTTTATGTCTCATTCCAGGGCCTTACAGATTCATTGACCATAGTCTGGCAGTAAAATAAGGGGAGGCAGCACAGAATAGCTATCAATAGCACAATGCACACCAGAACAGGGCTGAATAGGCATGAAATAATCTGAAGTATGGAATTAATAAATAAAATGGTAGACTAAGGAACACAGGCCAAAAGCATAGCCTTTAAGCCCCCCCATGACATTGATGGAATAAAGAAGACCCTTTTCCCACCATTTAAAAATAATGGACCAAGTAGGATAACATCATGTCCACAGTGGGGTTGGTGAAATGGGTATAAAAATAAGTGCTCTATTTGGCATTAAAGACCATGAATACATTAATACCATGAACAGATTAATCATAGAGCTCTTTAGTCAAATACTGGTCTCATAGTTTTTATTAATTATAATCTGTAAAACAAAGAAAAATTGGTATTGCACCCAGTTTTGTGACCCTTGGTGATTATGAATTGTCCAAGCTTCCCAACATGGTCTTATTTATGCATGAAAGATCACTATCCCATACATACCAGGCTTAATAGGGAAAGGGAACAAAGCTTCATGAACAAAATCCTATGTCTGGAGACCTAAACAAATTAGAATAATGAAGTATAATTAATAGTACTACTATAGGCATGACAATAAAGTATTATAGTGATTTTAATGCCATGGAATACTGGCCCATGACACTGTATTGTTGACGTTTTTTTGGGAGTACCTCACAAGGCACTCAACTGTCAAGCAATTAAGGAAAGGTCCTGTCCTTTCTTTGTCCTCTGATTACTCTACTTAGTAAATCCACTAATCAGGTCTGGCCTTGGGTGTTCAGGCGATCTGTGTGGGCCACCCCTGTGGCGCTCCCCTATCATCACTCCCACAGTCCTTTTGACCCCTCTTTCACTCTGCTACACCTCTCTTTTCCTTCCCCTTGTAGCCTACATCCCCATATACCACATAGATCAACTGAATTACACATGCAAAACCAGTATAGAAGATGTAGATCAACTGCATAACATATATTAAACTCTCTAGTTGAAGTATAGATCAAATACACAACATTTGAAAACACAGCATTGCAGGTATAGATCAACTGAATAAGACATATGTCACAGTAACTCCCTGAGGACACATGGGGGTAGATTTGAGTTTGGGAGGGGGTACTGATGGATTTCTGGGAGACTCCTTGCCTGCCTGCCCAGTCCTCTCTTATCTCTAAGTCACCCTGTGTTCATTGGGGGTACAGGGTGACCGTAAAACACTGTCTGGTCTGCCCCAACCAGACTCCCATGAACTAGCTGGCTATGGTAGCCAGCGGCAGTGAGAGCAACCGGGACATGTGGCAGCCGGCCCATCTCTCCAGCAGCAGACCACAATTTCGGGAGCAGAGGAACCTGTCCTCCCTCCCCAGCGGCAGTTACAACACCAAGGAGAGGATGCTTGCGGCATCACTCCCCAGCGGCTAGGTGGACTCCAGGGGCAGTCGACACTTCTCTCCAGCTGCGATTATGTTAATCGAGAGAGGCAAAGGTTGGCTGAGTGAGCGATTGGACTAGGGGACCAATTGGGACTGCATAGACTGACTAACTTCAGAGTCAACCTGTCTGGGTTCTCCTCTTGTGTTAGTCTCCTTGTGGGGAGAAATGTCATGTTAACCCACTGAGGCTGAGGGCACATGGAGGTAGATTTAAGTTTGTTGAGGGTACTGATGGATTCTTGGGGAGACTCCTTGTATTTGCAGTATAGATTAACCCCTTAAAGACTAAGTAGTTTTTTAAATATTTTGTGTACCCTTTGGGACAAAGGCTGTTTTAACACTTTTGCAGTGCTTGTGTTCAGCTGTAATTTTCTTCTTACCCATTTAGTATATAAGTTATATATTGTTTTTCTCAGGACAAGAAGGGCTTTCATAATATACCATTTTTTTGATCATATCATCTAATTTCCTATAGAAAAAAAAAAATATAATGAAAAATCGGAAAACAAACACTTTTCTCACTTTTACTCATTCAAAAAATCTAATGAAAAAAACCTGCTAAATAGATTCTACTATTTGTCCTGAGTTTAGAAATACCAATCTTTTATGATTTTTTTCGATTTTTTCGGCAAGTTATTGGGCAAGTAACAACGTTAGCATTTTGCTATTTCAAAACCAATTTTTTTTCAATCTGGTCATTCTGGCCCATGTGCTATTTCGGGTATCTTTAAAGCCAGCCAATGCAATTTACCCATCAAACCATATACTTTTGAAAACTAGACACCTTAAGGTATTTCAAACTATGGTATTTTAACCCTTCCCATGCACTAATTCTATTATCACCCTTTGTCAAACTTTGTGGTAGTATTTTATTTTGTGTTTTTTAGCACAAAAATTGCACTTCAGTTATGGATTTACAGCTCCTGGTGTATTTCACTGTCAAACAAGACTCCAATATATGTTCAGCAACATCTCTCGAGTACAGTGATACCACTCATGCATGGGGTTGTTTGGGAGGTAAAATGCCACATTTGGGAAGTATGCATTTTTCCACTTGGAACTTTAACATCTGGTCCTACTGCCCCCATGTCCTAAGTGGGCCGGCTAATTTACCCCATCAAACCATATACTTTTCAGCTCCTGGTACATGTCACTGTCAAACAACACCCAAATATGTGTTCAGCAACATCTTTTGATTACAGTGATACTACCCATGCATGGGTTTGTCTGGTGTTTGGGGGATAAAAGACCACATTTGGGAAGTGGGATTTTTTCCATTTTGCTCAGCCTGTGCCTATGTCCTATCTTGGCCACTCCAATTTACCTGGCCACTCCAATTTACCCCATCAAACCATTCATTTTTTTAGATTAGACACCCTTTGGGTATTTGAAATGCTTTTATTTTAACTTTATTTTGACACTTTCCATGTCAAGATTTTTGGGAAGATACAGTTAATTCTTTTACTTATTTTATTTTGTTGGACTTTTTTTACAGTGGATGGATCGCATGCAAACTCAGCATTAAAGGTATGGATGAAATAAATACATTATCCAGGCTTACATCGCACACACCAAAGGCCAACTCCAGCACCCAATATTGCATTTATAGGATTTGCCTGTCACCCAGATTGCACACATATATCTTGCCCGTCACCTAGATTGCACATGTAGGTCTTGACCAGTACCCAGATTGGGCACATAGGACTTGCCTAGCACCCATACTGCATCCACAGGACTTGCCCAGCACCCAGCTTACACACAGACACACAACTTGCATGCGCTGAATTTACCCAGACAATGGTCTCCTCTCAGAGCCTCAGGTTTCCTCTCAGCCAGGCTCTAGTGGAGTTGTGCTCTCTGCACTCTCTGGAGTCTGTGCGCATGGAGGTCATGTAACTCCTGACACTCTTACTTCTGCATAGGTGGGGGGAGTGCAAGAGGGTGTCTGCCTGCCCCACCAAAGAATGCTTTTTTTTTTTTAAATATCCCCAGCCAGCGCCTCTGGAACATGGAAACTACATCTAATAATTGAATGACTATGATAACGCTTGAAATGTATTATTAGGAGATGAGTGATGTTCAGAAATCATATGTGAAATGTGGACTCTCTGTGACATTTTTAATGATAAGACAAAATTTAGATCCTTAGTTTTTGCATTTTACAAAAACGTGAAAATTCATCCAGTTTAGCCACTTCAATGGAGCACCAGAGACTCTGTCCATATACTGTAAATGAGATATGACTGAACAAACAGTATTGGTGAAGCCCATGACTATTAGGTGCCTTGAGTAAATTTGTGATATAAAGAAAATAAGTTGATCATTAGAAGATGGTCCCCCTTCAGGTGTTATTCAGGCATCTTCACATACTGAATTCCCAGATCTGAGACCCTACAAATAACAGTCTAAACATTGCATAATAACCACTTGTCAGTCCACCAAGCTGAAGGCCCCATGTGTAGTGTTTGTGATTCTTCAAAATAGATGAAAGGAGAGGGCTTATAGCCCAACAGGAAGCCTAAAACAAACAAAAAACTCCCATCATCATACAGCTTTTTGATATATTTTATATACTACTTGTAATGTCATGTTTACCAATTGTACAGCGCTAAGGAATATGATGGAAATACACATAATACATAATAAACTACTGGTACTTGTGGGGGAATTCTAAAATTGAAGAAGGAATTGTCTTTTCATGTGTCTGTTTTTTTATGGGAAAAAGACAAATACAATTTTCAGATACATTTAACGAAATAGAAATTTACAATAGCATTTTCAGTGTATGTTCTATCACTGTCACAGTCCTAATGAAAATCAAATATAGTTCCAGCCATGCTTTAATGTGAAAACCACAATAAAAGAAATGTTTTTGCCGATTGCCATTTTGCCTTTTTTTTGCCTCTGGTGGAACAATCTGCTTTAACTCTTGCTGCAGGGTACAGAATCCTATGATATGATGTCACCCAGCAACAGGTGGCACACAAACCTCAGGGCAGGAAGTGTTAGTGGTGAGGTCTGTGCCATAGGATGACCACATCATCCAACACATATCCATTTAACGTATTGATAACCAGCACTAGTGCTGCTCTGCAGTATGAGCCATGTATAACCTACATGTCACATGCGACAGGGCAGCATTTTACACATGCTAGTCTACAACACGTGAAATGTTTATACGTCCCGGAAAAATTGGTAGATGTGGTCACCCTAGGGCGCTGACCTGGCGGTTGAATAGACCTCCATCTCCGTTGCACTTTAAACTAATTGAGCCATAGCAGGGAAACGTGCCATAGGCCCCATTATGTGTAAAGATGTGATAATAAATCTTATATGTACACAGTATCATTTACAAACCCAATTATTTGTACGCATAGTATTGTGCTTACGCATATTAATATCATGCACTTAGAGAAGAGGGGCATCACGGAAGGAACAAGGGAGTTAGGCCATTTAGCCCTAAAGATGGACACCTGGGAGATTAGGGTCATCATTCTGGTTATTTTCTGTGGTATTGCAGAGATGTTTTGGAACATAACTGGAACATAACTGGAACTCTTCCCAAATCTTCTTGGCAGAGACAATACAGCACATTATATATACCTGGTCACACAAAGCTTGCATCCATTACAACACAACATTAAATACAAAAAAAGTTACAGTTGCAGTATACAAGAATGCCGGCAGAGGGAGGTGCTGAGCACAGCACTGGAAGGGAAGCTATTGCAGTCAGCGTCTGCGAGGTCCGTCCCTACTTCCTGTATCGTAGCGTGAGCTGTAGAGCTGCGGCCTCTGTCAGGAAGTAAACGGCATTCCCGTGCGTGGTAAGCGTGTCCCTTGTATTAGAAAAAGTCATGTCCTCGACTCATCATTCGTGTCCGCGTGCCGTGGAATATGCGCTTCCGGTCAGGCTTTCGGTACCGTTCCATATGAGAATGGAGCTGTATTCTCCTCGGAGCGTGCGAGTTAATCACTGTTACGGCCTCCCCTGAATTTAGGTTTTTATTAATTACACTTCATGGACATTTTTAAGTATTGGTGATTTTAGCTAATGCACGTTACTGGTGCAGCGTTTGGACGAAGGTCTTGTCGCCATAGCAACATAGCTACTTCCGCGGTTGTTATGGAGATAACACCTCTTCATTCAAAGGTTGCACAAGAATCCCTTTTTATATATAAACGTGTAATAGCCCAAAATCCCCAATCTGTTATATGTTAAAACACACTTGGAAGCTTAAGTATATAAAAAGGGATGCTGGTGCAACATTTCCATGAAGAAACAGGACTGCTGATAGGAGCTCTCTCCACCGGTTTGTCTTAGTCTGTCAAATATCGTCTTGTCAGACCCCTTGAATATATGTATTGTATTAAGCGCTGCGTAAATTGTTAGCGCTATATAAATAAAAGATGATAATAGTAATAGGATTGCTTCCTTGGTTGTTATGGTGATAAGAGCACATTTTAAATTTGCACCAGAGTCAGTTTACATTCATCCCAAGGGATCTTAGCTGAGTTTGCTATATTGTGAAAAACATTTCTGCGTGTGTTATTTTGTAACATTGTGTAGCATATCTTTTGATTGTTTTATACAAATATTTATCCGCAGCGCAAGCTAAATTATGGGTATTAGGACTGTGTTCTTTCAAATAATCTGTTTTTCAGGCAAACAAATAAAGAAATGGGCAGAAACGCTGAGACTCTGGGTACTAGTACTGTTACCAGTCCAGTGCTACAATAACTATGTATGTTAATGAGAAAGTGACTATTGTGGGTTGCCCAGTTTTAATCTAGTAAACCATTTAGACTAATGGGCCAAAGTACACTGTAGTATCGTACATCCTTAAATCAGTGTTGAATCATTTTATATTTCACTAGGTACATAGAAAATGGTTCGAATTTTGGCCAACGGAGAAATTGTCCAAGACGATGACCCACGGGTGAGGTCAAGAGAGAACACTCGTCCGGTAAGTATTTAACAGTGGGAGATTTTTAAATTGAAGAATGTTTTAAATTAGCTATAGCGCTTTTAATGTAAACTTATTTAGTTCCCCTGGCGCCTCCAGTCCGGCTGCCTATAAAACAAGTCAGTTACTATTGTTTTTAGGGTACACATCGGCTAGTATTCAACCTCCAATGTCTAAAAACATTGCTTGTACAATAGGGGAGAAGACTGGAGCTCTGGATTTTTTAAACGGTCCTTTTAAAGCAACAAAAAATGATATATTTCATCCAAAAGAAGATGGAGAAAAAGTAGATTTTTTTTTTATTTGACAATAATAATAACTTAATCAGAGGAAAGGTCTCCTTAGGTCCAGAAATCATGTGACTTCACTATTTTTTTCTTTGGCACCATGAAAGGTATCAATCTCAGCTAAAAAGCTTTATAACAAAATGATTTAATAAACATCTCTCTATTGCATGGATCAGACAACAGAAGCAGCTCTCATTGCTACTGGTTTGTTGTTTGTTGGCACGGATATAATTCTTTAATGCATGCCTTGATGTGAAGGGTTTGAAGGATATATGTCTTGGCTGTCCTCTTTTTAACTTGCTTATTGTTGCAGCAACAATATCTCGGAAAGATTCAGTCTGTGTTGTTTAGAACAATTCTTAGTGCTTAACAAGTTCAATCAGGGACATTGCTTGTTTATATTGCCAGCGCTACTTCATGTAAACATTACTAGATCTATGCATGCTTTCTCACCTTGACATTTGTGTATGACAAATCTTTCAAAATCATCTCAAATATTACTGTTGTTTGTCTTTTCATTAAGTACTGTGTATTTTCTGAACTATATATGAAATAGTGCATGACATTTTTCCTCTGAATGCCTTGCAACTTGTTCTGGGAATAGATGTATATATACCGTATTTGCTCGATTATAAAGCGACCCCCCACAATTTAGGAAAAAAAGAAAAAGCCTGAATATAAGATGACCCTATAGGAAAAAAGTTTTACCAGTAAATGTTAATTCATGTAAACTATTTTTTAACCCCTTCACGACCTTTGCCGGTTCAGGACCGTCATAACAAGAAGGTCACTAAATGACCTTTGACGGTCCTGAACCGTCAAAAAATTAAATAAGCTTAGAAAGTGATCAAGGATCACTTTCTTCGCTTAAACGGCCTTGCTGCAACGCCTCGATGTCGAGGCATTGCAGCAAGGCCGAGATCGGCATCGGGGGCCATGTCTGGCCCCTCCCCGGGGCGTCAACAGCCGCCATACATTGTATGGCGGCGGACGCCCGTTTTAAAAGCGTTTAGGAGGCGATCAACGATCGCCTCCTAAACTTAAATGGTGTCGCTGGAATGCCTCGATCAGGAGGCATCCAGCGACACCAAACACTTACCTTTAGGTGGGCTGTGACCGCTCCGGAGAGCGGTCACAGCCGCAGCTGCCGGTGATCTTCGCCATCAATAAAGATGGCCGCCGCACTGTAAAGGAAACAAGTTTTAAAAGTTCGCTAGATGGTCTCCAGACCCTCTAGAGAACTGGCTCCACTTGCTGGTTGAATACAGGTACTGCATTCAACCATGCAAGTCAATGGAGCCCAGCTTTCTAATCACTATGTGATTAGTAAAATATTAAAAAAAAATAAAAAAAATGGAAAAAAAAATAAAAAAAAATGTGCTAACATTTAAAAATAATTATGCAGTGATGTCACTAGATGAACCATCCAGTACCAGCAAAATGTGTAAAAAATATATAAAAAAAGTATTAAAAAAATAAAACAAATATAAAAAATAAAGTTTATTATTTTGAGCAAGTGCTAAAATTTCTCAAAAATCTCAACAAAGAGTTAAAATAAAAGCACTTCAAATACCCAAGGGGTGTCTAATATAAAAAAAAATGGCTGATGGGGTAAATTGGAGTGGCCTAGATAGGGCATAGGTACAGACTGACCAAAATGGAGAAAAAAAGCGCACTTCCCAAATGTGGCATTTTAAACCTGAAACAACCCGACAAACCCATGCATGTCGGGTATCACTGCACTCAGGAGATGTTCCTGAACACACATTGGCGTGTTGTTTGACAGTGACATATACCAGAACCTGTATATCTATAACTAAAGTACAATTTGTGTGGAAAAAAATACTATTACAAAGTTTGACAAAGTGTAGTTGTATAATTGGTGCATGGAAAGGGTTAAAATAACAGCATTTGGAATACCCTGGGGTGTCTATTTTTCAAAAATATATGGTTTGAATGGGTTAAATTGAGTTAACCAGCTTCAAAGATGTTCCAAACAGGAGATGGAGGCAGAATGACCAAATGACCACCTGAATTACGCATGCCCCAAAAGTAGCCTTTTACCAGCCAAACATTCTGACAAACCCATGCATGTGGGGTATCGCTGTACTCAGGAGATGATCCTGAACACATATTGGGGTGTTGTTTGATAGTGACATATACCAGAACCTGTATATCTATAACTAAAGTACAATTTGTGTGGAAAAAAAAATAAAAAAAATTACTATTACAAAGTTTGACAAAGTATAGTTGTATAAGTGGTGCATGGAAAGGGTTAAAATAACAGCATTTGGAATACCCTGGGGTGTCTAGTTTTCAAAAATATATGGTTTGAATGGGTTAAATTGAGTTAACCGGCTTCAAAGATGTTCCAAAGAGGAGATGGAGGCAGACTGACCAGATTTGTTAAAAAAGATTTGGAAATCATAAAACGCTGCTTGTACTTATTGCCCTATAACGTACAAAAAACAGCAAAAAAACATAAAAACATTGGGTATCTGTAAACTCAGGACAAGTAGTAGAATCTATTTAGCTAGTTTTTTTAATTGCTTTTTTAGGTGAGTAAAAGATTTTTCAAATAAAAGTCATAAAATGTGTTTTTTTTCAATTTTTCACCATGTTTTTATTAATTTTTTTATAGTAAATAAGATGATACGATCAAAATAATGGTATCTGAAGAAAGCCCATCTTGTCCTGAAAAAAACAATATATAACTTATGTGGGTACACTAAATGGGTGAGGAGAAAATTACACCTGAACACAAGCACCACAAAAGTGTCAAAACAGCCTCGGTCCCACAGGGTAGAAAACGAAAAATGAGCCCGGTCCTTAAGGGGTTAAAATAAAAGCTATGATTGAGAAAAATATTTTGTTTTTAATTCCTTTTATTTTCCAACCTGCCCCCCAGTTATGCACATCTGCCCCATAAATGCCTTAAACCCCCTAATATGCCACTGTTCCCCATGATATGCCTTTTAACCCTCTATATGCC
>VKOC01000007.1:11452631-11545131 GCA_009364415.1 Spea multiplicata
GCATTTATAATCGAGCAAATACGGTATATATATGTATATGCAAATGGGCCATAAACAATTTGGACACATTTTTTTGGTTCGTTTTTGGCCCATCCATTTCATGCAACAAATTTCATTCCCTGCCATTCTTATTTCTCTCTCTTTTGCACTCTCTAAATGTTTTTCCTACCTTCCCTGCCGACTACGTCTGTTTCTGTCGACCACATGCACTTTGTCTTCATCTTCTTGCTTCTCTTCTTTATTCTATTTTTAATTATTCCTTAATCTGCATTCTTCTTTCTTTGTCAGCATCTCTGCGGACATAACCCCTGGGCAACTTCCGCCAAAATGGCGGCGCTGAGGTGACGCCCCTTGATCCTCCAATCCAGGGAGAGGACGTCACTGTAAGCACTGTTATTTTACCCTCAGGTGAACTGAGGGCAATTTGGTGTTGCTTACGGTGACGTCATCTCCCTGATCCTCCAATTAGGGTACAGGACATCAGTTATTTAGCTCTTACATCTGAGTTTTTTACTTTGTTTTAGTCCGATTCATGGAAGGTCTGGCTATTTATAGTGTATATTACAAGACACAATAGATAATAAGGGTCCAGCTTGTGGGAGTCTACTGTCTACAGCAGGGCTAACTAACTAGAAGCATTTATTAAAGTGCAGATCCACTAATGAAGCCAGACATTTGGTAGAAAATAATGGGAGCTGTAATTCATCAACAGCTGGAAAGTTGCTTGGTTCTTACGTTAGGTCTAAAGAAACACTTAACTGTACCTTTAAAGATCTAAAACAAGAAACCAAACAGCTATTGGAAATATTGAAATGTAAAATCTCCAATAGCATCAACTCAGAGCATTGTCTGTCTGCGGGCACCAGTTACCCTTTAACTATATACAAGGGAGGGATCTGAATGCAAAAATAACAATAGATTATTAGACAGACAATGAAAATTTACAAATTGATCAAGAAGGCACAAAAAATGAACAGTATTTAAAAAGGAAAAGTTGATCTCAAGTATCATTATAAAAAACATATCACGTTCACCCTGTACACCGCAGACATTCCCATAAAATGCTAAAAATCACTTTAGAAAGCAAAAACAGCAAGAATGGCTCATTAGAGCGTAACATAAACAGCCATAGTACTCCACGTAGGAAGAGGTACATATAAATCAGACAGGCTTGATATAAAGATGCCATAGAATATTACAGATTTCTAAGCACTTTTATTATACAATACCACTAACCAGAAAAAAAATCAGTAGTTATCGCCTAAATATATATATGTAGGGTTAATGTCTACTAATTAACTTTACTAAGCGCACCAAATAAGTGTAAATCACACGTATTCACATGTGCTTTTGTGTATAAATAAAATAGTGTAGTCCTGATTTATATTTTGGAATTGTATGCAGTATAGATTGGTTTCAGTTATTTCAGTGTCCTCAGCTTGCTAGTATGGCCATGCAGCATCCCTTTGACATACTTACAACATTTCAAGTGTCCAAACTCAGACACCTGTGTTGGGATGTGTGGCAAGAAGTGGAGAGGAGCAGAGCCAATGACAGACGTGCCCACAAAAGTGGAAGGGATTGGAAAGACTGATTTTACAGTTTCCTGGAAATGTAAGGGGAGATCAGAGAGTAATACCAAGCAGCACACAAAAGACACAAGACAAAAAAACAGGACTGTTGGGAAGTATGCATTAAAAATTCTACCCAAACACTTTTGTTGGTATTTAAGTCGACATCAATTAAGATTATTAATATCTTATATGTATGCAGCGTTAGTAGCGCTTTACAATGGAACAATTTGTGTAAGACAAAGAGCACCAAACGTGTATGTTATATTTCACTATGACATGTGATTGCCTGGATTTTAGGTGAATTCCCTGGAAGAAGATAGAAAAGTAGTTCTATAGTGACGTATTCACCTGTATAACCTCAAACTGACCTTGAGCCTTTCTTACATGACAACCTTAAAGTAGTTGCGTGTAACGTGCACCAAAAAGTGGTTTAATGTATTTTGAATTTGCAATGTGACTTACAGCCTTGCTTCTATTCTAATTTGACTTTACCTGGCACAAACGTTCATAAAATAATATTGTTTACGCGTGCATTGATTTGTCATGTCTATCCTTGCTTTGATGTCTATACCTCTCAACATATCTTACACTTACTTGTCGCCAGCACAGAATGTAAAATCATTACATGTATTTATTTTAACCAGGTACAAGAAATTCCATTGACTAGGTTGCCACCTAGTTGCAATATACTGCTGGTCCAGTAACATACTTAGGGGGACAGCGGGCTGTCTTTCCCAGGTGCCACTCATTAGGGGGTGGCACATTGGCTTACAGAGGTCCAAAGTCATCTGGAAATTCCCTATCTCTCAATATCTCTATACCTTTTCTGCGGACTGATTCCATGTCCCTAGCTCCTTTCTCGCAGCTCCACTTCTTCCCTTGCCTATTCTTGTTCTCCTGTCTTCTGTCTTCTTTATTCGTCCGTTTCTTCATGAACCAATTATCCCCAAGCACTTCCACAAAGGGTACACCGGCTCCCAGATTGGAGGAATGGGGGAGAGGCTGACCCCACAGCGGCACCCTTTTGCAGAAGTACTCTGAGATGCCAGGATAATGCAGACAGATTCGCAGAGAAAGAGAGGTGCAAAAACTATTTTCTTATTCCGCAAATCCATCTTCATTATTCTGAATGAGGGAGCTTACTTAAAACTCTCCGTACTGATTTAAATATTTATTACAAGGGGCCAGCATAGCCCTTTTTGCATTTCAAGTTCTTGATAACGGACAGCGATATGAGGAAGTTAACATGATAAACTCTCCTGCAAACTCACTCTTTTCTGAAAAGGCCCATTCGTGGAGTTTTCATTGAGGATTTGTGGGAGGGTTGAACATTTCACTACACTATTCATTATAAAAGGTTAACCCCAGTAAACGCCTCTAGGGCTGCACTTGCACTGCATAATAAATAGTTAAGTTGGTAAGATGAAGAGACCTTTCCACATTAACTATGCATCAAGCAGAACAAGCTCAGCGATCCTTACAGGAGAAGCTCACTGAGGCTGTTCCCACTCTCACCAGATCAGGAGGGATTCTAAAGAATATATTATAGTTATAGTAATTTGTATTGCATGGATTTATTAGGTTTACTGAAATTTAAAATGTATGATCTTGGAAATCTAGCTCACAAATGCTCTACTGGATGAATAGGCAAAAATACCTACAGAAACACTCCAAAATTATGTCTAAAGCCTCCCCAGAAGAGTAGAAGCTGTTATAGCTGCAAAGGGGGGGGGCAACTACATATTAATGTCAATGTATTTAGAATGTGATGTCGTAAAAGTCCATGTTGGTGTAATGGTCAGGTGTCTCAATGCTTTTGTCCATATTGTGTACTGTACATTACAATCACAGCTACAGACATAATAAGAGTGGTTGCAACATACATTCTATAGAATTTGGGATTATTATTATTATCCTTGAATTTCAACTGGGGGTCCATTGCTTCCTGTGTCATGTTTCATTATTTCCCTTAAAGGGGCCAAAGGCCTGAAACAGTTCTCAGTAGAAAGGAATAATTATCTCCTGCATAACTTGACAATATTGTGGTCTACAGACTGGTTCACATTTTTGGCAGACATACAATCTGCCATTAAGCCCCTTTTAAAAATGTAGAGGGTTATTGACAGCTGTCCTTATTTATATGCTTAGAAAATACCTTGTCAAATAGTGTACATGTATACAGTATACCGTAATTTAATATCCTGATTTCAGAGCTCTCCGGCCAGGGCCGGCCTTAGGTGTTCAGGTGCCCTGTGCGGACTAGGTCTCTGGCGCCCCCCTCGACAAAAAAGAAAGGGAAAAAAATCAAACAACTACTTTTTATTAGATATTATTTATGTGCAAGTGCAAACAAGTACAATACTATATAACTGGAACCACTGGTAACAATAATGTACCTTAAATACAATAAATATAGGGAAAAAAACAATCTTTGTAACAAAAAAAATTTCCTTTAAATATTGAAAAAATTAGACCCTAGGCAATTATTTTCTTTGCAGTCCCTCCACGCACCCTAGCATGTAATCACTCCCTCCGCTCCCACACCAAACAAAAAAAATTTGCCACACTGACTGCAGATTAGGGGATGACTGTGAGCATCAGTGTAGTCTTCCCTCCTTCTGGCTCTACCATGACTTTGAAAGGTCCTCTCCCTGTAATCATCCCCAGAATCTCTCTGTCCCCTTATTCACTAAGCCATACCTCTCTTTTCCTTCCTCCGTGTAGTTCAGGTATAGATCAAATAAACAACACATGTAAACAACACTGGCGTGTATAGCATTGCAGGTATTGTCCAACAGAATAACACACAAACCCATCTTTGCAGGTATAGATCAACTAGGGATCACATGTAAACTCAGCAATGCAGGTATAGATCAAATAACCAACACATGGAAACAGCAATGCAGGTATAGATCAACTAAATAAGATATAAAAACCCAGGTATACATAAATAATGTATGGAAACAGCATATCAGATATAGATCAACAGAATAACAAACAAATCCAGTTTTGCAGGTATAGATCAACTGGAAATCACATATAAACTCAGCATCAAAGGTATAGGTAAAAAAACCTAAATTACAGACATAGATCACAGGTTGCACACCCCAAAGCCAGCCCTGGTGTCCACAAAGAACTTGAATCACAGATTACACACACACACATTTCAGCCCTGCATGAGCCATTTCTGTCCCTCAACAGCCCAGCATAAGACATCCATAGAGTCCATACTGATGACAGAAATGACCCAGCGCGCCCAAAGATCGAGTTCAGTATGCAGTAGCAGAGTCACAGGACAGGGCCTGGTGCAGGGCGACTGCATTTACCCGGGTGTTGAGCATCTAGGGTTGTGCAGCCAAATACCAGCGCCCTGATATAGCAGTGGATGTAGTCGAGAACGAAGTTAAATCCTGCAGGTATCTTGGAACAGGCATGAGACATAGCACAAGACTCATGTGCGGGATGCTGCAGGCTGGAAGTGTGGAAGCTAAGCAGAGTTTATAGCAGAAACATAACAAGCAAGGGATAGGGAGACCAGGCAAGAAACATAACAGACAAGATATACATGATACAGGGCACAAGACAAGGAATAAGCACAACCAGACAAGATATGCACAATACAGGGCACCACATGGAACAATACAAGGAATACGCAAAATCAGACATGTACAAGACAGGACACCCCTCTACTGGGGATACAGGACAATCCACAGGTTACATCACAGACTGACACACATAAGTACAGGAACTAGCCTAGGACTATATGATAACTATTGGAGATTCCATCACATCTTGCCATAGTATGCTTAGCCCACCAATACGCCAAAGTACTCCAGTGACGGTGGGTCCTAACGCTAAAGCCTGCTTACAGAGGTACAAACCAAACCAAACATGAAATCCAAACACATAGCACTGAGACATACCTTTAGAATACAGACTGAGACAAGCAGAACACATGGGTGGGGCACACCTTATAAACAAAACAGAGCTGAAGCAAAGAGCAGAACTAGAAGCAAGGAATGGAAGATCAGAACAAAGAATAAGGAAATCCAGGAATGGATTGAAGCAAAACAGAGAAACTATAGCAAGATTGAGATATGCAGCTCCACAGCCTGGGTAGCATGTGACAGTCCCCAAACAGCCCAGCATAAGACATCTTTGTCCTCAAACAGCCCGCCCCAAAGCTCAAACACCCTGATTGTGCCATCTTTGCCTTTCTCCAAGTCACTTATGCATCTATGATGCACACAAAACACTAATACACTCACTCACTTACTCATTCACTCTGTCATTTATACAATTCCTTCACACAATTATTCATTCTTTCACTCATTCACACAAATCATTTACACATATTTATTAATGCAGTCTCATAATTCATTCTTACCATTCATCCACACATTAATTAATTCCTTCTCTAATTCATTCACACAATTCATCCACACATTCATTAATTAATTCTCTCTCATTCACACAATTTATCCACACATTAATTTATCTAGCCCATCTTCTTACTATCTACCCCCCCCTTGCAGGGGGGTGGGAGCGTGAGGTGGGAGCGTGAGGCTTCAGTCTCGCTGTCCTGCCGTGGCGTGCGCAGCTCCACAGCTGAGCGTCAGGATATGATGTCATATTCTGGTTCTCATCATGATGCGCCACACGCGACCAAGGCCTCAAGCGTCCACCACAACAGTCAGGGCAGTGGTAGGGAGCAGAGGAGACAAAGGGGGCCGTTGCTAAAAACTTTTTCATGTGCCCCTCTCTCTCCTCCTCTCCCTGCCACCTCATCTCGGCCCTGGCCTTGGTGATGGGACAGCCGCATGGCGCCCCTGCTGCCATAGCACACACCTAAGGCTGGCCCTGTCTCCGGCTCAATTATAAGAAAATTAGTAAAACAAAATTAGATATCAAGCATATTAGCTAAAATACAAGAACTTTGTGGGGGTCTGTGTATTACATCATTCTGGATTTTTTTGTTGTTATTCCGTCTCTCACTGTTCAAATAAACTTATTATAAACTGATCATGTCTTTGTCACTGGGCAAACATACAAAATCAGCAGGGGATAAAATATTTTTTTCCTTCACTATATGTAGGTGTTTTTTCCTGTCGTAAATTGCTATGGTACATCTCTTCTGTAAGCACAAGGCTGGCATACTGCCTACTAATTAACCTAATCTGAAACATTTGTGATCTGCTTTTGCTTAAATCGTGATATGTTTGAAAAATAATTAGGCAGAGGTTTGTTATAATACCGCTTAGTCACAATCACATAGAGGTTTTGCACACTACATCAAGTAGTGTGTTATAACACTGGACTGGCTGCCTCTAAAATACAGTTGAAATGGGAGTAGAAATACACCATGACATTATGAACAGCAACCGTTTTCTCGGAAAACACTGGAAATTTCTATTTACAAATGTATTGTTTAAAATAGATTCACTTAATCTCAGTTATTTCCGTTCCTTGGCTTAATCTATATAATCTCTACAAGGCTGTTTTCTTAACAGTTAATGTTAAAACCTCTCACTTAGTTGATTTCATTGCTTTCAAATAAAGATGTAGCTGTAGCACAAGTCGATAACTAAACTAAAAGAACACCAATAAACCAGAAAATATATTGTATAATACAACAGTAAAATTAAAGGCTCCCTCTGCTGGAAAGAAATATTGATTAGGTTCAATATAACTAAGTCATTTAAAGCAGCCATGGGTGGCGTAGAATTCTTCCTGTAACTGTTTTTAAACATCTTAGTACCTGAAGTAGTGTGGTGAATACCTGATGTGCCCTTGAGGACTGCCGATTGACAATTCTGTCCATGTCTTATTTAAAATCAAATTGAATTTGGGCAGCACATCAACATGGCTATGTACAATCCAATTTAGCATGGTACTAAAAAACAACTATATGAATTATATGAATCTTTTGGTTGTATACGATTACAAATCTATATTTTGTTTTGCTTGTATAGCCTTAAAGTAGAGCATTTGTCATTACTGCACTAGGCATTACTTTCTTGCTCAAATGTAACCTTCTATGCCTTAACAATCCTTCTCTGATCCCGATAAACCCATTCTTTCCCAGGCTTGCAAGCAGTGCTCTATTCAATGGCTAGAAAAACGTTCATCCTAGGTTAATGTGAAATTGCATTAAGCCAGAGAAGCAAGAGAAGGCGTCAGGGGAGCTCAAATTACAGTATGTAATTTCAAATTACCCTGGGGAGGATATCCAGTGATACTGGGTGTGACTTTGTAGCCACATACACATTTCTAAAGCTTATACTATTAAACGCTGAATGTTTGTGATTTTAACAAAGACCACCATTTATATATAAAAAAATACTTGACTATAACCGCCTATGCTTTAAGACAACATTCATTAATATAATTAATTCCTAATATTTTTAAAATGCAAGTAAACATTGCAGAAATATTATTAGTTCAACTATATAGGATTTGATTTTGGGTGTGGAAGATTCCCTTGGGCAAACTAATGTTGAGCTGACATCATATTTAGCAGTTTAAAAGAACACTGCAAGAAACAATAGCCTTATATAACTTAAAATTAAACATTTAAACAGGGCCCAAATGGAAAAAAATATTTTGATATTAAGGCAGATCTGTCACCTTTTTACAGTTCTGTATACTGTGTAAACTTGTCTTATTGTGCTAACAAATCACATATAACAGGGAATGTAAATGGGCCGGGTGAGGAGATCAAAGATCAACCTTGTAACCGGCCTGTTTTGCAGCAGGACACCAGGCAGCTTGATCACACATGAGGGTGATCTGCCTCCTGGTTTTATAGCAGGGGGATTTGCTGCCCCTTTTGGACCTGCCACCCTAGGCCACGATACATCACTGGCTGTGCAGCATATGACTTCAACCTATTGGCCATGCCATTGACTGCTTTATGACAAAGCTTATTTAGGCCTTCCCTCATAGACCATCAGAGGTCAGATGGTTGTTACAGGAGCTTAGGTTTTTCACAGGGTGAAATGGTTATTTGAGGCTTATGCTAATTAATAATTCTGAAAAAAACATCAGTGTATTGTTATTTTATATTTATGGTCTTTATGCTCAATTGGGGGGTTATTGGGAGAGTTTCGGTTTACTGTTATATAAGTAATGTTTTCAATGGGGTTAACACGAACAAACTTTAACGGTCATCAATATCCAATCCTTATAACATATGGAGTAATATGTGTACTCCACAATATTATAACTTGTGTAACTGCCACAAAGATTACTACAATTAATTACTAAGAAATTAATGAATTACTACAGTGAATTTAAAGAAGGAACTTAAGTCTGCATAACCCCTAAAAATACAGACAATGATTAAAATAAATTGACCACATAGAATATTCATGAGAAGCTGTGGTTTGGAGAAAAACTACAGTGTTATGTCCCTTTGAAAAATAAGAGTTTGAGATGGTAGGGTAGAAATGGGTTATTAGACCCAAAATTAATTATAACTATGATGACTTAAATGACATTGCGGTTCAGTGGTGTATACATGACATGGGCATGGTCGATCATCAATTACTCAATAAAGATTAGGAGACCTGCTGGATTTTAAAACGGTCATTGGCTGCCTGGGCATGATAGGAGTGTGATTGCTGTTAGCAATTATATATAAAAATATATATATTTGTTGTTGATTTTTTTGTCCAATTTTGTTCCAACCACACTTTTATTAAAAGTAAGTAACAGACCAAAATTGGACAGAAAATTCAATAACAATATTAATATCTATATCTATATTTATGATTGCTAACCGCAATCACACTCCTATCATGCCCAGGCAGCCAGTACATGCTAGAACCTGGGCATGATAGGAATGTGATTGCTGTTCTAAGCCAGATACTGAAGTGGTAGGCCTACACCGCATCAAAGTTTGGCATAGTATATAGTGATAGGGGTTATGCTGCATCATTGTCAATGTTTGGCTCAATTTATTGTGATAGGGATTACGCTGTACCACCGTCAGTGTGTCCCTCAGTATATAGTGATTGGTGTTATGCTGTACCCCCATCTATGTTTGCCTCAGTATATAGTGATAACATTTATGTTGTACCCCCATCAATGTTTGCCTAATGATAGAAGCGATGCGGTTTTAAAGCATTTGTGTGTGGGAGGTGCCAAATACTCTAGGTATGCCCCTGACGCAGCCTATTAGCTATTATTAGCTTGTCTGCGGTCTATGGACCTACTGTACACTGCACAGAGCGTCTTCTCCTTTGTGATTGGAGGTCAGCTCTCACGTGGCAGCATGGGCGTGAGTTTCCCGGAGAGCGCAGTGATATCAGGCGTCACGTCAGCACTCACTTGGAGTAAGGGGGGGGCAGCATTTCACACTTCGCCCCAGGTAGCACAATGTCTTGGGCCAGCCCTAAATACACAAATTATACTCAAAAGGTACAATGTAATCACTTTTAGTTTAAACCATTCAAACTATGGTGGAATGAAAAACATATAATGGCAAAATGTATTTTATTGAAATGTATACTAGGGGTAACATGAAGAAGTGGTGGCTCTAGGATTTTCTACGTTCTATACAAATAATGTATTTTACTACCAAACTGATTTCTCATAGCAGCAAAATCTAGTTACACTGTTCCGAATCTGAAAGCAGAAACTGAAAAGGCCACATGCAGGAATACTACATCTGGTCTATAAATTGCAGCTGCATTAACGTGCAGCCACATTAACTACTATTACCCATTCAAGTCATGATCTATAGTACTAAATAATGGCCTAAGGCAAGTCCTCTGAAGTTCAGTTTCTACGTGTGTTTTTATTCTCTATTACATCCTTGGAGTAAATCATATATAGGACTAGGCAGGATAGATGAGGCAGCATCAGGCCAGTGTAGATCTGCCAAGCATGTATTCCATCATCTGTTTCATGTCGACACCACTGTGTACAGTCAAAGCCTCAAGCAGACATAAGTAACAGGTTTTTACTGTGTGTTTACTTATATCTTTTTAACTCCATCCTGCTGCTTGTTTATTTTTAATAAACAGCAACACTAAAACTGAGGATAAAGCTGAGGAATACGAGAAGCGTTTCTGTACCTCTGTTTCTCTGTGAATCTGTCTGCATTATTCTGTCCTCTAGGAGTACTTCTGCAAAAAAGGCAGGGACACAGGAAGCGTCTCCTCCATTCCTCTAATCGGGGAGAGAGTGTGCCCTTTTGCGGAAGAGCTCAGGGAGGTCTGGTTCACGGAGAAGGGCACAAAAGAAAGAAGAATTGGGTAGAAGCGGAAGAAGACCAAACAAAAAGAAAAGGCAAGAGGAGAAGCAGACTTGCAAGAAAGAGACGGGGACTCCGGAGGGGGTCGACGGAGATAGTAGGGAAACATTAAAAGGGAATTTCCAGGTAAATTGGGACTTCTGTGTTGCACCCCATGATGAGAGGCAACCGGGATGGACCGAACCCCCCCCCCCCCAAGTACACCACTGATCGCTGCAAAGAGGATTAGTTAGTAAAGGAAAGTATGCTGGAGAGTTCTATTTCAACTCCCTAATGTCACTATTCATTTCCATCCTGACGGACTTGGCTGGCCATGTAAAATCCATAATTCAATGAGAAAATCTATACAGTATATTCAACTTTTATACAGGGCAGGGCATGATATCCCTGGAGAGGCAGTTCAGTGGAGCTGGCCCTTCAAAATGTAGTGAAATAAGTTGGAACCACACCTCTTGTCAACTCTCTAAATGGTCTTTGTGCCTAAGGGGTAAGTGATATATTTCTATCCCTAATATAATAATAATAAATATTTTCCCTTATCTTCATTAACTTCAGTTTCCCGAGGGTCACTCAGACCCACACATACTACTTTGCCCATTGCGGTATGTTAAGGATTTTTTTTTAGCAGACTGAGGTAAGAAGAGCCGCAGGCAGTAAAAGTTAGCACTATTTGCTAAATGAAATCTACACAATACTGCGCTGAGAGGTTTCTAAATGATTGCCTATATACATCGGAACCTCATGATTGACAGTTTTCACAGAACACATACCAACAAATATAGTAGATGTTTACTGTTTTAATATGAAAGCACGAATCACGTATGCATTTGTATTTGTAAATGTGTTTGCCTTTTGTATTGTATATGTGTCTGTAATTGACCCCACTTTCACACTCATTCAGTTTTTTCTGTTACTTTTACCCCATTATGTCAGCATCATCAAGTGACTGCCTGTCCAATGTATAATATGTATGCCTGTACAATGTATAATATTATGTATCTGTGCATTACTTGTCTGCCTGTTTATACAGAATTATTTTCCTGGAGGGGTGGTTGAGAGTGATGCCCTCTCTTGGCCCTGACTTCGTACAATCATACCACAGGGGGTTCATCATACAGGGTGCCCCCTTATCAAAGCATGCCCTGCATGGATTGTAGACTGCTCTGGATGCAATGCTGCACTCTGTACTTTGCATTACCTGGCCCCAGTACCTACTGCGGTGTGCCATGTCACTCCTATGTACTGCGGTGTGCCATGTCACTCCTATGTACTGCGGTGTGCCATGTCACTCCTATGTACTGCGGTGTGCCATGTCACTCCTATGTGCCGCCGTGTTCCATTTCAGTTGTATGTTGTGTGTATCCTGCTGGTTTGAGTACCCTGCCAGTGCCAGCCCTGTGTTGGGATGTGTGCCTATGTATACATGTACTTTGCCAGCCCAGTATATGTGTGCCTATGTATATAAGTATCTTGCCAGCCCTGTACATCGGTGCACATCGATGTACTGTATGTAAGTACTCTGACAGGCCTGTGCCTTATGTATGTGAGTACTTTGCTAGCCCAGTGTGTGTGGCTATGTTTGTTAATACTCTGTCAGCCCCGTGCCTGCTTATGCAATGTATGTATATAAGTACTGTACCTGCCCTGTGTCGTTAGTGTGCCTATGTATATAAGTACCCTGCCCGCCCTGTGCGTGTACCCTAATGTATGCCCATGTATACAAACACAATGCCAGTCTTATGCCCATGTATGCAAACACGCTGCCAGTCTGGTGCCCACGTATGTAAATGCGCTGCCAGTCTTGTGCCCATGTACCTAAACATGCTGCCAGTCTTGTGCCCATGTATGTAAACGCCCTGCCAGTCTTGTGCCCATGTATCTAAACGCGCTGCCAGTCTTGTGCCCATGTATGTGAACGCGCTGCCAGTCTTGTGCCCATGTATGTCTTGTTCCCATGCATGTAAACGCACTGCCAGGCTTGTGCCCATGTATGTGAATGCACTGCCAGGCTTGTGCCCATGTATGTCCTGTGCCCATGGAATGTAAACTGCACTGAAACGCTGCCCTGCCCATGTATGTGAACACGCTTGCCCCCTACCAGCCCCATGACTGTTGTGAGTTAGCGGGCAGTCGCAGAGTGAGCAGGTCCCGGGGCGGGCCTGGCCGGGAGGCGGTCTCTCTGGGCAGAGGGAGGGGGCTGCTGTTATTGTTGCCGCGCCGTGAGAGCTGCCGGGTTGGCGGCTGTTGGGAAGGAGCAGCACCGATCCCTGAACACCAAGCAATCTGGGGCGGAAAGGAGAGGGTCACTGGGGCAGAGAAGCAACGGAGGCGCTACCGGCAGGGGGAGGAGAACGCAGCACCGACTTCCTGGCTCCTGAGGTTTGGTTTCACCGGGTCCTGCGCTCCCGGGACGGGTAGCGGACACGCTGCAGGTATGGGCTCGGCTCTTCCACCTCAAGCAAAAAACCTCCCCCCACTATGACGTCCCAGGCAGGGCAGGGTGCACGGGCAAGCGGGGGTGTGGGGTGAGGAGACCTTGTGGAAGAAATCTGTGCAGAGCTACGGGGAAATTCACTGTGGAAAACGCGTGGTTAAGGTGGTGGGCAGGAGCGGGATGTTTGCGTAATGAGAGGGGAGCACTGGATTCCACTTAGCAGGGTGCAATGCTAGAGGTAGAGCTGGTGGGCAGCAGAGTGCGCAGGGGTAGAAATAGGGCTGGTGGGCAGCAGAGTGCGCAGGGGTAGAGGTGGGGCTGGTGGGCAGCAGAGTGCGCAGGGGAGAAATAGGCTGGTGGTCGCGGAGTGCGCAGGGTTGGAGGTGGTGGCTGGTGGGCAGCGGAGTGCGCAGGGTAGAGGTGGGCTTAGTGGGCAGCAGAGTGCGCAGATGGGTAAGAGGTAGGGCTGGTGGGCAAGCGGAGTGCGCAAGAGGTAGAGGTAGGCTGGCAGGCAGCAGAGTGGGGCAGCGTAAGGTAGGGCTGCGGCAGCAAGAATGGGCAGAGGTAGAGGTGGGGCTAAAGTGGCAGCGGTAGAGGTAGGACTGGCGGGGCAGCCATAAGTGGGCGCGGGTAGAGTGGTGCTGGCGGCAGCAGGGGGCATCGGTAAGAGGACGGGCTAGGCAGGCAGCAAGAATGGGCAGCGTAGAGGTGGGGCTGGTGGGGCAGCAGACGTGGGCAGCGGTAGAGGTGGGGCTGGCGGGCAGCAGAGTGGGCAGCGGTAGAGGTAGAGGCTGGCGGGCAGCAGAGTGGGCAGCGGTAGAGGTAGGGCTGGTGGGTAGCAAAGTGCGCAGGCCTGGGGGTTGTGGGTTTCGGAGTGTGTGGAGGTGATTTGGGGGTATGACATGAGAGTGCTTAGGGATGGGTGTGGATTCTGGGCTGAGTTAAATTAGACTTTGTTCTTGTCAAAGCCATGTGGCTATGGTAGGACATTTATAGTTATGAATAATTAAAAACCACCACTTACAGAGGGTTTTGTGTTGGAAAGGCTGCTGTAGGATGCTGAGAAGGGGATGACTTGTAATGGTAAAGGTTCTGGGCAAACAGCTGTTTATGAACAGGAGTGTGGCTTGTAATGGAATGTATTTACAGACAAAGGACTATATGTGTAAAGAGCAACAGGGGGTCCTTTAAGTCACATCAGGGGGCTGGTGTTTTTAGGTGTCGTCTTTTTTTTACTGGGCCTGTCCATAACAGTAAGTGGCATTTTTGTAATACTGCCTTTTGGTTCGTGTGTGTATTTTAAGTTCTTTAGTTCTACACTCAGATGCATCACTGGCTTCCGTTACGAGTCTGTCTCGTTCAAATTTTAGTAAATTCATCAAGCTAACGTGATGTGCTTTAAATTAACATGTAAGGAATTAATCCATTTGATTTGACCTCCAACCCTGTTGTGTTAGAACCGGACTTTTAGGTTTATTTAGGTGAAGGATTCGAAATCGCTATGGATTGAGCCTTTATGCTATAGCGTGATGAGGCCCAGTGAACTATGTAAAAAATCTTGTTTGTGTTGCATGTATAGGTTTTTGCCTCTATCCGAATCCATGTTGACCATGCTGGATATCATATATCGATTCACAGGCCTCTCCTTGAAAAAGAAGTCCTGGTGGTTCATCAATCACGTTTTAAAAAGCATGCCGTTCTAATCTCTGTATGGTGTTTAGGAGTATAGTCTTTAGGAGAATGAAGCAGTCAGTCATCTATGTTCAGAAACCCTCCAGGAAGCAGACAAAACGGTTAAAACCTTTTGGCTGTAAGATATGTATTACATTCGTGGACCAATCCCACACAGGAAGAACTCGGTCTCTTGCCTTGAACTGGTTCCTGGTTTCAGAGGAATCATGTTTTGGGCTCCGTTAAAGCCTTGGTTTGTGCAGCCTATTGTCCTTGTTCTTCTCCAAGGTTGTGGTCTCCTACTTCACCAGCAAAACAATACATGTTGAGAAGATTCTGTACTGTAGAATACTATGTGATGTCCTACCTCTCAGTTTCAATAGCGAAACTGCTGCTTTGAGTGGCAGTGTTTTGCTGTTCTTCTGGATTTAACGTTTCGGTATGTTTTACTTGGATCTGGGAATAAGCAGGACACAGTTTTAGTGAATATCCTTTTGTACATAAGTGCATGTCCCAAGTTGGAATCATTTGCTTAACTTGAGCTTTCGGGATTTGCAGTATTCAGATTATTCTGAACAATTAACAAAACCATGTAAATAGTTTTAGGAAGGTAATTAAATTGTCATTTATTTAGGAGCTGCAGTGCTAGAGGGAACAGCTTATTAACGCTTTCCTTGGCTGAGAGCTCCAGTTTTCACATAGTAAGTAGGCTGCCCTCATCCTGAAGCGTGTGATGCTTTTTGTGTATCGTAAACAGTTACAACCCATGTGTTTTGGCTTCAGATTTGGACCTGAAAAGGGTGGGATAGCTGAGGTTTAGATGGTGATGCTGGGGTTTAGATGGTCCACTGTCACTTGGCTGTCCTTAGCCATTTAGAGCATATTCAAGAATAAGCTGTGTGTATTGTTTGGTGGCACAAGTCATATTGTTGTATTTAGTTTTGATTTAATAAACTCATTTTAGGTACAATAGATAACTGATAATCAGATAATGGAATTATAATAATTGGACAAATACACTCTTCTGGTCATCAAAAACACACTTCTTTGTAACGATTTAGGCTGTAGCGTTTATTCTGTATAACAGTGGATTAAAATGTTTCTTTTCAAAAGTAGGTTCTGTGCGATAGCATTATTGTTTTTTTTTTTTTTTGTTATTTTCTAATTGTTAATTTGAAATGTAAATATTTACCAAGAAATATCAATGAAATAGTTTATATATTGCCTTGAACAGAGATGCTTTAGGACAATGACCACATTATATAGTCTGTTATACATGATTTAGTTTAAAAACTATAGAAACTGTGCATTTTATTCCTAAGCTATTTATTTAGAAGAATGTTTTACTGCTACAGCAATCTTGTAAGTATTGTTGAAACCTTTTTTTTAGTGGGGGGTGACTAATTTTTTTGATACTGAATTGTCTGGGAATGTAGTAGATTATAAGTCCCTTGGTGACCAAGTCTGTCTGCAGCAGGAATCCTATTATAACACAAATATGTGCTTCAGTACTCCAGCACGAGGAATGCTTTCTTCGGCAGAAGAGCTGTCAGTCTATCTGCAGTGCATATACAAGCCGGAGGAGTGAAATCTCATTGTGAAAACTACAGCTACTTCCTTTTCATGTCAGACTACCTCGATCTTGGGGGAAAAAAACAAAAAACAGTTTTTTTCTTTTATTTCAATCTTTGTGTAACCCGTTTTCTAATACTGACTTGAGTTGCCTTGTAACAGATCTTATGATTTTTTTAAAAAAAATATAACCCAAACCTTTACAATAAAATCCTTACCTCGTGATTTACAGAGACGCAAAAAAGTTAATAAGCTGTTTACTTTAGAGAGTGAAACATGGAGAAGTTTTATTACATAACTCCATGCCAGAAATGTATTTCCCAGCCAAGAAGGTTACTCAGAAGCATTAAATATGACGACAGATAATTATTTAACCCATCTAGTCTATCCTGTAAGAATTCACACTAAAATCACTCCTTGGTCTCTCCTTAGATTCAAGATAGCTTTATGTCTATTAAGTGCATATTTAAAACCTCTACTAGCCGCTACCACTTCTGGTCGGTGGCTGTATTTATCTACCACTCCCTCAATAAAGTAATTCACACTACATTAAAACCTCTAGATTATGACAACTTGTTCTAATTTATCAAAAGGAGTTGTTGGTGCACCAGATTTTTAATTTTAGAAGTTGCAAATTTCAGCTCATAATTATAATAATTCGATTGTCTGTATGCTGGTCATAAGCATGTCAATAGGTTCACATCAAAGTGTTAAATGTAGGTAGATATATAATATCTTGCAATCACAATTTTATCTTCAGCTGAAAAAAAGACCTCGGAGATCTGAATGTTTGTGACTCCATCTTTTTTTGTGTTGGCTCAATCTCCAACGACCATCCTCTGTTCGATCAAAACGGCCATATCAGTTTTCCTTCATTACTAATCTTTAAAAAGAGAGAAGTAGAATTAAACAAGATAAAGTGACGTTGCTGAGGAAACAAAGTAAAGTGTATTGTACTTGTTATGATCTATGTAATCTGATGAGGTTCTTTTTATCAGTAACGGTTGTATGTCAAATATTTTCCCCTGTCAAAATAATTTTAATTGGCACATACACCGATCAGCGATAACATTATGACCACCTCCCTAATATTGTGTAGGTCCCCCTTTTGTCGCCAAAACAGCACTGACCAGTCCAAGGATGGTCCCTGCTAGACCTGTTAATGTGTGCTGTGGTATCTGGTACCGTTAGCAGATCCTTTAAGTCCTGTAAGTTGCGAGGTGGGGCCAACATGGATCAGACTTGTTTTTTCAGCACATCCCACATATACTAGATTTGGATTGAGATCTGGGGGATTTGTAGGCCAACTCAACACCTTTAACTCGTTGTTGTGTTCCTCAAACCATTCCTGAACCATTTTTGCTTTGTGGCAGGGTGCCTTATGCTGCTGAAAGGGGCCAATGCCATCAGGGAATAAAATGTCCATGAAATGGTGTACATGGTCTGCAACAACGCTTAGAGCGGTTGTACATGTCAAAGCAATATCCGCATGAATGGCAGGCCAAGGTTTCTCAGGAGAACATTGCCCAAAGCTTCACACTGCCACCACCCGCTTGCCTTCTTCGCATAGTGCATCCTGGTAAGCAAAGCACAAGCACTTGGCCATCCACGTGACGTTAAAGAAAGCGTGGTTCCTCAGACCAGGCCACCTTCTTCCATTGCTCTGTGGTCCAGTTCTTATGCTCATGTGCCCATTGTAGGAGCTTTCGGCAGTGGACAGGGGTCTGCATGGGCACTCTGACTCGTCTGCGGCTACGCAGCGCCATGCACAACAAACTACGATGCACTGTATGTTCTGATGCTTTTCTATCAGAACCAGCATTAACTTTCTGAGCAATTTGAGCTACAGCCTTTGCCCCCCTGCTTCTAACACATCAACTTTGAGGGCAAAATGTTCATTTTCTGCCTGATATATCACACCCGCTGACAGGTGCCACGATAACAAGATTATCAATGTTATTCACTTCACCTGTCAGTGGTCATAATATTATGGCTGATTGGTGTATATGACTTGGCATTTGAAGACCATTGGATTGTTGGGCTAATATGTTATAACCTACATACTAGTACTCAGGTCCTGAAAACCCGTTTAATGGCCCTTTATGGCATTTGAAACATCATTCTCCCTCTGTAGTGAATAAACCCCACAGAGTTGGTATCTCTTAAATCTTGCAACAAAAATTGAAACAAATACCTTGCGGAGTACAAGGATACTGCTAAGACTGTAGTATGGAGGTAGAACTTGTCATCACAAACACAAAGAACATTCATGTGATTCTTTTCACATGACGGTAAGTGCTGAGTAGGTGAGAGGTTATCCATTGCCTTATAGAATGCTTGTGAAAAAAGGGGAACTCCTGAGAAAATGTTTTTATTAAAAATTATGTATTAGAAATTAGTTCTGTGGTAAGTAATGGCATAGCTCAGTCTTAACAAACCAACCCAACCAGACACTCTTATAAATGCATATAGCAGAAGGATTTCTTTAGCTTTGCGATAAACCCTCGGCTCATTGTAGTGTTTGTGCAGGGAAAGTGACCCAAAATGTTATGACTGACAATGGCAGCGTCCGGGTCTGCCAATGAAGGAAGTCTGAAATAAAATAAACAGAAATAAAAATGATTCTTCTATGCTAAACTTCATGACTGTATAAAGCACTATTTGATGCTGAAAGAAAAAAATGTCCATGAGTTGTCCCCTTTAAGAGGCTTAATGCCGAGTATTGTGTTGAATATGGAACACCTCAGAGAAAGGACGAAGTAATCTTTATTCTAAACTTGTTTTTCAGAAACAAAGCAAACAATCTCCTAGCAAATCCTGATTAAGTATGTCCACATGGCTTTAGAGGGATTAGTTAGGCCTAATGACTCTGCAAGCCAGATGAAATGCATCTGCAACTAGCCTTCAGGTTGACGGAACGGGGCAATGGGGTTAAATGAAACCCGGTTATTCAAACCATTATTATATAAATGATCCATGATCATATATGTGTACCTGAATGTACTACGATGCATGGATTGTTACTGGATTCAGACAGGCCAAGTGCAGCCTTAATTTTAGTCCTAATCCTACCCAAAAGTTAGAAACTGTTTTTAACCATAAATCAAAGCACTATAGGTTAACCATTTGAGAGTCAAAATGATGCTATTTGAATACGTTATTTAGAAAAATGAAATGAAGAGTAAGCTGTATGAGGTCAAGGGTTAAAATGAATATGGATTTGTCAAACACAATTAGCTTACTTGGTTCTTCACAGCTTCTTATCTGTTAAATGGATTACTCAGAGCAATTCTTCAGTCCAGCCCTGGCTGTAGCTCTGCAGCTGCCTTCCTCCTCCATGGTCTGCCGAGTGGGAGAGCTTTTTGCGCGTGCATGTGAGGGCCTGAATAGACCTCTGCCCGCAACATTCACAGGGGCAGCGCTACAGCAGACTGGTGGTAAGTACATCGAGTGCAGCTGAACACATCTCCTGCAAGAAAATAGCGAGTGAGGGGAAGAGACATCCTGAAAATTTAAAGGAACTGCACATATATCATATGCAATAATGTGCACATGATGGCTGGAGTGCTCGTTCTGTCAGATGATTGTTGAAATATTTCAGGACAATAGCAGACTTCCAAACAAAAATAAAAGCCCCGTAGAGTGCCTTTACATGCAGGTGATTATTTTGATTCAGTTTTTGTTCATACACAGGGTAGCTGTCTGCATTAACATTCTAATGATTTGGTGTAGTAGATGTGCATAAATAGTTGAAGTATTGGGCCTGCCATGGGGCTTCATTGCTCCCTGCTTGCCATGTAACCCAGTCAATAGTGTTTGTTATTATATATAATGCTGTGAGGTAGCCCAGAGGTCCCGTGGTGTGCCTTTTGCAAATGCATGGAGGATTCTGCAGGATCCCCATATGCATGTACCCCTTTACCTAATCTATTATCTAGACAGAAGATGTGTTCGGCCAAATGTAATATACTTACCATTCATCAGCTCCAGCACTGGCTCAGCGAACTCTGAGTGTGGGACCATTTAGACCCCTGTGTTCCTGCGTTGAAAACACTGCCATTTGGTTTAAAGGAGGTGCTTTCCTGCCGCTGATTGGCTAATTCTATCTTGGTTTGTGTATTTGCATAACTTGGCGACTGCTAACCACTTTTCGCATGTGTGGTAAAAAAAACAAAATCTTGAAACCCGATAATCTAACAGATTCCTGCATGCTGAAAATACAATCTATCTGATCTCTGCTTACATGCAGGGGTTTGATACTGTACTGTAGCAGGTTCCCCTCCCCTGCATATATATAATATATATGTGTGCAGTTTTTATATGTATTTTTTTTTTTAGTTAAAAAAAAGTGTATGAGTCTTGTAGGCTACCACTCCTGTGGTCCTTAGCCACACTCGGGATCATCAGAGCTTTCTTCCACAGAAGCAGTTTGGCAACGTGTGGGAAGAATATTTATTATACTTGGATTGTACTCCTTTGGTAAACTTAAGGTATATAAACGGCATCTTATATGTGCAAACAGGAAAAAGAGAAAATGTCGGTGCGCTAAACTAGTCTCAGGCTCAAATAATACAAATGTATAATATGAGGCCTACCAAACAGTGTGAGCATGCTGCAAATACAGTGTGTTGGCTGTACAATGTATACAAAAAACAAAATACTGTCTGCGCTTCTCACCCTAATAAAGTTGGCAGCAAATATATAAACATAATATAAATGAGAGGTTTTATATTATGTTTATATATTTGTTGCCAACTTTATTAGGGTGAGAAGCGCAGACGGCATCTTATATGTGCCTACCCTGTCATATGTTGAGTATTGTCAGTCAACTTGTATATACTTTATCACATGTATACACCTTTAATAAAAAGAGTTCTACACAAGCCCTTGCTTTTTAAAAAAAAAAAAAAAATATTTTTTTACACAAAGAAAGTATATAAAAACATATACAATATCTCATTATCTAGACAACAGAGGTTTTAAGAATATTAAATCGGAGCATGTGGAGAAGTTAAAGCTGCATGTAAAGTGCCTCAAGTGCATATAACCAGTATCTCAATAAAAGTGTTTAATCATACCACAGACGTTAACTATAATTCTCTATAAAGTGCACTCATTGATTGTATCAGATCGGAATAAACTTGTAGTATTTATAGTAAAGTATAGTTAATTTAAACAATCAAAAAAGAGGTCCTGAAAGTTGTATAGTGCTTACCCATTATCCTCCTCCACTTCCCCTATGCCGTTTCGTTTCTCCTTTTTCTAGTAAATTTACATGGGGGGGCTGTAATATAGGATCCTAACCCTTAAAGTGGGTGGGGGGGTGCGGCCTATAATCAGGCCAATACGGTATATAGTGTGTGTGTAAATGATTCTACTATATTATCTTATAAAAAAAATCTTTTGTTTTGTAATTATCCATAATATTTATTAATGTCAATGTATCATACAATTTCTATTGTGTATGTTTACACCCCCCCCACACAGATTGTACCAACTGGCCCAATTAAAGGTATCAACCAAAGATTTGATCCTTAAAGATTAATTGTCGCTGTCAGACCATTTACAATAACTAAATTCATTGACTACCTATAGTTTTTTTGTTCAGTGTAGTCATTGTTCAGTCTTTTTTTTTTTTAATTTTATTTTATTTAAACCATCCGGCTCATTAAGATCTCCTACAATCAGCGACTTAACAAAACAGCACATAAAAGATAATGGGTAGCAATAATCATGCAATCCGCTTTAAGGTATAGCTGGGCATCAGGTAATGGTCATGCTTTGTGTTGTATGTAGTATTTTTTCATTATCAGAGATTTGTGTTTTCTGACAAAGGATCATTTTTGGCACCTTAGTGATTTGAGACGCCGCGTATTCATTATCATTAAAGCGTTCTCTCCCCAGGAGGCTTATGCGCAGACATTGTATCCGTGATGAATGCTTCTCGTGTTACCTGGCTTCCCACAGCTCTCAGTCCCTATACAGGTGATCATTTAGCCTGAGCATCATATACCCCCGTGCTGGCGTTGGGAACCGTGGAAAAAAGACAACATTTGTTTATAATTAAATTCAATGTTCCTATAAAACGTTATCAAAACCGTTATCAAAAACGTTCCATTAATTACATGTGGGATTCCTAGAAAAGTAGGGTGATGGCATTTGTCATGAGGCTTATTGTTTGTGAGATTCAGAAACTTCATCATCGTAGATCGATGGGCTATGGTTTAGCTGCGTTTACTTCATTGGTCACTGAATAACAGGAAAGACAGCCACTTTAGCTTATTTTGAGTAATTCAATGGACAGGGACACTATTGCCTTTCACTTGCTAACAATGCATTCTAAAAGGCAGATTCTCCTGTGAGCAGGACCGAATTAGCCCTGCATTGGTAAATATGCAAGATGAGATTCATGGGGCCAGCGGGGCCAGTTTACACCAGAATGTGACCGGGATTATTCCTTAAGGATGCATAGGGAAGATGAGATTGTTTCAGATCACTGTTAGTGAATAAACACTTGTGAGATCATGGTGTTAGTGTAAAAAACAGGCTTCTCAATCCAGTGTTTTCAACCATCGGCATTTAAATACCTGCGTCAGTACCAGTTCTGTCCTCGCAGTAGAAAATGTCATTTTGTATGAGCTAGAAAAATATCTCTCTTCTTGTACCCTGGAACCCTTTAATGTTGTTGCTTCTTTATTATTTTAATATAAAACACTGTAGCACCTCTTACAATGAGTTAAGGATACATCCGATGCTTTGTTGTCATTTAAGATATAACAGGAATGCATCACCCATTCTGTTTCTTCATTACCTGTGTCTTTGTATTGAAATACTACCGGTAATTTAATTTTGTATCGGCTCTTAGGTGTGAAGTGTACACCCTGCCTGGCGCTGGCAAGGTTAATTGTTAGGAATAAGGGAGGAATTGTGCTCATTTTTATGTACATTTACAATGAGAGTTGATTGGAACAGACAGAGATTACAGTTCCTGTGAATCTGCTGCTTTTCTATTTCATGATGCTTTTGTCTTTTGTAAAGCCCCCTCTTCCGAATCCCCCCCCCGTTCCAGATATTGTTTTTAGTGGTAAACCTTATTTCTTGATCATGGCTAATTTATGCACATTGGAAACTGGGTGATTGCGATTACATGAAAGGCATTTGCCATGTCAAGCATATAATTTCTGGGGGGTACGTTTTTGAAGCTGGTGGGTGGCATGTTGAGGAGGAAATACAAATACTTTTGTGATCTGTAAGCCTTTGCATGCCTTACACAGGGCACAGATAGGCTTGCCTCCTAGACCTTTTAACCCATGACATGCGCACACACAAGGGGTCTAAAAAGCTGGTTAATTATCTCGTGATTAGATCCCTTCTGTTAGTGTATGCATTCCACATACTATAGAGGTATGCTTTACATGTGAAACATATAGGGCTCATGGAAAACTGGGTGACATAGAAACTGAATGTGGCAAATGATTAGAAGATTAGTGAGGTTTAGTTGAATGAGGCTTTGCTGAGATTTTGAGGGCCTAACTAAGTGTTTGGAATTTTCTAAGACAAAAAAACCCTTGGAATTTTAATGCATATTCTCTTGTTTCCCATCACTTACTATATGTGAAATATGTATAAATATAAAATATCTCCCTTATGCATTTTGTTGGCTTTGGTGTCATAAAGTCTAGGTCACTGATGAACCTACCTGGTCTGAGACCAGAGGCAATGACGCACTGGGAAATGGGGATAGCATTTGTATATTTGTCATCGATGATCAATGGTAAATGGTTCAGAAGCTCTTTGCTCAAGGAGAGAACTGATGTCTGATGAGTAGACTACAACACCCTGTGGGAGCATACATATGATCTCAGCAGTTCAGTGAGCCTGTTATATCCTAAAACCTAGTATTACTCATTGCTTCTTTCTTTGCCACTCAATAGAACAAATTATGCTAAAGAAATAATCCTCCGGGCGCTGAAAGAATTAGTCTGCGCCATGATTCCTTTCTTTCCACCAGATAGATTGATTGACCTCATTATTAAAATTCGGTGGATTTCGGTCCTGTTCTTCTTAATGCTCTTGTGCGTATTCAGATCGATCCATGGTACCTTCATAGAGAAAATTATGAATAAAATCATTGTTTACTTTGAATATTTATTACTTGCGTCCAGAATTACCTACCGTTTTGAAGCTGTATAGTGTTTAGTTCATGATATCCGGTACTGAATTGACACCATGAAGAAGATCCAGACTGTCGGCTGTAAATGCTGCTCTTCTTATTAGAGACGGTTTGTCTTGTGTTCTACTCCATTGCGTAGCTTAACGATTTTAGCACTTAGGATGCCAGCACCATTGACGTGTATGTAATATATTGATGCCTACATGCAAATATCCAAATGCATGGAAACTACCCCTGACACTTCTTATCTTGTACCTTACCTATAAGTGTATATATATAATATTCCAGTTTATATACTAGCAGCTGCTTCTGGCATACATTGTGTGTCCGGAACAAACAATATGCGACATTACATGGACGGCTTTCAGAAGCAAGTAGCAGTCTTAATGTGCTCTGTGTTCACTTCCACCTTCTTGTGTTCTTCTTTCTTACGCTGCTCATGCAACATGTAATGCAGCTCTCTGAACTCTGAATTAAAAGATTTTTAAAACAAAACAGCTGAGGGTAAACCAAGGAAAATTGTTATAAGTTGGCACATCTGCCAAGTACCTGTCATGAGCGAAATCTATACTACTGCTCAAAGGTTTGGGGTCACTTTAATGTTATAAAAGACTTTTACTGCTTATTATTAATAGAATATCTTTGTGACCCCAAACTTGCAAAGACTTTAACATAACCATAATCTGTTTTAGGTATTTACCATGTATTTTAAATTCCTTCACGGTTATCCTCTCCCACTTCAGCTGGGAGGCTGTTTAACTGATCTACAACCCCCTCAGTGAAGTAAAACTTAATATTAATGCTTATTTGGTGAGTATATGCTGCTTTGTCAGTCATTGATATTTTTTTTTATCAATGATATTCCCTGTTTATAGCTTAGTTTTCTGCCATGACATGTCGAATAGAACGCGTATAGCTTTTTTTGTTAAGCACTGTTTGCGTAATGGATTTCTAACTATATGATTAAGTAAATTGTCCTTTTCCTCTTGCTCTGTATCCGTATCAAATGTTCTGTTAGTTATGATCTCCTATTATATATAATTCTCCTTTGTTTTGCTGTTGCTTAGTGACAATACCTTACTCCTACAGCAATTTTTCCGAAGAGTGGGGAACCATTTTCATTGTAATGTGAACAAATAATTTGTAGACTATTACATTTATATTAGTGTGAACTTTGAAAAGTTGGTACAAGTATAGCTGGTGGAATTATTCCTTATAATACTCCTATAGATGATTTATTTTGTCCGTACGGTCCATGCACCTTATGATACTTTATGGTACTGTTAACCTAATACAGATTTTGTTGATTATAGTGGAATTGACACCACTTCTAGCATAACTAAATTCATCAAACAAACACCCAAGAGCTTGTGCCTTTTCCTTGACAATCACTGTAATCGTTTGAAAGATACTTTATAGTTTCTGGTTTAAAGGCTAACTCGTGGAAGCTGAGATCAATTTCTTCCTCCGAATAAGCAACTTAAGAACGAGATATAATTTAACAAGGAGGAATAATTACATGTAAGATAGCTTTTCCCATGGCATCCACATGATTTTTGTTTTGTTTTCACTATACACTATACTGTATGACCAAAATATTGTGGATACCTGAACAATCACAGCTATATGGCCCAGAGCAACTACACCTTAACCCCAAATCTGTTCACCACACGACCCCCAAACTTTATGTGCTGCCACCACCAAGTTCTATTTAAGGTTTTAAAAATACCTTAGGAGGATTCGGTAACCCCCTGAACTGCTCAGACTATAGAAAAACCCAATTTTTGGGGTAAAAAATAGTACTCCCAAATTATAAGAAATGTTAATATAACTACAGCTATCCCCAGAAGCTAGGAGTTCAAATTTAGAGCACAAAGACAGAACTGATTCATTTATATGTAATTTGACAAAAATAGTCACAGTGCTTTATAAAAATAATGGTAAAAAAGACATACAGAAATACCTACAAAACCGTATAAAAATAAACGTGGATAAAACACAGAAAACTTACATAAAACAAAAGTATAATAATCCGTGGGAATTTCTTGATGTAATGGTCCCGTCTCAAAATATATAGAAATTCTACGTTTTTAATACTAGGTTCCTATTATAGAACCCTTGTTACTTTTTCTCTGGAAGTCCGCCCATTTGGTGTCACGTGGGGAGGGGAGCGTGTATCCCAGGCACTTTACGACATGGGTCGTAGAACCTGGCAGCAAACTCCTGCCTGATATTTGAACATCACATGTTTTGCTGTTATGGCACCATCTACCTTAATAACTCTGGGGTAATCGCATGCCATGTTATTAGAAGCGTACAGTTACCAAACACCCACTACCTACTGGATAGCTAGGTGACCTATTCTTATTTCCCAGGCCCTGCTTAATTCCCTCCTACCATGTTTGATGTCAATCTGAAGGGCACACAGCCAACTTAGAGAACATCTTCATGTCATGATTCTAATATGGAAGCCATATTTCTCACATCATATCTCTGAAGATGCTTGGTGCTGCGCCCCCCATGTGACCCTGGTGCCCTGTAAGAGTTTATGGCACCCAGGACATCTGGTATCCTTGGAAGATGTCCTGCTTAGGTGCTGTTTCTGCCCCACTGATTTTATGAGGGTCTGGCCAGGACTCCAGATAACATTTATGGCAGGATGTGGTCTAAGAAAAACTAATTTTTCTTCATCATGCAAGATGCTTTGTTAACCCTTTAATTTTGCATGACAGTAGCGGTCTCCAGATTTGTCCATCAGACTTCATTCACTCCACAGAACCGTGATCTTCGGCTTGTGTGCAGCTTCAGCCATGAAGGACAGGTGATTTCCCCCCCAAACTTTATCACTCTGCATCCCAGCTCTGTGAATGTGTGTGGTCTACTGGTGAGCTGTTGCTTCTCCTAGATACTTCTATTTCATAATAATAGTGGGCCAGGGCAGAAGTCTTACAACCTCGATTAGGTCATCCTATAAAGGCATCCTGTACTACATTTAAAGTTACTAAGCCCTTTTTAGCATCTTGAACCAGAGGTAGAATATTAAATATTCACCACTCTTGTTGGTTTCTGTAGACATTTCAATGGCCTGGAAAAAGTCACAAAATGTCTTCATCCTGCTCCTGCTGTGAGCCATACATATATATGCAAGCTTACTCCCGTTGTATCAGCTGATAAGGCAGTTCTGTGTGAATTTCTTATTTCAGTGTAAGCATAGTATCGGGAGTATCAGGTCTTGACCTGTCAGCCATCCTTTAGGATGTTTTGTTTGCATCCTTGTCTTCGATGTATATCCTACTTGAGGTATGAATATACACTATATGGAAAAAAGTATTGGGACACCTGACACTTACACCAAAAGGGACTTTTATGACATTGCATACAATCGACGGTAATATGTAGCTGGTCTCCCCTGTGCAGCTATAACAGCTTACACTCGTCTGGGAAGGCTTTCCACAGTTTTTTGTGCATTAATTCCAATAATACCACTTATATATATCGAGGATGACATTTTACAAAATAATTTATTTTGTGGCATCCTATCAGTTTCCCCCGCAAATGTTTGTAGATGCAGACTGCATGGCTAGGTGATTGATGCAATGGGTCTGATTGAAAGACCTAAATTCAGTAATAAAGTGTGTCCCAATAATTAAAAAAAAAAAATAGTTTGTGTCCCCTCCCCCCATTTAATGATTGATGTATTTTGTGATGATGGAGGCGTGGAATTGTGAGAGACTAATGTAGCATGAAACTTGGATCAGTAACCCTTGCTGGGCCTCTTCAAAAAGGCAGTTTCCAGATATTTGAAAGGCTGTATACATCATGTGCACGAAACTGTACTGAGCCCACAATCTTTTGGAATGTTTCATCTCAAATCCGCAACTGACTTAATGGAAAATATTCCTCGAAGGGATATTTTGTTTCATTCTTGAGACCCCCCCCCCAACCTATCTGCTTCACTGATGTACCCTGTGCTGCAGTGTTCCATTTGGAACAAAGAAAGGCATGTGCTGAGCCATTAAGAGGAAAGCAGATCATCCTTTTTCTTTTTTCCACCTCTGTGCACTTGAATTCAGATTATCCGGCCTCTCCATTTAATGACTTGAAAAATGCTTAAGCAACCTAAGTGGTTGGGGGGGGGTGTATAATATGTAGGTAGACACACGTCAGAATAACGTGGGGGAAAGTGATTCATTTTGTTCTTTATTAACAAAATGTCCTTAAGCCCATTAAGGACAATGCATTGTCCTTTGTCGTGAAGGGGTTAAAGAACTATACTATTTTTTTACTTACAAGACCCCCCCCACACAAAAAAGTTCTAGTTTTCTAATTCTGTTTTCCGGCAGCTGCATATTAGCCAAGTGGATATGTTCTATATCTGTTATTTTAGGCCAGTCGATATGACAGACTCCTTATACTTCCTGCAGTAAGCAATAGAATGGCTCAGTTCTATGGAGGAATGGACTTCATTAGCATTGCCATAAAGAATCAGCTCAGTGTGGTGTTTGGACAGGGAAAGTCAGCCAGTTATATGACTGACAACAAGGACGTTGGTTAAACCAACCATACAACACTGTATATTCAAGGAGATACATATTTTATTTGTATTTTAAATTGGCCAAACAATAATGTTTGTAATGTTTGTCTATTTTTTTCTTTCGATATCATGTTCTGTGTTTTACTGTATAGCACAATTGCAAATGGAGAGTCTGTTTCATGCAAACCATTTAGCTCTCAGTTACTGTATGATGGAAGTAGGATTATTTACATGCACAAATCATCCGCCATAATGTCCACAATGATGTTAGTCACATTTGACATCTCAAGAGCTTATAAAAGCATGGTATTATCCTGAAATGCATCTCCCAGGGCAAGTACTTAATCTCTGGGTAATGGCATTGATTTGATGCTACTAGGTCTTAAATCTTCATTTATTTGTATAATGGAGTAGTTTATGATTTTTGTTGTTGCACAGAATAGTAGGTAAATAGAAACCGGAAAATCAACATCTTGTCACAGAATAGTATTTTTCTCTTGTCTGTGTATTACGTCTAAAGGTAACAAGTGTTTTTCCCAGCACTTGGCTCCTAATAGAATTAACAATTACCGTATTTCCCCGAGTATAAGACGCTCCCATGTATAACAATTTTGGGGCCTGAAATTTTACAAAAAATTTGTTACATAAAGTTATTGTACTGACTGCCTGGGCATGATATGAGTGTGATTGATGTTAGCTGATATCAATTGTTAGCAATTACACTCCTATCAGGATCAGGCAGCCAGTACATGCACATCACTTTCAGCCTCCCCGTGCCCCCTCCCTGTGCCCCCTATACACGGATTCATGCTATCACACACACACATATATTCATTAATTTACTCCTTCACCCTTACCTAAACTGCATATCTTCTGGTGCCGCTAGCAGACTTCCGTGGGGGCCGTTGTTACCCTCTGCGTTGCTCGAACAGGAACGGAGCAAAGTCATGTGATGTACATTGACGTGACTCCACTGGGTTCGCCTCGACGGATCAAGAGACGCTGCTGACCAACACAGAGCTAAGCAGCAGGTCCCCTTTCCGGTTAAAAAAAGAGTCCTACATGGGGAAATAGGGTACTTACACTTTTCATTAGTCACCATTTATATGTACCTCCCAATAAAACGCAATGGAGTCTATTCACTAAAGGGCGAGTTGTGGCTTAAACCTTCTCAATTTGTATTGAAGGGCCAACATTAGCAAGTTCCTCCAGCAACAAGGGCTGAGAAGACCACTGCTTTATCTCCTGGTTCATCTTGTAACATGTATGTTATACACATGCACACACACTGTATTCACTGATATATTTGAGGCTAGTCCAGGTGTGATTATATTTATAACACGTTAATTTGTTTTCTAAGGAAGTACGTTTCTGATGATCATTACTTGGATGGCTGACAGCATTGTTCTAGTATGTTGGCTACCAAAGTGTCTACCCCCTCTCTGCCTGCAGTCATTTCCTTTTTATATAACTTATATTATCTGTACAGAGATAAATAATATGAAGAACTCTTGAAAAAGCATTGCCTTTTTTATATTGGACTAAACAAAGCATACTTTTTAGAAGCTGATTAAACCATATTATCTAGTTTGTCAGCTAATCAAACTACTATGACGTGTCGGTATAGAAAAAAACTATTTTAAGCAAGCGTTCTTAACAACTTAATCACTAAAACACGGTGAGTGGTCCATTTATCTGTAATACAGGAGCAGCCTACGGTGCTCATACATTGAAACATTTAGTATTTCCAAGGAAACGTCATATGTTATTTTGGGTCCTTGAACTTTTGCAGGTGTTATACACTCAAAGATCAAGTTTCGGGGCAAAAATAAGAAATCGGCAAACAGAACTTAACTAAGCAGCAAATCAATTCAAAGTATCAAGGTGCTGACACCAGCTCTGTCTTGGAAGAAGGGCCAAAGAAAACAGCCATAGGTTCCACATCATTTGTAGGAAGCATATTTCAATTCTTGTCGAGATAACCAGCCCGAAATTAAAGTGTAAAGCCGTTCATCTGTCCTCTTGTATCACCAGTAATAGAAAAGAAGGACACAAAAGAAATCAACAGGGAAAAGTAAAGGTTTTAATTGCATGTGTGATCAGTAATATGATCTATCTAGAACTTCTGTATAGCGGGATAAAGGCACAATAGGCCCTCAAAAAATTAAAATTAAAATACTGCAGACTCAAATACATAATCAGCTATTCAAGCCGTACAAAGGCTATTTAGCCCTGATTGCTAGTTGAGGATTTGCATAGCTTTTTATTTTGGCACACGGTTTCATCAGATGAAGGGCTTCTGTTCTGTTAAATGCGTCTGCTGATTTTATAAGTTTTAATAAGGAAAAAGAAAACCCAGTTTTAACTAGCGAGTGTATCCGATAAAATTCTAGAGATTAATACATAATTTAGCACATCAGCCTTGAGATCACGGAGAAGATGCTGAGTGGGAATACACGTTTTGATATGTTTCAGTAGTTGAAATTTTTATAATTATAACCTTTGATTATTCTTTATAATATAGTACTTAAAAATGAAATCTCCCAGAAACTAGGAACAATATTCATAATATGATCCACGTCTTACTAGTTATACTGATAGTTGTGTTGTGCCAAACCACAGTATATCACAACAGATTGATAAGGGGTGCGTGCGTTTATTTGGTACAAACTGAATGATGTTGTAACCTTATCGATAAACAGATGTGTGGTCCATAGGAGAAGCTCCCTGCAGATGATTTCTTTGTGTAGAATATTAATGTCTGTTTGGGAATGAAATATTTTCATTGCTAACTGTTTCTAGGGCAAGAATATTTTACTGTATTGCAATCTGGTGGTCTTGAGTAAGCCTTGACCAGAAATGCATTTGTCATGTACTAATATAGTTAAGATGTTCAATCCGAAGGCATCGTCAGTATGGATTATCTAAAACTTCCCAATCCATTACGCTTGATGTATGTGGGTAAAGTGGGGGGAGCTGACAGTGATTCATTGCTTCCTATTAAAATTGTCAAACCCGTTTGTCAAGGTTGAATGGTAGTGGTGAGCACATACAATTAGGATTTCTATACTTGGAACTGAAAAAGACGGCCAACTCAGCTGGAGCAAAGCCATTATGTACTGTATTGTATAGGCCGTTCTCGTTGAATATTGTGTTCCTGCAGATGGTTGCAAAGGACCAGCATTAGTCTAGAGTCTAGACCGGTCAAGAATGTTCTGAGGCAACAACTCACTCACAATGTAACTTGCTAATATATGCTACCTTGTAGCCACTTCCAAACTGGAAACCTCCAGAGAGGATCTAATGAAACATGATACTTTTGTTTCGTAAGAGAAAGCTAAAGGTACACCCTGGCCACGGTATGCAATTTAATGCACGTGATAGCAGAGAGATCCCTTTAAATTTGTGTGGCGTCCTCCATGGAGGGGATTCTACAGATCTCTCTATGTGCATTTGCCCCTTTGCTATTTCCCAGCTATTTTCTGTGCATGAGATGTGTTCTGCGCTTCAAGACGTAGTGAGGGAGGAGAACTAAGAGTATAATTTAGACAGAGGGCTAGGAGAGGGTCAGAGTAGATCGGGTTCAGCTCGTATTTATGTTATTGATCCTGCTGGAGAATGTTTGTTCCATTAATCCAGCCTCTCAGCCAGAGGAGACCAGGGATTGAAGTTTACAGAAGGCTTTTTCATATGTGGCCAGAGCATCATGCCTAATATTTAGGATCACTCCTCAATACACACCCTCCCTGATTATTCATTGTGTTGCGTTTGCTTTAATAAGCTTGGTTTGGATTTTTTCATACAGCAATCTCTAGTGATTTGCTTAGTTTGCTGATGTCTAATTGTTTAGCTGTCAACCGCTTTCTAGCATTGATATAGAGTTTTGTTTGTAATGTACTGCTTTATGTAAAAACATATCCCATACTTTACACACAGCTTGGCCTTTGCATGTTTATTGACAACCGCTGCCATGATTGTAAATGTTTCTTGTGGATGACAGACTTTCAGACTGCTTTAATTCAAACAATTCCCATGTTTACCCAGTTTCCTATTTTTGCTGTGCTTTTTTGTATCTTGATGTGGATATAGCCAACTGCTTGATGGGCATTATGCATAAAGAACAATTCACTGTTTATAACATATTGCTCTACTTTTGCCACTTAGGACTTAGTCTTAAGTAAAACACATAACCTGGTTTCATCTGAGATGAACTTTTTGAGCCATATGTGTTTTGTAGTGCAAATAAGCATATAATACCATGTTTAACCCCTTGGCGACAATTGACATGCCAGGTACTTCAAAGAAGAACATCCTGCTGGGACAATTGGGGTGCCTGACACGCCAGGAGTTTAAACAGGTGTAGAAGCGATCTGAGATGCTGCAGTAATGCCCCAAGGCATTCAAAAAGATCGAAATCTGCAGCAGGGGCCCCATTTGATCGCTCCATAGTGTGTGTCCATGTGCAGGCCTCCTGGTTAGAAGAAGTCCAGATACTTAAACGGTGTTGCTGTAATGCTACCCCAGGGCGCACTGTGATCACTCCGGAAGGCGGTCACAAGCGCCATAGCAAAAGATTTTGTCCCTTGCATGATGGCGGCTCCCATGAAAAAATAAACCAGTTCCCAAGAGGGGTTAAGTAAAGCCCGATGAAAATATCATCAAGTATAGGCCTACAAAGCACTTCAACTGATTATTTAGTATAGCATAACCCGGCTTCAAAAGACTCCACAGACGTCTCCTGTGCCGCAGTAGATATATGCAGCTGCTGTGCATGCAAATGCAGAATTAATATGCATTGCTAAAGGTATTGTACATTAAACCAGCCCTAGGCATGGCTTCAGGAGAATGACACGGGATGCAGTTAAACAGTACCAAGTATGTTCTTCTGAGCCTGTCCTACATAATGCATTTATCCTGATATGGTTTTCCATCCTGACTTGTTCCAAAAGCCGTCAGTAGTGGGTTGGGTGCATTAACCTGCCAGTGACCTTATTCATTCAGCAGAAGAAGAGCTCAATAGCATGTCCAGTTCTAGCATTTAGCATCACCGACCACTTTTGACCATTGTTACTAGCACAATCTTTTTACCACTCTCAAAGAGCCGACTGTCGTCGTGTGTCTTGGAGCGCATATGTTGGTGACCCGAATGCAGTGCAGTTTTTTTTTTCTACCTGTGTAAATTAAATTAGAGGTTTTTGTTGCCATGAAAAATGACTTGTTTTTAGAAATTGTTTGCCTCTTGTTAGTGTCTAGTACTGAGAGACAGATCATTCTCTTCCACTGTTGAATCTTTATTGCTTCCTATGCTTTTTTTTTTTTTGAAAAGTTGAAAAATATTCTTCATCACATTTTGGTGGATTGCTGTATGTAAAAACATTGCTGGATTAGTTTACTAAAAAGCTTAAATGTTTATACTGTTTAAGCTGTGTTACTTTGTTTGTAACCAGTGAAACATGGGTTAACAGATACACCGGTAGTGCAGGGGATCGACATGTAATATTTGTTTCTAACCTTTCCTGGAGTGCTGTATTTATTTTTCCACCGGCTTGAGCTGCTGCAGTTCATACACAAGTTCGTACACGTACAGAATGTTTCACAGACCTGATGGAGGAGGAATGTCTTCATTAATTAGCAGATGTGCCTGTTTCTTGTTCCCTTTGTGCCTGGTCCTTTTAGCTTAGTTTGTAGACAGGCTAAAGCTGTGTACAGATGCTAAAAGGGTAGAGCTTGAACCCTTGAGACGCTTAATCCTGATTAGACCAAGCAATGTAAACAGGGACTCCCGATGCGTGTTTGTAGGACACTGTGATGGTTGGTTGAGCTCTTTATTTAAAAAAAAAAAGTAGTTTTCCAGTGCCCTGCGTAGCCTCCCTGACGTCTATTCACTAAATGGAGAGTTTGTCTAGGTATTGTGGTTTTCACTGTTAACTATTTATTTTGAAGGCCAACAGCAGGTAGAATGGCTGGACTGGTCCTGTACAATGCATAAGTGAATGGGAAACCAGCGAAATCTCACTGATTTAACTTTACATTATACAGCACCAGACAAGCTCTCCGTACAGCAGAATCTCACTGTGGATGGCCCTTCATAATTCTTCTTCAAACTCTTTCAGCTCTCGCCCTCTAGATCCCTCTGTGTGAAACTGTGTGCTGGGCTGCTAAGGTCTACCCCTGTTTCTTACCTTTGCACTTCTAGAAGCCTAGAGTGGATCCTTTTGGGTCTAGAGCTGCTCCTAGCTGCAAAGAGGAAGCACAGTGAGAGTATGTGTGCATGAGCGTACGTTCTCTTCTATAGATGCAGGATAGCTTTTTGTATGTGCCTTGCATGTTTAAATGCCCTCACTGTATTAGCATCTACCATGTCTGCTGGGAGGCTGTTCTCTTTATCTACCACCCTCTATAAATAAAACTTCCGTACTTGGCTCTAAGCTGCTAAACCTTGTTCTAAAAAGGAAGCTTATGGGTATTCAGTAATACTAGAGATGTACTTTCTGATACTCTAGTTACAAAATCGAAACATTTAGAATAGTAGATGGAGCAGCCTCGTGAATGATAAGTAACATAAGACTCAACTGTGAATAAAAACTGATTAAGACTAATGAAACATCTCCTTAGTGAATGCAGTGACAGATTTAATCACCGAATGGTTGCCAGACTGAGTTGGGAACCGACGTGTTAACTGTAGCTGAGTAATAAAAATAAAGAGTATGATGTCACCTTTGCACTTCCTGTCTCATGTGAGATTTGCGGAATGTATTCGTGTTTAAGACCATATATTGTAATTAATAAGGAGCTGGCCTGTTTCTCCCTCAGTGGAGGTTGCCATGGTAACTTTAGCAGTTAAATTATGGGCCTTTGATTTTCCCATTTTAATTGCTCCACATACATGGCAGTCATTGCCAGGATTTTTATTTGTGTTTTAGTTAAATGAAATAGAATGTAAATGCTGCTTGAAAAGATACGATTCATCAATGTTTTCGTTCCAATTTTATTTTAACCAATACAATTACACCCCCACCCCATTCCCAAAATTGCATATCCTACAGAAATTGATGGATATCAGATAACTGTATGCACTAATTGGATTAAGGTCACAAAAGCCAGGAGCCATGTTTTCTCCAAATAGTTACTGGAGAGGAACGGTTAGTAAATCTACCCCAACCACCGCATGCGTAACGTGCTGTGGTCACCACCTCCAGAATACGCACTAAGTCATTAAACCGCTTTAGTCGGATTAGTGATTCCGTAACAGGAACAATCATGGTTTTCAGATTAATTTTGTTTGTTTCGCCTGATTTTCCACTAGCTATGTGTTGTGGCTAAGGTTGGCGTATTAGTTTTTTGGTATGTACATTGTTTGTGGCCGTTGGGTAGAGGTGCTACATTGGCCATTTTTGTTTTGTCTGTATATACGTTTCACGCGTAGCTTATATATAATTTGAAGTGATCATTAATTATTTTACTTGATGTCATTAGGATTTTACGCTGTTTTAATTTTCAGAATGAGCCGTCTTAGCAGTACAGAGGGGACTATTTACTAATGGGAGAGTTGTCAGGAGAGTCTGATCTCCTTCCTAAAGAGTGGTTTGAACTCCCTGACTTCAATGTACTTTATGAAGGACCAACATCTGTGAGCCACTGCGGCAGCAAGAGCTTAGCCAGCCCTGATTAATGTATAGTTAAATCTGATTATTAAAACTGTTTTGTAGTGCCACCTCGCACCTTTTTCCTACTTTGAGTGAATAAACCCCAGAGTGCCTTCTTAGGAAGCAAAAGGCACAGACCCATATCTGTTCATGATGTGATAATAAAAGCACAACTTCAAGCTAGGAATCCATAGCAGCCACTGCAACATAGTAATTTCGTTTGAAAAAAGCCTTAGGTCTGTGACGTTCAACCGTTCTACTTATCCATTTACACTATTCTTCGAATTTTGCCACTTAGCGGGAAAATCCTTCTCGACTCCAAAAAGGCAAACTGATTTCTTTTTGAAGCATCTATTGTATTTGGTAGCACCACCTCTCTTTGCAGTGCGTTCCATGCCTTTATAGTCCTTCGCTACAAAGTCACTTTCACTTGAATAATTCTACAATGTTGTTTTACCACAAAGGGGGAATTTCTTTAAGAACTTTTACATTGGCCCTCCACCGGAAACAGCAGTAGGCTGACACGTGTTATATTCGTAGTATTTACTAATAGCCTAGTGTTAAAACGGTCTAATCACGGGGGAAGCATTCAAGGTTTTTTCCCCTGATTGTGTGTCCCATCCACTCACCACTGTAATTGTTGGTCAAGACCTAGAGATGTAAGCCAATATCTTCGGATCAACGTTTGTATGTATTTAATAGTGATATCGTTTATATAGAACAACATTCTTATTTTGGTTTTTAAATTGAACGCCTCTCCTTTTATGATTGACAAAGGGCACTTTAAGTAGAACCTTTAAGTAGCAGCAGCATTATGTTCCACATTTTTAAGGAGTCTGTTTCACATAAATACAACTTGTATTATAACATTTATATTATAACATACATTTGTTCATAACAAAGTTTTGTTTTTCTTATACTAAATGTTTTTTTTTGGTTTTTTCTAATATCCGATTCAGGGTGATTCTTTGATTAGTGGAAAATTGCACATAAAAAAATTCCACATGCATTACGCAGAAAGAAGTCTACTGCATCTATATGTGGAAGCTGTATTCATAAGTGTTATGGTAATTGTATGTGAGCAGTATGTTGGAATGTACCCATCATGCTTTGGGAGGCTCATTCCCAATCACAATAGAGCAGTCGGCGAGCAATGAGCTTGTTAAGGGGGTGCGGATTTGCTTCAGCATAAACCATGGGAGACTGCTCATTTATTCAATGGGAGTGGGGGATGCTTAAAGGTCTTATAAGGTCAGTCACAAACTTTTACTGCTGGTTTTTAACTAAATCTACAATAGTTTTTCTCTGATCACCAAGCGTACAAAGAATGAAAAGCCTTGTGACATGCAATAATTTGCATACTTAAAGCAGCCCTTATGGCTCACTTTCATTGCAGGCATTGGATACTTTAAACATAGATGTGTGTATGCATATATACGCTATCATTTAAAAGTTTGGGGTCTCATAGTAACATCCTTGTTTTTGAAAAAAAGAAATTGTGTCCAACCGATTAAAATAACATCAGATGAATTAGAAATAGTGCAGACATTGCTTAATGTTGTAAATGACTATTGCAATATGTTCGTAGGATTACAACCATCACTCCTGTGTCCCAATGGCACGTTGTGTTAGCTAATCAAAGCTTAAAAGGGTAATTGATTATTTGAAAAGCCTTTTGCAATAATGTTATCGCAGCTAGAAAACCACTAAGTGACTCCAAACTTTTGAACAGTAGTGTATATTCTTGTAATCTCCAATCCCTTTTGTCTCTTTTGTACCTCCATGTCAATTATACTTCCTAATCTTTAACTTCTAGGTTGTCCCACCTAGTCTGCTAAGTAGAACCCTTTTCTAATTGTCACATTAAAATGAACGATCCTGGTACCACTGAATGCCACCATCTCACCTCTTCGGTAAAGGCCAATTTTCTCCCCCTTCTCCCCTCTCCCCCTATCCTCAGCAAATGCTTGTTGTAGAACCAGAATGATTTTTATCTCAACCTTTTGGGGACAATATAAACTGATGACTCTGTTTGCAGGGTTTTTTCATCTAGACGTTCTACAGTGATCTCTGTACAGTTAATTCAAGTTGTGAACAAAGTAGGATGCTTTTAGATCATCACCCTGTGACATTTGGCTTTCCTTCATGATTACATCCAGAGCAGTTGGCTATTTCTTCCATACAAATTAATTATTTCTTAGTCAGCAGTTGAAGATGTAGTGCCACCTTGCCAGGAGACAAAATGCTGATCTCTTTTAATCTTGTTTACCAACTAGAGTTGCTATATATAAAGATACATGAGTCTGTATGGTCTAGCAAATGATTAGCACTAATAGAAGAGTAGTAGGGATAGCTTCTTGAATAGGGTAACTGCCAAGAGATTAAAGTAATGCCGTTTGTTCCATCTGTGCCGTACGGTAGGGCAGCAGTAAAATTTCTTAAGCCTAGCTGTGATTCCATAAGCCATGTCTGTTAGGACAGCATAGGAATGAAATGGACATGATAGGTGAATTATCAATGAGGCTTAAGGGTCAGTTGTCACAGGTAATAATGGGTGAGCTATTCTATCAAGCTGAACGGTATGGTAGAAGCCTCTTTTATGTGCTAGCAAGCAGGATCAATGGCTACCTAGGATCTCTCCACCCTTGCTAATGATCTGTACGTTTCGTAGCCATCTCATTTTTTTCCTGAATCATTTCAGGCTCACTGGTTGTCAATAACTCCAAAGGTTCCTTTTATTCGAGGAAAGTGGACCTATATTTAAGAGGGGGTGGGATTCCCTTGGGACATCATTAATTTTTGTCGTTGAAAATAAAACTGGCTTCTAACTTTTTTAGCTGGTTCCTAGATTCAAAACTAATTTGTTAAGCCCTGCCCTAAATTCACTATCCATTATCAAGGGCCAACACTGACATGTTTCTCCATCTAGGAGGACTATGCTGGCCCAGTAAAATTCCATTTGTCAGAATGCTTTGGAGAAATATCACGGGTTTTACTATACATTATGAAAGACTAGCCAAGAAATTCCCTGGGATTGTCCCTTTATAACAAATAGTGAAGTCTAGGAGATGACGCAACTTTCTACAGATTCTTCCCAACTCTCCCTTTAGTGAATAAACCCCACTATAATGTCAATCAGCCCCATTTTATTACCCTTAACCCTTAACCCACTACTCTGTGTCATCACTCGTATTTATATGGCATGTTTATAAAGCGTTGCAGTGCATTTCCTCTCGTGTCATCTTTACTATGTTGTGGGTAGTAAACTCGATCCACACACTTTACAGACACCGTTTATATATAGAGAGTAGGCTGTGGTTTTACCATAATTATAGAGTTGAGACCGCAAGATCAGGTAAATATATAAGACATGCTTATGGTTTCCTGTCTCTGTTCTGTACTCGTTCATCTCTGTTTTGCTGCTGGAAACAGAATGGACACTCTTTCCTCTACACTGGCTGTGGCAACGTTGTGTTGGGTCTTCTCTTAAGACGGCACATTGTAAGCGAGTTAAAGGAATAAAAAGGAAAAAAAAGCAGACTACAAAATGCTTGAGGCGTTCTGTTTAAAGTCTGCATGTTCAGTCAGGTTTCTTGTGGTTGGGATAAGTGCCTAAGGCTTTTTATTTTATCTAGCAAAGCAATAGTCAGAAGACTTGCGTGTGCTTTACTACGCACTGTCTGTGCTCGCAGCCACGACTTTAATAGAGAAGATGGACGACTTTCTTTATGTGACCCCTGCATTTGTTTAACCTCTTTGATTTCGGGTGGTTAGGATTCTAGCATCTTTTAAATACTGATTTAAGTTAAAAACGTTGGTAGACCTCCAGCACGTTGCAGATTTATAGTGAATCCTCTCCTCAAAACAAAATTAATTGAACTTACTCGGTGTTACCGATTCTTTATCCAAGCCAATAACTGATCTATTGCAAGTTACACTGGTATGCTTTAAAGAAATAGTTTGCCCTCAGAAATGCTTTATTGTATATACTGCTTAATGTTTACGAATGTTTTCAAAAGGTGGGGCTTGTTTGATGTATTTGGATTTTGGTTTGCATTTCCAGCATTGGGCTAAATAAACCTACAAGGCTGTCCAATGGTAAATTATGGAATGAAGGAAAAGATCTAAAAAGCTCTAACTGAACAAAAAATGTGCCCTTGGATGTTTGTTCACAGAGAATGGCACCTGAATATCTGGATAACACATCAATGGCTTCAGTTTCTTACTATAGCATTCAAAGGCCATAGTTGTGCCGTTTCAGGATAATCTGACCAAAAAATCAGTTTGCCTCAGGTGTCTTGAGGGCTTAAATCTTGTTGACGTTGTCGATGAATTAATTACAGGGCAGCAATTCAAAAAGTATACATGAAATGTATCTTAATGTTACAGCCTGCCAGAAGAAGTGATAGAGGAATATTGGCATCCTGAATACGAGACAAGGCCGGTCACCAATTAAAGCTGAAGTCTTCACGGCAGGAATAATGGACTAGATGGGCAAAATGATTCCCATCTGCTATCAATTTTGATTCAGCAACAAAATCAGTTGATTGCTTGAAGAGTCAATTCATGCTGCCAGCTGCAGCCATTACTTTGCTACCCACCATTTCTTTTTGGCAGCCAATCCTTGTTGCCTAGATCCAAGCTGACAAGTCCCAAGTCCTGATGTAGCTTCTCGGGTTAATCTACCACCCTTTTTTTTTTTTTTTTTTTCCCCCCACCCTCTTTTTTTTTTTTTTCTTCTTCTTTTTCCCACTCCACCCGCTGTCTTTGCCGTGTAACAAAACTTGGCTTGTTTGGAAGCATCCGAGAAGCATTGAATGGAACTATTGTTGTGAAAACAGTGGCCTGATTCAAAGAGCTTCAGCTCTCTCGCTGCTTCTCCCATGTTTCCCCCACCCCGCCTCTTATCTGGGCACCACAGGTGCAGGAACAGGCCTTTTATGCCATCTTAACAGCTTAGGTACTGGAAAGACGGCAAATATACATAGGATACTTTTTGTATGTAAAATTCACATTTTTAGATTTGGAGTCTTTTTTTTTTTTTTTCCTTTCTAGAAAGCTGTACTAGCCAATATATTTCACAGTATTGATAAAGCCTGCAACCATAGGGCAGGGTGCCATGAGGTTGTGGGGGCAAATCAAGGTCAACTTGTCAATGTTAAGTATAGGCTGATAGGTCACTGAGAGGTCAGGTAGTTATTTAAAAAAAAAAGAGCTTATGTAAGCTATTTCTTGTTTGCGCATGCGTTAGTGTCTCGCGCTGCCGCGTGCATGCCTCGCGGGTGCCTTGCTCTGCGCTATGGGCGGGAAAATCACCTATAAATAGAGCCGTCTTTGAGGGGCTTGTCACTTACCTGGCTAACCGCTGAGTATCTGCACCGACCTTTGAGTCTGGTGAGCAGTGGCGAGTTTGGTAAGCCGAAGACTCCATGGAAGCATTAATGAAAATGCGCCCTCCCACCCTATATTATATTGTTATCCTTTTGTCGTGGCTTTTATCAGGGTATAGCTGCCCTATAGCTTTTAGGGTGAACTGTAAGCTTAACTTATGCCGGCTGGCTTTTATGGTGGTTGGCAAGATTAAGTAATTTTAGTCTGATGCTCTGGGCTTGTGCCAAGGGCTTGTTATGTTTATGTGACAATGGTTGCAAAGTTATTTTGTTACAGTTGAAAGTTTGTATAATTGATAAACTAAATAAAAGTCCATGGCCTGTTTCATCCAAACTTAGTGTTTTGTTTTTATTTATCAATGTCTTGTTGGTATATTATGTTTATACATGCTGGTATTTGTGGTTCATGTCCCATACAACCTCATGCATCACCAGAAGCATACATTGATCAAAAACTAGTTCCCATATCTTGCATGTTACGCTCAATGCACACTTTATTAGGTAAACCTGTTCAATTGCTTGTTAACACAAATAGCTAATCAGCCAATCACATGGCAGCAACTCAATGCATTTAGGCATGAAGACGTAGTCAACACAACTTGCTGAAGTTCATATGAAGCATCGGAATGGGGATTTAAGTGACTTTGAAAGCAGAATGGTTGTTGGTGCCAGATGGGCTGGTCTGAGTATTTATTTCAGACACTGCTGATCTACCGGGATTTTCATGCACAACCATCTCTAGGGTTTACAGAAAATGGTCCGAAAAAGAGAAAATATCCAGTGAATGGAAATGCCTTGTTCATGTCAGAGGTCAGAGAAGAATGGGCAGACTGGTTGGACATGACAGAAAGGCAACAGTAACTCAAATAGCCACTCGTTACAACCACGGTATGCCGAATACAATGCCACAAAGCTCACATCATCTCAAACTCATTTTGGGATGAGGTGGAATAGGAGATTCACATCATGGATGTGCAGCCGACAAATCTGCAGCAACTGCATGATGCCATCATGTCCATGTGGACCAAAATCTCTGAGGAATGTTTCTAGCACCTTGTAGAAAGTATGCCATGAAGAATGAAGGCAGTAGGGGGTCCAACCCGGTACAAGCAAGGTGTACCTAATAAAGTGCCCAGTGAATGTATACTTAATAAGCCCTTGTAAGGCTGCTTCCAGAACACAATATATGACGTGTGTAAAATGGATTAGACTAATGTAGATCTTGCCAAAATAATGCTTTGGAACAGTGTTAGTGCTGTGGAAATCCTTAGCCATGTAGCCCACGTATAGCTCAGAGTACACTACAGTGGCTGATTATGAATAAGGCACATGCCTACGGGCCTCTGAGTTCTGTGGGTTCCAGCATTAGCTTCACCTTGCAGACTACTGTTGCTTTCAGTGGGCCCTCAGTAGGTTACTACAACCAATTTTTACAAGCAACATCATTCCTTACTTGGTTGAGATGAATGCTTGGCAATAGGTACACAAAATATAAAATTTCTTGTTTGGGTAGTTTAGCGTAATTGCCGAAAAGTCACCGGTCATGCTTTGTCCTTGGGGCATCTCTGTCTTGCATACTTTAAAATGTCTGTTTTTGCATTGTTGATGGAAAGAAATATCCATTTATTACACTTTTATTCTACTTATTCGCAAGCACCTGTCAATAATGGTATTGATGAGTGTTTTTTGGGAAGTGCTTGTTTCTAGAACCCTGGAGTGCCGCAGTACAATATGTGCCATTCTCCAGCTTGCATTTGTGGAAAGTAAGGCTGGTGTTAACATGAATTGATCGCACTCTATACAACTACCCTTTAGTAAAAAAAAAAATAATGCTTTCCCTGCTGCGTTTTTTTTTCTTTTCCTTTCACGATTGTAAAATACTGTTTGCTGGCATATAATTAACTGGGACTGGTGAAATATAAACTCCCAACTGCCCAGCCATGTACGAGGAAGGTTCTGGGTATGTTTGTGTCTGCCAAGTATGAGTTCGCCATTGGAAGGTACTTGGGTTACCGCAGCTCTGTCAAGAAATCTTATTCCACTTTAATTTCCATATTTGCTCTGTTAAGATCATTTAATTGATTTTGATCAAATTACAGCACAGATGGTCAATTTTTTTCCATATATATATATATAATTTTAATATAATCATAGATGTTGAGATATTGTTTTAATGTGAGGATCACTTCTACCTGCTGATTGAAGTATGACCGAATAGACAAAATAGATTCTTTGAGTTACCATATATTTTCACTTTTAAGCATAAAAAAAAAGTCATTTTCAGGGCAATTGCGGGATTTTTGGCAGACCTCTAGTAGCCGTGGGCTGCCATCTATGAAACAGACAATAAGACTCATTAGTGCTCTATATCTAAATTTAAAATTCACATGCAGTACTTAGTATGATGTCTCTCTTTTCAACTGTACAAAGGCTGTGGTATTGCTATTATTAAAAAAAAAATCACGCTTTTAATGACATTTTACTCTAAAAAATTATCTGCCAAGCTAGATGTAACCTATTTATCACAGAGATGTAGCATCCCCTGATGAATTAACACGTGAAGTTGCCTGGGGGCTCTTTACCTGGAAGTGCACGATGTTTGAGAGAAGTGTGTAATGTGTAAAGTTCCCAGTTCCCCCGTCAGTGCACGTCCTGCTGTTTTTGCCTCCAGCCCCCTAATACACGACCGCTATAAATATCAATAATTTATATGTGGCAGCCGTGTCTTCTGATCTCAGCGGTTGATTCCACCTCCAGAGAAGTGTGGAGAAAATGCCCGCATCAGGAGGGCAGATCTATGTTCTTGTCCTTTTTTTATGACATTATAATGAAGTTGACGTATCCTCCGGCTACTGCTAAAAAATGAGTTAATATTTTCTAATCATCACTCACTTGGTACGTTAATGAGACCTCATGTTTTTCTCACCTCCTGCTTGAGCTCAGTTCTCGCCCATTGCGCACTGTGGATTAAGAGAACATTATTTTTCCTTTTATTATATACCACCAGCAGCGCTTTCTACCTGGCTTACGTTTCTACAGTTCTCGAGACATGCAGAACTGTCTGTACATCATCAGAACTTTACCTGTGCCGGGAACATGAATAATCACCCAATTCATTTTTCTTCCCAAAGAGGCATTTTAACCATTTGAGTAACTGGTACCCGTTTGCTGCACTGGGAATTATCATACAATAGTTGATATAAATGGCACAATGCATTTGTCTGTAAACACATCCACTGCATGGGCTTTTATGTCAAATCACCCAGAATAATCCCTTGCCCGCCGCTAAAACATTTTATTCTGATGTTCTGCCTTGCTTTTCCAGAATCTATGGCATAATCTAAAGATATTTAATAATCTTATGACCATGATTAATACTCGGTTAAGATAATGAATATAATCCAGTCTATGATGCTCCCAGCATCGTAGGACCGCACAGTTTAATAGAAGGATTGCAGCAGCGCATATGTTCAGTGGAATTAAAGATCTAATGTACCTTCCTAATCTTGTGCAAGTGTCCATGTCCCCTTAACAAAAGACATTGACTGTGGATAAACTTGTCTTGCTAAGCTCCTTTATACGGGTGCATTTATAAGACCTATAGCAGTAACCGGTCGCGCTGACCATGTCGTCATCTGAAAATGTCGTTCCAATCCTAAATCCATGCAGTAACAGCATGAATGACCAAGGGCTGTTTCTTAAATCGTCTTAAATACCGTGATGTAAGTGCTGGCGTTGTGCGTCTCCAGGCTGGAGGTTTGGACTCCTGGCTCTGTTAATAAACCCTCTCCTTAGGCTCCAGATTAAAACAATTTTTCCTACCTCAGGGTACCGTCTGCAGCCAAAGGACTTAACACTTAATTCTGCAATTTTGGATGCTTGGGAACAGGAAGCACATTCTTTATTTTTAGATCCCCTGTAGCATTATTTTACGGAATTTTAAGATGTTCTCATTAAATGTGTCTCTAGTTCCCTTCCAAAATAAAATCTGCACCTGACTGCGATGTATGGCTGCACACGTGTATAGATTTTTGTGCTGTTTGTTTAGATGTATTGTATCTAATAGGTTGGTAAATGCATGTGTGTGTCCCTTAGAAAGGGTAGCGCTCCCCCAACTCTGAGTGATGTGAAGTGGATCCTTATCTGTGCCTTTAAATTTAAAATATCTCTGTGCGTTCATGCAGGTGTCTGCATCTTCCCCCCTTGATGTTGCAGATGTGAAGGAAGAGAGAGCAATGCTAAAGTGAATGAATAATGTTAGGATGAAGGCAATTCTAAGGTTCCTGTGTGTTTTGAGCCTTTGTAAGTGAAAGACTATGTTGGTGTGCTGTATTATGTGAATAAAGTCACATGTACCCGATGACATCACATTACGCTCATTCGAACTCGCCCAGGTGTTTTGTTGTAAATGTCGGCTTGGGGCGTGCCACCTTCTGTCATAAAGTCAGCGCTTGTTTGTTTTCTTTCCTTTTTATGAAGCAGATCCAACACCCAACTTCAAAATTTTACTGAATCTACTTTTTAATCCTCTTGTAGTTTCCTTTTTCCGAATGCATTAACTGAAACACCAGTTCCTTTATCCTTCTGATACAATACTGCTAAACATATAGCAGGCTACGAAGAACAGTAACTACTACTAAATAAAACATTTGTGGAATCTTATCCTCGTCGAAACAATTTCCAGGCCCTGTTCTTTGGCTGTAAACCTGCTTAAACAGGGGAGGCCTGAAGTGCATCATCTCGGTGGGAGCCACCATTTTGTTTCTGACATTTCATTTGCTCTGGCTGAGATTTGTGTGGGCACCGTTGGTTTTAATTGTATCCTGCCAGTTCCGTCTTGTGAAAGCGTTTAATTAGAAAAGCAACACTGGCATCGGTATACAAAAGTTTTTTTTCCTGCTGCAACAAAGTGTTTAACATCACATAATTCATATGCAGCGGATTTCTCAGTCCAAAATACGTAGCGTTTATTCACTAAAGTGGGAGTTTGCAGGAGAGTTTCAATTCCCAATATGAGCTTTTGTAACAAGGTTTGAGGTAATAATTCAAGATACTTCCTTAATGAGGGTAGAGCGCTCGACGCTGATTAAACTATGCATTATGCAGGGCCAGCTCAGCCGGTCTTGCAGGAGAAACCTATCTGGGGTGGCCCTTCATAATTTCTTGTGAAACCAGTGTGTGTAAACAGCAGCTCTCCTGAAAATCATCCTCTCTTGTGAATAAAATGTGATTTTCTTGCAAAATATGTAGGGTATTTCTGAAACAAGGTTGAAAAAAGGATATATAGTTTAGTAGCCATTATAAGATTTTGTGATCTGGCTCTCACTACTGCTATCTTTAACCTGTCCCAATGCTCTTTCTAAAAGGGATGGTGCTGTTAGGTGTTTTTTGGATGTTTTATATAGCAATGTTTTTGGTGGGTTTTTTTTTCATAATTTTTAAAAAATAAAATAATAGTATTCCATAGCCATGTTCAATAGAAGTCAATGTTCTCCAGCGCTCTGGGCGCATCCGTAGAAGAATCGCTTTATGGACGGCAGTTTTGGTTGTAAAGTTTCCCAGAGATTAGTGTTTCTGTCCTTTTGGAAATGCCAAACTGGTTCAAAATGCCAGCTCTGTGAACCAAGTATATATTCTGTCCTGACAGCTGTTGCCTGCTGGGATCCCTTTTACACCTGCCACATGGCATCCCGTCAAATCTTCCATCCTGGAGCATGCCTTGCTTGTATACATCTGTTTGTTAATAGCTATATAATAATGAGATATATATATATATATATATATACACAAACACTAAAGGGACGGGCTTTGGATGCAGAAGTGTTGGGCAACATTAACTTTAACTTGAGCTTGTCATGAATGTCAGCTTGTGTTAAACTTGTGTTTAAGCGTTGTGTAGAGGGCCCAGGTAGGAACTGCTATTGAGTATAATTAGTTAATAATGAGACAAGATGACTTTTACAACTTTTAACCAGTCACCCAAGTTTTTGGTCTAAGTAATGCTTCTAATTTTGGCTCCCAAGTTCTTTATAGACTTGTCCAGCCTTGGCAGGCTTTTGTTGGTTGTCCAATTCCACTTGAATGCTTCCCAGTGTTACTAGAGCCCCCCCCCCTATCAATAGTGGACTGAATCTTGACATTCTTTTGCAAACACTGAAACCCTCCATGGCATACTTTTGCTCTGGGATCAGAGGGATCAGAGACCCGTGTGAACTTCACAGTGTACTCAGTAAATTGCTTGTAGGCTTTCTGTTGACTAATGATATTTAGTTCTTCAGTCTCTTGAGAATGCAAACATCTTCCTTCCGCTAGTATTACAGTCTCTACTTATTCTCTCTCTACCCTACGGGTGATTTCACCCAAAGGGAAAGAATCCTGTTGTGTACCTGCAGAGATTACAGCATAACAGTGCTGCTCGGCACCATGTCCCTTCTCTGCAAGCAACATGGGAAATCTGTTCCAACAACTTAACTGACCCCAAGTTCCCGTGTCGAGCAGGAAATATATCTTTAAAAACAAGCTTGAGATGCAACAGATTTTAACATTTGGTTGTTTGACAATAAAATTATCCTTCCTTTATTGTGTGTTTAAAGCAGTGCATAATCTAGCATAACTAGTATTTAGCAATATTCTCATGTTTACTGAAACCTCTAGTGCTTTTAGGCTGGGATATCATTTCACAACTGTACGGTGTACCTAAGATAAGCAGTGTTGATCTTGGAAAGTTACTGGGATGTGACATTTATTTTCTTCTGCAGGGATCAAGTGTAATATAGAACATGTCTGCTTTATTTCGCAACAATTTAACCTAATTTTTTACACAGTGCAGAATACATTTTGTGTGCAATAAACTTAATTGTAAGAACCGGGAAATTAACAATAATTCAGATTCTTCTTCACTTTGACCCTATAATGGTTAGTTCTTAGTTCCAGGCAGTTAAAATGTTAATTCTGGCCATGTCTGCTTCAGCCAGCTTTATTCTTTCTTTAATAGAATGTTTTTGTCCAATTCTAGGGCGCATCCTGACGGCAGAGATTAAGCTGCTGGATTAAATCTGCGGAGGAAGAGGTGCCATGCCTACACGAGAGAGGAAGGAGACATGTAAGAGATGATCGGGATTTAATCTTTTGGAGGCGATCTATTGAATAGCCCAGAGCGGGGTACTGAGAAGCAATGGGAATTGGAGGCCATGGTAACCTGACATAAATGGCAGACCAGAGGGATTCTCGCCTCTTTGCATCCTGTGTTTCTTGCCTTGTCCTCTGCTGTTGCTGCTGTTCTCCTGAGGTTCTCCAAATCTTCACACTTTGCAGCCAAAAGACAGTGATCAAGCAGTGTAGGTGAACCTTAGAAGCAGGTGAGGTAAGTGGCCTCACCATGATTCATTTATGGAAATTAGTGCGTCACATGCGACAACTGGAACTCCATCGCTTGATCTTGCTGCTCATTGCGTTCAGCTTGGCCTCCATGTGTTTCTTGGCTTACTATGTGACAAACAACCCAAAAATCAAGGAGCCTCCACCGTTACCCTTTAGTGACTGCAGTAGCCAGCAAAGGGTTTTGGTGCAGCCCCAAGCCAGCTGGCGAATCGCCAAATCGGTAGACTCCTCTCGTACTGAACCTGTAGTGCTTGTTTTTGTGGAGAGCATCTATTCCCAGCTTGGTCAAGAGATCGTGGCCATCTTGGAGTCTGGCCGCTTTAAGTATAGGACGGAAATTGCTCCCGGAAAGGGAGACATGCCAACTTTGACTGATAAAGATCGAGGTCGTTATGCTCTGATCATATATGAGAACATCCTAAAGTATGTGAACTTAGACTCGTGGAACAGAGAGCTGCTGGATAAATACTGTGTGGAGTACAGAGTTGGCATTATCGGCTTCTTCAAAGCTAATGAGAATAGCTTACTGAGTGCACAGCTAAAAGGATTCCCCCTCTTTCTACATTCCAACTTGGGCTTGAAGGACTACCATATTAACCCTAATGCTCCTCTTTTGTATGTCACTAGAGCAAATGAAGTGGAGCAGGGTCCTCTCCCAGGGGATGACTGGACAGTATTTCAGTCTAACCACAGCACATATGAACCTGTATTGTTAGCTAGCACCAAGTCTGCTGAATCTATCCCACATCTCCCAACCCACAAAGCACTTCATGCTACTGTCGTACAGGACTTGGGCCTCCATGATGGCATCCAAAGGGTTCTGTTTGGCAACAATCTCAACTTCTGGCTACATAAGCTTATCTTTGTTGATGCTATTGCCTACTTAACCGGCAAGCGCCTGTGCCTCACATTGGACCGATACCTTTTGGTGGATATTGATGATATTTTTGTCGGCAAGGAAGGCACGCGTATGAAAGTGTCTGATGTTGAGGTAAGGCATACAAAAAGGATTGATCGATATGTGTTCATGGGTGGTGTTTTTAAAGTGGTAAAAAGTATCACATTTTTACTGTTTCTGTTATGCTGAACAGCTTTCAATAAAAAAAAGGTGCATGGTATCAATATTCAGAATCACAATTAAGTAAAAAAGATTGCCACATATGACTTAAATGATATGGCATATATGAGTACACTTTGAATTCCAAACCAGCAAGGACAGTGGTATAAAGAATATTGGGACCCCAGGGGTGGTGGAAAATACAGCCGTAAGAAAATTAGCCAGAGATGAAATCGCTAAGCACATTGTAGTTTGTGCTTCCCAGACAGAGCATCCCCAAGGATTCTGGTGAATACTGTGATGTTAGCTGAAAATTATTTGGTTTTATATGTCACCATTATATTCCACAGCGCTGTACAGTGGGTATATGTGTTTGGCGTGTATGTAGTCTAATCTGCCACAGGGACAAAAAATGTAATATCTTTGGCATTTTTTTTTTTTAAATTGTCAACAACTGCATTAAATGAAATATAAATGATGTGCAACGGATAATAGTGGAACTGATATGTAACCCTTTGCCATTTTGGTTTGAGATGGGTTTCCTCTAGTTTCTCATTCAGTTCTACTTATAGTGAACCAGTCGCCTAAAACAACTTTCCATTAATTGAGTATTGAGTTCAGTTGAGTCTACTCTCCGTTTAACATGTCCATGTGTTAAGCAGTTATAATGATGTGAATGATGTGCTTCACTAAGTGGTATGAGGTTATTTCAGTAGTGTTTTCTTTTATAAATCGCCTTAAATCTGTATGCTAACGTGCAGAGAACTGAAAATGACGCCGTGCCTAGGCACATCTTAAGTTAATTTACCGGCTAAGCTAATAACTAATATCACAAAAGCAGAAGCCTAATTACTGTCCTACAATTGTGGCAGCATAGTCATCATAGCGCCCCTTCCAAATCACGTGACTGCAATCCTGTTAGGACAATCTCTTTATCTGACATTATCCCATTGTAAGGTTTTGTTGGCCTTGCGTTTGTCTAGGCCTTGGTGTATGTTTATTGGAAGCACCTAAACACAAAGGGCACACTTATGGTATGGATGGTGTTGGATGAGTGTTGTATCCTATATCTGTGCTGCTGGCATGAGATGAAGAAGTACTCACCACATGTGGCCAAATCATGAATACCGAGAAGCTGAGAGGCGGTGGTAATTAATTTACTGTATATGCATGATATCTTCTAGTTTTTCCCATTACCTCCAGTTTAAAGAGGAAGCATGTCAACATTTATCTCTGTTTAGCATATCTATGTTTCAATGTTTCAAGTTATTAATGCTTTGTCTAATCTTAAAATCACGTTTAAATCTAAACAAACAAGGCATCAACCGATGTAAATAAGTCCTTGAATCTACTTTAATTTTAACAAATCGACTGCTTTCGTCTTGCCCGCACGATATAAAACTTCTTTGTCTAGCAATATATAGAATGTTACTTTTTATAATTGGAACGTATTTTAACATTTAGTTTTAAAATGAGGAATTACTTTATTTGGCTAAAATGTATGGAGCCAAAAAGAGATAATTCTTTACTGTTAACTTGAAAGGGGCGATTTTTTTTTTTTTTTTGTCTGAGAGCCTCCCTCCCCCCACACCACCACTGAGGGGCTTTTACTATTCTCTTATGAGTTATAAACTTTGTGTAGAAAGCTGTAAATGGTCTACCTGAAATCACAAAAACCATACACAAATATAACTTTATTTAAAAATCCATCACTGTGATCCATTATTTATACACGGAGCTTGGTTATACATTAAAAAGGGCTTCGCTTCCTGCCATCGAATAAAACTATTTGAGTTTATACCGAATTCTTAGCATTTTTTTCTTTTGGCACTTTTTTTTCTTGTTCTTTACTCCCCCCCCATACAATAGTGAAAGTGAATTAATATTTTTCTGCACTTACACACTGTAGGGTTGCTGTTTACGAACCTGCAATTTGCTCGTTTGGGCTTTGTGTGTTTCTGCCAATTAAAATTGCACGCTGTGTAAAAACTGAAAAAAACCACCATTATTTGGGCACAGTGTATACGTGGTCCCTCAAGTGCGTAAAATACTATTCTTCACAAAGGGTTAAGCTGGAGACCTCACATGACTAGCGATGGAATGTTCAAATCTGTGTGTTCCATGGAATTTGTCCCATTGCCATTGGCTGACAGTCAGAAATGTGATCTGTGTACAGAAGCCAAGGGAGCGATACAAATCCATCATTCTCTGCTGAGAAATCAAAAGGCACCACCATGGAAAAAAGATCATTTTGTCCCACATTCTACTCTTAGTACTCAGAGTTAATGCATAGCCAGTTTCAATGTATACATATACGTGTTCTTTATGTATAAAGGGCTGACAAAAATGCACCCGACAGTGCTGGTTTATCACACTAGTGACTTCATTAAAATGACAACCAATGACATCAGAACTCACAAACAAGCAAATCTGATGTTGTGTAAACACTGCTATCAAGCCATGGATACTCTGGGGGGCAACATTCATGCTTGTATTTGCGGCTATAAGACCCCAAGGAATTTCATTTAAATGGCTAATTAAGGTAAATAATGGAGTGTGCGTGTGGTAAATGAAAGGGTCCCTGTTGAACCGTTTGAGAGAGTCTTCCTAGAGTGCCTTGGCTAGGAACCATGGTTTCTTTATTTGCTTCCTCTGCATCTCTGGGAATTATGAGGCTTAGATGTAACAGGCTAAAGTAATTATAGTTTTAAGGCATGGTTTAGAAATGACAATAGCTGTATATTTAAAATCCTGAACTGCAAAATTAATTTCTAGCGATGGATATCTTAAATGGCAAGCTATTGGCTAATTGCGCATTTAAAGTATGTTACTAGAATGGGCTAAAACATTAGCATAATGCTTTGCTATTAATTGATTTCTCTTAGCTAGCATTCTCACTTTTCTGTGGTGTGTGTTTTTACATAAATGTGTGTGTGTGTGTGCGTGTGTATATATATATATATATATTGGCATGTAGTGTATTTTAATGTTTTTTTTTTTGTTGTGAAGCTGTATATACAGACATTAATTCAAGCACAGGAAATGTCATGGGGCTGCCATGCTTTGCAAATTGGTACTGGTTTTGCGATGTTAAATGGGTTAACACCGAAATGTGCTGCTCAACAAAACAAAGAGACCCAAAAGACAAGGCGAATTCCGTGTGCATCATATGTGGCCAATAAGTAAGAGAAAACTAACGCACAGCTAAATGGATTTGGTTTCAGACTCTATAGGATTTGCACATAAGAAGGATTTTAATTTTCTCCAGGCGTGAAGTTTTGACGCCTTGAGTTGGCTGCTCCTTTCATGTCATTTGAAGGACTTTTTTTTTTCTCTTTTTGATTTCAGTCTGGACTCAAAACAAGAGAGAACCACAGGAGGGATCGGGGTCCTGTTTATATGCAGGGACCAGCTTTATAGTTGGCTGCTTGGGATGGGGATTATGGGAGAGCTGGCATTGTCAGCAGGGCGTCTGTATGACAGCTTGTCAGCCAGCCGACGTATGGCCTCTGCTGTCCGCAGAGACTGTAGCGTAACACCTTGTTATCTGTTTGGGTTTCTCATCACTTGGAATATATGATACAGGCAGTATATGCATCGCCATCTTTTTTTTTTTTTTACCTAACAGAAGTGGAAGTGTACAAGTAAACCTTTATTTAAAAAAATTAATGCATCCTATTAGAACTGATATGGTCCAACGTAAATATTTTTATTGTATTATTGTCATGGAAGAATGTTAATTAAACGTGAATACAGGTTTATGTCATGCAGGCAGATGGATCATTTATAATGAACCCACTGGATGTATAATCCTCAAATAGGGAATGTCGTTTACTTAAAGCGAGTCTTCAGATTGGATTACAAAAATCACAGGCGTAAAAAAGGACACTTAATAAGATGGCCAGGCAGCAGATGAGCTCTCTTCGACTCCTTATCTCTGTCTGTTTCGAGGTACTGAACATGCAAATACCTTTTTAAGGAGTAAAACCTCTCACCAATTTGCTTTACAAATAAAAAATGATGAAACCACATTTTAAGCTTCCTTAGATAGCTGTCTGTCACAACCATGCGTTCTTCCTTGTTCCTGTGTTTTGTTCCATACCAGCCTCTTTCTGTCAGGAACATGTCCATGCTGCCCAATTTCTGTGGATCCGCACAGAGCTATAGCTTTGAAAATATCATGTTGAGTACATCTGCAAGGGGCAACTAGCCACCTAGTGGCACACCACGGAATCGCTACTCGTGTGTATTCTCTGTTGTCCCACAAGTTTATTATTCACTTTTGGAACAAATCTTGGTATTGGTCATAAAATACCAGTCATGCCAACACTTATATTATCAGTCATGCACCAAGACTCTTTGTAGACCCTTAGGACTGCGTAACTCATGCAGTCTGACTTATGTTCTGTTGTCGTATGTCTGGCATTTGCTAAGGTTCAGCACTTCACATTTTAGGACATTACCTAAGGTAGGCAGCTATATATTTTTCCAGTAATGTGGTTTAGAGTTTCCAGATCAATCCTGTAGTAACTCGAAACTGTTTAGGGAATATGTAAATTATTTTTTAAGAAATTACAGAGCTCCTTATGTAGGCACTAGAAAGCCATTCAGCTCCCAGCAGAGAGGTACTTATAATGTAGACAATGTATTCATAGACTGAAATAAAAGTACATAAAAGCCATTGTCAGATATGCTGGTGTGTTGCACTAATTAAATACACAAACGTATACACATGGTGAACAGATGGATCTACGGAATCGTCTCCTGCCTCCTCCCCTTCCCACAAGCTTTGACCATCCATACAAAAATCCCCTTCTGATAAAGCACCCCATGAAGTCCCAGTTCGGTTTGGCTCGTTAGATCGGGAAGGGTTTTTCTGAGAAGCTTAAAGCTTTTGTACAATTACGATGTTGCTGCTGAATGTTTTCCATGTTCTCCACTTGTGTAGATTGCTTCTTCTCATGATGTGCACCTGGTCTATAATTTACTGCAACACCAGATGGAGTTAAAAAAAAAAAAAGAGAGACCGTAACCCTGAATGTCTAAAAATAATTTTTCCGTAGAAAGAATACAATCTATAATGTTTTTGTAGTGCATCTGCTGTTAATTTGAACAAGTCGAGATTCAAAACAAAAAGCTTTCCCTACGATTTTGGACTTAGAATGCTTCTTTTGTCCCATTCGGCAAGTGTCCTTGCACTCCTGACGTTCTCAATTAACTGAACCTGACGTTTGGTGAATAGCTCAAAAGGTAAAGATGTTTAAAACATGGCCCTGAGTTCCCCTGCAAGTTTAAAAAGAAAATGTCTGTCTTAAGACATTTTCTGTTTAATCTGATAGTAGGGATAAAAATGATTAGAACTCCTCTAAGGAGGAGAATGGTCGGCGTGTGATTGTACTACCCATGGAGTGTAGAACCTCTGTAATGCTCTTGTGATGAGGCTCTGTTAGACTCATGCAGCCTTATGGTCTTTTCTGGGACTTATCATGTGGCAGATGTGCTGTCATGGTAACTCCAGTCAATCTCTAAATCTCCACCGGTACAGAAGAATGTTAAATCTCTTTAGCCTGTTTTCCACCCACTCCTCATTCTGTCTGTCACCTTCAAAACATTCGTCAAATGAGGCGAAAGAAGCAGACAAAATGAGTCACCGGGTTCCAACATGGCGCGTCACAAAATGCATCTCTGCTACTCTTCATATAGTTAATCACAGGGAGCTGCATGCGTTCGAAAGATTTGTACAAACCCTGAACTCGGAGGCTTGATACAGTATACACAGAGTTTGTAGTGATCCAGCCATTGCGTTCATGCATAATGAGTATGAGTAATGCTAATTTGTGGGTCCACATGTTTCGTTACTGTGCCGAGGATGACTTTTTAACGTTATACCCAGGAAACCAGCAGTACAGAAGCACACGTTGGAAATTAGGTGGGCCGAATGGCTTTTAGATAATACAGTTGAGGTTTCATCTATTTCAAGGCATGTTCCTCAAGGGCATCCGTCACTTTTTCTAAATCCTATATTTCACAATAAATTAAACAAAAACAAACATGTAATAGTGTGTACACATTGCAATAGGCAGCAATCTCAGCTTCTTGTTCCCAGCATCGATAAGCTCATTCCTCCACTTTCACTAAGTTAATTGGTTCAGACAGTCTTTGTAAAGTTGAGGGTAGAAGAAGGCGCTTAAGCTAACTTATAGATATGAAACCGATTTCATGCTCTTCTGCCACCTTTGGCCATGTCTGATCTTCTCTTTAGATAAATATTCTCTTTTTTAAGATGGTATCTCCATAATTATACTGATAGAAAATAAAAACACGGGATATAGGAAATGAGTACCTGTGCATCAAACTTGTATATATTCTATCACTATAGAGGAAGCAGTGCATATATGTATTGTTTCTATGTCTGCTCAAGAGGAATGAGAATAATGGGCAGACATCTTCTGGCTATTTGTTTCAGAATTCCGTATGTCAGTTTCTCGCTGCTGAACAAGCATATTTTGTACAGTTCCCTTTGACCATATGTCTGCCTCTTTAACCTGCTTTAAGGAATGGCTTAAAAGCCTGGCTGTCATCATAGCCTCAGTGGAGAAACGTTGTTAAAATAGATCTATGGATAAATTGAATTATATAGAGAGCAGATGTGTTCTAACTGTTCTATAATGGTTCCTGACATCTGTGAAGTCACCCATTGGGAATTAATACGGAGCGTAGGGAGTGAGTTTCCATTTGTTGCTGTCCAGCACCTCTGCTGCTCTGTCCCTCTGGCCATACCAGATACTGGAGTCGGAATGCGAAACGGTGAGTATATTTTGGTAGGGTAGAAAATGGAACAAACCCTTCTTGTTTTTTTTCTGTGTGAGAGTGCCTGAATTGTCATGCTGCTTGTTCACAACACGGCACCTTTTGCTCACGGCAGGGAAGGATTTTGTGCAGTCCACTTCGTACATTTCAATGGAAGGATCAATGGTGCCCGTTGAGACATCTTTGATTTTTCACCTTTGTGCCTCTAAAAGTAATAACAGTATTTTCTTCCTGAATGCTTATGGCATTTTCAAAGGTACCATTTCTCCCCCCCCCATAAAAGGCTTCACTTTGGTGGCTTGTTTGATGCAGACCAGCAATACACACTAAACAGTATTATTCCAACTACCAAGTGTTGCTCCAAAATGCTTCCTTAGTTTAGTGCAGCTTTCAGTAAAGTCATTGTGGCATCTACATGAACATACGCAGATGAGTCTGAACGGGCTTTGTGTGTCCTCTTATTTACATAGCTTTCTTCGCTACTTGCCTGTTGCTTACTTCAAATAAGCAGCACACAAGGCTGAAATAATGTTTAAGAACGCAACATCCCCGAATACATCTTTATCCTGGTTCACATTGCTGTGATTGAACTGCTTTTTTTTGCTAGGAACATTGGTTGGCAGACCCAGCATCTTTGAGTTAATTGAGTGCTCATAGTGGAGCCATCACACTTGACAGCTCTGAAACACATCCAGCCTTTACCTGTGTTAACCCAGGGGCTATAATATCAATCTTTCTTTATATATAAATGTTCACAAATAGACGGTAAGAAATCGTTTTAAAGCCAGTTCAATGTCATAATACTCTGTAACAGTTTTTGGCTCGGTATACAATGACATAAAACTATATAGAGAGAGAGTCACTTATTGCCTAGTTATAGCATCACATCTGCCGCTGCTCATCATGGAAGCCGCATCCTGTGACCTTCCAACCCTTTCCTTGTTTTTGTAAGTTATTCCTGCTGTGGATGTTTGAGACTAAGTAGTTGTGATACCAGAACGACTGTTGCTGTAGGTATTGGCACATAGATGTTGCTCTTGGCCGGAGAAGTGACGGGAAGGAGAATTTATGCTTCTTTCTGGGTGCAGAACAGCAGGATTGCCATGGTGATCTGTTACTAAATACGGTTTACTTCCTTTATTAGATATGACCCAGAGATTTGTTGATGTGAAAAAAAACCGTGTAATTATCTGAACCAAAGTTTAACGCAAGACCAAAAGTATGCATGTGTAAGTTAATCCTTTTAAAGCCTGCCGACCGGCTTCTCCTGACCTGTAAATATTTAAACTAGGTATTTTTCACGATGCTGAAAAACACCTGTTTTATAAGAGTTTGCTAGGAGCTTTAAAATGCCAACTCTTTCAATCTCTACAACAAATGTGACATTCTCAGTATTCTGGTGTTAATACAGAACTAAAATAAACTGCGACCATGTTCACACCCCGGAGATTGGAACCTCCGTCTAGGTTGTAGAAATCTGATCACCGAAGGTAAACCAAGTTTTCAGAATGACTCCGTAATGTTTCGTAGTCCACAAATGATTAAGATGAGTTAATCAGATAAATATGAAAAGTCAGGCGTTATACCCACCCTGGCCTGGTGTAGGCATACTTATTCTATACATTGGGAACACATGGTGGCATCCTGGAATATGATCTCTAGAAATCCAGCAACCTTGAAGACTTTTGACGCTTGGGGAACAATCGTTTTTATACACCAGAGAGTCTTGGGGATTTGGATGAAATAACATTAGGCTTGCAGTTTGCTGCATGATTTGAATTTGATGTAGAGGTCTCTAAACAGCTAAATGTGCCCTAGACTTGCTTGAAAATGTCTAATTTTATATACACGAACATATATAAAATCCATGATCCAGTTGAGAGAGAGAGAGGGGAAAACATTTTGATATAAGATTTTTTTTAGGGAATTTCATAATATTGAAGCATTTATTATTTTGTCGCACATGCATATGTTGTGCATAATGTTTACATTAACAGTTGGATGTTTTGATTATCACCAAAGATGATTTTTTTTTCCTGCCGACCCAGAGTATATATTATTACCAATCTAAAGTAGGGATTATGCTTAAAATAAGTGATGAACAGACTTTTTACTAAGTGTACTCTGTCCCTAGTATTTATTTTCACATGACTATGGGGAAACAGCTTAATGATCCAAGGAGAAATCTCACTGCCATTTCGGGGTCAAGAAGGAATTTTTCCCTGGTTAGTGCAAAATTGGAAAGAGCCAAACTAGGGTTTTTTGCCTTCTTTTGGATCAACAGCAAAATCATTAAGATATAGGAAAGGCTGAACTTGATGGACGCATGTCTATGTAAATATAATGGAAACTGCAATACAATTTTCCTATAGGCATGCAGCAAAAATGATGACTTTCAATGTTTAGTGGACAGATTGGTTACTGTAAATAACGTTGTTGGATTGTTAAATCTTTGTATGTGAATACAGCTGGACCAATACATTGCTTTGCCATTATGGTTCCTATTCTGATGGACCTGTGCTGTTAGTGGTGGGTTCTGTCTCGCTGTTGGTGGTGGGTTCTGAGGAATAGCTGTTTTCCCAGTTATTCCTCAGACCTCGCCACCAACAGTGTTGCTCGGTTGGCTCTAATTTAAATCATGATATAAGAACACTCTCAGGTAGGTTGTGAGGTAAAGATGAACGTTTTACTGTTAAATTTTTGTTTAAGTTAACTTGTGTTGTTTTGACACACAGAATACGTTTCAGCGAAGCCTGCTGGTGGTTAGGACTTCTTCTGAAAATGGAGTGACATCCGTTTTGGGGTTTGGATTTGTAGGTGGATCCCAAAGAAGAGCCACATTTATGTTTTTTTGTTTGTTTTATTTGCACAATGGGGACATGGTGTTTCAAAGGGTTACTTGTTCCCTAAGAAGTCGGACCTTGGGAGCTTAATTGCACATTAATTGGTGTAATGAAATATACTTCACTTTTTTTTCGTTTATAAATAACTTGCTCATCTTGACCGGCCCTTTCCAAGTAGGGATGATTGTGTTTCTTTTTGGGGGGTTAGAAAGCTAGAATTTTGTATTCTTCTTCTAGTTCCAAATAATCGTAGAGAATGGTGTGCAGATTGAAACATAACACTCAATTTCCTACAATGTGTCCTAGTTTTTAAGAATAGCCTGCACCATACTGCTATCTCAGCATATAATTTAATTCCTTTTACGTCTCCTAGTAACAGGCTCTTGTAGTTAGACTAGAATATACTTCCAAAAGCTTTTAGTCCCATCCCTCATCCAGTTCAATTTTATGTATTACTTTTATTTTCTAATAGCTTTGTTAGATTATTGCAGAGCTAAGTTGACCCCCCCCTCCCCGAGGTCCCATCTGCAGCCTAATACAAGGGTATAACAGTATAGGGGCTTCATTGTACTTTTGGCATCTACGCGTCTGGGAAACAATGAAGGTTAGGAGTAGTATAGTTTGTACCTACCTGCCTTGCATGATCAAAGTTGGAGAAGGAGTTACTTTGTCCAAAGTTATTTGGCGTAAACAAAATGTTTCACAGTTTAACTTACCAGCCGAAAAACAAGGTTACAACCAAGACTCCTAGAGTGGCAGATGCTCAATCTTTCCAGTAAAGGGACAGTACCAATAAAGAATACCCATTAAAATACTTTATTAAAGTACTTTAATATGTATTCTTCAAAATGTAAAACACAAACAAAATAACTTAGGTGACCTAGAATCTAGAACCCTGGTGCTGCCATTCTTTTTAAGGGAACTAATCAGTGGCTGTTTCATTTAAATAAATGTGGTGTTCTGCCTGCACAGGAATAGCTGGGGGCTGGGAAGGAGCCGATCCATATGAGGGAATTTCTACAGACCCCCCCCCTTGGATTTGTTAAAGGAAAACCGCGGACATTTTAAAGGGACCAAATATTAAAGTACATATGATGGCTAGAATGTCCCTTTAATGTAAGAACACCTCAACAGCACTGAAACTTCAGTTGTTTAAAAGCTCCATTAGCTCTTAAGAGATTCACTTGACATTCAGTAAGTTGGTTCCCAACCCTCCATCTGTTATGTTGTTTCCAGTGGACTCATTTGTATAAAAATGGTGTGATTTGCTTGGTGAGCCAATTTATTTTCCAGGCCTTTGCAGCTTTCTCTAGCAGCTGGTTAACATCTTTCATGTTCACGAATCGGCAGATGAATGTGTACTGTTTTAATATTGTCTTTGTACAGTGCCATGTATTAAGATCACTTTCAGAGCAATCGTCTAATCCCATTGGAGAGTGATGTAGAATATGATGGCGCTATGGGAATCAATAAATAATAGTAATTACTGATTTGCAAATGGAACAATGGCATTTCCTTCCATAGGATATTTTAAATCAACATCTTAGAGTATTTTAAGTACTGTATATGCCAGCTTTGCACTCAGCATTGCAATGATTTTGACTCTTTCTTAGAGTCCAGTTGTGTTCTGCGTTTGTCTCTGAACTCAATTCAGGATTTCATGTTCCGCATCAGAAACCTAGGGATGTGGTTACCTGCATGGTAAAAACTCAACTATAACATTGAGAAGTGACGCTCCAGCCATCATATGCACCTTCATGAAATAACAGTTTGCGGCCCTTTTACATTTTTGTGCTGTTGCTTTCACAAATGTATGGGGGGGGGGGTTTGCAGAACGTGTTTGCCCCTTCCCCAACCCCTCAGATACTTTGCATGCAGGAAATGTGTCTGGCTGTATATACTTACCGCCAGTCGGCTCCAGTGCTGGCTCTGCGACCCCTGCAGATGGGGACACCAGTGTGCAAGGAGAGATTTCCTGCCCCTGATAGGCTGCATTGTTCTTTAATGTTGGTGTTAGGAATATTAAACTGTCCTTTTTAACCTGGACCCACGGTACCTGAATACAGGATCCTCAAGCAGCTGAGCAAGTACCTCAACCGGAGTGAAGGTGCAGTCCAATACTACGGAGTTCTACCATCGTCTAATTAACAGAGAATTATCTTGAGAGAACTCCAGAGTTGTCCCTAACCCTGTACTTTAAGCGTGTGAGCTTTTGAGAAATTCAGACACCGCCATCAGGGCTTTATCTTTTGACCGTTGTGTTTTTATTTTGTATACCGTTTTCTTTTGTTTTGAATAACACATTGTTCCTAATGGAAGCGTTTTGTGATTTGCTAAACAAACAAAAACAGATTGCTTAACATTTTTTTTGTTTTTTTTACTGTGACATATCACCCACTTGTCGAGTGTTCTGAAAACTCCCCCTATCTCATTTCCAAGCATTCTTAACAATGTGTGCTTTTTTTTTTCCTGTAGGCCCTATTGAACACACAGAGCAAGCTGAGAACACTAGTTCCTAATTTCACCTTCAACCTGGGTTTTTCTGGGAAGTTCTACTATACGGGTAAGTTGCTCCTAGGCAGTAGTGTGGCTGCTACAGTGGGTCCATTTTGAATAGATTTAGAGCATCACGTTTTAAAGAGTGAGTTTTGTAGATCATAAATATATATTGCTAGGAGGACTGCAAGAACGGCACATTTTTGGATCCATGTCCTTGCTGATGTCGCTCATATACAAGCGGAAGCAGTTAATAAACATCTAGCAGAATGAACTAAGTGAACACAACATATAGGCCTTCGTGCTGTGTGTACCAATCTCAAACATTGGCCGTTAGCGGCGGCGTGGCAAGTCCCTTTCTTCATAATGTTTGCAGTGAAGCGAGACAAACTATAGTGCGCAAAGCTCTACTTGGATCCTATGGATCAATTTTTAGCATGTGTATGAGTTCTATATTTTCTATAATAAAGTAAACATAATGCCTTAGTTGTTATATGTAAACATTTTGCCAAGCCGAATTACATGTTTGGCATATGGACACATTTGGTAAATGGCTATTATGTATGAAATGACTGCTTTCCCATTAATGTACATAAAATGATCAGTTCAGTTTAATTGAATTCATCCCATTCTGAGGCTTTGCTTGGCTTTACAAAAATAGTAACAGTCTAACTAACAGTCTTAGTCTGACTTGGTTTACTGATTGGGGTTGGTGTTTCAGAAAAGTCTAAAGGATCTCCAGCCCCGCTGTGGTGCTTGGAGTTCAGTATGTGGCACCGGCCAAAACAATGCTATGCTGACTTCTGCTGCTCTGTCCAGGTACCGATGAGGAGGATGAAGGAGATGACATGCTGCTGCAGCACAAGAATGAGTTCTGGTGGTTCCCTCACATGTGGAGTCACATGCAGCCTCACCTGTTCCACAATGTTACTGTCCTGGCTGAGCAGATGAAACTCAACAAGCAGTTTGCACTGGTAGGGTTCACCTTGAAACGATTGGGAAAGCGAGTGGGGAATCGCTATAGACCTCCTTCTCCTGAGGTGGCTGTTTGCAAGGGGAGAAAATAGCTATAGCTAAAAGTTTTTTCCTTTGACTGTGGCATATGTCTGGAACCGGTTCTGTTCTGGTCAGTCAACACAATTACTATTTATACATTACAAACAGGTCTCTGCACCCAGGGGCTAATACATGAGGTGCACTCTGCCCTGCTTTGAAGTTGGCTAATCAGAAAGAACAGTAGTAGTTCTGCATTCCACAAGTGCCTATATCTTTCAAAATCCTTGACGTATGCATCTTGACATCGGTGCACACACACAAAAAAAACCCCCACTGACCCTAATTAGTAGATACCTAAACCGTCTGAACCTGGTACCTAATAATGTGTGTGAGTCTTAAAAGACTTTGCCATCTTAATTGCAAAGACGAGAATTCCTAGAACGCAGGCATTTATTTTCAACACCCAAGACATTGTTATAACTTCCACATACTAATCAAGCCAAATCTTAAGGGTGCTTTCCACTTACCAAAAGCAATCTGATTTAAGTGAGAGTTATGGATTTCATCCATCAAGCAGTTTAGCAAAATTAAAAGTGTGTTTTTATTAGTAAAGTCATGCTGGTTTCTTAGTTGTTATGGAAACGCTGCCTTGCATCTGTCAAACGTTACTGCAGATCCGTGAAACACAAGTGAGCCCCTTAAATAATACCTATCCCTTAAACAATCACCTGCGAAACCCGCTACAAAATCATAAAATTAATTTACAAAAACAAGGGAATTTGCTTTTATTGCAACACAACCGTATCGGGCAATGTGATTGGCTGGTTGGATTTTTGGTAATCGTAACTTGAAGATGCACCCTATCTGTCTTGTAGGAACATGGCATTCCCTTAGATTTAGGGTATGCGGTGGCGCCCCATCATTCTGGCGTCTACCCGATACACAGCCAACTCTATGAGGCATGGAAATCCGTGTGGGACATCCAGGTTACCAGCACAGAAGAGTATCCTCATCTCCGGCCGGCCCGCTATAGGAGAGGATTCATCCACAGTAATATAATGGTGGGAGAACTTGCTGCATGCTTGTTTTGCGTCATTTGATTTCCATCAGTCTGCCATCTTGCGGATTTTTATATGACCAGGAAGTGGGTGCTGCCCTTTTTAATATCATGATGCAAAACGGACTCTAAATTAGTCCAGTTAGTTTGCATATGGGGCAGCATGCAGAATCACTGTGATGTCATGACGCAGACCCATAAACGACTTCATTTTGTTTAGCATGTTTGTGACAGCTCATACATTTGCAGTAAATGCCTGGCATGCTTAAACACGTTTATTAAAATATATATATATATCTTTGTAAGACATGTTTTTGCGTCCTTTGCATCTTGTTTAATTTGTCTTCTTTATAAAGGTTCTGCCGCGACAGACCTGTGGGCTTTTTACTCACACTATATTCTACAATGAGTACCCCGGGGGCTCCAAAGAACTGGATAAGTCCATCCGTGGTGGAGAGCTTTTCCTAACCGTCCTTCTGAATCCGGTGAGACTGCAACTGGCATTAATCAAGTTAAAAAATAAATAACATAAAAAATAAGGACTAGTTCTGCTATTTTTTCCAGGTTTTTCCCGTGGTTTAGGTGCTTTTATAAGGCATATTAAATGGAGCTTAAAGGTACACTTCAGCCACCACATGCACTTTCATCTCATAAAGTGCTTTTATTTACCTTTTTTTTTATATATATATCTCGAGGAAGAATGCATATAAAAGTGCTCACCACTGTAGTAGAGGTGTCAGACATTAGTCTGTCCCTTTAAATATCCCTACTCCTGCAGATTCCCAGGTTTAGTCATTCACTTTCATCCACATCAAAGTGCTTAAAATATTTCAAGGTGTGTCCAGCAAGCTCTGACTTATAGCTGGAGAGCTCCTAAGCAGTTAGGGAGTTTCTTGTATAAAGGTCTTTATTCCTCTGACGAAATGCATCTCGGGTTAAAGAAGTTTAAAAATCCAACTGCTGTAGAAAAGTGGATTGATCATTAGTTTGTTTAAGCCCATTTTGCTTTGAAAGAAGATGGAAGGCTTGTTGGGTTAGCCCAAGCTTCTGATTGCCCCGTACAGCCTCGCCATTGCCCTGCTATGTAAATTTGCTGCACCTGCTCTGGGTCCTGTTGTGACTCTTGCAGTAATAGGAGACCTGTCATGAAACGGCCCAGCGACAGCCAGCAGATGTTTGCCAATTACCTGTCTGTGTAAGTGCGGGGTGAAATGTCTCCTGCTGTTCCTTATTATAATGCGGGAGTCGGGCTCAGAGCTTTGACATGGCACCCCTCTGTTTAATGCTGTACTTTGTACATCTCAGAATAGCATTGTGTCTTCTTGACTGATCCTCCTTTCTTCTTTTTTTGCGGCATACACTGCATACGTCACCCTGCATACTATACCATAGCACTTTTTCTTTTAATCTATACGCACTTTCATATGCGTATATGATGGTTTCATATAGATATTCCATAAGGTTAGTGATATTTGAGAATACATGTGCAGCCCCCTATGGGGTGCAGTCTTTCCTTTTTTAGTCACTTTTTTAAATGTAATTGTGTAGGGCCATCCTCGTGTGTTTCTCCTACGGCTCCATTGACCCCGCATCTATGATTACGTTAGTGGGATATTTTGTATCTCACTACAGCTCACTGTCTAGTGGAAACAGGCTGGCCCCGAGGTGCCAATAAGGAACTTGTTTTTACAGCAGCATGGGCCAACTGGTTCGTATTTGCTGTCTTTGTTCCCAAGGGAACTCAAACCCCAAAAAAATCTTATTTTCACCTTGGCCGAGTTTCATCTGCAAGATGTAGCTTGTATATCTCCGCAGCAGAGTAAGGGCTTTGCACTTTATTAACTTCTGATCCTTCGATGACAATCCGTAAATTGCATTGTCACATCAGACCAGCGCAATTTATGATGATAATTATTGTGAAGTATAAATAAGATTATCCCAAACCTACTAAAGTGTTCTGCTAGGAACAATCATTTATATATATATATATATATATATATATGCCTGCTGTACAAGACAGCCTTTAGACAAAACTCAGGTAAGAGGTGCAGTAGCCAGATCACCGCTCATTAAGGACGAAACAGCTGTCCATGAGTGGTGGTCTGGCTTGTCTGGTGTCTGTAGATGTGTAATAAAGCTTCTACTGCCCCCTTAATTTTAAGTGGAAGGGTTTTACCTTTACCCACCATCATTTATATATAAATTTCCAGCGGGGGTAGGGTGACCACGTCAGCCATGTTTTCCGGGACACGTAATTTTTTACAAATTGCCGACCGATGACTATTTTAATTTCGAGGGTTAACTGTGAAAAGGTCCGACAGGATTAGTTCTTGGTGTTCTGCCTTAGACTGTCAGTATCTGTTACACATATATTGTGGCTTTCATAGGTTGTATTAAGCTGCAGATGCCAATATCTGCCCTTCCAGATTAAAGGTTACCGATCTGCTAAGGTTTATTCTCTTAATAAAGCATAATAGAGAGAGTGATGTTTTGTGTAAGTATAGCACCACCTTTAAGGCATGCACAGCATATTGCTGCCGTGTTCTTCATAATGCAGGGGAATATTAATAGGTTAGGATTTCATTGCTTTTCTAGAGTTTTCTTATCACGAGACTTGTATTTCGAACGTCCGCAGAGCTGTTCTGAATAAAATATGTCGTGCAACCTCCAGAAGAATGCGAGGATGAGGCTTTAAATCCAAACAAAGCGGAGCTTAAAGGTAGTGAGAGTCCTCCTCCTGCCTCTCCAGCAGACTCCACTCTCAATACTGGTTTAAGAATACTGCTACTCCAGGGCCTCTATATTAATTTACAATTATATTGTCATAGAGCAGAACCATATAGACGCAGCTTTATAACTATTTTATATAAAACTCTAAATATCACAAAGTTGCATTGTACTAAATGAAAACTAGCTGTATAATATGCAGCACATTCCTGGTGGTTGGATGACGACGTGACTACCAGTCCACTTAAAGGTTAGAATGTTGTTCTAGAGTCTTCAAAGTATATGTATGTGTATATATATATATATATATATATATATATATATATGTATGTATCTATATGAATATCGCTTCTGCTGCATAATTCCACATCCCGATATTTCATTTACAGGAAGATAGTCTTTGAGGGAATGACTCTTGGTGATCTCCAAGGTTGTACGACTAGAGCAGAACACAGTATCTGGCAGATTTCCTCTCCTTCAGCTGAAATATTAAACACGACACCATAGAGAGGTCATGAAATATTAACGATCAAAGCTCTGTTAGTTGCAGAAAGGCTTCTCAACGTGTAGCGTATGTGAATTCTATTGGGAAAATCGGTCTGAAACCCCAATCATTTGCACCACGCCCTACTTACTGTGTCTTATCTCCCCGCAGGGCAAATCAATAATAAATGAGTGTTTATGCAGCCAAGTGCTCTACTTAGGAAAGTTAACCTAGATGGCAATCTCTGTGTGCATCTGTTACAGATCAGCATCTTCATGACACATCTCTCGAACTACGGCAATGACCGCCTGGGGCTTTATACATTTGAAAGCCTGGTGAAGTTTGTGCAGTGCTGGACCAACCTCAGGCTGCAGACTCTACCGCCTGTCCAGCTGGCTAAGAAATACTTTGAAATATTCCCACAAGAAAAGAACCCTCTTTGGCAGGTGAGTGGGCTTCCTTGTTCCGTTATGCGACGGTGGTGGTCAGAACAAACTTTGTATCTACTTTATTCTGTTTCTGAGTTGCTGATGCGTTTTTGATCTGTTTTTGATCTGTTTCTTTGCTTCCATGTTCGGTGGTAATCTACGAATAGGCAGCTTTTTGTGTGCAATGCAAGGGCTGCTTCCAATCTATTCTAGCTCCATCAAACATGTATATGCACTTATAAACTGCCTGGACCATAGTGTAAACAGTAATTAAATATTAAAACATACACGGGACAGGCATATGGTTTTAGTAAATGGTAGTATGAGCCCAAGGACAAAGTAAAGGAGCAAACAGTTCTGATCTGTCAACAAATGATATATTTTTGTTCTAACAATACAGCAAACTGGCCACAATTCATACAAATCTATAGCTATTTGGGTATCGATTAATCTTTAATATCCTGTTTTTTCACTCCATGATTTAGATTGTTGGGGCTTCAGGAATACATTTTCAGTGATGAAATGGAAATATTTTTCATGCTTGGATCAAATCAAACCTTGGCTCTTCTCTCTGTCTCTGGGGATCTCATGGCCTCTAACGGAAGAAGCTCCTTCGCGGCTTCCACTTTCAGATTGGTCATGTTCCTGCCAGACAGGCCAAGAGCCATAAACCTCCCCATGATCAAATCCCCCCATTGCTATAATTTTAAAAATAGTGGCAACATTTAGCAAATTACAAATGTACAAACACTGCGCCCACCAAGTCATTTAATACCCCACATGCCTTGTCTCCTGATTGCAATGGATTAAAGTTACATTTTCTTCTAATACTTATATTTTTTAAACCTGATCCATTTTCTTTCCATTAGATTGTGAGTCTTCCATTCCAATAACAGTATATTTTACTCTTAAAAGGCTTGTTCATCATTGTTGTGCAAACTGTTTGTTTTATTGTTTTCAGAATCCATGTGACGACAAGCGGCATAAGGATATTTGGTCGAAGGAAAAGACCTGTGACCGATTGCCTAAGTTTCTAGTTGTGGGACCCCAAAAGACTGGTATATTGAGATTTGTTTACCTTTAACTCCAGGGCTCAAAATGCCAACCATGTGTGCCGTGTGTGTGTGTGTATGTATGTATGTATATGTGTGTGTATACATGTTTCTGTAATGGCCAGACTTCCCCCAACGCTATGATGGGAAGTCTTGTGGGTTGTACAAAGTATAAAACAAAAGTAACCTTGCTTGTGCTGCATGCACATGTATTGGATACATTTATTAAGGGGGGAGCTTTGAAATAATTTTTTTTTGTATGACATATGGGGGAGATGGGTTTTTGTCCTCTTTGTATCTTCAGCCATCTACTATATTATCTTTTTATCTCCAAATAGCTTAACTTCTATATGTGTCTGTGTGTACATTGCCCCATCACGTCTACCCCTGTTCTGATCTAATGCACCTCACCTTAGGTACGACGGCTCTGTACTCCTTCTTGAACATGCACCCTGCTGTCACAAGCAATTTCCAGAGTCCAGTCACATTTGAGGAAATCCAGTTCTTTAACGGACTAAACTATCACAGAGGCATTGACTGGTAAGTGTTTTGTGCTCAGTGAGTACTTCAGAGCTGGTTGATGAAAAAGTAGTTCTTAAGGAACTTCTTTTGAGACCTTCTTTTGTTTTCCAAGTAGCTCTGGACACCTGTAGTTATGTCTAGTGAATTGAAGGCAAATTACGTCTCCTTCCTCCAAGGTATATGGAGTTCTTCCCTGTGCCTTCCAACGCTAGCACAGACTTCATGTTCGAGAAGAGTGCCAACTACTTTGACACAGAAGTGGTACCAAAGAGAGCTGCTGCTCTGCTTCCTAGAGCAAAAATTATCTGCATCTTGATCAACCCTGCAGACCGGGCATACTCTTGGTACCAGGTAACACTGTTTGTTCTAATTTGTGTGTGAATGTAATACTTTTTGGGTGATTTTATTTTCGATGTAACGTCTTAAGCCAATTGCTCATGCTTGAAATTAGTTTGGAGGTGGAAGGTCCTCAAAGGGCTGAGCAAACACAATGCACAGGCTACATTCATCAGTAAAAACCACCGGTAGGTTGTGTATTGTGTTAGCTGATCACTATAACTATGTTGACGTGTTGCCGTTTAAATGATCACGGCATTAAAGCTGAGCTCCATGGCAGTATGTGGCATGGCTGGCATTATCTAATCCGTTTCTCTGCCATGTTAACTTTCTGAGATCTCTTTCAAAGTAAAACTGTGCACATTGTGTAGGTCTTTCATATAAGATTTATTGGAGTCCGCTTTATTGAAAACACCTCCTTTTAATGAGGCAGAGACACAATGATGTTGGGGTTCTGTGTTCCGTCTGACTGATTATTGAGTGAACCACTCTATTTTGAGTGGGAATGCATTTGCATTAATTATACTGCAATGTGAAAGAACACTTTTATAATCGCAGAAGGTAAACATGAAAGCGTTTGCACGTTCGCAGAACTAAACTACTGGAGCGGACCTAGCGCTGATGCATACAGGACACTATTAAGCATGGGTTTACTTAAATAAAATATTTTGCCTTGTGAACCACAAAGTTCTCTTGGTTTCTTTTATGCTTTGGGGTCTTTCATATTGTATGTTGTGTCCTTCAACAGCACCAACGAGCCCACAATGATCCTGTGGCGATGAACTACACATTTGCGCAGGTGATTGCAGCTGGACCACATGCATCACCAGATCTCCGAAACCTTCAGAACCGCTGCTTGTCCCCTGGGTGGTACGCGACTCATCTGGAAAGGTGGCAGACCTATTTCCCAGCCAGCCAGGTCAGTGAGCTAGGCACTAGTAAAAACAAATAACATCTTTTGTTCCATTCAGTTTAATTTTAATATTTTACATCTTGGAATATTTATCTTCATCTTCCATGGCCAGTTAACCATTTTCTGCTCAATGGGCTTTGTTTTTCTTTTGTTACTAAAGCGTCAACAAGCTAACTTCATTGAGTGTGTTGGAAGCCCTTTGTAACGAGGTTGATAACATTTTTTGTGTTGTGCCTTATAGCCATAGTGTGTAGGATACCTTTATTGTTGATGGCTCCCTAGATAACAAGAATCTTGTTTTAGATCCATATTGTGGACGGCCAAGAACTGCGGAATGACCCAGCCTCAGCCATGGAGAGCGTGCAGAAGTTCCTGAGTGTGACACCACATTTCAATTACACTCAGGCCCTCAAGTAAGACAGCAAGTAGTGATAGGTTATTGGAGAACCACAAAATGGCACGGATGTCCTGCTTCATTGAATGGTTGCTAGAGATAGTAATGCTTAGGTTCCCATTCAAAATATACAGAAGCAGCTCAAATATACTCTATGCCTCAGTAAAATAGATCTTAGGATAACACAAAGACGGCAATCTGAATTCAGATTAGATTTCCAAAGTCAATTTTGCCGCAGTTCATAGTCGGGTTTTGGTGTAGTGATATAAAATCTTTACATACCTTTTTAAGTAAATTGCGTGATCTTAATACACAGGTATATGTTATGTTATGTTGTGATCTTAGTCATTTTAGCCTGTGCTGTGTCCAAGGTGGTGGTCAAGGTCGGTTCTGTACAACATTGTAGCCTAATTTCCAAACCTAGCAACATTTTTGAAACCAGTCAAAGGTTGACTAAAAATCCACATTTTATCCCCCCATAACTGTGTATTTGTCAACCTTCATCACGGTAGCAATTCAAAGACTAAATTTACCGCTTCTGCTTAGGCCTTAAACATATGTTAAAAAAGGCTTCTAAAAATTGTTTTTGCATAAGTAGCTATATTAGCACTTGCACCTTTTTTAAAACACCATGTCAGAAAAAACTGTCGTCCTCACCATTGTTACCAGGAAGTACAATAGTTCATTGAAGGCTAACATTTCCTTTTTTTAGTAACTTGTAGATAAAATACATACCATCAGAACCATGTTTATTATCTGACCCTGTCATTTTCTATACCCAGGTTTGATGAGTCCAAAGGATTTTGGTGTCAGGTGGTAGAGAACGGAAAGACTAAGTGTCTAGGGAAGAGTAAGGGCCGGAAATATCCTGACATGGAACAGTCGGTAAGTGTCTTGCAAGCCTCTGAAGCTCAGTAGGCATACACTGGCTATATCTCTCTTTGGAACAAAGGCAGAATTAGAGGTTTTAGTTGAAGATAATATCTTTTTCGGCCAACAATGAAAAAGATTTGATATACCACAGAGATTTCTTCATTCTTAAGAAAAGACCTCTAAGGACCCAAATGTTTCTGTAACTTTACAAAATGTTGGCCAAAAAATGTAAAATAAAAATAAAAAAACCTTAATTTCCTTAATCTGGTACAGTCCAAGGAGTTCATCCCCTCTCTGTATAGCCTTAATTTTGTGCCATTTTAAAGGTTTAATGACTGTTTCTAACCTTGTCCCTTCTTGTAAAATATAGATTTTTTTCTTCTTCTACAGTCACGGACTTTCCTCGCAGACTTTTATCGAGAAAGCAATATTGAGCTTTCCAAGCTACTAAACCGACTGGGTCACCCTCTACCAACATGGCTGCGGGAAGAGCTTCAGAATTCAAACAGGAGCTGAGCATGGTGTCCCGCATGCATTTACAGGCTGCAGGACTGCACAGACTGAGCCAAGCGGAGAAGGACTTCAATTGCTGCATGAACAACCTTCCTGTCCCTTTTGTAGCAATGAACAACACTTTGGATATTGGCCATTCTGTGTGGAAGCCAATTGACCACTCTTGTTCTATGTGGACCTCTTGTGCTACAATGAGCATTGCCTTACAGAAGGCTGACAGTGCTTCTCCTGAACAAAAGTGTTAATTGTTGCAAAGCTTCTGGCAATCAGGATGCCGAGAAACATTGTGCAAGGACTGAGGTGTTTACCAAAATTGGGCCCCCAACTGGGCTGTATGGTTAAGCGCCTCGTGCGGTGGATGACCGTATCTGGGCATTTGCGCCATATGGACCTGTGTTAGCAGCAGTGTAGCACTGGCTCTCGGTTACAATTCGTCAAGCTGTGGAAAAGAGCTTTTTTAAGTCCATTGTTGCACTGGGATCTCAGATTTCTTCTCCTCGTGGCTTTGAGCCGACCGTGGAAATTTTCTCCCCTTTCCCTAGCCTGTATCTTGCAGTAAGCAAATCACAGTGTGTGAACAGGGCATTTCTGTATAGGTTTTCTGTCTCCTAACAGTGATCTTTAGCCTTTTAATAGTAACAATGCTCAGATGTCTATCAGTGACCTGTGCAAACCCCAGGAGAAGACCTGTAATTGGGAAGGTAGAAGGTAAAGAAGCAATCATGAAATCATTTTAATTTTTTTTAACTGGGATATTAAATTATTTGCTGAGGTTGGATTATTTTCCTAATTAGTTTGTGAACTGTGAAGCTACCAAATCGTTTGTGTTGAGGAAGGACAGTTACCCGCAAGCCTATTCAACTTGTTGGGACTATATCTTGATAATTCTGTGTGTTTAGATGTGTCTGGAACATCATAAAACGAAGCATCTGCCTCTTATTGTATTTGGGAGACACATAACCTTACAGCGGTCCTGCTTAAGGTAAATTAAATCCTGTCTAATGCCCGCTTTCTACTGCCAATGCAGTGGTTACAGCTTCACACTGGAGGGCTGTTAGAATCCTGAAATCTGTTTACAGATTCTTTGATTATAGCGATGGATTCAGGCAGCTCAGGTACACAACAAACATTCCAAGTTTTATGGAGTGGGGTTGGAGCGTTACTCTGTTTTCTTGCAATTGTATGCAAGAAAAAGAACTCCATTTTCCTTACCCCCCTCCGTGCTAATGGAACGTTCCAGCTTCTGCAGTAATGTGGAGAGTCTACTGCAATGCAGGCTGCTCTGTCATTTCCATTCTGTCTGAAGGAATGGAATATCGCCTCTCTTTTATGATTAACTTTACCCTTTAATGTATTTCAGGCAGTGATATCACTAGTATGTAAAGCACCTGCTACACAATATTTTGTCTGAACAGAATGTGAGGGAAGGGGGAAGAAGATGGTGGGGGTCTTTTTTTTTTTTAAGTTAAGCTGTAGGTATCTTGTATTTTGTACAATGGTCTATTTACTCTTGTATGTTAATGTAAATAGTATGCAATATAGTATTTTATGCCATGTACCTTTTTAAAGGGGTAGGAGATGTTCAACCAAAACACAAGGAAACGCAACTACATGTGGAATTTTATCTACGAAGCCCTCTGCCCACCCACGCTCTGGACCCTCATGTATTGTGTCATTCACATTGAATGATGATAATGGAGAAATTTTTGGCTCTCGCAGCTGAACGTCTAAATAAAGGCTAGAAGAAGCATTCTGTGGATCCATTAACTGTCTTGCTTCATTCAGGGAATGTATGTGTGAGACCGTGCCGTTTGTTAAAGGGAGGTTTCTTCCTACCTTTTTGCATTTCACAGATACTTTGTTAGATTATTTAGCGGTGAGTATGATGCGTATGGGATTTTCAAGTCGTCTGCCATTTGTATAGAAGCCGGTATTTGACGTAGCCAAAGAGGCCGGCACCAGCATCTTTATGGGCTCAGGCTGCCGGATTGCAACGCGGTTACCAAACATTACTATTTAGTGAATAATCAGTAAAACAACCAAGATGGAATTAAATGTAGACTTCCCAGGTACTTCTGTGCATTGTACCAAATAGTTTTAGATGGTGACTTCAATACAATTTGTGGCATCAGGTCAAAATGACATTTTAATAAATTTTACCCATGCCCCACATTAAAATCATTTAATGACATTTTAAAAAGGAGGTTATGCAATATCCAAAAAGATAAATTAAATAGCCGAACAATAGCTTATAATAAAATATGTAATTATATCCAAATAAGTCATTTCTGGACTACACACCAGTAATTTGTGGAAGTTTTTTTTTCATTTAATTAGGAAAAAAATGACAAAGCATTACTTAACTTTAACATTACTTTTTTTAACAAGCAAAAGAAAAATGGGAGATCATACTGAGCTTGCTTGGGGACATTTGTAAATATAAGAATTAAATTCATCTGAATGATTTCCTTTGGTGGCGATAACCTAAATCCGGTTTAAGAAATAGGTATGTTTTAGGGTCTAAAGTATGTTAGCTGAGAATAGAGCCTTTTCCACCATATAGAGATGGGAGAAACAGCTTTGACCTTATATATATAATGCTGTTTTGTGGACAGGGCAGATGCTAATACAAAGAAAAAAAAAACACACCTTTTATAAAAGCCAAAATAAATATGTAGCAAAGACGTAACTGACGGAAAGACGTGTACACACACTGCAAACTACCCCTCGGGGAGAAAAGCGGAAGCGGTGAGCTGGCTGTGGCAGCCTCCCATTCTACTATCCTGACTGCTCGCCCCAACCAAAGTCATCATTCGCTCAAGAGACAAGTGTTTTATACGGAATGATATTAGACTGCCGCTTTGCATTGTTTTAAATGAAATAAAATTAGAAATATGAACAAAAAAAAGAAAACCTTGCCCAAAGTTTACATATGTGCAGCCAGGATAATGCTTCTCTCCACTGGACTGAAAGTTCTCCTTCCATTGCCGAGGTAAACAGCTAGTGAGACGCTATCTGATGGCTTCAAATCGAGCTGGGGGCTTCAGTGGGAAGTGGTGAGACATCTAGTCCTGCACGTGGAAGCTGTGTAGTGTCCTATACGCTATCTTGGAGGAGCTGTAAAGCCCATACTACCAGATTCTGTTCCATTCAAATATTCTCCTCCTCTGATGTCAAGGTGAGAATGTAGCCATTTCCAGAGAAACTCTTTGCCATAACTCCTTCGTTTGCTTTCCCCGTTTCAAATTTTGGAGGATATCATTGAACTGCATCGCTCCTAAAGGAGTTAGACAAAACGCACTCCTTGCACTACGGATGGCGTTTACAAAGTCATCGTAATCTGCTGGCGTCAGGTGTATCAGCCGATGGTGGATGTACTGAAAAAAAAAGTAACAAGGCTCAGTCAGCATCACATCAAAACGAGCAGAAGCTTCAAACCTCACGATACATTTATTATCTTTTATTTATATAGCGCCAACAATTTACGCAGCGCTTAACCCCTTAATGACAAAGCCCGTACATGTACGGGCTCAAAATGCATTGTTTAGGGACCACCCATTGTCCTTAAGGGGTTAATACAATACATATATATTCAAGGGGAATTGACGGAATTGGGTGAAGTGACAGATCCTCTTTCTCTATCCTAAACTCAAGGACTATTAAACGGCAATTAAACATGGCAATTCAAAACTTGCACTATAACAATACAGGTAATGAGTCATCCTGCCATTAAAATCTGTATTTTATGCGATATTATTGCACTAAATTCACACAGCTGCAAGCATTGCTTTGTCTGAAGCGAGGGTTACCTGCATATAGGACTGTTGGCAGCGTTGCACTAGTTGGTGAAATGCAGGGGTGCGCAGGTGATTATGTATGTGTGCCGGGTTTAATCTCTGGAGAGCCTCCATGATGATCTCCTGTAGTACAAACGGGCTGAGCACACCTTTGGCTGCCCCCACGCAGAACTGATGCACGTAGTTGACACCTTTGGGGGAAAAATGAGGAATATTCAAGATAATTAGTAGTGTTTGCTAGCTTCGTCAAAAGCCACTTAGTCATACTGTTAACAACCGTTTCTGAGAAACAAATGACAGAGATGAGTCCTTTTGTGCTTGTCTACTGTCAGCCTAATTAAGTAACAGGGCCATAAATTGCATGGCTCACCACAGGGTAATGGGCAGCGATGCCCGTGCCCTCTAGCAGTGTGGGGCACTAGTTCAGGGCTTGATCTCGCGAAGGAAGGAAGGCACTATATGAAATGTTTATTATGCAGCAGCTTTTTCCAGACCCTAGTTATGCCTCTGAAGAATAAAATAATCATTCATGTCGGAATTGATTTACTAGAGCGCAAGAAATCACGTTCTGACACCTAACAAAGTAACATGCTCTCCCCAAGCTAAATTATTCCATCAAATTGTCATGTAACCTCCTTATGTTTCTTCTGTAAGATGCTCACCTTTCTTTCTAAAGATATTTGTATTATTCACTCGAATTCACAAACAGGAATGACACAGAACATTGATTTAACCCATGAAGGTCCCTTCAGTGCTAGAGATAATGAAGGTCATATTTTCTGCTAGTGCATTCTAGCAAACAAGCCATAGGCTATGAGCTCTCGCTGAAAGGTCAGTTAGCCGAGGATGCATAAACTCAGACTCATTAACACAAAGTGGTTTTTGCAATAAGAGGACCTTGGCATTCAACAGAGCATACAAGATGAAAAAAATTCACATTTAGACGAGATGCAGAAGAGACACCAAAGCATAGGCGAGTTAACTCTTGTGTTCCTTACCTAATTTGGCAGCCAAACCCAGCAGCCACTTCACGTCTTCTGTATAAGGGGGGCTTCTAGAGAAGTTGTTTGGGTGGTCATTGTGGGCTCTCCGGCCCAGCATCTCTAAAGCCAACATCCCTGGAGACAAGCCATGGTTTGTGGGTGAATGTTACATTCACGAAATGAATTGTCTTTGGCACATTCAAATAACTTGGCATTCTCCCAAAGTTACACAACATATGCAGCTGTACTGTAGTTATTTGTCTGTACAATTAAATGAAATCTGAATATACATGCAACACTATAACTACATGCTCGCTTCTTCTCTCCTTTCTTTCTTGTCCATTTGAACCATGGAAGATAATTTATTCTAATGTGGACACAAAATCATCACCAGTAACGTTTTCTTTGGGGAAAATAATACCCTGCATGGAATTAACATTTATTCAAAACGCTATTCAGTCATCCTGTTTCCATTTCTGTAAGCTGGGGTTTACTTACCGACTCGGTAGGCTGAGTGGAGGTAGTGCAGGCCCTGTGGGCTAACGGGCTGACTGTGCTGTTCGTCATCTGATGGAAAGCTCCCCGTGACGAGCGATGCAGGCTGACTGCTCACACTTGTCAGATTTGATGCCTGGATGGCTGGAAATGCTGTTCCCGTATGGACGGTCCCTACTAGAAACAAGAGAAGCAGTAACTGCAGAGAGGTCATTGTGTTGGATTCTCCAGAGTTTCTGGAAATGAGCTTAAATAACTCCAAATTAATATTTCCCTTCTGTACATGGTTATCTACTGTCCAACCATATCAGCCCACTGTCACAGGAGGATAAAATAAGCCAGATGGAGCATAAACACTTGAAAGATGACTTCTCTAGCGAATAAGCCCCGCAGAATTGAATTTTTGATAAAGGAAAGAGTTTGCAGAAGAGTTGCGGTTCCCCAATGAAGGATGCCCATTTACTCACTTGCTACATTAGATGACAGAGACAGTCCCGCTTCTGTGTGGTATGGATGGACCGCAATCTGTGTCATCGAAGGGACTGGCGCCCCAGGAAAGGATACTGCGGTAGCTGCCAAAGATGGAGTTGTTACAGTGTACGGATACTGGCCACTTATGAATGCTGGGTGAACACTCTGCAATACAATACAATACACTATCACACAGGGACCCACAATTGTATAAGGCTGCAGCTGCAGTAAACAGCACTACAAAGAAACTGAAAATATATTAACATTTCAGATATCAATTATCTGAATGGGTTGTAAAACCTATACAAAACAAAAGACCAAACAATTTGTGCCAATTAGGTTAATAAAGCTAATAGTATAACAAACCTCTTTATTAAAGCTGTACAATATTGAGTGTTAAGACAAATTAAACAGTAACAAACTGGATCAATGAATATTTACTTTTCTTCAAATAGTAGCATTATCCTAAATATTGTTGGTTGTGCATGCAGTATGGCATACTGGATGGGCCATGTAAGCTGTCATGATGGTATGTAAGTGCCCACTATAAGATAATACATATTGCATTATTATATTGCCCACCATAAGATAACATATTAATCTATTTACTAATGAGGTATGTTTTCAAGGTAGAAATAAATCATTACCATGTCCTAGTGATTTACTACAGTCTGGTAAAGGGTCTTTTACATTTAGGCACACATCATGCCTTCCCAATTAAATTACATTTATAAATACATTCGTCTACGTATTTGTGACATGACCGCATAGGTCCATACGCAAACTGGCTATTTCCCATTGTGGCACATTATTCACATATGCCATAAAAGCCCTACCAATGATTTACTGTACATCTTCCTAACTTCCCATTCAGCCTGTTTCAACCTGCGAGACCACTGCAATAGGAAATCAGAAATTGTTCACCAAATGTTAACATGTTTTTTTTCCACCACTTACACCCATCTTACCTGCGTATACAAGGTTCCTGGGACTGGAAAGACAGCAGACTGTGGGATTTGCTGGCGGGGGATTCCTATGTACTGCGGGCTGCACACAGACGGGATGTGCGTTTGCAAAGTGGTGTAAGGATGAAGTCCTTGTGTGTGCGCATGAGCCATTGCTGTATGTTGCTGGTAAATTGTTGACCCAACAGATATCACCGGCACCACTGTTGCTGCAGTCACTGCCGCGGCCACAGTAACAGTGGAAGTTTCTGGAATTATCCGACTGTCTGCTATTCCTCGGACAGCTTCGACCACAGAGCGAGCTCCTCCTGCGCTGCAGCCGGTGGCGCCCTCACGCTGTGCAGGAGTTCCACCAACCATCTGTTCATACAACCAGTACCACTGATGGGCCACCTCGAACAAGACCTCCGGATAAACACCTCCACCCTTAGCAGCATCTTCCACAGCCATACATGCTTTCTCTAACATAAGGTTATCCTAGGGGGGAAAAGCAGATACATTAACTTAAAATGTGTTGAAATACTTGTAGTACCTGCTATAGATCACCGATCCAGTATATGATATGCTTTCCAGACTCGTTGTTTTTACTTTCTCTACGTACCTGCTCCTTGCACTGTACCAGAGCTCTCTGGATTTCATTCGGGTTCAATGCATGTGCATGGGGAAGGCAGCTAAGAGCGAGTTCAGCTGCTGCACGAACCATGTTTGAATCCCTAGCTCTGGAAGCCCTGTCTGCAAGAGATGCCACCTCCGGTGGGGTGAGATGCCCATCCCAGCACTCCACCAGGATATTTAAAGCTGCGCTGCCAATTTCCATGGCTTGGCCTAGAATTAAAAAAAACAATGTCTGTTACAATATTAAGTTATTTACAAACAAAAAAAACTTTAGCAGCAAAAAGGTTATTGAAAGTACTGTGCATTTTTAAAACAGCTTTCTCATAACAATGTTTTCAGGTGGCCGCATATTAGTTTCTTTTGTTTTAGCTGTGTTATCTGGGACAAATCTGCTAGACAAACCTTGATCCCTTATCACACTGCCTTGTGGTATACAAATAGAAAGGCTCGGTCTTAATCATTCAGCCTGGCATTATGGCATTGCCATAATAAATCATTTTGAGCCGGGAAAGTCACCTAAAATAACAGCAGCAGCCTCTAGCTCCGCAGGTAAAGGAAGTTTGTTGGATCAAAAATAAATAAAACCAAGTTTTTGTCAAAGTGACAAAAACTGCACTGTATACAGCACTGTATTTTATGCTTCAGTGGGACTTCATCTTAAAATGAGGTGATGTTTCATCAGGAAACATGGCTAAAGTGCAGGCTAAACTTTTTTTTTCTTAGCAAGTATAAAGACACAAATTATATTTGTATAAATTGTACTAAGCAAGCTAAAAGACAAAAAAAATGCTAAGGCATAGCCAGCGTATCCAGTGAAACGAGGATCGGACTAAGCTTTAGACGCTCACAGTGCAGCCCCCCATTTTATTTTTCACTGAAACGGCAGACTTTTACCAGTAGTGTAGGCTTATAATCAGCAAATCTAAATAACCTTTTTTTCTGCAAAAAAGTTTCATTTTCCAACTTCAATAATAAAAGAATGCATGCTCCAATTTGCAAAATAGACTTCAACTTGCATTAAGAAATGACAATTTTGAGTACAAATGTATGAACGCAAGGTATTCTCACCAGTTATCCAGGATACATGTGAAGAGTATGTTCTAGACAGCCAATTAGGAGAAACAAAATTATGGAGACCCAAGGCATACAGTCCTATTTCAAAGGCACAGAGGTGCAGGTTGCGGTGGGGTCCTTGGTGTCCACCGCTAGATGATGGATGCGTGAAGATGGAGGTGCTGCTGTTTCCTCCAGCTTTAATCAGGACAGTCTTGGCCAGCTCGAAGTAAAAGTGAGCAGCAGCTTCAGAGGGCTGGTTAGGGACGTGGGGCGCATGGCTCTCCAAGCGACGTCCTTTGTATCTGGAAACAATTACATGGATTTAGAGGAGGCCGAGCTGTAAGAATGATGTGGGGTTTTTTTGGGTTTTTTTTGCAGAAATCACATGCCAGCGTCTTACCTTCCAACTTCGACTGTCTTGGCTCTAGCTCCGCCGCTGGCCCTTCTGCTGCCACTGGAGGATGATGATCCCAGAGAGTCACTGGAGGAGCTGCTGATACTATCACTATCTTGGCCTCTTCCCCAAGGCGTTGCTCCCCAACCTCCACGTAAAGGACGCCGGCTCAAAGTCGGGGAACTATCGGATGTTGTTTCTGGTGCACTGCTGTCAATGCTGGCCATGCCTATAACACCAAGCATAGCTTTAATGTAACAGAAAAGACTATTTTACTAAATCTTTTAGTCCCAGTTCAGACAGGTAGCATCTGGGGTTATGGACACCATGGCATACTTTTAACGGGTAATTCTACACCCATTTAGGGTCAGTTATCGCTAAATGGAACATTTGAATGAGCTTTCCACCTCTATTGTTATTCTAAATTAGTCAAACACAGCAAATATAATTCTATAGTTCAAATCAATCAGCAAATAAGAGCAGTCCTGGAGCGTTCAATTCAATTGGAAAACAAGCTGAAATCTTTGAGGGGGGGACAACGATAAAGAAACAAAAACTCACAATAACCTGGTTGCATAAGCGTGCACACCCTTAAACTAATACTTTGTTGAAGCACCTTTTGATTTTATTACAGCAATCAGTCTTCTTGGGTAGGAGTCTATTAGCATGGCATCTTGATGTGGCAATATATGCCCACTCTTCTTTGCAAAACTAATTTGTCAGATTGCGAGGACATCTCCTGTGCACAGCCCTCTTCAGATCACCCCACCGATGTTCAGTTGGATTCAGGTCTGGGCCATTCCAAAACATTAATCTTCTTCATGCTGAAAGGTGAACTTCCTCTTCATTGCCTTCACTGTGTTCCATGGTATATCTAATGCTCTGGAAATTCTTTTGTACCCCCGTCTCCTGACTGATATCTTTCAACAATGAGATGCTTTGGAAGCTCTCTGCAGACCATGGCTTAAAGATTTCAGCTTGTCTTGTAATGGAATTGTTCACATTATAGGTCACATTAAAGGTGGAAAAAGTTCTGACATGATTTATCTTTGTCTCATTCTTTAAAATCACAAGAACCTGGCATTTTAACAGGGGTTTTTATATCCACTGTAGATCATGGATTAAGCGCCCTAATAAAAGGTCTTTATAAATAATAATCAAATTACAGAAAGAAGACGAACTCCAATAGATGGGCCCTGTTCACGAATAGGTGTACAGTTATCTTTACTTAAATGTAAGTATTACATAGAAATTGTTGTATAATATACAGACAGTGTGATGAAAATATGCACAGGATAAAGGTTTCACTTTCTAGGAAGCGCAATACAAAAGTTTTGCGAATGTGAGTTTTACTATACAAAGTAATTACAAGATGTACCTGTGTGTTTCTTTTTCTGATGTACAGGTGACCCCCAGCATCTGCCATTGTAACCTCCTCTGTTTCCCAGAGCGAGACGGCTTGGAACCTTCCCTTCCTGCTTATAGACCTGGGCTTCCCCCGCAGGCTCATTAGTTGATCTCTGAGAGCTATCTGTAATACATGGTAATGCCATTTCAAAAGCGCACTGCCAATGATTTTTGATCTGCCGATTGTTCTTGGCAAACCCATAACAATAGAAGAAACACAGGATCGCCTTCACATGTGTGGGTTTTTTTTGGTAGGAATACAACATAATATAATCTATTAGCATCTCGTCAGCAGAGATGCTTAATAGAAATAAAGTTTTCAAAGCGTTTTCATGCTTGCCTGCTGTAATCACGATTACGTTGGGCAAACCGCAATCCCCAATATCAGAGTTTCTCAACACTGGTCTCCAAATGCCGGCAGCAGTATAGGATATGCTCAAATGAGGAGCTGTGGGTCACGCCGTTTATGGTTTAACCCTGTGCTAGTGAAAAGGGTCACTTAGGTTTACACGAGGAGACATAGAAATGGTGTTCTTGATAAACACTGTTCTAAAGCTCTTACAATGCTGGGATTTTTATCCTTTAGGCATTCTGCATACTAACAAACTGTTAGTTTGATGGAGAGCAATGCTAGTGTACCCTGTGTGTTCTTCTCTGGAAAGTTTTCACCTAGGTTTCCATGGACCGCACTGGCCACTCCTGGTTGCTGGTGAGCTGCTGGGCTACCTGATATTAGGATTGCGGCAGATGACTGCGAGGCATGCTTAGAAGGAGATTTTTGGTTTGCAGTAGTTGGTTTACTGGAAGAGTAGAAGGAACTCAGGGTCTGTGGTTTGTGCGTCTGACTTTCTCTGTCCAACAACTTATCCAAAATCTGCATTGTAAAAGAGGAAAGTAAAAAAATAAAATAAAAAGACAAATCATTTTCATGTACAGCAAGCCCCATTAGCAGTCATTTTAATACCTTTTTTAACTTGGACTGGTCATCTTTGTAAGTAATCATTAGGTCAAGAGCCAAATCCCCCTTCTCTCGTCTAGTGCCTTCACAAAGTAATGGATGTTCAGCTTCACTGACTGTGGTCTTCATTCCTACAAAGAGGGTAGTGATAAAAATGAGCAATTATTCAACTAACAGACCACATGGATTCATATGCATACCACATACAAACATACAGTATTTCTATAAAAATGCTGCTGCTTTCCAACCCTCTTAAATTTATATAACATATTAACTATGTAATTTCTGCCTCATCAAAACAATTTGGCTCCTAATTAGGCCTATCTGTATCCTAAATCTGCAACTCAAAGTTTTAAAAAGCACAAGTACTCAATACAGTAGTAGCCTATCTCAGTTTATCTCTTTTGTTTAACAAGAACAGCAAGCAAAATCCATATATAACTTTCCCCCTTTAATATAAGCAATTGAGTGCACCACATATTTCCACCAGGGGGAAGCAGCAGCGTGGGAAGTGTTCAGATCTTCAACGAAAAAATTCCCCACTAACATTTGCGCTGGAAATTCGTATTTTACAATTATTGCTACAAGACAATATAAACAAGGCTTATCTATAAACTTAATAAAGTCCGTGGCTAGAGGATGATAACAGACAAAAACAATCATCAATCGGTACCAAAGGTAAACACTCTGCTCGCTGTATACACCGTGTCTGAACATACCCAACGCGGCCACAGCGGCTTCAAAACCAAGTTCTTCATCCCCGGGCATCTCACTGTTGCGGTTCCGACTCGGAGGCCGGGAGCCTGTGGGGGAAACTGCTGCAAAAAGGAAGAGAAAATGAATAGGAGTAATAGCACTGCAAATGGTGTTTCAACAAGAAAATCACAGGCCCTCATGAAGACAACATAGTGTCCATGATGAATAATGATAAGAGGGTTTCTACCGTGTTAGGCCTTTGAGAAAAGTATAGTTAAAATGATACCATTTATTGGCTAACAGAGTTTAATTGCAAGCTTTCGAGACCAAGTTGTTGGGCCCCTTCCTCAGGTTGAATAGAATGGTAGAGGAACTGTTACAAAGTGCTGCAGGTGCAACTTGGCAAAGACATTCACTAAAATTCAATAGGGCAAGCTACAGCAACTTGTGTATTCTCAAAAATGTCAAGTTGCTATTGAGTTGGATCTACCGGTATCAAGCTTGACAGTTGATGGTAAAGTTGGGGTATACAGTGTTTAACGGAGATGACCGTAAAGCCGACTTGTTTAAGCAAATTCAATTGAGTTGGCTAAAACTGAGTCATTTGTCCACTCCTCAAAGTGAACCTGGAAGGCCAACTTGACTGAAGTTGATTTAATGTGAATAGCAACTTTAGTAAAGACGTGTAGTAAAGCTGCCTTGTTGGGTTAAATTGAAAGTCATGTTTACTTTAGTAAATTGACAAGTTAATCAATTTCAGCTAACCCAATGAAACTCACTTAAAGTTAAGTAGTGCAAAGTAATCACGGATTGCAATAATTGTTTTTCTATTGTCCTGGCTGCCTCAATTGTAGCCACATGCTTCTCCGTAACACTGAACAGGAGTGGTTGCCAAGTTCAGGTACCAAGCCCTGAGAACCAGCAACCAGGTTCAGATCCACAATCAGATTAAAACACAGCGCTGCGCTGCTCCCAAGAAGCAGCATTACCTGGAGTGCAAAGGACATCAAAGATAAAACTAGCCAGCATGAGAGGCAGGACAGGCCGGTAGTCACAGAGCGTTCCATCACGCAAATCCTTTGCTCGCCCACGAATAATGTTCATTTCATTGCTATCCAGTGGAATCTTTTTAAGAAGTGACACAATTTCAGACTCTTGATATGCCAACTTCACCTGGAGGCCAACAGAAAGGTAAGCATTAGCAAACAACTGAAAACTGTTATATGCACATACCGCTATAATACTTGCACCAAGTGTAAAATTGTATTGCAGAACACTCGTAAACCAGTCCTCAATACATGAATTCAAAACGATAATACTTCTTTTCTAACACCAAAAAATAGTTACCTGCGCACTGTCCCAAATCCCTATGAATTGTTCAGTGTAGGGCTTGCCGTGACGCGGCAGGGGAGCCTCCACTTTAAATGGCCATTGGAGTGAAACTAAAAACCTCCATTTGTCTAAGTAAGCATAGGGATTTGAGTGCGCAGGTGACTATTTTTTGGGCTGATGAATACTATAGCCGTTGCTGCCGCCTAAGAGTGATGGGAGCTTGAGCGCAGGGCTTTCTTCGGCGTGTGCTTGTGCACAGATGGAGGCTTCACTTGGTCTCCGGGATTCGCTCTCACTTGCAGCAGAATTTACAGACACAGATGCCGATTTGTGTATTCCAAGGGACTTAATATATTGCAGAGTTATTTTAACTTTCCACCACTTCAGGAAATAAAGGAGAGCTCAGATCAAGCACGCACCAAACAGAGAATGGAGGGAGCGGTAAATGTTTTGGACAGCTTGCCTGCTGTAATATTCAAGTCTAATTTTTCTTTCTAGCATAAAATGAAATGTACCAGCAGCAAATATTTTCTGCTCTTGCAATAGTAACCTTCTGGTACAAACCTCTGTGTGCAGTAGAGCATTAAAACTAAATGGTAAAACGTGTGCGTGTGTGTAATATATATAATGTAATATATGTAATATATATATACCTCCAGTGCTTTGGTGGAGGCTGGGGGTCTCTGAAGCTCCAAGGCAAACATCCCAATGCAGAAAGCCAGGTTGTGGTACTCCTGCCGCTCACTCAGCACGGATAGGAGGAAAGCTGCTTTGGACAATGTATTTGTAGCTATCCAGGTCTGCTTGCTGGTAGAAACTTTGTTCTTTTTACCCTAGTGAATAAAATAAACTTTGGAAATATTCATGCAACATGGAATAAGTCATAAGTTTTCTTTTCTTGGATTTATTGAAATGATGCATCTATTTTCCTACTCAAACTGAACAAAGATTAGATGCTGAATGCATATAAACCATTTTTGGGGGGAATTAATCAATAGGTAACTATAAGAACAAGTCAAATATCTCACAGCAAGATGTTGCTTTTTATTTTACAAGGAGGAGACACTACCAGCCCTATAAACACTGACTTTTCAAATTAACTGAATATGCACATATACAATATAAACTTACACCAGTACAGAGAGTGAAATAAAGGTTTTTGTGGAACACAATTGTAGAAGTAATAGCTAGGTTGAAAAATTATACAGAAGCTATTGGAAAAAAATGCTACATTGATTTTAATATTTGTCCTGAATTTAGAAATATTCAATGTCTTTATAATTTATTATTTTGCACATTGGAGGGCAATAAATAAAAGTAGCATATGGCCATTTCAAAACTAGTCATTTTGCCCCATGTCCTATTTGGGACATCTTTGAAGCCGATGACGTCAATTTACCCCCATCAAACCATATACGTTGCAAAAATAGACACACAGGGTAACTTGAATGCTAGTATTTTAACTACCGTATTTATCAGCGTATAACACGCACTTTTATATCTAAAAAAATAAGTTTAAACCCTACCTGCGTGTTATACGCCGATAACTTTCTGTGCTGCACGATCTGCAGCCGCGTCTCCCGCACTTCCGGTTCCGGCGAGGGTGCGTGTTATACGCCGGTAAGTACGGTATTTCCATGCAAGTCTATTGCCAGCCTTTTCCAAATTTTGTGGTAGTCATATTTTTTAATTTTTTTACACACTGTGCTTCAGGTAAGAATTTACAGCTCCTGGTATATGTCACTGTCAAACATATGTGCTTTGCAATGTTGCTTCAGTACAGTGAAAAAGACTGCATTTGCACTTTATTTTTTTTATTTTTTTTTTAGGAATTTTGACATCTGGTCACGCTATGCCCATGTCCTATTTGGGACATCTTTCAGTCTGGTCAATTTAATTCACCCTATAAAACCATACATTTTTAAAAACTAGATGCCCCATAAGTATTTCAAATGTCAGTGTTTTAACTCTTTCCATGCCACGTTTTATGTGAAGATAAAGCACTAATTCTAGGACTTGCTCATAAAAATAAATGTTAATCGTCTCCTGTTTGGCCAAACCCATCTACTTGCTGGTCATATACTTACAGCCAATCATCCCCAGTGCTTTGGACAGGGGTCTACTCAGAGCAACACAATTGAAATAAATGGGAGCGCTTTCCCACTACTGGCTGCTTGCTTCAAACATGGCCCATACAAAACATGTCTAATAAGACATGAGCCCAAAAACCTCACTAATAAATACTTTGTTGTGGAAAGAAATCCTATGAAAGATCGGGTAAATGCGGTGCATACAGATATTGTTTATATAACAATTACAATGCCAAGTAAAAATACTAATCTGGACAATGAACTACAGTCCCTAGACAGACACACCGAGGAGATTGACAAATAGACTCTATACCTTGGTTGGTGGTTGTTCCACTTTTAGGTCTGGGGGATTAGCCAGTAAATCCTGGGCTAGTTCGACAGTGAGACGACAAGCTTCATTGCTATAACCATGTGCATATAATGCCTCAGTGCAAGCAAACAGGATCTTCACAAAAAAGACACAAAGGGGAGAGAGAAATAGAAATCAAAATGGGAGAAAAATCTGTATGTCCTGGAATAGTATTTAATACTCCATAGAGACAGTCTGTCTTACGGAACAAGAAATAAACGCGGGGCATGGTACAAATGTAGAACTTAATATTGCAGGCATTGTAAAATTATCAAATATCATTCCCTTCTTGGATAGCTTATACCCATTTCATACATGGTGGAACACTATTCTTACTCTTTTAGCCCCCTCACTTATGCTGCGAGGTTGTTCAAATTATATACCATCTTCTCGGTGGAGTTAAACACCATAAGTTACACCTAAATCTCTGACTTTGTTTCCTCACGTCTCCTCTCTCAGAATATATTTCTGAAGTATCTTTGTGCATTGTTTCTATTATATCTATTCATTTGTATCATTTAAGCATGATCATATAGTCATATATTATAACTTTAACTAACACAATGTGTTTTTCATACCTCCATTCTATTCTCTTGTTCAAGAGGTTTAATGCCAGCAAATAGATCTTGCTCTTCTTCTACTGCTTCATTTGCCTTTTCCTCTTCATTCTTTGCAGTCTCTTGCGAATTAAGGTAATAGGCCTGATAATCATCTTCTTCACCCTTCTCTTGCCCTTGACCTTCCTCTATTCCTTTGTTTTCGTGCTCACCACCTCCAGCAGCACCGTTCTCTGCCACCTCTTCTGGTTTTAGGCTCTTGCCACCACTGTCATCAGCACAGCCCAGGTCCTCTTCACCACTGGCAGTTGTTGCAGCTTCGCCAATTGGATCACCTTCAGTTTTCGATGCATCTGCACTTACGCCAACAGCTGGATCAACTCCTTCAGAATAGTAGACACCACCTTCATCTTCAAAGTTATCCCTATATCTCCTACTTAGAGGTGATTCAATGAAGCTGAAGGTGTTGCTAGCTTCAGCACCAAGTGCTAGACTGCTATCATCAAGGCTTATTTCAGCCATGTCTGGTTCCAGGGAGCTGTCTTCACTACTCATTCTGCGCTTGCCACCATACTTACTTGCCAGACACTTATTTGCTGGTAGCTTAGGTTTGTTGACAGCTGTTTTATATACAGCTTTGTCCCCTCCCTCTGTAGACAATCTTCTTAGGACCCGCTGGGGAACATCTGTGGGCACCTTCCTTTTGCCTACCAATTCCTTTGGACGCACTGACATCTCCTGAGCCGTCTGGCGAGATCTGTCTCCAAACTGCAAACAACACTCATGTCCTTGTGCCCGTCCGCCTTCACATACCGCCTCAGAGCACTGTAGTCGGCAGCTCCTCTGCTGGAAGGCCTTAAGCCAGCAAAAAGCATTTTTCTTGTCTGTACTGCAGTAGGTGATTCCAGATATTGGATATGCCTCTTCCCAATTAAAGTAGCATGCTTCCACAGCTGGCTTGAAGCCCTGAAAAAGTTTATCTAGAGACTTCTTATGCTGGCCTCTCTTGACATTCTCAATGACTTTCAGCTGCCACTGACGAAGTTGAGCACATAGGTCTCTGCGCCTGTTATGCAGATTGGGGATAAAATCAGGTTGCATGAAGGTTAAATCAAGATAGAGGAGACCTTCTTACTTCTCAGTTTGAAGATATTTAGGAAAATGCAATGCTACTTTTACACTTCTGATGACTTTAGTCATTGGTAATTTTGTGTTTTCAGGAATGACTTTGTTGTCTGGTTAGCTTTTACAATAACTTTATTACCCCCCAAAATTTGAATATTAATTTAGGAAAAAAAGAAAAAGCCTGAATATAAGACTATACTATAGGAAAAATGTTTTACTAGTAAATATTAATTCACATGTAAACTATTTTTCATATTTAAAACTATGATTGAGAAAAATGTTGTGTTTATTAATTTCCTTTTATTTGCCAACCCAGTTATGCACATCTGCATCCCTGATATGTCACTCTGCCCCCCAGATATGCCTTATACCTGACTATATGCCACTCTGCTTCCCTGATATGCCATTTAACCCCTTATATGCCACTCTGCCTACAGGAATGCCTTATATCCCCCCATATGTCACCCCAACTTACCAATGCTTCCACAGACTCATCTGCTGTCCGTTAGTTTTGCCTGGGCTTCTATGACTGAGCACCAGAAGGACATGTCACGCCGGTGCTAAGTCATAGAAGCCCCGGCGGAAATACCGGCAGCAGCGGATATTATCTGTGCGCATCGCGCAGATATTCACTGGCTGCCAGGGAGGAGGATCCCCGTCCCCTGCAGGACTGCGAGGGATCCTCCTCTTTGGCAGCCGGTGAATGTCTGCGCTATCTGGGTAGACAAGCTCTTCTGCTGCTGGCACTTCCGCTGGGGCTTCTATGGTGAAGCACTGGAAGGACATGTCACGCCGGCGCTCCGTCATTGAAGCCCCCAGAGGAAGTGCTGGCAGCAGCGGAGGTTCCTAGAGATGAGGATCCAGGTCATGCGGGGGATCTGGATCTTAGTCTTATAGTCAGACCTCTATTTGAGGTCTGATTATAAGACAACCTTGAATATAAGACAAGGGGTATTTTTCAGAGTGTTTGCTCTGAAAAAAACATCCTATAAACGAGCAAATATGGTGTGTGTGTGTGTATGTGTATATATATAGTCATATATATATAGTATATAATATATATATTATATATATATTATATATATTAAGTATAATATTTATTATCTATTCAATATATATACACATATATATATACACATATATACATACACACACACACACACACAATCGGGGAGGGTTGGCAAGTATCAACATACAAATTAACCTGCATACAACTGCAGAACATTTACCTTTGAGGGCTAATGGTGGGATCTAGAACAGCCAGCCTCCATAGGACAACCATTTCATCACACATACTGGCGCATGCATGAGCAGCAACCTCTGACTGTCCATTACTGCGGCCTGTGTGTCCACTTGCACTACTGTGGGATGCAGATGTGCGCACGTTGTACCACCAGCCTGTTATCTGCAGATAAAAAGGGAACATAGCAACTCATTCCTGTCAGGCAAGAACACATTCGCCCAGAATGAGTGATTATCAATGATCGATAAAGAGGAAAGCTATTCAGTATCTATTTATACTGGGGTCAGTTATAAATACGCCTCCAAATGTGTAGTGCTCAAAGAGAACGTTCAGTTGGTTTAGTGTGAGTACCTTGCTATGTTTTTGGCAATTTTTGTAAAAATAAATAAATATATCTTTAGTCATAATTTATTCATACATTCCTATGCTTTGGATAATATGCAAGGGTATTTTTTTTTTAACTAGTTTAAGTAGGTCGGTAAAGAAGGCATATTTGAATTACATGCCTTTCATAATTAATACAAAAAATCTCACTATAACCTATGCAGACATTATAATGGTGCTTTTTTTAAAAGAAATCCATCAAGCGGTAAACACGTTTTAACACTTTAAAGTAAAAAGGTGTGTGGCATGAAAATACCTGTTCATAATTCAGACACTGGTCAGTTAGAATCTCTAGTAAAGGGGCAGCATTAGTGTCTCGTCTCTTGAACATCTCTCGGACTATGGACAACAAATTCCAAATGCCCTCTGGTTCCCGTCCTCGCAAGGGACGCAGAAGACATGCCCATTCTGCAGCCGCAGGTGGCTCGGTTGAGGAGAGGTACATAGAG